>JAMJFZ010001280.1:1580000-2297500 GCA_026225945.1 Cricetomys ansorgei
ATATGCCACATCTTGCTTCACCTATTTTTGATCTTTGGAGCTTGTTATGAATTTGACATTTCAGCCCTCCATCAACTGCGTACCATGAGTGTTTGTGTGCCTATGTGGCAACCTATTCCAGGTCATTTTAGGGGCAGGCCCTTTTAGTCCTGAGGTGTGACTGCTGCCTGTCCCGTGTAGATGGTCACTTTTCCACAAGAGTGTTTTCAGTTCTTAGCCGTGTGGCTCTTCCGGCCCTGTGGCTGGACCTTGTCCTGGCTGCCTCCTGCCTGGGCTCTTTATGGAGTTTCCTGTTCTAGCCCCCAAGCCCATTCCATCTCTCAGTCTTCAGTCCTTGGGTCAGACTTCAATCCTCATGGGCCTCATCCGCTGTCAGAGTGTCTGCTCCTTCCCTCCTGTTTCAAGATTCACAGGCCTGACCGGAGCCCTTGCTCCATCCTTGCAGCATGGTCTCCTAGGTCTGCTGAACTTGGGGCTTTTGCTTTGGTGTCCTGACCCCTCTTATCTTTGTTCCCAGGGACAGCAGTAGCTATCTTTGTACCCTTCTCTTCCATGCTTTGCACTGTGCCCATGAAGATTCCTCCAGGCATCCGTCTGCACAAAGTGTAGGATGTAGGTTTGTCCTGTGCATCCAGGCACCCGGATGACCCATGTCTTGTGGATCCTCTATGGAGCCCAAGCAGTCCCTGGCCCTCAGTCTCCCCAGAGGTTGTGTGCTAACTAGCTGAGTTCTCCCTCACTCCTCAGGCCCTGTCCTTATCTGGGACAGCATGCCTTGCCGGTCTGAGTGCAACCTCTTGCCTCCTTTTCTGCCTCCTATCACCCAGAATGGCCCTGGGTTGTCCCGGTTCTGCTCCACTGTGTGGAAGGGGCTAGACCTATTGCCTGGAGCTTGGACCTAGGGACAGTGAATACCCACAACCCCATAGGGCACTCCTGCCTGTACCCAGCGCCATGCATCTATGTTTTCCTGTCTGTGTTGACTTAGTGGGGTCAAGGAAGGCTGGGAGTTGCTATCTTGTAGGTGGGAAGGGAATGTCAGCAGAGGCCAAGGGGAGGTGACAAGGTAGATGATGCTCCGGGTCTTAGGTCACACCTGTCCAGCCTTGCCTGGTGACATGGTTTCATGGTGACCACATTCCAAGCTGTCTGTCCTAATTTCATTTCTGTTGCTGTGATAAAGTATCCAGACAAAAAAGCAACTTAGGGAAGAAAGGGATTTGTTTTTAGCTCATGATTCCGGGTTCATCACTATAGGGAAGTCACAGAGCAGGAGCTTAAGACAGCTAGCTAGTCATATCACCTCCACAGTCAAGGGCAGAAAGATTGAATACAGGTACAGTCACTTGCTTGTGCTCAGCTTGATTTCTCCACTCTTACACAGTTCAAGACCCTCTGCCTAGGGAATAGCGCCACCCACAGTGGGCTGGGTCTTTCCCAGACCAATTAATAATCAAGACAACCCCCCACAGACATACCCTCAGGCTAACCTGACCTAGACCACTCCTCAGTTAAGACTTTCTTCCCAGGTGATAGATTCTAGCTTATGTCAGGTTGACAGTTAAAACTAACAATCACACAGACCTTATCAGTGGGTGCAGACCTTTCCAGCCAGTGGGGAGGACAGCTGGGTAGGCCCTCATCTCCAAGGATCAGGAGTGTGGGAGAGAGGCTCACAGTGCTGTGGGAACAGGGGCCTAAGAATGATGATCACAGGGTAGAGGCTTGGCAGGACCTAGACCCTTAGACAGGCAGCCTCCCTTGAGGAGTCTCTGAGCAGTTTGCTCTGTGACCTCTGTAAAGGACCTCCTGCCTCAGTTTCCACTTCTCACACTGAAAACAAGCCAGAGAATAGATGAATGAAGTATGGGGTGGGCAGCTCTGTGTGACGGTCAGGGGTTCTGTGGGTGCGGTGCTCCTGGACTACTCTGAACTCTCCTGACAGCTTAGGTAGGCACCAGGTACCGGTGTCTCCTTGCTGCCTGCTGTTACACTGACAGCCAGTGGCCATCCCCTACCTTCTGGGACTCATTCCCTTAGCCTGGGGAAGCACCAGTCCTCATCTTCATCTTGCACTCCTGGGTGAGGCTGGCCTTCTGCAGGACCACACAGCAGGGAGTCTTAACTGTGAAGACCTATGCCCCTGATTTTCAAGACTCCTCTTCTCCCTCCCTCCTCTACCCTTGTCTCACAGTGGGCAAACTTCTACCACCAGCTCCCCCTGTGTGAGCACAGGGCTTGAGGTCAAATATAAAGCTGTCTGTCTGAACCCAGGTGACCCACCGGAGACACCGTGGCCTTGGGGCTGTGGGAGGAGCCGAAATCATTGCTCT
This sequence comes from Cricetomys ansorgei, assembly GCA_026225945.1. Classification (NCBI taxonomy): domain Eukaryota; kingdom Metazoa; phylum Chordata; class Mammalia; order Rodentia; family Nesomyidae; genus Cricetomys; species Cricetomys ansorgei. Next base: position 1,582,334 of record JAMJFZ010001280.1, read on the forward strand.
CAAGGATAAGGAGCTCTGAGCTCCCATGAGCTTCTGGATTAGCAGGCTGAGTCACATTCCAGAGATGACAGGCCCTTTTTGGGAGGCCGGTGAGGAAGTCCAGGTGCTCCTGGTCCCAAGTGAGGCTGGGGGGCCTTGACACAGTAGTCCTTCCCCTCACCCACTGGAGGAAGACTGGCCTGCTGAAGGGCCTCACCAGCTTGTAGTTTTGCCTTGGGGGATTGGGTAGACCTAAGTGGGATCTGCTGGGGGCCTCAGGAGATGGTGATAAGGGGGGTATTTCCACCCATCTGATGGGGCAGCGGCCAGAGCCTTCACTCTTTGCCATGCTCAGGTACCATCCTGAGGAATCCTGGTTCACACGCCCACCTGCCTGTGGTCAGGGCCTGTGGCGTCCATCACCCCCACGATCCCCAGTTTACTCAGGATTGAACCTGTCTTTGGTTACTTGTGAAGTAAACAAGGGGTCACTTCTTCCACTGTAGTGTGTTCTGAGTCATGTTAGCTCCAGCTGGGGTCTAGCCACAAGACCTAGGCTCTGCAGAACCCTGGGGAGTGGTTCCGGGTGACAGAACTGGTTAACCATGCCAGGTGCTCTTCCTCCTGCAAGGTGGGTGGCAGGATGGGGACTGTTCCCCTGTTTGGCTCCTTGTGGAACCTGCCCCTCGGCCCTCAGACGGCTCTGACTCTCGGCTGTGCTGCTGGATGCCTTTGGGCAATCTACTTAACTTCTCTGAGTTTTGAACCCTTTATCTGAAAAAATTAACATAATCTCAATTTTTTAAGACACACGTACAGGGCTAGAGAGTGGCTCAGTAGTTAAGACCACTTTCTGCTCTTCTAAAGGACTGGAGTTCGGTTCCCAGCACCCGCATTAAGTGCTTCACAATTACCTGTCGCTCCGGCTCCAGGGGGTCCAGCACCTTCCAGCCTCCACCCATGTGCACAAATCCATGCACAAGTACACATAATTTAAAATAAAATAATTTTTAAACTAGTACATAAAGTGTTAGATGGTGTTATTGTGTTTTTGTACAAACTACGTTTTTAGTAGATTCTCCGTCCTCCTCCTTTAAAACATTTAAACAGCAATCACTCTGTATGTGACCGTGCATGTCTGGATGGTGTGGATGTGGAAGTCAGGGGACTTGGGGGGCTCGGTTTTTCCTTCTACTGTGGGGATCAAATTTAGGTTGTCAGGCTTGGCAGTAAGTGCCTTTACACTTTGAGCCGTCTTGTTGGCCATGAACCCTTTGCCTTTGAAAGTGGCCTGGCGGCTCACATCTATAATAATCCCAACACTCAGGAGGCAAAAACAGGTGGATCTCTGAGTTCAAGGTCAGCCTAGTCTACATAGCAAGTTCCAGGCCAGCCAGAGCAGTATAGTGAGGCCCTGTCTCCGAACAAGCACTGTCTGCAGTACTGCGTCTAGTATGGGATGCCCTCACGAGGTGCGGGAGCCCGTGGGGCTAGTGCCTGGCCAGCAGCACCTGGAGCAGGTGCTCTGCATCGTGACTGTTCTGTGGTAGAGACTCACCCCGGCTCAGGCTTTTTTAAGTCTCCAGTTATAAGATTATCAGATGCGCTGCTTTGCCCACGGCTCTCTGGGACAGCCCTTCATGTTACGTGGGTGGAAATGTCATACAAAATCTGACTTGAGGGGAGGCGGGGCTGGTGCGCAGGCCAGACTTCACACTCTGAGGTCTAGGCTGCGCGTGCTGTGTAGTTAGTTGCTTGAGGATGACGGGATAGCCACAAGCTCACACCATTACCTCCTAGCATGCCTTGGGGCATTCTGATGGCTGGCCAGGCGGGGATGTCATCTGGGTGTCTGCACCTGAAGACAGGCTGGTATTGGATGTCTGCTGCTGGGTGCCTTTATAGGCAAGTTACACATCTTCTCTACACTTTGAACCTTCCATGTTTAAAAATGGGCTTGGGCCAATGAGATGCCTCAATGGCTGAGGGTGCTTGCTGCCCAAGTCTGATGACTTCTTGCTCAAGGCGGCCCACAGCTCAGGGGCTGAGCTAGCTAGAACTCATTGATCAAAGGACTGAGACCACAATGCCCTCTATGGCTTCATCTACTCCGAGGCCCATCTACTCTGGTCGAATGTCTGCGGGGCTAGTCCTGCTCTAAACGCTATCTGTGCCAACCCTATTGTCAGCAGCCTCATTGTGGCAGCTGCTGTCCTTGGCCCTGCTGTGCAGATCACAGGTCCTGGGAGGCTGAGCTGGACCTCTGAGGTCCATAGGAGGTGACCAGTCATAGGAGAGTTGGGTACAATTGGCATTAGCTACAGAGGCCCTGAGATACCCTGTGAGCTGAATGCTGGGTGTCTCATGGTTATCTGCCATAAGCTCCTGCTGAGCTTAGCAGGTTCTATCCATGCTAGACTGTAAGGACCAAACTATGCACCTTTGAAAGGGAAAGCAGTGGGTAGATAGGAGTCCAGCCATCAGGGTTAGTGTGTGTGAATGTTATCTCCAGCTCAGCAGGAAGGGGCCAGAGGTGTCAGAGTCCCTCTGCTGAGAGGCCCTGCTGTGAACTAAGAGCCCCTCCCTGCTCCTAGCCCTGATGTTAGAACAGGTCTTAGAAGCAACTGTTTGTCTGCTGTTGGGAATGGTGAATAGGACCCAGAACCCCCAGTGATCTGTCCACCCCTGACCACACTGGCTTCAGTGAAAGCAGTATGTGGCAACCCCTTTAGCCAGTCACCCCCTGTGTATCCGTTCAGGAAGTAAAGGAAACTGAGGCCTGCACTGGCCCCACCCACCCCACAGGCCATGGATGTCCCCTCAGGAAGCTCGCCTCTTTCTGTGTTACCCCTGCAGCCTGGCCCGGCGCAGGACTGGTTCTGTTGTCCCTGGGCCTTTTCCTTCCTGTGAAGGGCCCAAGCTCAGCCTTAACCCTTCATACTGACCCTTAGAGGTCCACAGGAAGCCAAGAAGAACTCTTTGTGGCCAAAGGCCATGGGAGTCAGGAGTCAGTCTCAGGATTCCACAGCCTCTCAGAGGCTCAGCAGCCCCACATGCGTGCCCAGTGAGGTTCCCAGGAGGTGAAGAAGGAAGTCTGGTGCAGTTGCAAGAGCCACAGCAAGCTGTCAGCATGCCACAGTGTGCATGTTCAGTGACTCTCATTTGGTAGTCTTTGAAGCAGATAGGATTGTCGACCTACTATACAGGTTAGGAAACTGAGGCCCAGAGGTCATTCAGAAGCTGAGCTGGCCATGAGGCTGCTGTGCACAGCCTAGGTCCTGGGAATACACAGTCTCCCCAGTACTTTCTGACCTGTCTGTCCTGAGCAGCATCCCCAGGTGACAGCTGTTCCTGACCCTAGACCCACTAAGGCTATGTGGGACACAGTCTGGCCTGAACCTGGGGAGCTTGGGCTGAGGGTGAAAACCGGCCTGTATTTGACTGGTAGGCCCAGTGACCCAGCTTCTCCCTGGGAAGGGACAAGGTGGCTAAGATGGGAGGGAGCGCCTCCTTCAGGGTGGGGCTGGCAGAGAGGTTGGGCACTCTGGACCCTGGGCAGAGGGGCCCCACCCTATGGGGCTGACCCAGGGGGATGCTTGCTGCTGGCTTCAGCACCAGGAATTAGATTAGCTTTCCATAACAACAGGATATGGCAGCGGGAGCACCGCCTGCCCTGCGTTTTCTCAGTCCTCTTTTTCCAGGAACTGAACATATAGCCCTTGGCCAGCTCTGTCGCTGTCCCCACCCTGCCTGCCTGTGCAGGGAACAGCCCACGCTCTGCTCCTAAGTGGCTTCTTAATCGGCTTCTCTTGCTGACCAGGGGAGCTCGCTGCTTTTCCTGGAGCCAGGAAGCCTCTGTGGAGATGTTCTGGCAGTGTTCAGGGGCCAGCCATGGTGTGGAGTGGGAGGAAGGGTTTGTCACTGAGCATGATGGACCTCGTTGTGCCTCTGATCCTTCAGCCCCCTCCCCGGGACACATCGCCGGGCACAGAGTTAGGGTTCGTGGGCCCCTCTGTGAGCTTTTGCTCCAGAGGTCACAGACCTCTGTGGGGGATCTGGGAAGAGTCTCCAGGCCAGGGCCTGAACCTGGAGAAAATGACAGAGAGTGTTCAGGTTGCTGGCCGTGTTAGGAGAGTCCAGCCGTCTGATGGAGGTGTGGCGCGTGTTAGGTGTGAGGGTTCTGTTCCGTGGGTGAGAGATCTCACAAAAGAAGCTGGTGGCAGCTGAGTGCCAGTCCTCCTCACCCCATTGTGACTCCTGTAGGGTGGGGGCAAGGCCTCTGGGGTTGAGGGTGGCTCAGGTACATTTCTAGATGTCTGTCCCTCTGGTTCTTGCCCCACGGGTAGGACAGCAGTACCCCCACTCCTAATAGGTGTCCCAGGTTTGTTCTGCGAGTATAGGACCTGCTCCTTGGCTAAGAATTGGTAATGCTGCTCTGGAGCTCTGAGGTTTGAAAGGAGGGTGGAGCTTCCAGGAAAATGGAATGGTACCCGCTCAGCACCTCGGCATCCTCAAGGGGAAGGTGATCAGAGCCAGAGAGCCCTTAGTAACTGAGGAGGACCAGGATGCTCAGCAGTCTCCCCTCCAGCAGGTCTCCTCTCCCATCAGTCTCCACGGGGCTCCTGTAGCCTCTGTATCCTGGTCTTGGAACAGCTGCTGAGGGCTGGACAACACAGCTCTCCTGCCAGGCTCTGCTGGGTCCCTCCTCACGCCAGGAATCCAGATGTTTTCATCGATTCCAGGCCCAAACACAGGCCTGGAATGCCCTTGGAAGTGACCCTGGTAAAATCTTAGTTCAGAAGCAGTTTTCTGAAAGTATGGGGAGCCAAGAGGACCTTGGGAGCCAGGTAGAGAACACCAGCTTCAGCTGGTTCTGATGGGGAAGGCGTAACAGCAGGGGGCATGTACCCACTCCCTCGTCTCCATGTTTTAAAGTCTTGAAAATTAAGGCCACCAAAGTATTCTGAGAGTTGGTCAGGGGTCTCTTATGAAAAGGGGAAACTGAGGCTAGCTGGGCTGAAGTTTTCAATGGGCCCTCAGTGGTCACCTCTTTTGCATCCACCTGCTGGGGTGTGACCAGACGTGGCCACCAGTCTGGTTGTTAGAGCTGATATTGTTAATTTTACAGGATTGCTAACCTCCTACAGTATACGGTGGCCCGGCACCTGGCCACCCTGCTTGTGGCCACAGCAGTCAAGAGCAGCACTGGGGTCCAGGCCTCCGCTGTCTGGCTGGACTTGGGCCCATCTCGTGCTGTTTCCCCTTGAGGCCATGTTGGGGTACTGGGGCTGGGGAGGAGTCATCTGCTACAGAGTTTCAGATGGGTGTGTTCCAGCCATCTTTATCACCTCTCTGCTTATAGTCTGTCTGTCTGTCTGCCTGCCTATCTCTCTATCGTGCACCCATCCATCTTCATCTGCTCTCCTGTCTGTTGTTTACCTACCCATCACCTTACGCCTGCTCCTATCATCTGTATATGTTGTCTGCCCATCCGCCCCATACTGCCATTTACCAAAGTGTGGCTAGGAGATGCAGGGCCCAGATGCCACTTTCCTGCTGAAAACACGGAATGCTAGAGAGGCCCGGGCTAGGAAGGGGTGCCTGGTCAGGGAGCTCCCCCACCGGCTACTTCCTGGGCTAGGGACTCTTTCTGCTATGCTAGCAGCTAGAGGCAGTTGGGTAACATTCCTCCAAGATGCCGAGGAGGCACTGGAGGGCTGGAGGGCCCATGACCAGCCCCTGGACTGCTTCCATAAGGTAGACTAAATGGGCCAGGAGGTGCTACGGTGAATCACAGGGCGGTGGTCTGAGTCAGTGTACAAGCTGGAGTCTCAGCCAAAGCTACATGGGAATGTAGGGTGGCTGGAACTGTTTAAGCCGGGTACCTACATCAAGAAGGAAGGCCATGGCCCTAATGAGTCGTGGCTAGAGGGCTTTCAGGTACAAAGCTGCTATGGAGGCCACTACCTTTCTGGGATAAACTACTATGGGTTATTGCTAGTGGAGTTAATCAGAGACAGCCATAGTCTCTGCATCCTGCAGCAGCTGCGGTTCAGGGCAGTTTGCTGTGGGATGTGCCGGTAATACCGTGCGTATATACAGGTTGTGACAGGCAGATCTGGTTTGCTATAAGTGTGGCCTGTACCCTGTCTTTCTTCTTCAAGGAAGTCCTGAAATATTCCATTCCAGGGAGCACACTCTAGGACTGGACTGTCAGCTCTCCAGTGATTGGAGTGAGAATGGCCCTTATAGGTTCTTGTATTTGGATTCTTGGTCCCTAGTTGGTGGAACTGTTTAGGAAGGATTAGGAGGTGTGGCCTGCCTGCCGTTGTGCTCCCTGCTACCATGGTTGTGCACTCACTGGGGAAAGGAAACCCCAGCAGACTGTTCTGTACATTGCCTAGGTCATGGTGTTTCTTCACAGCAATAGAAAAGTAACTAAGGCACTATTCCGCATTTCCATGGGTTCCCACGTGAGGCTGGACACTTGGCTGGAAACCCTACCTTGGGGACTTGCACTTTGTAGGCTGGGCGACGCTTAACCTGGGCATAGCAACAAAGATGGTGGGGCGTGTGGCCATGCCCGGTGAGGGATCCTGTGATTGACACCCGGGCCTCACTGCAAATTCTGCCCTCTCACTTTGCACTTGAAGCTCCCTCTGCTGAAGTCCCACAGCCCAGGCCTACCCTGTCACCATGTCTAGCTATAGTGCCCCCGGGGAATCCATCTTGTCTGATGGCCCCTATATTTATGTATCTGGTTTACTGTCCACCACGGCTCTGGGAAACATGGTCTCCTAAGGGCCAGTCTTGGCTCTCCTGGGTTGTTGGGTTTCCCTGTGTAGCCTTGGCTGTCCTGGAACTCACTCTGTAGACCAGGATGGCTTCAAACATGCCTGGCTCTCCTTGATCCTTATTATAGCTGCTCGGTAGCCACGTGACCCATTGGGCAACTCCTGTGTTGTTGGGCCTCATATCTGCAAATTCTGCATCTGTGAGCCTTGAGTTGCATTCCTCGGCTCTGAGGTTATGGTAGTTTCCTCTCTGCTGAACTGTAGGGCTGTTTTGTTGTCATTATTCCCTAAACAGCACAGTCTAACGACTGAATTGCATTTATTCCTGTTAGGTATTGTAAGTCATCTGGCAGCGACTCAGAGTACCGGAGGGGAGGGCAGCTTTGGGTTCTGCGCAGACCGTTTTATTAAAGGGGCACGAGCACCACGCACCGTGCGTTCAAGGGCCCCAGAACCAGTCAGTCCTGGGTATTGAGGTTACTCGTACTGTTTTTGTTGCTTTGGGACCAGGTCTCACTTTGCATCCCAAGCTTGCTTGCTTGGCACTCTCCGTGTAGCCTAGGCTGATGCTAAACTCACAGCAGTCTTCTGCCTCAGCTTCCCTAGTGCCACAAGGACAGGCGTGCACCACCGCGCCTCACCTGTGTTCGTGGTGGGTCTGGGCCCCGTTCTGACTCAGTCTAATGTCCCGCTGTTGTGAGCAGCTCCCTCTGGGCTGCAGATAGCAGCTATCTGGCCGTCATTCTGTGGCTGTATTGTAGGAGGGCCAGTGTCCTCCAGGCGGAGGTGCCGCTCTGGGAGAGAAGGGGCAGCTGCTGCTGTCTGGGGCCATTCTCAGGGCCACGGCGCTGTGTCAGTTGCAGGCAGGTTTCTGCCGTGAGAGCTTGGGGGCCAGGCTCGAGCTACAGCCTCAGAATATGGGCGTGGAGGTGGAGGTCCGGGACTGGGATGGGTGCTGCAAGCCCACGTGCCGTCTAGGCTTCCTACGCCCCTCCACCCTCCTCAGGTACCCGCTTAGAACTGGCAGTGAGGAGTCTTGCCTTCTGGAAGCTTGGAATTCTGGGGGTAGTGCCTCCAGCTCTGGAGCTGTGTTGTTTACCCAGAGCTCAAGGCCAGCCCTTCCATGCTAATCAGTATGGTTCAAGAGGCTTCTGGAATGTGCTGTCCACTCTGTGGGGAAATTGCCTGTGGTGACCCATTTACCCACCCAGCAAGTGAATGGAGGTGCTCAGTGCTTTGCCCAGGAGACCCCCACATACATGTCTTGTTAGAGCACCCTCTCCCTGAGAGAGAAGAGGGCCCAGAGCTGCCTTTCCTGCTGTCTGGTTGAAAAGACAGGATCTTAGAGATGCAGGGGCTCACCCATCGGTTTGGAGCCTGCTCTGCTCACCAAGGAGCCCCTTACATGCTCAGGCAGGCAGGCAGCAAAGCTGTGAGGGACCTGGCACCCAACTGACACCATCGCCGAGGCGCTACTGTTTGCTCCCTATGCTGGCTTCGTCCTGTTGGCCGTAACTTACCAACTGGGCACTGGGCAGATTTGAATCATAACCTGGAACTTCGGTGTCTCCAGACCACCCACCAAAGCCCAGGCCCTGGGACAGTGTCTATGGCCAGCCTGCTTCAGTTTGCCTCTTCCGTGGGTCCCTCTGATATGCTCTCACTGAGAGCTCTGGCTCTGGTTGGAGAATTCTGGAATTGAATTGACCACTGACCACACTCACCTGGGGTGAATGTCCAGGTGGGGTGTGTATAATTGGGTCTGCACGTGCCTAGGAAAGAGCCCGAGGCACATGTATGCTCGTTGCCTATAGGTCAAGGAACTCATACGCCCGGCCTGGTTCACTTGTTTGTATCTTTGTCCTTTTGTTTTCCTCCAAACAGACCTAGTCTGACCCCAGTGTCTAGAAGAGCAGTGTAAGCTGTACAAGGCTAGGGCATTGTCCCCAGGTTTCCCCACCTGAGAGACAGCACACTGGGTGGGGAAAGGGAGGCTCTACCCAGGAAAACCGTCTGTGGACTGCTGGGTCCGTGCTTCTTCGCCCTGTGTAAACCATGTAATGCCTGCTCAGGTCATCAACTCCAATTGATGGAAGAGGTGTCACCTTGAGAAGAGACAGCTCTGCAGCCCAATTCCTTCCAGATGGGATAGGGACTGTCCTGGACCCATGAATTTCCTAGGGCACTGCCCATGCTGCATCCTGCTTGTTTACCTGTGGCAGCCAGGAAAGGTGGCTACAGAGGAGGCTGGCCTCCTCCCCTGGAGGGTGGCTGAGAAAGACCCACGGGTGGGTGGAGAAGTTTGGGTGGTTGATATGGAATGAGCCCACCTTGTACCCTGGAGTTCTCTCTTCCTTTGTTGATAGATGTCTCCTTGGTTAGATCAGCTTGGGGTGGCCTAGTCCTGAACCTCCAAGGGACCATTGTGGAGTATAGACTATGCCTTTGTATGATGGGTAGTGTGGGCTGTTTGGAGGGAGGCCATGGGCAAGGTCCCTGGACAGGGCGGCTAACTGGAACCAGCCTGGCTTCTGTGGGAAGGGACCCCCACTCATGGTCAGGTGAATCTCTGGTCTCTGGCTGTCTTGAGAGGTCTGGGATGGGAGGCAGCCCTATGCCAACTTGTCTGTGATGCCAGGTTGCCAGTGGTAGCTTGCTGTGTCATCCTTACCCCTTTGCCTGGTGCAGCCATGGTTGAGAGCTAGGATTCAGTTTCTGCTGGTCTCCTGGGGAACCACCTCCAGCAGCTCTGATCTACTCTGCTGTGAGTGGGTGCTGTGGAGTTGCCCCAAGCCCTAGAGAGAAGCGGAGAGGGTAGTATCCACAGTGTCTCGGGGGCCGCATCTAGCTCCCTGGGCAGTGGCCATCCCCCCACCTCCTCCGTGTGTTCAGCTCGGGACTACCGTACTTTTGCCGTCTGCACGGCCACCCTGTTTGTAGCAGTCCCTTCTTGTCTTTCTAACTTCCTCAGTGTGTCACAAGGTCACTGTGGCCTGAGGGAAACGGAAAAAGGTGGCTCGCTGTCCAGACTGGAGTGTGTGACGATGGGTCCTGGTCCCCTTCAGGTGGGGGTCCTTTTGCTCAGTGACGTTCCCAGCAGGCCACCCTCAGCCTGGCTGCTTCGCTGTGGTGCAGAAGGGGAGCCGGGATGACTCGACCTCCCGTGCAGGTCGGATGAGCCACGAAACCACATTTCCCAGACACTGCACTAATTAAACCCCCGGCACTGTGGTAATTAAATGCTCCAAGCGCTCCCAGAGCCCCAGGCTGTTTGGCCAGCCTCCAAGTAGGTAACACCATGTTCCTGTGCCTCTCTCCACCCTCGCTGCCCGGGCGGTGGCTCCCGGTTTGACCCCTCTGCTCACCTCGGCTGTGTTTCCTCTTGATGCTGCTGTCCTTTCGCCTCAGCCTTCTTCAGTGGGTGTCAGTTTTCTCTGGAATATCAGCAGTCCTGATGTGTTTAGAGCTCCGGAAGCACAGTGTGCTTTGAGACCGTTCCTGTGCACTACCAAGTCTGCTTTGTACCCTGAGGAGGTGTCAGCCAGGCATTCTCCACACCCTTGTCTTCCCCATCTCCAGCCACGTCCAGTGTCCTTGGGTAGGGTAGGGCAGCCAGCTCCTTATGTCTATGAACAGTTTGTAGCCAACTCTGAAGTTACCAAGGGCCCGAGGTCCCTGCTGGGGCCAGATGGGCTTTGGGTGCAGGAGGTGGAGCCCAGGTCCCCAGGTCTTCTCGTGGAGAGCTCACATGACTGCCAGACTCGTGTCTCCCTGGGACTGTAGAGGTGACAAGTGAGGGATGAGGACAACTTCAGGTGACCAAAGGAAGTTGTAGAGTAGGCCTGACCCCTGTGCTAGCTCCACCTGGGCCTGATCTCAGGGCTAAGATAGCCGGCCACACTGCCCAGGCTAGCCCTGACTATGAGCCTTAGTCCCAAGCCCTATGGCTTGGCATGTCCGGGCAGCTGGCTTCCTCGTGTGCCCTCAGCTGACTGTACCAACCCTCCTCTTCCAGAAAGGGGAGTTGACCAGAGCCCTCCGGGATTGGGTTTGGGTTAAATTTTGTTCTCTGCCTCCCTGGAGATGACAGGTGTGGTGGCTACAGGGCCTCATTGACATCACAGTCTGCCATAGCTCCAGCAAAGCGCAGAGCTGACCTAGCTGCCGCTGGAATCCTTCGCCACATCCTCTCCCCCCCCCCCCCCCCCCCCCCCCCCGCCTCTTCCTCTTCTGCCCCGCCCCACCCCTGGCAGAAGCCTCGCACAGAAGTGTTTATGGTTTCAGCCCATGCCAAATAAGGCAGACAGGCAACTGGGAATCTGAAATATTGCGGGGAGCAGCCAGGGTGTGGATCAGGACCCCGAGTCCTGCAGCCGTCCTGCAGCTGTCCTGCTCAGCAGTAGCTATCTGGTCTCCCTTGTACCTCACGTAGCCACCTTGCACAGCAGAAGACAGGATCTAGTGGAGCGCTCATCTAGATCTGGAGATCTGGGGTCTACTGTGGCTTATTCATCCATGTATTTCGTGGTACTGGGTGGTGGATCCTAGGGTTTCACGCTAGGCAAGTACTGAGCCTCACTGGGTCCTGTCTGATCCAGGCCGGCCTTGAATTTCCTAGGGAGCTGAGGGTGACTTCACCTGATTCCTGCTTTGACCTCTCAAGTGCTTAGATTTTAGGCAAGCACTGCCACACCTGGCCTCAAGTCCTATTTTAATTTTGAGGCAGGGACTTGTTGAGTATCCCAGGTTAGACTGGAATTCATGAACCCCCTGCCTCAGCGTCCTGTATAGCTAGGATCCCAGGCCTGAGCTACCAGGCTACCAGGATTCTAGTCTGGTAGCCACTGTGCTCTGGGAGGAAGATGGCCTGTGAAGGACTGCTGCTGACCTGACTACCCTTTCCAGTCAGTTCGTGTGCTGACCACTCTAGCAATGCGTGGCAACATTCTTTTTGTGAGAAAAGGAGATATCAGATCCAAACTTTTAAAAGATTATGATTATTTTTATTTTATCATGTGTGCGTGGTGTGGGTGTAGCCTGGCATGGTGGCAGCGGTCCAAGGACTCTCACCGTGTGTGACCCGGGGGTCAGACTCAGGTCAGGTTTGGCCTTTACCCACTGAACCACTTTACTAGCTCCAAGGAGAATGTTAATGAGAAGATCCCGGGCCTAATGAGAAGATCATGGAGACCCTCCAGCCTTCCTGTCTAAAGATCAGATCCATGAGCTGTCCTTCCTTCCTTCCTTCCTTCCTTCCTTCCTTCCTTCCTTCCTTCCTTCCTTTCTTTCTTTCTTTCTTTCTTTCTTTCTTTCTTTCTTTCTTTCTTTCTTTCTTTTCAACAAGAATTTTTATTATTTTATTTTGGTGTATGGATCTGTTGCCTGGATATATGTCTGTGCACCGCATGTGTTCCTGGTGCCTGCAGAATCCAGAAGGGGGCATCAGATCCCCTGGCACTGGAGTTACTGATGGTTGTGAGCCGCCATGTAGGTGCTGGGAACCGAACCTGGGTGCTCTGGAAAAGCAGCCAGTGTTCTTAACTGCTAAGCCATTTCTCTAGCCCTCTGGTTTACTTTTAGTTTTTATATAAAAGGAGTCGGTGGATGAACTTGGCTCACCATGTCTGTATGACACGCCCCAGGAGCTGGATCCAGCACACTGTGCCTTCAAGAATCTGTAGGTGGAGACAGTTGGGACTCTTGAAGAATGGCTGAGAAAAGCGAGACAGGCTGAGCTTGTCTGTGGTTGCCAGACAGTCGTGAGGAATCCAGGTGCCCTGTGGCGTTAGGTGTACAGGGACTGTGTTTGTGGGTCTCTGGTGGTGTGTTCCCCATGTCTTATGTACTGGTGTACGGTGAAGGCTGTTGCAGAATTTGCTGCTCTGGGTACCAGGCTTGTCACCTCTTGCAGGTCCACGGTTGTGTTTCTCCAGGACACTTAGAATACTAACTGTTTTCAGAACGCTATCCCTGGCAAAGGCTGGAGGAAGGCAGTCCTGTGTGAGCGTCTGTGGGTCAGTGTGACGGACACCAGCCTCAGCGATCTGAGTGACAGACAACCAGGAAGGGAAAGGAGAGGCCAGGCCACTGCCCCAGCCAAGGTTGTACCACAGACAGCACATTGGCTTGTAGAAGAGTAACAGAAAGCCCACGGGTTAAGTGGTCACATGAGGGGCCACAATGAGGGTCTCGAATGCTGGACAAGGAATCAGGCCTGCTCCTGGCGGGGAGCTGTGAGCACCGTCATCCCTTGACTGACAATAGGAAGGAAAACAAGAGCAGCCCATGCCTGGGTTAAGGGTGTGAGGCGAGGGGAGGAGAGGACACACCCCCGTCCCTTCCCTGCCCCATCCCACCTTCCTGCCTAGGGAAATGGAGGTGGTTGGACTAGAAATGGAGGTGGTTGGACTAGCTGACCAAGCCTCCCTAAGGCATCTTCTGGGGTTGGCTGGAGTCTGTGACACTCAAATGGAGTGGCTCTGGGCTTTCCTGCTTCCCAGACCATCTGCGGAGTGGGCCTAGGAGGGCGAAGGCCACTCACTGTCCTGGACTTCCCCAAAGCGCCCCCCCCCTCCTGCTCCTACTCTCTCAGTCTCCCAGCCCCCACGGTTGGGCACAGTGTCAGGTTTAGAGAAAGAAAAAAAAAACCCACACCAACCTTTGGTGCTTCTTACAGAGAGGGAAACGGTAGAGTTCCAGCTGAGTGCTCTAGTCCTGCTCGCCAAACCTCCTCTGGAATCCCTTCCTCTCTCCTTGCCTCCCTGCTGCGCCCTGTCCAGGAGACACAAGCATGCCCTACTCCTCACCTCGCAGCGGGGCGAGCCCTGCCCTCACCCCAGCTGCAGGCCGCAGTTGCAGAGCCCTCTCTGGTGGCTGCTCTCAGAATTCGCTTAGACGCAGCCCCACCCACCCTCAAAGGCACGTCATGGCTCCTGGCTTCTGCAGCCCTCTCATCCTTGCCTGCCTCATTTCTTCCTTCTTACAAGTACACAAACCACATTAGGGGCAGGGCCTTGCCCCTGGGCACTGACCACAGCCACTGGTGACCAGGCTCTGTGGTGCGTTGTCCCGGCAGGTGCCCAGTCTCGAGGACACCTGCACTCAGAGGTCCTGATCTGTCAGCTGCTCAGCTCCTGCGGTGATCAGCACTGGCACTGATGTGTCCGGGCCCTGGTCAGTGGATTCTGGGGCGTGGAGACAGCTTCCTCTGAGCCCTGTCTCTGATTCTTGAAAAACCCAGCTTTGAGGGACACTTGTGGGACTGATACCAGTCCAGGACTGTGCCGAACACTGGGCCGAGTGTGGTGTTGTACAGCCTTTGTGCCATGCCATGGAATGGGGCTGCCCCTCCGAGGAGGGGCATTCCGAGGGCATAGGCTACTCTTGGGTCCAAACAGCCTGTCTCAGCCTGGCAGCCGTGGCCTCTCTAGACAGCATGCTCATCTTGTGGGCCCAGGCTTTCTTAGTGGAAACTCTACTCCACCCCTAAACTAGGCTGCTGCATAGCTAGGCTGCTGCCCTGAGGGCTGCCACACCCCGTAAGCCAAGAAAAAGGGGCAGTGGCTGGCTGACTCTAGGCTCTGCTCTTTTTTATAACTCCTTTGCCAATCTAGACACCACTTCCTCTAAGGCTGAGACTGTGGCTGCCCCAGGGTTTAGGCAGGCCCTGCCCTGCCCTGGAGATGGGTTGTAGTCCTTTGGGTTAGCCTGGTCACTCATGCAGGGACCTTTGCCCAGCTCGCCTCGCCCACCAGGGACTTTCTTTGGGCCTGGAGGTACTCTCCTCTCATGGTAGGTACCCTCTGCTCTGTTCTCAGAGGCAGTGGCCTGGAGGCCGAGGGGACAGGAGTAATAGTAGTGGGGTGGGAGATCGTATGAGACACCCAACCCTGAGTCTGCGCTGTGCTGAACTCTGCCCCAACTCAGCCTTCCCTGGAGGCTCCCATGCTGTTTCCACACACGAAGCTTGTCTCTGCCTGGCCCAGATGGCTTCCTGTGTTGGTGCAGACTAGGACACCTTGTGTGAGCCTTCACTGTATTCTAACCCTGCTGCCATAGCTCAGCCCCCTAAGGAACCCATCCGTCTAGGTCACAGTGGCTGCTGTCTCTGTGTGCCTTTCCTATGATCTGACCAGCACTGGCTGGCAGGGGAAGCTCCCAGCAGATCAGCCTCATGCTTCAGGCTGCGCTCCATTTCCAGAGCCATTACCGATGAGTCTGGCACTTGCCTTGGGGTCACCATGAGCTTCTGTGAGGGGAGCTGTCTGGGGTACCCTTGCTCGACGGTTCTCTATGCTGTCCGGCTTGGCTCACTCTGCACTGCAGAAGAGACTGAGAGCCACGTGGAGAAACTCGCTCAAAGGGCCTGCTGGAGTGACGATTCCAGGAGACCCCTGGAGGCTCATCCCTACCTGGAGCTTGGACAGGCTGGGGATGTCCTAGGAACCCCGTCTTCACAGAGTCTAGAGTGGCTGAGGTCCCAGACCTGTCTTCTCAGACAGTGGGAGGAGGGATGGTAATCAGCCTCTGTAAGGAGCACTCTAGGAGTCTGTGTGGTCCTGTTATCTCCCAACCCTCCCTTCCTGACCCAGTTCTCACAGAACAAAGGTCATCTCTGTTCTGGGTCACTCAGAGGTCAGGGGAGCCATCCTGTGGACGTTAGTACCCAAAGTCTTCAGCTTTGTGCTTCGGGGTGAGGGTCTGTAAAGGGTTAAGCGTGTGCAGGCTGCAAAGGTCCCTTCCTGCCTCTGTCTGTCCTATTGTTGCTGGCTCAGGAAAGGCCTGTTTCCTGTGAAACCACAGGCTTTGCTCAGCAGCTCTCAGGCAGGCTTAGGCTCTGTCTTCTTTCAGGGCTGTCTTTGTCCCCCGTGACCCTTCCATGACCCCCCATGGCCAGCAGTGCAACTGCAGCTCACCTTCAAGGACAAAAGCCAACCGGGCTGCCTGTGACCAAGCCTCGGCCATGACACTCACGTCAACCCCGGAGTCCTGACGCAGCCTGGCTGCAGTGCCCCTCAGGGCTCTTTCCCTCTCTTCCCAGAAGCTGGAGCTGCATCCGCTCTCGCTCCACACTGGCCCGGGCTCACTCTTCCAGCTGGCTTCTCGCCCCATACAACTCTTGAGTCATGATAATCTGGGAGCAGCAATGGCTGGTGGGAAACCCTCAGAGCCCTTTCGTTTGCTCCATCCATAGCAGACACAATAGCAGAGGCCCCGCTTCCTGCTCGCGTCTTCCAGAGCTGACTAGGTACGTCCTGTCTGCTCAGTGTTCTAAGCCTCCGCACGGGGTGATGGTGGAAGAGAGGCTGGAAGGCCAGCCAGGCCTGACTCCTGAGTCTCTCAATCCGTCACAGCCTTCCACGCACCCTAGCACCCCAGACACTGGAATCTCAGGCTGTGCCCTCTACCCTTCTGAGCCTCAGTTTCCTGGTGTGTTGGGGCAGAGTGTTAGTCTCTCAACCGTGCAGTAGTGGAATCAGCTCTGCACTGAAGAGAAGGCAGGCAGAGAGAGGAGGAGAAAGGGAAGGGCTCGAGGCTTGTGCCTCTTCCAAGCTGACCTGTGTGACTGAGGCAGGGCAAGCGTCCTCAGGCCGAGCGTTACCCGGAGCTAGTACCTGGTGCCTGCTCTTCCATTTCCTACCTCTATGTAGCTACCGAAATATAGCTATTTAGGGTTCTCCTGGCCCCTCCTGGGGTTGGGAGTGGTGGAGAGGCCAGGCCTCATGCTCCACTGAGGAGCATGTCACATTTCCTTGTTGCTAGTAGACTAGGTGTGGACCTATTCCTACCGCTTGCCATCTTGGTGTTCTGGCTTCTGGAACCCTTCACAGAGTTTGGACACTATTCATTCAGTTATTCTGGTAAAACATATGCCCACATCTTAGTTTGCCATCTTAGCCTATTTCTTAGCGTAGAGTGCACTGGCATTGGGCACACCCTCATGACGCTGTCACCACTCGCATCTCGGGACCACCTCATCTTCCTGACAGAAACTTGGTAGCTGTTAAACGCTACACACACCACACACAAAGAGCCTCAGAGTTGGTATTTTAAGTGTGCCAAGCAGGCTGTAGGGCAAAGCACCTGTTCCTGCTCCCCAGGGCCTATGCTCCTGCCTCCAGGAGCCTTCCTGGTCCTCACACCGTGTCTTCCCTTCGCGGGCTGCGCTCGTGGAGGCTACATGTCAGTTAGCTGCCCCCCTCCCCCCTTGTCTATTTTTGGAGTTCATCGGTCGGCTCGACTGGCCAGCGACTCTGGAGATCCACCTGTCGCTGTTCCCCACGGCCTCCCCAGCACGGGAGTTGGATACATACCACCACACACAGCTTTTTAATATCTCTATCTTATATAATCTAAGTGTGTAAGTTCATGTGTGTGAACACAGGAATGTGCGCGTCCCGGCGTGCCCCGGAAGTCAGAGGGCCACCTTGGGTGTCGGCCCTCGCTTACCTTGTTTGGGACAGGGTTCTCTGTCATTCGCTGCTGCTTTTGCCAGGCTAGCTGGCTTGACGGCTTCTGGAGATTCTCCGTTCTCTGTCTCCCATATCCGAGTACAGGTGCGCTGGGGTCACGGGTACATGTATGTAGGACTGCATCTGGCTTGTATGCAGCTTCTAGGAACCCAACTCAGGTCATCAGGTTTGTGTGTCAAGCCACTGAGACAGCTCCCCAGCCTGGCGCTTCGTCTTTCCATGTGCATTCTGGTGATCTGAACTCAGGCCCTCACGCTTATGTGGTGCTCTTTGGGACCAGCTTGGGAGGCAGGTTTAACCCTCATCCCCTGGGGGGTGCCACACCTTTTCTGGGCTGTGCAGGGCAGGAGCAAGAGCCAGGGCGCATCCTATGTCTGTGACCCATGGTGCTGTTACCAATCAGCTTGTCAGCACACTTCCACCCCACCCACTGCATACTTTGAGCAGGCATGAGGAAGCTAGCAGCCCACTCTGCTGGCTGATTCCTCCCCCAGCTCCCTGTCATGGGTTTTTGATCACCATCCTTGATGTAATTAGACTGGTTCTGTGCTGGCATTCTGATGTCAGATCAAACTAGTGTCCTCGGAGGCAAGACCTGTAACACCAGTGTCGGGAGAACGTTCCCTGAGACCTGTGGGTGAATGGATGGGTGGACAGCCGGGTAGACGCCCACCTGACTGGAGAGGCCATCGCCTGGTATGAGAGGGGGAGTGCTGCCTCCTTGAGATGGCTGGACTGCACTGGTGAAGCTGTAAAGTGAAACCCTGAAAGGCAGAGGGGTTTCGGAAAGCTTTGCCATAAATGCACTTCCCTCCTGCCTCTCAGGCCAGAGAAGATTGATTTTTTTAAAAATGTATCATTGTTGAAAACTTCATATTTAAGCGAGCTGAGCTGTGCATGGTAGCCAATGTACAGAGTGGGAAGAAGACAGCACCCTGACTCCAGGGAGGCCTTTGAGCCAAGAGGAGGGCTCCCATGGCAAAAACCCCAGCCTCCTTGAAGCAGCAGGTACCTTTGGAAGTTTGGACACATCCCATGCCCACTGTAATCCTGGAGGAAGATTGTTTGGGGGGCTTTGGGAGTGGTGCTCATAGGGAGTGCCTTCATGGAGTCACCTACCCAAAGTGGGCAATATTCTCTGCTCCCTGAGGGGGTGACCTGGCTCAGCTTATTTGTTAAGGTACTGTGCACTCTGGTCCCTGCCACTTCCGACAGAGCCTGTTTCTGTGGCCAGTTTCTGTCCCCAAGTTCAGGTCTGCCCTGGCTGTCCAGAGCTGCCGTTGGGCTCATGGTCCTCATACTTGGGGAGGGTGGATGTGGAGGACAGGCCCTGAAGAGACTGTCTCTCAGTGGGCTGCTGACGTAGGGTGGATGCTGCTGCTCACACAAAGTCCAGTCTTGGGACTGGGTTGTCCAGGAGGGCATCGAGGGTCATGACGCGCCCTAGCTGCCAGCTCGTGTTCCGGCGCCTCCAGCCGCTAGGGCAGTCAGTTTCTATAGAAGCAGTTGCCTCGGGTGTAGAGGGCAAGGGGATGGTTGGAGTTCGTGAATGGTGCTGTGTGTGCCGGGGTCCCTCAGGCAGCATGTGGAGCCTCTTTGCTCCTTTTGCACCCCTAGGACAGGTAGAGTGACCTAGTACCCCTGGAGCTGAGAACTACCTTGTTTTTGGAAAAAAAAAAAAAAAAAGCATGTTTCTGGGGAAAAATTTGCTTATTTGTAAGTGGCCAGCCTGCTTTTTGCTTTAGGTCCTCTGGCCTCCCTGGCCGACTTCACCGGGGCAGTGTAGGACAGAGTGGGTGTCAGGGAAGCCCCCCAGAGGGAAGCTGTGCTGTATGTTGGCCAGGTAGGGGTACGGGTGTGGGCAGAGTGGTGGGAAGCCAGGTGTAACACCGCGCACTTCCATCAGTGACCCAGGAGGGGGCCAGAACTCTGTGTTCCAGTAACTTCCCACCTGTTAGTTTGTGGGACCAGACATCAGTCAAGCTGCCTGCCAATCAATAGACGGAACTTCAAAAAGAAGGAAAAGCAGGCTAAGGAGGAGTGAGCGCCAGGTCTGTGTGTGTGTGGGATCATGCCGAGCGTCCAGAACCTTGTGTGTACGCGTGTATGAGTACATGTGTTGTGTTGGGAGAATAGTATAGTGTCATGGAACCTGTGCGCCTGGTGACAGAAACGTGGGTTTTCTGTCTGTGGTGCATAAGCCTATGTTCGGCGGCTGACGGGTGCAGA
Organism: Cricetomys ansorgei; assembly: GCA_026225945.1. Lineage (NCBI taxonomy): Eukaryota > Metazoa > Chordata > Mammalia > Rodentia > Nesomyidae > Cricetomys > Cricetomys ansorgei. The sequence continues at coordinate 1,601,808 of JAMJFZ010001280.1, forward strand.
ATGGGTGTGGGGCAGCATGTACCCCACCCCAGGGCAAAGGCTGCTCCTCCTGCAGCTGTATTAACCGTTTGTCTCCTCTCCAGCCTCCCTGCTGCGCTTCAATGCACTCTCACTGGTCTATTTGCTGTTTCTGCTGCTGCTGCCCTGGCTTCCAGGCCCCTCAAGACACAGCATACCAGGTAAGGGGCAGGGGCGGGGGCGGGATGGAACCCAGCTCCTGGGGGACTCTGACCAAGGGTAGGGGGCTGGGTGTTCAGATAGACACTGTGTAGTCACAGACTTGGCTCAGTTTTACAGCCTCGGTAAACGCTGAGGGATCTGAGGGTTACTTCTTCATTGCAGCCCGTAACTAGTTCAGTGTTGTTTCCTGCTGATTGCTTGTCACATGCGAGCTCTACCATCCTTGCAGGTGACAGGGCAGGGGTTGTATGAGGATCTCTCTCTGTCCCTGAACGTCTACCTCAGAAGGCAGACGGAGTGAGCGGGTCCTGGTGACCCAGCCAGGTAGTCTCGGGGCTCCACACTGCGGTCCTTTCCATCATCCAGCTAAGCTCCCGAGACTGGCCGTGTTGTTTCCCCTGCCCGGGGCGGCTCTGGCCAGCTTGACTCTATCACCCTGTAAAGCCAGGCCCTAGACCACCTTGCTGTGTGAGGAACTGCCACTGTGGGCTCCGTCAGGGTCTGAGCTGGGCAGGGATATGTTTCACTGTGTTTTGCCTTCCAAACAAGAAATAATAGACAGGTCAGCCCCAGAATTGTGTCCATAGGAGGGACTGGACAGTGGCACCACAGCAAATCAGGGAGAGGCTGCTACTGTGCCTCAGGTTCCATATAGGATGAAGTGGGCAGGGCAGGGCCACTGTGTCCTGGGAGAAGACCACAGCCCAGGTAGCTGAGCCAATGGCCTCAGAGGAGCAGGCCCTCCCGAGACCCTAGGGCTCTGGTCACCTGTGTTGTAGTGCTTAGTGTGTTTTGTGGTGTTCAGTAACAGTAAGTGCTCAATGACCCATTCCCCAAGTACACCTGCATCCCTGAAGCAGGGAAGGCCTTCCGTTGTCCTCTGGGCTGGGGGTTGGGTGGGTTGGGTCAGGTCCACAGTTTATGGCAGAGTGAGAGACCCTGCCCCAGGAGACGTGGGCAGTGTAGCAGCCAATATCTGGGGCTCGGCAAGGGTCAGAGCTGGGTATGACTGCCTGGAGCCCGGGGAAGGCCCTTGCACCCTTGCCAACACCACTGCCCTCAGAGGTGTTGGATTCAGCATGCCTTGCTGGGGGTGGGCTCAGTGAGCGTGGGCTTCCAGTGGTTTCTGTAGTAAGTCACCCTGCTGAGAGCCACACCCACTGGCTAGAGGCCGGCTGGGTGGCTTATGGCTGCAGTTAGAATATGGGCCCAGCTGTGCCTTTTCAGGGGAGCTCCAAGGATCAGCTTCCTGTCTCTTCTTGCTCTTGGGCATCTTTGGCTTATGACACCTTCTACCTCAAAGCCACAGTGGTCAACTGAATCCTTTCCATGTCCCATGGTCCTGCAGCTCTCTTCATTCCTGATGCTCTGTGATGACAGGCACTGACGGTCCAAGACAGTCTCCCCTTGTTGAGTTAGATGTGACGTCAGCCCACCTCTGCCTTGGTCTCTTTAGCTGTGTGAGTCACATGAGCATGGGGCAGAGATTGGGCAGGGATGTCTTTGGGTCTGTCATTCTGCCAACCATGGAAGGGAGGGCCCCTCTTGCCCAGCTCAGTGTACTTTGGAACCAGAAGGGGTCTTGGGGCATGGGTGAGATTTGGGGTGCAGGGACAGATATTTAGGGAATTCGGCCCAAGCAGTGTGTTCACATCCACTGGGGCCCTGGGCCAGATCCCTCTGAGACACACATCCTGGGCACTGGGCCCTTTCTCCTGTGTGGAGCCTCTGGCCAGGTCTGGCTTCCGTACTCTGATCACTATGGAGCCCAGCCCTCTGTCTCCAGGTTGCTTTTGGAAGCCTCTTGTCTTAAGGCTGTTTCATGCTTGTGAGTGGCTGAAAACTCTCTCCTGATCAACTGTGGGAGGCACGGACTCCCAGCCAGGCAGGAGGGGTCATGCGGGAGACTTGGAAAGCAGGGTGGGAAGTCTTTCCCACTTGACCTCCATCTGTCTGTCTGTCCAGCCTCAGAGGCCCTTTAGGGACATGCTGCTGCCTGGTTTTTCCGGGTGTGAGAGGAAAATGTGAGGCCTGATGGTGCAGAATGGAGCTCCCTGTGTGTTTATGATTTGTGCAGCTGCTGCCCTGGCACTAGCCCCTGGAAGATCTGACACTGCTGGGCCCTGTTCCCCACGTAGGCGGCTGCCTCATTCTTAGGGCCTGGGCCTAAGCTGGGCTGCACAGGGAAGAGATGCTGGACCAGCTTCAGGCTGGGTGTCCCAGGCAGGACAAGGCAGGACAGGACGGAGACGGGGTGCATTTGAACCCATGGTATGTGGGATCTGTTCTCAGCCACCAGCTTGTGAAGCTAGGAAGCCCATTCCCTGCCTCCAGGGCTAACCCTGGCCTCTGACTCTCCATTCCTTCCTCCCTGTCCCCCAGGAGACCTGCTCCAGCCTTAGACTCGCTGGTCCCTTGGTCCTCTGACACGCGCACAGTTGCTGGCTGTGCAGATTTTATCCCCTGCTTTGGATGCACTTTCTCCCTAGCTCAGCCTGGGAAGCTTCAAAACTCTCTGCCTGCTGAGCTGCCCTGCAGCTGCCTCTGTGGCTCCTGGCCGCTAGGTGCTACATGAACTTCTAGACCTGTGACTGGGAGAGGGGTTGTGGGGGTGATAAACAGTTAATTGGTAGGTAACCACATGATGATGGGATCCTAGGCCTGTGAGCAGACTGCCCTACCCTCCCAGGACAGATGCTTGTACCCTGAGACTAGGGCTCTGGGATGCTGGGTCACAGCTTCTTCCCCTGGCCGGGTGAGTCTCAGCTGGGACTTTAGGTGTGGTCCTCACCCTGTCCTCTCTTTATCCGTTTCAGTGTGTGGGATCAGATGTACGAAGGACATCTCTCCCTTCTCTAGGACCCTCGGTGGCCTACCTGGCCCAGCTCACATTAGAAGGGTAGTATTGGCCAGCAGCTCCTGAGATACTGTGGAGTGGTGCCTTTGCCTAGGGCTGGGCAGTGCTCAAGAATCACCTGACCCAGGCCTGGGAGGGCTGCCGTCATTGGGGGCGGGGTGTGAAGGGCTCCAGAAGGTGGAAAGGAGGGACGAATACGGACGGGAAAAAGAGAGGTGAGAGAAGCAGAGGGAAGCAGAAGCATTGAGAGGCACCTCTGAGCCTACACTGACTGACCAGTGGTTCTGAGTTCCAGCAGGACCAAGGCCATGTCTGCTATTCTCCCTGCTGCTAGATTGCCCCCCCACCCACCTCCTGTTTTTTCTAGGGAGCACCCACAATAGACTGTCTCCCTTTATTGGTGTATGTGCGTTGCTGTGCTAAGCTGCTAAGCCCCTTGACTGAATGGCATGAGGGTATCACTTACCTAACATACTGTGGGATGACAGTCATTTCCTTGAAGATGGGCTCCTTCTGTAAAGCCAACGGGTCAGGGCCCAGACAGCAGTAGGAAATAAAGGTGGCTGTTATCCAGGGCCTTGGATGAGCTTGCCTGAGCCCAGTGCAGTCTCTTCCCCAAGACACGGGAATGGCTGCGGGCAGCCAGGCTTGTAGGGAAGCCTGGGAAGGAGCCAGGTGTGGTGTGGTCCTACAGGCTAGGTCTTCCACAGTGCACTGCACCGTTCATAACTGGGACGTCAGCTTTGTGCTCCTACTCCTGCTCATGGCACCTGTCCTTCCCAGCACTCAGGACCTACCACAGGGGCCTGGGACCCTATTTTCTGGTTCTTCTGGCGGAACCAGCCACACCTTCACTTTCAGTGTTGCCGGAGCCTTACGTGGGCCTGATCCTCCTGGCCCTGATGGCAGGGTTGTTCTTGGTGCTGGTCCTGTCCTGTGGTCAGGCTTGTCTCTCCTGATACCCTCCCAGAGATTGGGCACTGGAGAGTGCTGGGGCTAAGCCAGAGCATGGCCTGCCCTCTGGTGCCCGAGGCTTAGCTCAGGGAGCCAGCAAGAGAGGGCACCTGGCCAGATGCACAATGTGGCTGAGTGCCAGAAGCTTCTAGTGTGGGAGAAGAAAAGGGAGCGGGTGTCACCCATGAGGCAAACCTAGCAGGTACCAAGGTCAATTCTCAATCTATTCCACACACTTGGACTGTGCCCAAGAAACTGCCCAGAACAGACATACTAACAGTGGTAGCAAGAGGGGTGGGGGGACGGGGAAGAGGAGGGGAGAGACACAGGTGTGGTGCTGCACCTTGTGGGAGACTTTTGGCTCTGATGCTCTCCATGCGGATGGCCACGGTGGCCGTTTTTGACAGGGCTGCTGCCGTGGGCTGACTGCCAGCCGGTAAAGAGCTAGAGCTGGTCCCAGTCTTGTCCAGGTGGGAGTTGCCCACCCACTGCCAGGGCCCAGAGGCAAGGACCAGGGCCCTTTGTCCTCTCTAACTGGTCTAAAGACAAGGGCCTCCCTACTGGGTGGGTTGGCTGGAAGCAGAGCAGGACTGAGGAATACCTTAGTGTGGAAGTGTAGCCTGCCAGGCACGGTATGTCCCTATGTGTCGGGGTCCCATGGTTTGGTAGCTAGTTTCTAGCCTGTTTCCTTCCCATGAAGTCATCAGTAAACAAGATCTTTGAGGACTGGTACTCAGTGGGACCCGAGACTGGGCCTGAGTCCTGTTTGTCATGGCTTTGTAGAACTGTGGGTGCTGGAAGCCTCTGCTCTGCAACACCTCAGATGCAGGCAGCTGATGACCCACTTTTCTGGGGACATTTGGCCTCCATCGCCCAGGCCCCTTCTCTGGGGTATCATCTACCCCATGCCCTCATTTCCAGATGACCTGCAAGGGCGGGTGGGCATGGCTGTGGCCGATAATGGCTTTATGTTTCTCTGCTTGTTTCTCCTCCTTGTTTCGCAGACCCAGAGGTGCCATCCCTATATGATAGGTAAATAAGAAAATCCAGTTGTGTCCTGTTCAGAGGGCACGGACAGCATGCAACAGGACACTAGGGGACAAGGCCAAGGTAGCAACTGGCCAGAGCAGCGAGCCCCACGCCAGCAGTGTCTGCTAGTCCCTTCCCCACTCTGGGCTGATATCCTCATCTATAAATCAGGGTTACAACAGTGTCCGCCAGCTGGGCACCATGAGGGTTTAGGACGGCCCCTGGAGGAAGCAAACACCCCATGTTGGTTACTCTTGTCACTGGAGGCTCCCACTGCCTCCTGGAAGGCGCTATGACTCTTGTTTCCTCGTGGCTGGTCCGCTAACCAGACCTTGTGCCCATGGGGGTGTGTGTCTTAGGCACATGGCCATGGTCTACCCGGAGACTGCTAGCCTAGGCAGCATCCCCACTGACCCTTGCTCTGCCCATTCTGGCACAGGTCACACAGGCCGCTTACTTCGTGCACTAATCTGCCTCAGCCTTCTCTTCCTGGTGGCCCACCTTGCCTTCCAGATATGCCTGCACACCATGCCTCGCCTGAACCAGCTTCTGGGACAGAACTGTAAGTTTCGAGGAGCGGGCAGGGGAGGGACACTGAAGGATGGCAGTCTTTGGGTGGAGGGGGTGAGGTCCCAGCTTGGACCCAGGCTTCCGGCCTCATTGGGCCACCTTGGCTCACCCAGGCTTCACCTAATATGGGCTGCCTGCAGGTGCCTGGACACAATTTATGTCTGACCCAGATGGCCTAGCTGCATAATCCTGGCAGTGATTTGGTCAGTGGGGCCAGGCCAGTCCCTGAGTGGCATCAGGTGGGGACAGCCTCGGGATTTCTGGTGTTCCCACCTGTCAACGTCTCTCTATGCCTATTTGTAGCTTAGTCATGTGGCTGTGTACTACCCGGGGTCCTCAGTGTCCCTGCCCACAGTTAGTATCCTTACCCTCTTACCAGTGGACGGTGTCTCCCAGCAGGCAACCGCCTGCTAGTCAGACAGGACTGATGCCAGCTCCCCAGCTTTGTGTGTACACGTCCTGGGCTTCAAGTCTCTACCACTCTGGAGCCCAGTCCAGCTTCACAGGCCACTTCCAGCCCCACCTGACTGAGATTCCCTGTCCTGTCACTCATGGCCAGGGAACCAACCGGGCAGCACGAAGCTACCCTGCTAGCCTCGGTTTCCCTGTCTGTAAAGGTGGCATTTTCAGCTGGGCATGGTGACACATACTTTTAATCTCAGTACTCTGGAGGCAGAAGCAGGAGGATCGCTGTCAGTTTGAGGCCAGTCTGGTCTACATAACAAGTTCCAGAATAGCCAGGACTACATTAGAGAGACCCTGACTCAAACAAACAAACAGGTGACATTTTCAGCATTCCGGGATCACTGATAATCTGCCCTATGTGAGATCCCTAGCAGCCGTGCCCACGGGGCCCCCTGGCCTCACAGGAACAACCCTGGGTGCCCTGGCTGGCTGAAACCTTCCTCAAATCCTTTCTCTACAGGCAGCCTTTGGGAGGATGTGTCTCGACATATAGGGGTTACAAGGTAAGCTCCTCATTTCGTCCTCACCCCGTGAGCCTCCCTCTGGGCTTCTCAGGCCTGAGGATGGCCTGGACTTGCCCCATCCCCTTGTCCCACTCCGCGCTCCCTGCCCTTCACAGGCTGGACCTGAAGGACATCTTTAACAGCACCAGGCTCGTGGCGCCTGACCTGGGAGTCCTGGTGGTGTCCTCTCTTTGCCTTGGCCTCTGTGGACGCCTCACAAGGAAAGCCCGGCGGAGCCAGTGCACCCAGGAGCTGGTAAGGGGCTGCGGCGGCCAGGGGCCTGGTGAGGGTGTTCGTGCTGAAGTCCCTCCCTCTCTAAGGACCGTTTTGATTTTGAAAACTTAGACTTAAGTTTGAAGGATGTTTACATGTAGCTTGTGAACCGGGATACAGCATGTTCTGCCACACTCTTCCTCTCTGTCACGTGGCTTCTCAATCACCTGAACCCCAAAGGGGTCTGTGCCATGGGAACTGTCACTCGGGAGCTTCAGCCAAGCGAAATGTCATAGGGGAGAACCTGAGAGGTTGTGGTTGCCTCCCTGCGTGACCAGAGGCTCTATTCAAGCTTACTTTTAGGGTGAGACAGGGTCCTGCCCCTCCTACCAGGGTCATGGCTGGACACTCAGCACCCTTGAGCCCTGCTCAAGGGCTGTGGTCCAGCTTTCCCACGCCATGCCAGCCTTAGCCTATTCCCTCATCCTCTGAGCTGAAATAAGATTTATGGCCACCCTGGTGTCTCTGTGCAGGCACACCCTGCTCTCAGACACCAGGCCCAGCACCCATTTACCAACACCTGACACTCGCTCTAGAGGAAACTCCAGGGTAAGGGACTCCAGAGGCCTCGGAGCTGTGAGTATCAGGTGGCCTGGGGGCATCTATCGCTCTGTCAGCAGCTGTCCTTTCCTGTACCTAGAATTGCTCGTTTGTCACAGTGCTTCTCCAGAGGCTCCCAGGGCTAGGCCACGTCATCATATCTTCCCTCCAGAGGCAAATCCTCTCTCCTTGACTAGCAGAGCACAGCTTTACCCTCCTCCCTCAGGTCGTCCTCCCTCAAGTCTTCGTTAGCCTTACTTCCAGCTTCTACGGGTTTGTAGAAGGGGTGAGCCCAGGGGCCAGCCTCTCTGGGACCATGCTAGCCCCCTCAGCCTGATGGCCTGTGAGGGCGAGACCTGCCTGGCCCATCTTTTATGTCCAGACCCCACTCCTTGCTTTGCGCATGGGAAGCAGACTGAGAGAGGTTAAGCAACTTTCTTAAAGCTATACAGTCTGGAGACTATATGTCACTAGCTCCAGAGCCATTGCACTGAGCCTGAGTACCCAGTAACCCCTCAACTGTTCCCACGGGCACAGCTGGGGCCATGGAGTGCCAGCAGCTGGATGGAGCTCGGGCTGCTGATGACAGCCTGTGTTCTTTTCCTCCGTACCCTGGCTGCTGACGACAGCCTGTGTTCTTTTCCTCCATATCCTGACCTGAGGCCTGAGATGCAGCTCTGTTCTGGGAAACCTTCCGTCAATGCCAGAGAAAAAAAGTCCTGTGGGTCTTAGTCTCCAGCCCCAGGCAGGGACTGTCCACTTCTTCCCAGTAGCCGGCCACTTCTGTCACTCTGGAGAGCCAAAGAGGGCAGCAGCAGTCCAGGACATGGCACCTTCTCTGTGGTATGGAAGGCTGAGAAATGCCTAGCTGGAGAGCTGGAGGCCCTGGTGCTGCTGTGTCCCTCAGGGTTCCCAGTCACTTCCTAGAGGCCACAGTACAAATGTAGCCGTGCCCTCCCTGACCTGTGGGTTTGGGGCACTCACCTCTGGATAAAGAATTATGGTTCCTTTCATGAAAGTGCTCAAAAAATTTAGTAAAGCCGGGTGGTGATGGTGCAGGCCTTTGATCCCAGCACTCAGGAGGCAGGGGCAGGCAGATCTTTGTGAGTTTAAGGCCAGCCTGGGCTACAGAGTGAGTTCCAGGACAGCAGGGGCTTTACAGAGAAAACCTGTCTTGAAAAAACAAACCAAAACAAACCAACAAACCAACCAAAGAACAACAAAACCCTGCAATGTTTAGGGGCTGGAGAGATGGCTCGGCAGTTAAGAGAGCTGCTCTTCCGGAGGACCCAGGTTCAATTCCCAGCACCCACATGGCAGCTCACACCTGTTTCTAACTCCTGCTACAGGGGTCCAACACCCTCACATAGACATACATTCAGACAAAACACCAACAAATATAAAATAAAAAGTAAGTAAAATAAAACCAACAACAGCAGGAACCGTAGTGAAGGTACGTGGTATGTATGCGTACATGTTCTTTCCAGGAGCCAAACAAAACTGGCGTAGGGTCTTCAGGGCAGATTAGGGATCCGCTGACCTGCCTTCCAGGGCATCATGGCCAGGGTGGGGCAAGAAGAGATGTTTGAAGCATCCTAGAATGTCTGGGTTACCTGTGCCCGGCCTGGCAGGGCGTGTCTCGTAGGATGAGGCTGTGGATGCGCACAGTGTGTGGCAGAGCTCTGGTGAGACAGGAGAAAGGCTTCGGCAAGGTGGAAGCTCGGCCAGGGTTTCCGGCACGGGCAGCACCTGAGGGGCAACTGTGCGACAGGTCTAACCTCCCACCTCAGATGAGGCTGGAGCAGCCTTGGGGTGATGGTCCTGATGTCGCCTCTCCGACTTCAGCAGGGTGATGCCGACATGGATGCTGCCCCAGCAGCGGGGCTACAGGGAGCTCCTGCCCTGACAACCAAACGTAGGCTGTGGCTGGCCTCCCGTTTCCGGGTCACAGCCCACTGGCTGCTGATGGCCTCTGGACGGATGCTGACCATTGTGTTGCTGGCGCTGGCAGGTACTCCGCGGCAGGGAATAGTCTGGGTACTGAGTGGCGTGGGGAGGTGACTCAGAGCTCCCTGAAGGGTCAAGCCAGGCGTGACCCAGCCTGTGCCCCCTTCCCTGTAGGCATAGCCCACCCATCGGCCTCCTCCAGCGTCTACCTGCTGGTCTTTCTGGCCATCTGCACGTGGTGGGCCTGCCACTTTCCTCTCAGCCCTCTGGGCTTCAGCACACTCTGTGTCATGGTGAGCTGCTTTGGCGCCGGCCATCTCATTTGCCTCTACTGCTATCAGACACCTTTCGTCCAGGGCATGCTACCACCCGGCAGCGTTTGGGCCAGGTGAGCTTCCACACGGCCCTCCCCCAGCCACGGCTCTGCTGCAGTCAGAGCTGGCAGTCGTCAGTGACACGCCTTCTCTGAACAGGGTGTTTGGTCTCAAGGACTTCATAGACCTCCCCAACTGCTCCAGCCCCAACGCGCTGGTGCTCAACACCAAGCATGCCTGGCCCATCTACGTGAGCCCTGGAATCCTACTGCTGCTGTACTATACATCCACCTCTCTCCTGAAGCTCCGCAAGAGCCACCCCTCAGACCCGGTGAGTCCCTGCCATCGCCTCTGCTGGCATCCAGCGCAGTGGTAAGGCAGATGTCCTGAGGCAGTTGTCCTGGGGCCTCCTGGCCTCCGGACCGCACTCAGGGTTCTGGTCTCTGCAGAGGAAGGCAGCGCCTAAGGAAGATGAGGAGCATGAGCTGGAGCTGAACCAGCTAGAGCCGGAGCCGCAGACTGGGGATGCCACCCAGGTGAGCAAGTTGTCAAGGGTCTCTGAAAGCCGTGGGGAGCCGCCTGCAGCAGCTCACCTCCATATCCTCTGCAGTGTGTGATGCCCACGTCCGCAGGACCTGACACTGACAACTGCACCGTGCACGACCTAACCAGCCAGAGCCCTGTCCGCCAGCGTCCCAGTGAGTTACAGGCCCTGTGTGAACACTTTCTAGCAGGGGCCAATTCTCTCTGATCTCTTTCTTGTAGACAAGGCTAGGGCTGCCCCCTGGTGGCCATAGGTCTTATACGCACTCTTTGCCTTAAGCCTGAACCTCCCAGCGCCAGGTCTACGGCTAAATAGCTAAATAGCTGATCACCAAGACCCTTTGGGTGGCCCTCCAGATCTCCCATGCCTTGTTCCCAGGTGGGCAGTGGTTACCTATGGCCCAAGCCCCCAGGAGTCCCTGTCATCCTGGAGTGCTGGCCTGGAAGTCTCACTCGTTTACATTGTGATGGAGACTGCTTGGTCTTTTTCTGGGTTCTTCTTCTTTATCTTGAACTTAAAAAAAAAATCTTTAATTACATTTACTCAGGTTTTATTTATTTATTTATTTATTTATTTATTTATTTATTTATTTATTTATTTGTGGTGTGGGTGGGGTATGGGAGTTACAGGACAACTTTCAGAAGTAGGTTCTCTCCTTCTACCATGGGGCTTGAATCAGGTCCTTAGGTTTGGTGACAGGCTCCTTAACATGCCAGGCTATCTTGCAGACCCTTACTTTGAACTTCTGTGTTGAAATTATTTCTGATCCTGGGGATTGGCTAAGGGGCCCTTGCGTGCCAGCCCCATGCTGTGCGACTAAGCTACATCTCCTGACCTTCCTTTGTAACTTGCCATTGTATGAGGCATATGAGTCACAGATCTGAAAGGGCCAGCTCCTGCGTCGGAGTTGGAGAAAATGAGGCCAGTAAGGTCTGGCCAGGGTCACATGGCATTCCAGAAGGGTCAGATTCTTGTGTTGTTTTTGGCAAGCATCTACTGTGGCTGCCTGGTGGGCCTGGCCCCTTCCCACCTGTAAGGTTCTGCCAGTGTAGATGGCCTGTTCCATGCTTTAGGGCCACATTGGTTATGGGGGAGGGGCACCAGAGGGTTCCTATATGGTAACTAATCTCAGTCCCATCCCCAGCACACCCCCGGCTGGCCGAGCTGAAAGAGATGTCGCCACTACATGGCCTGGGCCACCTCATCATGGACCAGAGCTATGTGTGTGCGCTAATTGCCATGATGGTAAGTAGCAGCCCCTGGGGCCACTTCAGGCTTCTCACAGAACGTGGGGTGGTGGGATGTAATTTATTCCAGAAACTGAGGCCCACAGTCTAGTCACCAGAGACAGTGCTGGAACTGCCCAGGGGACGCCACCAACACCCCACAACTGTGTGTAGTGCATGTACACACATGTGTGGGGCTACCTCACTGGGAAGGGGGCCTTACTGCTGAGGCTGAGGAGCTGGCCGGGTATCCCATGCAGTCCCTGCTCACTGGCCCTGGCTGTCCAGGTGTGGAGCATCACGTACCACAGCTGGTTGACTTTTGTCCTGCTGCTCTGGGCCTGCCTCATCTGGACTGTGCGTAGCCGTCACCAGCTGGCCATGCTCTGCTCTCCCTTCATCCTGCTGTACGGGCTGACGCTCTGCTGCCTGCGCTATGTGTGGGCCATGGAGCTCCTGCCTGAGCTGCCCACCACCCTGGGCCCGGTCAGCCTGCACCAGCTGGGACTGGAACACACACGATACCCCTGCCTGGACCTTGGTGCTATGGTGAGTCTTGCCCACCACGTCTAGGCAGTGGTGGTAATTCTGTCCCAGAACCCAATAGTGTTCTGTCACTTGTTCAGTTGGGTAGAAACTCTGTGAGAGTAAGTATGTCTGCGGTCAACACTGCGTTCCTGTGGGCCCACCCTAGAGTACAGAAGTCGTTCACAGCATGTGTGTTGAGTGACTGAGTCGTGCTGTTGCAGGTGCTTTCTCTACATCCTTGATGCTGTGGGCGTCCATGTGTATTCTGCCTGCACGACAGGGCTCCATTATATGTGGCTTTAGGTGTCTATGACTCATGTCTGGTCAGTTTGGCTCTCGGGTCACCCAGCTGCCCCTGCATGAGGCAGGTGTAAAGCGGTGTTTTGATGCCTGCACACTGTGTGGGCTGGTGGATTATAGCATCTCAGAAGTAATACTCCGAGCCTCTGTGTGTACTAGTCTGAGCATCTGTATGCATACGAGTGTAAACGTGAGTTTGGCTGAAGTATATAAGATTGTGAAACCTGTGTCTGTGAGGCTTTCATGTACATCTGTGGCTTTGTAGCCACGTAAATCTACACATGAGTGAGGTTTGGTTTGTGGTCATGGGAGGGGCTGAGGGCTTTCCATGGCTCTGTGTCATGGGCTGGGCCCTTGGTGACACCCTGCTCCCCACAGCTGCTCTACCTGCTCACATTCTGGCTCCTGCTGCGCCAGTTCGTGAAGGAGAAGCTGCTGAAGAAGGCAAAGGAGCCTGCTGCGCTGTTGGAGGTCACGGTGTCAGACGTGGGTAGGTTGCATGCGGGGTGGAGCGGCCTCCAGCTCCTGTCCTCCTCCTGCCTGGGCCATCACTCTGCTCCCGTTCCACCCTGCAGAGCCGACGCAGACGCAGACCCTGCTGCGGAGTCTGGGCGAGCTGGTCACAGGCATCTACGCCAAGTACTGGATCTACGTGTGCGCTGGCATGTTCATCGTGGTCAGCTTCGCAGGCCGCCTGGTGGTCTACAAAATCGTCTACATGTTCCTTTTCCTGTTGTGCCTCACATTATTCCAGGTGCCCACAGTGACAGGCAGGGAGGGCTAGTGAGTGGGGCTCTGTCCCTCACCTGCCCTGCTCACTGCTCCCCACCCGCAGGTCTACTACAGCCTGTGGAGGAAGCTGCTGCGTGTCTTCTGGTGGCTCGTGGTGGCCTACACCATGTTGGTGCTCATTGCAGTATACACCTTCCAGTTCCAGGACTTCCCCACCTACTGGCGCAACCTCACGGGCTTCACAGATGAGCAGTGAGTTGGGACCTGCCGATTGTTCCCTTTGGGGCAGCAGTGGTACTTTCTCTTGTGCCTATCCCATGCCTAGGCTCTGCCCCGGTTCCCAGCGGGCTCTGGGGCAGGGCAGAGCAAGGGGCTGACGGCTCTCTCCTGCCAGGCTCGGGGACCTGGGCCTGGAGCAGTTCAGCGTGTCAGAGCTGTTCTCCAGCATCCTCATCCCAGGCTTCTTCCTGCTGGCCTGCATCCTGCAGCTCCACTACTTCCACCGGCCCTTCATGCAGCTCACTGACCTAGAGCACGTGCCCCCGCCAGGCACCCGCCGCCCTCGATGGGCTCACAGGTTCACTGCCTTCAAGGGTCATGGGTGCAGAGTGATTCCTTGTTCTGTGGGACTGGGGGTGATGGGGGGGGGTTGTCACGGGATTGTCTGACCATTCTCAGCTTCAACAAGAGCCATGGTGCTGCTTTGGGCCCTGCACACACGGCCTGGAGTCTGCAGATGAAGCACAGTGCAGGGACAGGGTGTGGAGGCGGGGCTGCCCCAGGAGAGAAGGCACAGGAACACGGCAGGACATGACTCTTCGGCCTTCCAGGCAGGACACGGTGAGCCAGGCCCCTCTGCTGCAGCAGGAGGAGGAGGAGGAGGTCTTCAGGGACGATGGGCTGGGCATGGATGAGCCCCACCAGGCCACACAGGTCCCTGAGGGTGAGTCCAGAATGGGGGTGCAGAACACAACCCCACAAGGCACACAGGGCACCAAGAAGTGGGTCTGTGTTCGATTTTGCCACCTCCAACGCGTGGATTTGAGGAAGGCACGGGAGCCCCAAGAGCTCCAACCCTCCTTTCTGGCCCCACCCTTTTCTCTTTGAGCCCATCCCCTCCTCACCAAGCTCCACCTCTCCCAGACTGAGCTCCGCTCCCCCCCATCCCCACTAAGCCTCATGCTCCTCACTGGGCTCTCCCTAAGTTTCCTGTCTTTCTGAGTCTCGCCTTCCTTACTGAACCCACTCTCTGCACCCCACCTCCGTCGCTGAGCCTCCCCCTCTTCACCAAGCCCCACCCCTCCTCACTGAGCCCCATCTCCACAGGTGCAACCAGCAAGTGGGGCCTGGTGGCCGACCGGCTGCTGGACCTGGCAGCCAGCTTCTCCGATGTCCTCACCCGCATCCAGGTGTTCGTCCGGCGCTTGTTGGAGCTGCACATCTTCAAGCTGGTCGCCCTGTACACTGTCTGGGTGGCCCTGAAAGAGGTGAGCGAGGCAGGCTGGGCTCAGCTCCCTTGTCGGAAGCAGGGTCACTGGGCCTGGCTTTGCCGGCTGCCCCAGAGCAGGCCTGACGGGTGGTGGAGCTGTCCTGGTTCTCCTCAGGTGTCTGTGATGAACCTGCTGCTGGTGGTGCTGTGGGCCTTTGCTCTGCCCTATCCGCGCTTTCGGCCCATGGCCTCCTGCCTCTCCACCGTGTGGACCTGTATCATCATTGTGTGCAAGATGCTCTATCAGCTCAAGATCGTCAACCCTCACGAGTACTCCAGCAACTGCACTGAGGTACAGGCATAGGGCATCTCTAGGGCCCAGGAGCCTCCTGAGGAGTTGTCCTAACTGGAGCAATGCCTTATGGGATGTGGAGACACTGGGCAAGTGACTTCTGCAATGGAAAAAAGAGGGACCCTCAGGATAGCTGTGCCCCAGCTTTCTATTTGGACATCTGTTTACACCTGGCATTGTCCTGTCCCCTTCCCCATCAAAGTGACCCCAAGACTGACAGCCCTATGTATCTCTGGTAGGGCAACTATTGTCTACCCTGGACCCAACCTGGAGCTTCAGCTGTGGGATTAAGACAGTATCCATGGTCCCCACTCATCCTGATCTGGGACCTGGACTTGGAGACTCACGCTCACCCTTCTTTGCAGCCTTTCCCTAACAGCACCAACCTGCAGCCCACGGAGATCAACCAGTCCTTGTTGTACCGTGGCCCTGTTGACCCCGCCAACTGGTTTGGGGTGCGGAAGGGCTTCCCCAACCTGGGCTATATCCAGGTGAGCGGGGACTGGCAGCCAGGGCAGATGGTCCTTGAAGGTCCCCGATGGCTCCCGCTAACTCCTGACCTCCACCCTCACAGAACCATCTGCAGATCCTTCTGCTGCTGGTGTTTGAGGCTGTGGTGTACCGGCGCCAAGAGCACTACCGCCGGCAGCACCAGCAGGCCCCTCTGCCTGCTCAGGCCGTGTGTGCGGATGGCACCCGCCAGAGGCTGGACCGGGACCTACTTAGCTGCCTAAAATATTTCATCAACTTCTTCTTCTACAAATTTGGGCTAGAGGTGAGGCTGGTGTCCACACGGCAGTCTCTTTAGCAGGACGCTCCGCTGAGCATCTGTAGTAACGTCCGAGTGTTCCAAGCACAGCCTACTCCGAGGCTAGCCAAGAGGCTTGCCACAGTGCCCAGGAAGGCAGGAGTGGGCTAAGGCTGGCCAGTGTCTGAAGTTAAGTCTTCTCCAGCCACAGAACCCCTCACCCCTGAGCCTTGGCTTCTTCCAAGTATGGTGGGGATGCTTCTAGTGTCTGCTGCCTTCCTGGGATGGTGGTCTGGGTGACGGGCCCAGGAAAGACGAGCCACTGTATGACCTCACGGCAGGGGTGCTCTGAGCCTGTGAGCCGGAGAGGTCAAAGAGCCCCTACTATTAAGCCCATCCCTTGTGTCCCTTCCAGATCTGCTTCCTGATGGCTGTGAATGTGATCGGGCAGCGCATGAACTTCATGGTGATCTTACACGGCTGCTGGCTGGTGGCCATCCTTACCCGCCGGCGCCGTGAGGCCATCGCCCGACTCTGGCCCAATTACTGTCTGTTCCTCACCTTGTTCTTACTGTACCAGTACCTGCTGTGCCTGGGCATGCCCCCCGCACTGTGCATCGGTAAGCCGCAGGTTGAAGGCTTGTGGTTACATGAAAACTCATGGGCTGTTTCCTGTCCATGCTTCTGGACTTTGTCCAGGCCTCTTTCTGTCCACACTTAGATTCCTGCCAAGGGCATCCATTATATCCTCTGCACACTCTGGGCCACTTGAGCCATAGTTGTGACATGTTCACATAGTGCTAGCTCAAGGTTGGCTCCTGAGGGCAGGGTGACCCAATGCCTGCAGGCTATAGCCTCTCGAGACAGCCTGTCAAGGCAGGTCGTCAGTGTGGAGTCTGTCTGGAAGGGTGCAGTTCTTTCTTGTAGCTGTTTTCAGTTTCACCTTTGCCCTGTATCCTGTGTCTTTCATCCGGCTTCTCTCATGTGACATTTCTGGATAGCCAGGCTGGTGGCTTTACATGCTCAGAGGGTTGGATGTGCCTGGCTAGAACTGGGGAACTCTATGGGCATGTACCCATGGTGCCATGGGGCTGGTGTAGCCCATGATTGCAGCCACTCTTGCATTTGACCTGGTTAGAAACAAGCTTGTCTGCCTACATCTGGGTGCTCCAGACACAGATAGCACAGGATGACTCTGCCCACTGCTGTGGTGATGGCCTTTCTTTCTGTTCTCATGGGCCTCCAGCTTTCCACTAGCTTCTCTGTGGGGGAGAGCTTGCATTTTTCAATTACCTATTTAAAGTTTTTTATCATCCCAGGGTGGAGGTGGTGCCTGTGACTTTATACAGGCTAGACAAGAACCCGACCGCTGAGCTACAACCCAGCTCCTGGTCTTCATTTTGAACAGAGTAAAAAGAATTTCAGGTCCCCAGATTATCCTCCTACCCTAGGTTGTGAGCACCTAGTAGGCATCTTGGCCACTCTGCCCTGCCAGTTGGGGTGACTCCTGAGGTTTTCCTTGTCCTTTGTGATCCTGAGGAATAGACAGTCTCTCCTCCCTGTGAGATTGCTTGGGATGCCTCCCTTAACTGGGTTCTGGACCTGGGTCAGGTCCTCACATTTTGGACAAGTTCCTAGAGTATCTGGGTAGCATTGCATCTTCCTTCTGGTCACCTTCACCTTTGTGACTCAGATACAGTGGCATCTTCCAGGTTTTCCCATGGACATTTGTATTTTTGTCCTTATAACTAGTTAATATTATAGGGAGATGCTTTAAGATTATGCAAATCTCATTTATCATTCAGTATCTTCTAAAAGACAGCTGTCCCTCCTTCTCTTTGTTTATTCAGGTGTGTGTAACGCGCCTGTGCTGAGTGTCTGTTTCTTTCTTATCTCCTCCGGGACCACTGTGGGCTTTGTTCCTCGTACCATCTAGCTTTGGCTGAAGGCATTCCAGCCCTCCTGTGGCCTGGCCTTTCCAGGCACATTGGCACTTCCTGCTCCAGGGACTCCTGTCTCATCGTGTGCTCTGACGCAGACCCTGGCCGGAGAGCCACAGTCACATTAGCCAGAGCTTCAGGACAGACCTAGTGACTGCTTGTGCCCTGGCTGTCGCTGCCTGTGGGCCACATGGCTAGAGTGTCTCCTTCTTCCCTCAAAGCACGGTTTTCTTTGACTCTAACTGGTTCCTTTCTTTCCAGAACCTTCTGGGTCTTCATTCAGTGGTCTTCCAGTTTTTCCCTGTCTCCCCACAATACCTAGGCCGTGTTTTTTTCCTTTGAGATAGTGCAGGTTGTCCTGTGGTATTTGATCCTGCAGATTCGATGAGCTCACAGAGGGCCTGGTTCTTGACAAGCGTGCCCCCACCCTGCATCCACTTCATGCAGCCCTTTGAAGTCA
Source organism: Cricetomys ansorgei (assembly GCA_026225945.1). NCBI lineage: Eukaryota > Metazoa > Chordata > Mammalia > Rodentia > Nesomyidae > Cricetomys > Cricetomys ansorgei. Next base: position 1,619,699 of record JAMJFZ010001280.1, read on the forward strand.
GCCCTGCCCTCCCTGGAGTCTTAGCCTCTTCTGTCTAGTCCAAGGATATCACATGGTAAAATGGTGTGGTGTGCCTCTGTTGCAAGTGGTTTGTAAATTCCACCAGTCGAGAATAAGACCGTCACCACAATTTTGAGCCAAATTTTCAAGCAAGCTTTAATTAAATTAGTTAAGTTCTCACCAGGAAGGTGGACTCTGATCAGGATCATTTTGAGGTTGGAGTGGCTCTGCCACCTCCAAAGTTCCCACAAATTGGCCCCTGAGTTGTATTTAAAAGGCAAAACCCATAAGGCTACGTACTTCCCACCAGGTCCAGTCAGTGGCATGCATTTATCCTGACGTACTTCCTGTCTGGGTTATCTCCTGCCTACGAGTGACTAGGTATATCCGGTGCATTTGGAGCACATCCGGTGCAGTAGGATTAACCAGGTGGGATCTAGACTGTCCCCACCCAACGCTGGGGAGGTCGTCTGTGTTTGGACAGGGAGATTACAGGATTCTGTCTTTCTGCACCTCACTTGAACAGCCCCACCAGGAAGTTATCTTTGTTCTATATATCTTTTAGACACAGTAATTAAATTTAAAACATAGCTTTTGCTCTTACAGTTTATCTGTCTTAGCCGATGCAGGCAGAGTTCCTCGGGTGTTTGCCTCCCATTGGCGGGTGAGGGCAGCGTCCCTCAAGTGTTCATTTTTCCCTAGGCAGAATTCTTCCAGGTGTTCTTGCCTCAGCAACATCACCCGGAGTGTGCAGTGCCATGGCAGGGCAGGCAAAGGATTTCTGGGTTGTTTCCATCCTTGGGTTATTATTTTATGTATGCTTCATGCTGTTAAATTGTATGAACCGTAATTCATTCCAAATACTGGCGTCTCCTTGGGAAGCACCTGCCCTGTCTCAAGTGAGCTCAACATGGCTCTGCCCTGGGACCATCTGTGGGCTTCTCTGCCACCCCTGCTCTCCTACCCCCAAGCCTAATGTAGTTCCCATTCAGAAATCACATGCTGCTAGGGTCTCTGAAACTGTGGTCAGTGTCCTTGAGACCATGTAAGGAGTGTTGAGAGCAAGTTCTAGCCACACTAGGATGTGTGACACAGCCACTGCTCCCCAAGGCTCCCGGTAGAGGGGGATGAGGACAGCTTGTGCCCTTTCTGTGTCTCCTACCCACAGACTATCCTTGGCGGTGGAGCCAGGCCATCCCCATGAATTCTGCTCTCATCAAGTGGCTGTACCTGCCTGACTTCTTCAGAGCCCCCAACTCCACCAACCTTATCAGTAAGTACAGCGCCACCACTCACCCCCAGGACACCTACCCACACCCCAGTCCTATGTGAGGACTCCATAGGCAGGGTGCTTATTGGATACACAGGGACCTTAGTCTGGGCCCAGCAAGGGGACAAGTTGTCTAGGTGTTGACAGTTAAGGGATGTTTCATAGGAGAGCCATGCTACCCCACAGCCTCATCCAGATGGGGCTGAAGGTCTGACGCTCACACACACAAGACCGGTCAAGCAGTGTATGTGCGTGCACAGTGATGCGGACCTGTGTGCTCACAGGTGTGCACACTGATGGCCTCACAGTATGCAGGGAGATCCACAGCAGCCCATGTCCCCGACATATGTGCACATGGGTAGCACACACCTAGGCTGGTGTCGCAGTCTGGCACCTGGTTTCCAGCTTTGTGTATAGACACTTTCGCTGTCGGGAGGTGGGAACAGTCTCAGTCCCTGGCAGCACTCTTCCTCTTCCGTGTGCAAGCTGCGTGCCCTGCAGCAGCTCTCCTGTCCTGCAGGTGACTTCCTCCTGCTGCTCTGCGCCTCCCAGCAGTGGCAAGTGTTCTCAGCTGAGCGGACAGAGGTGTGGCAGCGTATGGCCGGCATCAACACTGACCACCTGGAGCCCCTGCGTGGGGAGCCCAACCCTGTACCCAACTTCATCCACTGTAGGTAGGTCCCACGCTGGAGCACCTACTAAGAGGGGTAGCCGGGCTGACCCAGCAACCTCAGCCATATCCCCGCTTGACAGGTCCTATCTGGATATGCTGAAGGTGGCTGTCTTCCGCTATCTGTTCTGGATGGTGCTTGTGGTGGTGTTTGTGGCAGGGGCTACCCGCATCAGCATATTTGGGCTGGGGTACCTGCTGGCCTGCTTCTACTTGCTGCTCTTCGGAACGACCCTGCTGCAGAAGGACACACGAGCCCGCCTCGTGCTGTGGGACTGCCTGATCCTCTATAATGTCACAGTCATCATCTCCAAGAATATGCTGTCGGTGAGCAGACTGCCCAGCCCTCCCCGGCCCACCCAGAAGCCCTGGATTAACCTGCGCCCGCTTCTGCCGCCAGCTCCTGTCCTGCGTCTTCGTGGAGCAAATGCAGAGCAACTTCTGCTGGGTCATCCAGCTCTTCAGCCTTGTGTGCACAGTGAAAGGCTACTACAATCGTGAGTGGGCGGGAGATGTGGGGGAGGGGGTCACGAGGCTCTCCACGGCTGCTGGTGCTGACCCAGCCGTGCCGGCCTCCGCCTCACAGCCAAAGAGATGATGAGCAGGGACCGGGACTGCCTGCTGCCCGTGGAGGAAGCCGGCATCATCTGGGACAGCGTCTGCTTCTTCTTCCTGCTGCTGCAGCGGCGCGTCTTCCTCAGCCACTACTTCCTGCACGTCAGTGCTGACTTGCAGGCCACTGCCCTGCAGGCCTCCAGGTCCGCCCGGCTGCTTCGCCCCGTCCTCAGCACAGGGTTCCCTGTAGGGTAGCGTCTCCACTCAACGGTCCTGTCACCGAGAAGGAGAGCAAGGGACCCCTGGCACGTTGGCATCCTCAGGGCTGCCTTTCCCGCCCTTGGCTGGATGCTGAAAGGCCGTGTGGCTCTGCAGTGTTTTAGCCCGACCCATGGCCTCCATTGGCCTGAGTGCCCCCAGCTGGAGGGCTGTAACATGGTGTCGTGCTCCCGGCAGTGGTCTCTCCCGCTACATCTGAACTTAGGGTTGACAGCTGCATCCACCTACCCCAGAGTTACCACTCAGTGTCCCTTCATGGGACAGTTTTCTGCATCTCCTCTCTCATGGCTGCAGGTGGCAGGTGTCTCCCAGCACACGCCTCAGTATGAGTAGGAGGACCAGGCAGGCTCCCTAGGGGCAGGGGATTGAACCCAGCCACGCCCAAAGGTAGAGGAAACCCATGCATCTGGAGATGCGTGCTGAGATCTTACCCTTTCCTGCAGAGGCTTTGCCCTCTACAACGCAGCCAGCCTTAAGAGCATCAATTTCCACCGCCAGGCTGAGGAGAAGTCCCTGGCCCAGCTGAAAAGACAGTAGGTGAACTCTGGGCTAGGGACCCGTCAATCCTTCTAGCCAGCTTGGAACTTAGAGCTCCTTCCTACTTTCAGGATGAAGCGCATTCGTGCCAAACAGGAGAAGTATAAGCAGAGCCAAGCAAGCCGTGGGCAGCCTCAGTCCACAGACCTCCAGAATCCCAGCCAGGAGCCAGGTAATCATGGACAAAACCCAGGACCTCAGAGGATACTCCCCAACACACACACACACACACACACACACACACACACACACACACACAAACAACACACACAAACACTGCATCCAGGCATGTTCATGTTGCTGGAGCCTTCCTGCACCTGTACAAATGGTGTGCCACAGAGCCCCACACCCCTTGTCCTGTGCTATGTGTGTGTGACAGGCCATGGCACCCTGCCCTCTGTCCTGCGCCATGTGATGTGTTTCCCTCTGTCCCAGCAGGCCATCTGGGACTGTCTACCTGTGCCTGTGGCCTGTCTCCATCCCTCTAGGGCTCTGAGACATGTGGCATCACATGGGACCTTGTCACTGCAGGGTTCTGTGTCTTTCTGTCTCTGCCATGTGCCCTTGTGCCCAAGAAAGGCTGCCCTCACAGCCTCCTCTGCTTGTTCACGCTTGCCTTGCCCCTCCACAGGGCCTGACAGCCCAGGGGGCTCCTCCCCGCCACGGAGACAGTGGTGGCGCCCCTGGCTGGACCACGCCACAGGTACCCTGCCTTGACCCCTCTGCATTCCTGTTATTGACCCCGCTGCCTACTAGCTTCCCCTTGTCCTGTTTGATTGTGTCAGGCTCTCTGACCTGTGTCCTGTGCACGTACCACCTTCCCCATCCTGCTGAACCCTAGGTGGGAGGTTCCTAGTGGGAAGGGTGGCACTCAAGCAAGGCCATGTGAGTGGGAGATGCTGAGCGGGAACATCATCCTTAACAGTGGGTCTGGCTGGGGAGGAATCAGCCTGCCTTGGAGACTGGCTCTCACAGATGCATACACTTTCTACCCCTGCCGACTGCAGTCATCCACTCTGGGGACTACTTCCTGTTTGAGTCGGACAGCGAGGAGGAAGAAGAAGCCCTACCCGAGGACCCCAGGCCTGCAGCACATAGTGCCTTCCAGGTGAGATGGAGCCATGCCTTCCTGCTCTGGCTGTGGAGCTCCTGAGTGAGCCAGTGTGGGGGGCAGACATCTGAGGGCCTTGGAGTCCAGCTCCTCCGAGTCTAAGAAGTTCACCCAGCCCTTCAGACCTGCCCAGGCAGCTGGGGAACGGCTGTGGATGTGAGGGTCACAGGTAGCCAGTTGCCCCTCTGCTACATTCCCTGAAAGTCCTAGCTCTGACATTTTCCCTTCTACCTGCTGGACTCTGCGACTGCCCCCTGGTCTGAGAGAAAGGCTACACGTGTCTACTGAATGCTGGTGTCCGGGGACCAGGAGAGACCCTGGCACTGAGGGATAGGTCATGCTGGGCAGCCGTATGACTGTCTTCCTATCGTCCATTTCCAAGAGGTCTTGGGGAGGTGAAGACCCGCAGCTGGGGAGAGCAGGCTGTAGGCAGCGGCTCTCAGCCTCCTAACGCTGCGGCCCTTCAGCACAGCTCCTCACGCGACCCCCAGCCTCCTTCACGACCCCCAGCCGTGAAGTCATTTCCATTGCTCCTTCATAACTGTGATTTTGCTACTGTTACGAATCGTAGTGTAAATATCTGATGTGCAGATGGTCTTAGGCGACCACCGTGAGAGGGTCACAATCCCCAGATTGAAAATTGCTGATCTGGGAGCTGATTCATGCTGGCCAGATCTTCCATCTTCTTCCTTGGGAGAGGACCATGATGCCAGGCTGAATGGAGATTCAGCTAGAGATGCCGTAGTGCTAACCAATAAATCCGACTGGCAGATGGCGTACCAGGCGTGGGTGACCAACGCCCAGACAGTACTGAGGCAGCGTCGGGAGCAGGCCCAGCAGGAGCAGGCCCAGCAGGAGCAGGGACGGCCGGCTTCTGGTGAGTTGTGCTGGGGGCTCCAGGAGGGCAGCTCCCGGCTACCTGATGCTGATTTGTTCCTGTGCCTAGGAGGTGACCTGAGCCAGGAGGTGGAGCCAGTAGAGGCCCCAGAGTATGAGACGGCAGGTCTGTGGGCTTACTGGGAAGGGGGCAGGGGGCTGAGGGCTCTTGAGGCCAGCCAACCCTCCGGCACCATCCTGCCCTCTCTGTAGGCCGCAGCCATGTGATGCAGCGTGTGCTGAGCACCATGCAGTTCCTGTGGGTGCTGGGCCAGGCCACAATAGACGGGCTGACGCGCTGGCTGTTCACTTTCACGAAGCACCACCGCACCATGAGTGACGTGCTGCGCGCAGAGCGCTATCTGCTCACCCGGGAGCTCCTGCGGGTAAGCGCCACTTGCTCCCACCCCCACCCCGCCCCATACTTCAAGGCTACTGCCTGCTGAGCACATGAGGAGCAGAGCTGGGCCAACCCCAGTGGCCTGAGAGCTTCTCCATGCTTTCTGCAGGGTGGAGAGGTCCATCGAGGGGTGCTAGACCAGCTTTATGTGAGTGAAGCTGAGACCACACTGCCAGGCCCCATGGAGACCCGCGATGGACCCAGCACGGCCTCAAGGTCGGTACGCGGCCCAAGGGGCCTGGGTGAGCCAGGATCCCCATTCAGCTTGTTCTCTGGCCCAAGACGGGCTGAGCCCTGAGCTGCGGAGGGTTATCCCGATATAGTATTGTTCGGTCTCCCTTGTCCTCCGGGCACCACTACTGCCACCTTCCCCGTAGCCTGAGGAATGCCCCTCTCCGTGACCTTTTCTCCCGTAGTGGGCTGGGAGCCGAAGAGCCTTTGAGTAGCATGACAGATGACACCAGCAGCCCCCTGAGCACGGGCTATAACACCCACAGTGGCAGTGAGGAGATTATCGCCGACGGTGGGGACCTCCAGGCTGAGACATCCCTGCATGGCTCCCAGGAGCTTCTAGCCAATGCTCGCACAAGGATGCGCACAGCCAGCGAGCTGCTCCTGGACAGGTGGGACAGGCTAGGCTGTGTGCAGGTTTTCAAGGGAATTCTCCTGAGAGGAAGTCCAGTGGGATGGAGCTGGGTAAGGCCAGGTCCAGGGTCAGACTCTGTCTGTTGCCCCAGCTGCAGGCTGGGCCCTGCACCCCAGGGGTGCTCCTGGCTCTTACCCCCAAACGCCTATGGTCCTGCGGCAGGCGCCTGCACATCCCTGAGCTGGAGGAAGCTGAGCAGTTTGAAGCACAGCAGGGCCGGACGCTGCGGCTGCTGAGAGCCGTGTACCAGTGTGTGGCTGCGCACTCAGAACTGCTCTGCTACTTCGTCATTGTCCTCAACCACATGGTGACAGCCTCAGCTGCCTCCCTGGTGCTGCCCGTCCTCATCTTCCTGTGGGCCATGCTGACCATCCCGAGGCCCAGCAAGCGCTTCTGGATGACGGCCATCGTTTTCACTGAGGTGGGTGGAAGCTGGTAGGGTGGGGGTGGGGCCGCCTGGCCCATGCTGAGTGCCCTGTCCTGCAGGTCATGGTGGTCACCAAGTACCTGTTCCAGTTCGGCTTCTTCCCCTGGAACAGCCACGTGGTGCTGCGGCGCTATGAGAACAAGCCCTACTTCCCTCCGCGCATCCTGGGCCTTGAGAAGACCGACAGCTATGTCAAGTATGACCTGGTGCAGCTCATGGCCCTCTTCTTCCACCGCTCCCAGCTACTGGTGAGCCCACAAGCCAGTGCAGGGGTGGCAGGGACCCCTTGGCAACTCCAGGCGCTCTTGAGCCCAATGGGTAAACCGGATACTCGAATGGCCCAGCATGGGTCTGGTCTAAGCCGGCTTGGGCCTGCTTCCTCACTGCCCCTCCACGCTCTCCATAGTGCTATGGCCTCTGGGACCACGAGGAGGATCGTTTCTCCAAGGACCACCCCAAGAATAGTGAGAAGAACCAGGAGACTGAGGAAGAGTCAGAAGCTCTGCTGGAGTCGCAGCCTAAGGCAGGCACTGAGCAGCCCGAGGAGCTGGCGTTGGCTGGTACCCCCAGGGACCACACCCAAGAGAAAGGACGTGTTAGATCCAAAGATGGGATCCAGGAGCCCCTAGAGGACCTTAAGCCCCAGCACATGAGGCATATCAGCCTACGCTTCAGGAGGAGGAAGGAGACTGCAGGACCCAAAGGAGCAGCAGCCATGGGTGAGAGTCCGTACTAGACTCTGCCAGGTTCCTAGGAGGGCAGGAGACAGAACGGCCTGCTCAGTACCCTCCTGTATCTGTCCTTGGAGTTGTCCCCACACCTAGGGTGAGATGTCTGTGGGCCTGGGCTGAAGTCTTAAGGCTACCCCAGAAAGGAACCAGCAGCAGTTGCCCCTCAGTGGTGACCGTGGGAGGTTCCTTGCTGTCTGTAAATGGGATGATCTCAGCTGGTTGGAATGGACACCCGGTCCCTGGAGGGGACCCATACACACTTCCATACACACTCACAGAGGCCGAGAACGGGGCGGAGGAAGAAAAAGAAGCTGTGGGGAGAAAGAGCCCACACCGTGCTCGGGAAAGAGTAAAGATTCAGGAGAGGATGAAGGCGGCCGGGCGCTGGCTGCAGAGCTTCTGCTTGTCGCTGTGAGTGGCCTGGCTGGGAATGGTGGTGGCGTTGGGGCAGGAAGGTGGTGCCCGGCTGGATGCCTTGCTGAGGCTGTTCATCCACAGGGCCCAGAGCATATACCAACCCCTGTGGCATTTCTTCCATGACATTCTGCACACCAAGTACCGAGCAGCCACCGATGTCTACGTGCTCATGTTCCTGGCCGACGTTGTCGATTTCATCATTATTATTTTTGGTTTCTGGGCTTTTGGGGTAAGCGGACCTGGGACCCCAGAGGGGGTGACCGGATTATAGGCCCTTGGAGTGCGCTGCAGCTCCGTCTCCCCAATGTGCGCCCTCTGCTACAGAAGCACTCTGCAGCCACGGATATCGCGTCCTCGCTGTCAGATGACCAGGTGCCAGAGGCCTTTCTGTTCATGCTGCTGCTGGTCCAGTTCAGCACTATGGTCATTGATCGTGCCCTCTACCTGCGCAAGACAGTACTGGGCAAGCTGGTCTTTCAAGTGGTCCTGGTGCTGGCCATCCACCTCTGGATGTTCTTCATCTTACCAGCTGTCACTGAGAGGTAGGTGATGTGAGACACTGCTCCCTGGGCCTCAGTCTGCCCTCGTGTACTATACTCTCTGGGTGTGGCATAGCTTGGTTGGTCTCCAGAAAATGTTTCTGTCTGTCACCTTCCCTTACATCCTGTCCTATCCCATTCAGGATGTTCAGCCAGAACGCAGTGGCCCAGCTGTGGTACTTCGTGAAGTGCATTTACTTTGCCCTGTCCGCCTACCAGATCCGCTGCGGCTACCCGACCCGTATCCTGGGCAACTTCCTCACCAAGAAGTACAATCATCTAAACCTCTTCCTTTTCCAGGGGTGAGTGTGGTCTGCCAGGGATCATGAAGAGCAGGTAGAAGCATTGTAGGGTGTCCCTGCTGATGGGACCTTGGCCTTGGCAGGTTCCGTCTAGTGCCGTTTCTGGTGGAACTTCGGGCAGTCATGGACTGGGTGTGGACTGACACTACACTGTCCCTGTCCAACTGGATGTGTGTGGAAGACATCTATGCCAACATCTTCATCATCAAGTGCAGCCGAGAGACGGAGAAGGTGCCAGGGCAGAGGATGGATGGGGTGCCTCTTGGAAGTTGCAACCCACATGCACAGCAGCCCAGAGGAAGGAGCTTTCTAGAACTCTTGTGGGCAGCTGCAGTGGGGCTAGGGGCAACAGGGGGCAGTGGACAGGGCCCCTTGGTATGCATCAGAGTGGTGGGGGGCAGGCAGACATTAGCTGTTCCCAGAACTGTGTTCTGTGATTTAGTATATTCACAGTACAGCATCCACCCTTTCAGGATGTCCAGCCAGCTTTAGGGCATCAGCACCCCACAGAGAAACCCTGCCCGCTTTATCAGCTGCTCCTCATCCTCCTGCTCCACCCATAGTGGTCTGAGGTCTACTTTCTGTCTGTGTTTTGATAACACAGGACCCCTCCACTCAGCAGCACCCCGAGGTCAGCATGCCACACCTTAGAGCCATGTCGCAGATTCCAGAGTGCAGAAACCCCGTGTCTGTCCACTTTCCATGGAAGGACTGCTCTGTTTTCACACATCAGCCCACACATGGAACCTATGAGGTCCCTGTTCAGCCCTTCTGAACTGTTTTTGAAGTGGCTGCGCCCTGCTTGCCAGCACACTGAGGGTTCCAACACCTGACAGTTCATGTGCTGATCGTCTTTAGAGAAACATCCATTCAGCTCTCATCCTGATCTAGCAGTCGGCTCATCTGTGAGCCTGTGAACACTCTTCCGTGGGCTCAGGTTACTCCCTCCCACACAGGGCTTCTCCGCACTCTCTGCACTCTCCCATGCTCTGGCTGTCCGTTTGTTTGTTTCTGTTATTTTAATTGTGTGTATGTGTGTGGGAATGTGCATGGGTGCAGGTGCCCACGGAGGCCAGAGGGCATTAGGTCCCCTGGAGCTGGAGAGGCATTGTGAGCCACCCAATGTGAGTGCTGCAAACTGAACTCTGGTCTTCTACAAGAGCAGTGCACTCTCATAACCAGTCTTGAAACACAAAGTTAGTTTTCAAAATACTGTTTACCCTTTGTGTCCCCTTCCGGTGTCCCCAAGAGTCCCTGGCCATGTCCAAGATTGCAGAGAGGTCTGTCCTCTGGGAAGTTCAAACTCACACCCAGCTCTGCCCCCTGCCCTTACTTGCAGCTGTATGGGAAGGAGGCTCCCTTTTCTTATGAGTGGTGAGCAGCTAACCTGCAGCCCCGTTCACTGAAGCTGAAGCTGAGGGTTATTTCCGGACCCCAGGCCTAGCCAGTGACACCAGGTTGAGGCTTAGAAACTGTGGGCAAGGAGCTGGGAGGGTGACCAGTCTCTCCCTTCCAGAAATACCCACAGCCCAAGGGACAAAAGAAGAAGAAAATCGTCAAGTATGGTATGGGGGGCCTCATCATCCTTTTCCTCATCGCCATCATCTGGTTCCCACTGCTCTTCATGTCACTGATCCGCTCTGTGGTGGGTGTGGTCAACCAGCCCATCGATGTCACTGTTACCCTCAAGTTGGGTGGCTATGAGGTGAGTAGGCAGCCACCAGCCTATTCGTTCCCTACCAGAGAGGCTACACCCACTCCTCGCACTGTGGGGAGCTCCGTGCTGACCACGCATTCCATCCCTAGCCACTGTTCACCATGAGCGCCCAGCAGCCATCCATAGTGCCTTTCACGCCCCAGGCCTATGAGGAGCTGTCCCAGCAGTTTGACCCCAACCCAGTAAGTGACCTGTGTGCCATATCCACCTGGTGTGAGGTGGGCTGGAGGGAGGAGGTGGACTGTTGCATACCTAACTGAGGTGCGCTCCACACAGCTAGCCATGCAGTTCATTAGCCAGTACAGTCCTGAGGACATCGTCACTGCACAAATCGAGGGCAGTTCTGGGGCCCTGTGGCGCATCAGCCCCCCAAGTCGGGCCCAGATGAAGCAGGAGCTGTACAATGGCACAGCTGACATTACACTGCGCTTCACTTGGAATTTCCAAAGGTGGGTCCTGTGCTCACAGGCGCCTGGGGGATGCCCCACACTGCCTGACACTGCCCACCCCTCAGGGACCTGGCCAAAGGCGGCACTGTGGAGTACACCAATGAGAAGCACACTCTGGAGCTGGCCCCCAACAGCACAGAACGGAAGCAGCTGGCCCAACTGCTCGAGGGTAGACCTGACCAGTCAGTGTGAGTGGAGGCCACTGAGGGGTAGGTGGGCAGGAGGGTTAGGGTGTCTCTGACTTGCTGTCTCAACAGGGTCATTCCCCACCTCTTCCCCAAGTACATTCGTGCTCCCAACGGTCCTGAAGCCAACCCTGTGAAGCAGCTGCAGCCAGGCAAGTGTGGGACCAGGGTGCTGGGAACAGCCTAGGACAGGGATGGGTGGTAGCTCAAGACTAACCACCCTACTCAACTCAGATGAGGAAGCCGACTATCTTGGCGTGCGCATCCAGCTGCGGAGGGAGCGACTGGGCACAGGGGGCTCTGGGGAGCAAGCAGACACAAAGGCCTCTGACTTCCTCGAATGGTGGGTGATTGAGCTGCAGGACTGCCAAGCTGACTGCAACCTGCTGCCCATGGTCATCTTCAGTGACAAGGTCAGCCCACCTAGCCTCGGCTTCCTGGCTGGCTACGGGTGAGTGCTGTTGAGAAAGCTCCTGTAGCCCCCGGGGGAGCTCTGAGCGGTCCTGGCTCACATGCCTCTCCCAACAGGATTGTGGGGCTGTATTTGTCCATCGTGCTGGTCATTGGCAAGTTTATGCGGGGCTTCTTCAGTGAGATCTCACACTCCATCATGTTCGAGGAGCTTCCGTGCGTGGACCGAATCCTCAAGCTGTGCCAGGATATCTTCTTGGTGCGGGAGACCCGTGAACTGGAGCTGGAGGAGGAGCTGTATGCCAAGCTCATCTTCCTGTACCGCTCACCAGAGACCATGATCAAGTGGACGCGTGAGAAGGAGTAGGAGCCAGGCTCCTGGGCACCGGGAATGAAGGAGCTGCCCCAGGGCAGCATGGCCACCAGGGCTGGCAGAGCTCCTTGGAGTGGGGTGTAGCTGCCTGAGGCCACGAGCTGTGACACGCCCCCCCCCCCCCCCCCCCCCCCGGCCCATGTAAGCCCTGATGATGCTGCTGTCAAAGGGATGCTGTGTCCTTACCTGTTGCGTCCCCACCCTGGGCTGGGGACCCAGTGTAGCCCGGGGCTGGCCACACTGGGTCTGGGGCCTGGCTCTCCCTTCCCACAAGTACTGTAGAGTTTTCTAAGTAAAAACATTTTTTATTTATACAACTGGACAGTCACAGACCAATCCCCGTGTCCTTGCCTTCCTGCTTCTCGGCTCTGCATGGCTGGGTACGCCTAGGCTCAGCTCTGCCTCCCTCCTCCTCGTCATCACTGTGTGAAATCAGATACTCCTGGATTTCCTGAGAGACCCAGGCCCTAAGGGAGACTACAGTGAGAACCGGCCCTGAGGCTCTCCCCAGAGGTCTCCCCAAAGAGCAGGCATTACCTCTGGCTACGGAGCTGAGCCTCAGCCAGGACGTAGGGTGGCAGTGGGTCCAGGGAGGGCTACAAGAGAAGGCAGCGTGAGAAGCCATGGGACCATGGGACAGCTCACAGGGACAGATGGACAGCCACTCACCAGGTCCTTCATGTTCACGCGGCAGCTGTAGCACAGCTGTTCTGTGACGCAGGCCTGCGTGTCTCCCCTGTAGAAGCAGAACCGCACTTGTGTGCCTAGTCTCACTCTGAACTCCGTTTAAGGCCACAGTCTTCCTGCCCACTCCACCCCTGCCCACAGAGCAGCACACAGGCAGGGTCTCACCTCCTGCTGACTGCCCTGGGGCAACTGTGGGCCTGACCCTCCCCTGCACCACAGCAGGGTTGGGTAGGCATCCCAGCTTCAGCAGGCAGCATCTGGGAGAGGTGTGAGGAGGACTGAGCCCCGAAGGCCGTGGCACTGTCTGCAACAGAGAGGGGCTGAGGGGACCCTGGGGCAGCCAAATAACCACCCCACACAACACTCCAAGAAGGCCTTGCACGAACCAGCAGTGTCAATATCCAGTGCACACATGCAGAGGAGGCAGTTGGGGACTGAGGGGTCAGCAGCACAGCCCTCCCGGGGAGCCTTGACCAACTTCTCACTTGTCCTGTGGGCAGGTGCACAGGCAAACAGGGACAGGTAACAACTATGTCCTCAGCCATGGGATCCGCTCCCCTTAAGCATGAGTAGCAGGCTCAACAGCCCCCCAGTGGCACACAGACCTGTACACAGTGCTGACTGTAGAGGGGAACAGAGTCTGCAACCTCAGGATAAAGGCCTCCATCAGCCGGTGGATGCTAGCCTTTTCTGGTGCCTAGGGACAATCAGATGGGGAGTTCCAGAAGGGCCGAGGGGCATCTAAAGCAAGTACCATGGGCTTCACGTGGCCAGCCCCTGCGGCCCACCCTTGCTGCAACTGAAACCAGCACAAGACTCACAGTGTGGTTGACAGGTCATCTTGCCACCCCTTTACCTCAGGGACAGACTAGAACCCTTCCTTCCTCCTCCTTAGGGGTACCAGCCTGCTCTTCCAGGAGACAGGATATGCTTGGAGGACCCCTGGGAACATGGACACTGCTCTGGCCTTTTCAGAGGTAGGACGGCAGGTACTAAGGTGACAGAGAACCAATTGGGACTTCAGGCCAGCCCTAGGAAAGCAAGGGCTGAAGCTGGCTGTTGAGGATTCAAGTTCCCGATGATGCTCCAGGGATTTCTGACCCTTTGTGGAGAGGCTGCCCCCAACCAGCCCATGCAGTTCTCCGCAGGCCCACCTTGGTGTCAATGGCCGGTGTGAAGACTGAGGGAACACCAAACAGGTGGTTGTAGAAGGCTACTTCCTTCAGCGTGTGGTCCCGCATGGGCCTCACCAACACTACATCCCCATGCCGCTCATCTGAGAAGCCCTGGGGAGCAGACACTGTGTGGCTCAAATCCTAGCAGTACCCTCCTACCACCACTACCATCTATGGTTGGGTCCCAGGCATCTCCATTTGGAAGACCCCAGATCACCCAAAGGTACTTTCAAATGAAGGAGGCCAAAGAGGCAAGGGACACCCTGGCCTCTAAGCCCTGCATACCGTGTCCCAGGCTAGGAAGGCTCCTCTCCCGAGGGCCAGGTTGGTCATAAGCTTGATGGCCAAACGGGTGCAGCTCTCCCCAGTCATCACCTTGTGGTAGCCATGGGTTCGGGCTACATGCACGATCAGATGGGTCCTGTGATGGAGGGAATGACAGAGCTGGAACAGAAGTCCCACAAGCCAGGCAGGGCGAGGGACAGTGCGCTTACCTCAGGGTCTGCAGAAGCTCCTCTTTGGCTGTCAGTGTCCTTATAGAGTTGAACAACTTAGACAGGGCCTCAGTCTGAGCAGCTGTGGGGGATCCAGCCACGCCAAGGGGTCCCTGGCCGTGGGATGGGTGCAGCTGGTCCTCCCCCTGAGCTGGGCTGGCACAGCCCTCAACCCCCAGCACGTGCTGCTGCTGCAGGAAGCTGTCCACGGCAGCCTTGTAGACCTCCTCTGTCCCTGCTGGCTCTTGGGAAGCACAGCACAGTACTGATGGTGGCAAGCTGAACACCTTCCCGGATGTAAGAAGAGACACTGAGTCTAAAGCCCATACCTGTGCTCCAAAACAGTTGAAAAGCCAAGGCCTAGGGCAAGAGGCCCAGAGAATGGCTCCAACAAGCAAGCACGTGGCCCTGATGGGTATCCTCTCCAAGGTTACCAGAGGGCCCTTCACCAGGGCAGACCCACCTACCTCCTCTAAGGCAACCACATGCCACGGGAAGCCAGTGTTCTGTAGGATCAGCTTTACCCCAGCCAAGGTCTTCTCTCTGTCCTCTAGGCTTTGACCACAGACTGCTCCCTCTGTAAAACCCAGGTGGGAGGCATGTGGGATTCACAGAGGAACAGCCTGATTGGACAGGCTGAGGGGTTCAGTGCCACACAGGGAAGTCCTACCAGGTGCATTCTACAGAGAGTTTCTGTAAGGGCACGATTGGCCTTTTCTTTTGGGGTGTTTTCAGACAGGCTTCCCTCACAGCTAAAGAAACTGCCTATTTCACTCCCAAAGACCAGTTCTAAACTCACCTTCTTCAACCCCTGGGCCCTTCGATACAATTCGAAGGCACCTCTGTCCCCATCAGTCCCCTGGAGGGCCTGGAGGGCTCACCCATTGCTGAGGATTGAAAGGAAGAATGTCCAGACATACCATCAACATAGATGACTCCTGGCATGAAGCGTAGCCGTTTTGCAGAATCCTGACTCAGGCCCTGGAAGAGAAGTGTCAAGACTCAGACTTGGCCAAAAGGCACTTCTCTGGACTTCACACCTCCAGGTAGTAGACAAAACTGTCTGGGTGTCCCTCCTCATAGGGAGATGGGCCCAAGTCTTCCCTCCCACAGGAGAATTTGTAGATCTCGGTTTTCCTTCCTATAGATGCATCAATGGGTCTGGGTCTTCGTTCCCCACAGAAGGGCATATGGGGCCAAATCTTCCCTCCCATATGAGGGCATGTCCTGTCTGTATCAGAAACTTCAGAACCCATCCTCTACACAGCCTGAGACAGCCAGCTGGACCATGGAGAGGTGGGGGGCATTTTGCTATCTGCTGTGCACCTCAGATGCCTCAGAAAGTGTTTTGGTACATAAGAACAGAGGTGACAACCTATAAAAGGCAGGGGCAGAGAGTCCCAAGAGGAGCAATATCAGACATTGACAAATGGCTTCACGGTGAGCTGTTTCACCTCCACGTATACAGATTTACGGAACCAGCGGTTAAGACAAAAACCACAGAAGTACTGCACAGGGTACTCACACTGAGCAGCACTGCCACTTACCAAGTTCAGTTCGGACCACTGACACTTATCCAACTATGGCTTCTACAGTGTCCCCTCTAGTTGGTGGCCCACAGTGAGAGGAGCATGTGGCCTCTCCTCTGTGCAAGGGTCCCTCACAGAAACCCTGCATGCCCTCAGCAGTGTCAGGCAGTCTCAGCTTGAGTCCCACTCTATCTGCTCCACCCCCTTCTACCTACGCCGCTTCTCCCTTTGTTTTCAGCAAATACGTCTCTCTGCCCACAGGTCACAATCAGCCAAACTTTGTTAACTGTGTCCGAACAAATACAGCTAAAGGGATGCAGCTGGGGACCCTGCACAGGACTTCTGGATTGCATACCTGCTGTACATACATGTGAGACCCTCTAAGTGTCCCAGCTAGAGTTGGGGTTCTCTGTCTAGTATCGACCAAAAACTTTGTAGTGCAGGCTGACAAGGAGGCCCTGCTAATTCAGTCCAGAAGCCTAGGCCCAGAGGATGGTATAGACATACCTCAAGAACTTGCCAGACCATGGAGCTGGACGAAGGCCCCCCAGACCATGCCAAGAGCACCTGGGAGAGGGATGGAAGAGCATCAGCAAGAACATGCATCTTCAACGTATGCATGTCTGCTCCATTTCTTAGACATCCCCAGACACCAAGTCTACCCTTGAGATCCAGAGACTGCAGGCAAGCTGAAGAAATGTCCATATAGGAAGGGAGCGGGGGCTGACAGCCAAGCACCCAGGCCCCACGTGTACCTTCTCGCCAGGAAAGATGAGTCGGTTCTTCCCAAGCATGGCTCTGAACTTATGGACGTAGAAGACTTTGAAACAATCCCTGTAACACAGATGCAAAGAGAGGCTGCTCTGCACCTGCCCAAGACCTTCCGGGTGACACTGTCCCTCTTTAGCAGTGTCCACCCTAGAGGCACCATCTTCATACAGATGCCCTGTCAGATCCTGGTGGAGGAGCTTTCCTGGTTGTGACTCCCACAGCTGTACCTAGACATCAAATGTGAGCTGTAGAGTGCCCACAGGTGCTCAGGAGAGATTCCGCAACCGAAAGGCTGAACTGAGGCTACGGCAGGGTGAAATCACCAGAGCCTCTTTCGAAAACACGTTAATGATGTATTTCAAGATGCCCACAGAAATACCGCCTCTCTGGGGTGCAAAGGGGAAGCAGAGAGAACCCAGAACCTTGTTTGACCAGAACAGTCCTCATGTTCAGATACTCCTACGTTGTTAGAGCAGTGCCTACCTTGCCAAGGTTATAATTCCTGGCAACACTACCTTTTCTTTCAAACTTAGGCTTCTAAAGCATGGCTGGTAACAAGAAAGACTCTGGAAATCAGTTTCCACCCCGTCCACCAGAATCTTTTGTACAACCTCTTAGAAAACAGACCCAGAGATCCAAAGGGATTTTGATACATGAGACCATCACTCACTTAACAAACATACACTATACAAACTAGTGCCCAGCACCACTAGGTGTTAGAGGACTAACACAGGAGATATTTGTTCTTGCTCTTGGGGAGGTATGGATAACTTGCTAAAACAGTCAAACATTAAAACAACTGTTATCCAACAGAGGCATGAGGGGTCTATCAAAGTTACAGATAGAATGTGAGTTCTACTGTGGTCTCCAGAATAATCTCTTGTTCCTAGCCAAAGGCCTGAGTGAAGACTGGAGTTCTCTCCTTTCAAGCTTGTGTGGTTGTCAGATAAATCAGGTATGCTGTGAAAGAGGGGACAACTTCCACGCAAAGAATCTGCTCAAGCTCCCAAGATGTTCTGACCTTCCCTGAATGGATTCCAACTGCCCAAAACGCCTGTCTTTCAACACACTTCCCCAACCCCCAACCCCACCCCTGGAATCTGGGTACTCCATAAGCTTCCCCGGTGCCCGTCCTACCACTGGGCCCATCAAAGAAATTTGTAGGATTCTATTTTGACGGGGTCTCTCAGTAGCCCAAACTGGCCTTGAATCTAGGGTAATTCTCCCGTCACGGAATCCCTACCGTTGGAATTACAGGCAGTGACCCGAATTTAGATGACAAGGGTCGTTACCACTGGTTCCCACCGCTACTTGCAATCAGGGCCAATGCGACAAGCACGTACAAAGTAACCGTGCCCTTACAAGGAAAAAGCAAGCCCGGGAAGGCGAGCTGCCGAGACCTCACCTGCAGAAGGCATCTCCCGCTCGTATCACCACCACCGGCCGGCCCTCCGCGCACTTGACACACTTTTGCTCCCGGCTTTGGAGAGAATAGGAACATACATGACACATTCTCCCGCCTCCCCGCCTGCGCTGGCGCAGGAAGCGCCTGGCTCCCACGCCAGGGCCTGTTAGTTCCAGCTGCCGCCCCAGCGGCCCTGGGCTCCGTCCCGGTCGCGGCGGCCCTGAGGGCGCGGGGCAGGTCGCCCTCCCCAGCCCGGAGCCGAAGGCACTCACCCCGGCCGCGGCACCGGCGGAGGCTCCCGCTGCACTGGCCCCGCGTACTCTTCCCTCGCCTGACACATCGCCGTGCTGCGTGGGTCTGCAGTGATGGCGAGACAGCGCGCCGAGATGACGTCGGAGCCGGGCGGACGCTGTCACGAAGCAACCCGGGGGCCGGGCGGTGACGTCAGCGCGGCGCCGTCGCGGCGGTGACGCCGGCATCCCGGCCTGGACAGGGGGCGGCGGCGGCGGCGGCGGCCTGCCCCGGGATGGCGATGTTCCGCAGCCTGGTGGCCTCGGCGCAGCAGCGTCAGCCGCCGGCCGGGCCCGCGGGCGGCGACAGCGGCCTGGAGGCGCAGTTCAGCTGCCCCATCTGCCTGGAGGTGTACCATCGGCCGGTGGCCATCGGCAGCTGCGGCCACACGTGAGCGCGCGCCGGAGCCCGCGGGAGGGGGGTCTGGGCCGGGGTCGCGGCGGGCGGCCGGCCCGGGTCGCGGAGGGCCAGCCTCGCTCCTGCCCGCCGGCCGCGCGCCCCCGAGCCCGGGCTCAGGGACGCCCTGAACCCGCCCCGGCCCCGCGCGTCGCCAACGGCCGCCGGCTGCTGGGAGGGCGGCAGGCGCGGCCGCTGCGCCAAGCGGGGGTGGGGCTCGGGCCTGTAGAGATCGGGCAGGCCGTTGTAAATAAATGACTTGTGGCTTTTGCAGTCCACTCTATCCACCCCATGTCTGCTCGTTTTGACTACCAAGGAGTTGAGTTCCCTAAAGTTAGGAGAGGGGCTCGTTTCGAGCCTCTGCTGGTTTGTTTTGAAAGGCTTGGCCTATTCTCAACACGAAGCTTCCAGGCAGCAGGGCCTAAAGGGATCCTGACACCAAGCGCCTTGTTAGGTGTCCAGCTGAGCCAGGACCTGCCCCAATCTGGCTCCTCCTCCGTGTTTCAGGAACAGAAACTTGAGGACGTGATTCCTCGCGGGAGGGAGCTGTGCTCAAGGCCTTCAGATCTCCTGCCTGTTTGGGAGGGAGCCAAGATAGAGCGTCTGCTTCATGACCTCCCAACAGTACAGCTCTTGAGACTAGCTGATGGAGAAAGGGCAGCAGGACTTTTAGCAGCAGCCACACTGCTAAGGAGGTGGAGCTCTCCGCTGCTTGCGGCTGGACAAGGTGCACCCATATTGGTGGGGAAGCATTTTGCAAACAGAGGCAGCTGATTTTGGAAACTGGAACTACTTAGGTGGGCGTGTGCCTGCTAGTCATACAGGGAGGTGGCAGGGACCTTGTCTCCATCCAGAGCTGCCTTCACTCTCCCTGCCCCCGTGTCAGGCTGAACAGGAGCCTGCTCCCGCTGGAGAGTTCTGCTGAATTGTCTTGTAAGGGCACAGCTCCTACTCAGTCTAATGCTACTGTGACATTCTAGCAGGAAGCCCATTTTTTGTATGCATGCATGTGTAGGCATTTTACGGTGTGTTCTGTGAAGCTTGTCATTTTTGAAAGCCCCTTCACTCAATGCACACGAGCCACTGTGCATTCAGTTTTCTAGTATTCACCAGTCAGTATTTGTCCCCTCTCCCCCAAGTCTTAGTGTGCTGTCTGTCTGGCAGGGTGGAATACTCAGGATTGAAAAGCACCTTTTCTGTAAAACTTTTCCCATTGCCTCTTCTGCAAGCTTTTGTCCAGCCTTTACCTTGGAAAGGTAGTTTCACTTTCTTTGCTGGTTCCAGTTACCAGCAGTTCTCACCTGCCATTAATTTGCAGTGTCTGTTTGGTGTAGCCTGCATTCAAATAAGTGTGAGGTTTGAGGTTTCACATCACCGTTTAAAAATTCACTGATTCCTCCCCTGTCTTTGAGCCACCTGACCAGAAGTTTTCTTCCTGGGGTTTTCTTGTGAGTAGAACCCTGTAGAGTTGCTGCTGCGAACCTGGGTAAGAGAGGAAGAGGATGTGGGGAGGGCCTTCAGGCTGCAGGTACAGGCAAGGCCTGTCAGTGGGGCCCTGTAGAGGGGTGCTCAAGGAACTATCCGGAGGCCACAGGGGAGCTGTGACTGGAATGAGGGCAAAGCTTGAGACTGCTCAGAAAGCCTTCACAAGGCAACTTTGCCTGGGGGGATTGGCCACCTGGAGGGTGCCTGAAGGTTTGCCTATCCAAGAACACGGGGTGATGCATTGATGGGGCCCTGTTTCAGACTCAGCCCCCTCAGTTGCTTCATTTGGTGGAGCGGCACCAGACTCTGTAGATAGAGGCAGGAACTCTCTGTGGGAGAAGTGTGCACTGGAAAGTAGGCCAAGAGCTGCACCGGGTGCTTCATTCCACGTCTGGGGGCTTCGACTACAGAGACCCCCTGTAGACAAGCAGCATCCTTGAGCCTCCTTGCATTCCTGGAGGAGAATGAGCTCCTTCTCTGTCTACACCGGCATCTTTGAAAGCCTACTCTTCCCAGCTCTGCCTGGGACACAGCTTCTTTTTCTCAGTGTGGCTTTGCTTTCCCTGTGGGTTTCTTTGAGGTAGAATTCAGTGCTGCAGTTTGCTCATTCAGTGTGGACAGCAAGCCAGGCATGGGACCCCTTCCTGTTAGTCGGAGGCACTCCTAGTATTTGGGAGGCTGAGGTAGGACAATCAAGAGTTCAAGGCCTGGCATGAGCCAAAAAAATAAAATCTTAATGTTAAGTTTTTTAGGGTTTTTACATTTTTTATGGGCATTTGCCTGCATGTATGTCTGTGCACCATGATCATACTGCCCAGGGAGGCCAGAAATGGTGTTGGATCCCCTTGGGACTGTAGTTACAGACAGTCGATAGCTGCCGTGTGTGTGCTGGGAATCAAAACAACATCTTCTGAAAGAGCAGTCAGTGTTCTTAACCGGTGAGCCACTGGGCCATCTCTCCAGCCCCTTGTCTCAAAAATTTTCAGAAACTGTAGAACCCATTGGGCTCTAGTATGCTCAGGGTTAGCAACCTTTAGAACATTCCCCACCCCAAAAAGAAACCAGTGCTCACCTCCTTCCAGTCTCAGAAGCTATTCACCAGTTTGCTTGTTTTTCTCTCTCTCTGGATTGATCCCTGCTGCATATTTCACATAAATGGTACTGTGCAATGCATGGCCTTTGTATTGGGCTTTTCCTCAGTAGCCCATTGCGAGGTCTGCCTCCGGGCAGTGTGTGTCAGTGCCCCACTCCTCGTGGCTGAGTAACATTCCTTTGTGCACCTTTACCTGCTGATGCACGCCTGAGTTCTGCTATGAACGCTGGCGTGTTGAGTGTTCATGGTGCCCGTTGTGTGCACCATCTCACCAGCACCTGTAGGCATTAGCTGGCTGGCTAACTAACCACATCTTAGGGCCAGTGGAGAGACCATCTCGGACTGCTTGCTGGGTGTGTGGTTGCTTGTGCTGCCTCCCCCTGCTCTAGGCTGAGGTAGGTGACAGGGAAAGTGCTTCTGAGAATCCTTTCATGTCTGCTGCCATCAGGTCTCAGTCTGATCTTGCTTCTCTCAGCTTGGTTAACATAGCTTGCCAGGTGGTGGCTCCATCAAAAACAAGGGTGTAGGGACCTTTGATACTGCCTGAGCTGTGGGCCTACCATCCTCATTGCAAAAAGGACCTTTTCTTTAGCTCTCATAATGCCAAAAGGGACACTGGCTTGGTCATGGGTGAATTCTTATATTCCTGCTGGTCGGCGCATCTCCTCTTCCCCACCCCGCAGCCTGCTGAGAAGTCACAAGGAAAAGTAAAACTGCAAATGGCTTCTGCAGCCTCCTCGCAGCCTTTGAAGTTGCCGTCTTCCTGGAGGCCAGGCCAGTTCACCTCCTCCTCCCAGGTGCCAGCAGCACTTGGGATTTTGTGCAGAGCTAACCTTTTTAAACTCTGGTAGCTTCTATATTAAACATAGAATCTCCACTCAGAGGACCCATATCAGTAAACTAGCCTGACCCAGTTTTACGTTCCTTCCACCACTATCCACACCCTTAACATCTAATTTCATATTTATTCCCCGGACTTCCACTTGAATGAGTTAGCAAATCATTAAGTTCTTTAGCAGTGTAGACACCTCCTCAGGGAGTACGCGTCCTGCCTCCCCTCAGGAGCCTGCTTAGCTCCTGGTTATAGTCTCGAGGCAACTGTTGATGGCCCTGAGGGATAGCAGATTGTCTGACCTGGCGTCTTCAGAGAAAAGCACTGCTGGTTTAGCGACAATGGAGGATCAGTTTCCTCAGTCAAAGGTGGAAAAGGCAATATTTCAGGGAGGTGGGGGTGGAAGCGCATCTACTGAGGGTGGAGAGACGCTTCCTCCGGTGAGATAAACCCTCGAGCATCTGAGGGTTTGAAGTTCTCAACTTTGGTAAGGTCTTTCTGAATATCCCCATCCCAAGTTACAGGATCCCGTTCTTCACCAGTCAGCGCCGACACTCTGAGCCGGGTCTTGAATTTGCTGTAATTCAGCAAACCTTATAAGGAGGGCTTTGATTGGATGTTCTTCAACTTGAGCTCTGTGGCGGCTGGACAGAAGATTCTCTTCCAGGGCTGTTAAAGCCTGTAGACAGTCTGAGTTTATTGTCCTTCCCCATATCCTGAGGTGCTAGTGATTTAACATGGAGCGCATTCTTTTCCCTCTTTGATTTGCTCATAGATGGCAAGGAGCGCCAGCCAGCATCGTCACTTTCCTTATTTTCCACAAACTGTCAGGTTTTATACAGAGTCACCAAATCCATCGTCTCCATCATTAGTGAATCAAATCATCAAATCGTTTTACCTCAAGTTTATGGAATAGTTCACACCATGGGCTTTCAGTACTCGTCTAAGCTTTTCAGTAACTATATGTGTTGGCAAATTGGAAAGCCTATTCCAGATACTGAAAACATTCATCCTTATACTTCTGTTGCTCTAGAACCAATTCTGACACCAAAATCTGTATCAGTCGGTGTTCTCTAGAGAAACAGAATTTACAGCGCGCGCGCGTGTGTGTGTGTGTGTGTGTATGTGTATATGTGTGTGTGTATATGTATGTATGTGTGTGTGTATGTGTGTGTGTGTATATGTATGTATGTGTGTGTGTATGTGTGTGTATATGTATGTGTGTGTATATGTGTGTGTGTATGTGTGTGTATATGTGTGTGTATGTGTATATGTGTGTGTGTATGTGTGTGTGTGTGTATATGTGTGTGTGTGTGCGTGTGTGTGATTTATTAGGATGTTTTACAGGCTGGTCCAGCTAGTCCAACAGTGGCTGTCTACCAATAGAAGGTCCAGGAATCTAGTAGTTGTTCAGTCCACAAGACTGGACGTCTCAGTTGGTCTTCACTATATTCTAGAATTCAAAAAAAGTAAGCTCTAATGCCAGTGAAGGAATGAATTGGCTCCTGAGAGTGAGAGCAAGCAGGCAAAGAGAGCGAGCTTCCTTTCATGTCCTTACATAGGCATCCAGCAGAAGGTATGGCCCAGATTAAAGGTTATCTTCCTACCTCAAAAGACCTGGATCTAAAATGGGTCTTCCACTTCAAATGATTTAATCAGGAAGAAAAAAAAAATCCCTCACAGGTGTGCCCAGCTGCTTGGGTTTTAGTTAATTCCAGATGTGGTCAAGTTGGCAACCAGGAACAGGCACCACACTGCACGATTATGCTCCTCTCCTTGTTCCCCACTGGGGTGCCTCCGCTGAATAGAAGATACTGCAAATACCAGCTGGGGGTATGGGCAGGCAAGGGCAGGCCTCCTGCTGTTGGCATCTGGCAGCACACCAGCAAGAGATGGGCCCTTCTGATCTTCAGTGCCCCAAGTGAGTGCCCAGCTCCCGAGCCAGCCAGGCTCTCCTGTCAGCAAGCTTTGACTCATAGGATACAAGAATCCTGCTGCCTAGGACCCTGTCCCCAGAGACTCACCTGGCCAGCATTGACCCTGGTGGATTAGGACTCCTGGCCTGGCATTTCCTTCTCTACAATTGTTAGTGATTTTCTCTCTGGCCCCCTGGACTGGTACCCTAGCCCCAAGGTTCTGTCAGTCACACATAATCAGGAGACTTTCAGGAAAGAGCCCAGGAGATGCTCTTTCTAGGGTACAGGTGGCAGGCGATATACCAGATACAGGAGGGCTACACTGCTGGGAGGAACAGTTCACCTCTTAGCTATGTCTAGCTTGGGGGTGGGGCATGAGCACAAGATTGTTTCTGGAACTATCAGTAGCAACCGGGGAGCCACTGTACATGCTGGCATGGAGGAAGTAGCCTCAGGTCCATGTCACCTGCAGGTTCTGCGGGGAGTGCCTCCAGCCATGTCTGCAGGTGCCATCCCCTCTGTGCCCGCTCTGCCGTCTGCCCTTCGACCCCAAGAAAGTGGACAAGGCCACCCATGTAGAGAAGCAGCTCTCATCTTACAAGGCACCCTGCCGGGGTTGCAACAAGAAGGTACCCGCCCTGCTCGGGTTTCCTGAGGCTGGGGGGCTCTGGGTGGGGCAGTTTCCGCCCATGGGTTCCATTCTCCCGTAGAGGAACTGGGTACATGGGCTCACACCTCTTCCTGTTGAGTAACCACCTCTGCTCCAGTGTGAAGCCACCTGCCATACCCTCTCGGAGCTCCAAGGGAGCAATGCTGTCAAAGCTGCCTGACCTAGGCGCAGCTGACTGTGCTTGTGCAGATTCTGCAGATGCAGACTGAGCACTCAGGCTGTGACAGACGAATATGGAGAAGCCAAGACAGTTCTGGGGGCTCTGAGGTGGGAGGTGCAGCCAGACAGCCAGACGGGGCCTCCGAGTATGAGCTTCTTGAACCCGATGCCAGTGTCCGTCCTGAGCAGAACGGCATGAGGACTGCTCCTGTGTCATCGCAAAGGCCCTGCGCTTGCTCGGGGCTTCCAGGCGCAGCGTGCCTGTGTCTTAGCGTGCAATGCTGTCTTAGTGACTTTAATTGAATTTCATCCTTCCCCAGAGCCTCCCTTTGTTCCCAGGAAAATAAGTAGCTGTGAGTCCACTTGCAATTTATATTTCAGACATCCCTGTGTCTCTAGCTAACAAACTGTGTTTGTGTTAACTTGTCACCAGGCAGATGAACTGGAATTACCCTAGTCCTGGAACAGTGAGGGGGGCTAACTCAGCTGCTGTGGTCTCCTTGGTGCTTGGGTGCCCCGGTTAGACTTTCCTAGGGAGACTGGAGATCAGAATCCTGTTGGTGTCATGTGTGAAACGGCCCCACTCCTCACTGGACCACCTCAGTTTTTTAAGCTGTCTTCGGAAGCCAGTTTCCCTGCATGGACATGCAGCTGTGACAAGTGATTCCAGGAGGACCTTCTTGGGCCCCAATGGTCCTGGGCACACTGGATGCCCGTGCCAAGGACGTGTGCTCTACTCACCTGCCAAGCCTGCTGTATTAACATGTCCTCCTTCCCCTCAGTCTTGTGAAGTGTTCGCCCCCAGCTTTGGGATGCGCCACAGGTCGGGACCTGTGTCCACCCTCAGGGGAAGGCTGGCATGGCTTCTTTCTCTCTGGGGTTACTCATTGAGCCCATGCTGGAATGAGCCTCTCCCTGGGGAGCATTCTCTGCCTTTCCCATCCCTTGCCTTCGGGCCACACTGCTGCCTTGGCCAGCTTACTCTGGCATGGCTGTGGTGACTTGATGGGACCAAAGGGTGGTGATTATTATCCACTGCATTGTGATCTTCACCACAGAAGGTATTTTGTCACAGGGATCTTCCATTGGATTCCCCTTGGAGGTGCGGCCTTTTCCCTAATAGGTACTGATCCTGTCCGCTCATTGGAACAGCTTCCCATTTGCAGATCTCTCTAGAGACTCAGGCATGGGGCCCGCTAGTCCTGTCCTGGGGGCTAGTGATCTGCATCTGCTCTATGCAGCTACCCTGAGGGCCATGAACACTGCTCTGTGTGTGTCTCTTCGGAGACTCATATGTCTTCATGTCATGTGTCTTCCTCACTAGGGCCCCGCCCAGAAGCCCCAGTTGTAGATTGCTGTTCAGAGCCTTTGAATGTTTTAAGAGCAGAAGGGATGGGTCTGCTGGTTATTCTCTCCCTGCTGCCTGAGGTCATGACCTGCCCAGTTCTGCTTCTCCTCCCACCTCATAGGTGACTCTGGCAAAGATGAGAGTGCACATTTCCTCCTGCCTGAAGGTCCAGGAACAGATGGCTAACTGCCCCAAGTTTGTCCCTGTGGTGCCCACATCCCAGCCCATCCCCAGGTAGGCAGCCTTTAGGATGTGACCCCAAGAGGGACAGAGCGAGGGTACTTCGTAGCCAAGGACCATATAGTCACCTCCCCTCTGTCATGGCTACAACCCATTAGTCCAGTGTGGGGGGTAAAGGAGAGGAGTTGGAGTTCTCTTACAAGACATTGGTGCTCCTTAGGCTGCAGGGGATGGGAAGGGCCAGGCTGTCCACAGAGGGGAGGGCAGTTTTGGGGAAGTCAAGGCGGGGGCTCTCCTCTCCAGCCTTGATCAATGTCCTCCCCCTCAGCAATACCCCCAACCGCTCTACCTTTGCTTGCCCCTACTGTGGAGCCCGCAACCTGGACCAGCAGGAGCTGGTGAAGCACTGTGTGGAGAGCCACCGCAGTGACCCCAACCGCGTGGTAAGCATCGGCAGCACAGGGCTTCTGCCTGAGTGGGGCACGGGGAAGGCCTGTCTGTGGAGCAGACACACAAGTGTGCCTTAGGTAGAGGGTGCTCTGCAGGCCATACTGTGGCTGGTGGGTGGGCAGACAGGGGAGGCCCCTCCCTGACACCCCCAACCTCTTTGTTCTAGGTGTGCCCCATCTGCTCTGCGATGCCCTGGGGAGACCCCAGCTACAAAAGCGCCAACTTCCTGCAGCACCTGCTGCACCGCCACAAGTTCTCCTATGACACCTTCGTGGTAGGTGTCCTGCCCGGCTCCCCCGGCGCCTCCTGGGCGTGGCAGTGCCGAGACTCATGGCCACTGGAGGGCACCAGGCACCCAGACCTGTCAAGGGCTTGGGCCTGCACGAGGCTAGCTGCTCCAGGTCCCTTGGTGCCCGCTCTGGGCCACCTGAGGCAAGGCCTCGGTCCCGCAGCAACTTCAGAGACTGAGTCCCTGATAAACCGTTTACTTCAAAGTGATTCTGAAGAAAAGCTGGGAACACTGTCTCAGGAGCATGTGCCCACCGCCCCGCCCCCCAGCTTTGTCAGGAGGGTATGACCCACTAGCAGACCCCTCATCCAGTCTCTCTTCCAGGCACCCCCTCCCATCTATCCTATCCCTTCACCTCCTGCAGCTCCAATCAACTGGGGTTTTCTTTCTTCTGGTTCCCAAGGCTGGAGATACTGCCGCCCTGGTTTTTCAAGACAGAGTTTCTCTGTTGTAACTCTGTCCTGGAACTCACTCTGTAAACAAACAAAGCTGACTTTGAACTCACAGAGATCTGCCCGCCTCTGCCTCCCAAGTGCTGGGATTAAAGGCCTGCACCACCACCACCTGGCTAAAAGATTTATTTATTTTATTTATGAGTATCCTATCTGCAGGTATACCTGCGTGCCAGCAGAGGGCATCTGATCCCATTACAGATGGTTGTGAGCCACCATGTGGTTGCTGGGAGCTGAACTCAGGACCTCTGGAGGAGCAGTCAGTGCTCTGAACCATTGAGCTATCTCTCCAGCACCCTGCCTGAACAGAAACCTTAGTTCTTGGCCAGGAAGATGGGTCAGAGGGTGAAGACTCCTGCTGCTAAGCCTGCCGACTTGAAGTCCAACCCCTGGGAACCACATGGCGGAATGAGAAAGTCCCCTAGCTTCATACCGCCGTTATCTCACACACAGCACCCCCCCACACACACAGCTGTCAGAAGAAACTGATTCTTACCATCTGGAGGGAAAAACGACTCACTCGTGAAACCACCCTTAGAGTCACAAATCTGCAGGCCGCTGGCCTGCACACATGATCCTAGGCTAACTTTGGGGACTTGCTGGGGAAGATCTGGGGGAAGCAGATGGGGCTCAAGCATCCCGAGGCCTTGTATGAAGGGAGGCTTGGGACCACAGATGACAGTAGATCTTTAGGTGGATTAGCGTGGGAAGTGGTCTGGCTGTCGGGAGCCATCCTGGTCTTCCAGCCTTCCCACCACGCATCTCTCCTTGTTTCTAGGACTACAGCATTGACGAAGAAGCCGCCTTTCAGGCTGCCCTGGCACTGTCGCTCTCTGAGAACTGAGGCACAGCCTGGCCACCTGCCTCAAGTCTGGGGCCGAAGACACACTTCCGCCTCAAGGGATTGGGCTGTTGCCCTCCTGCCCTGGCACCTGCACAGGAACGCGCCTCCCAGGGCCAAGCAGAATTTCACACAAGGAGAGAGAGTCTCAGAGCCCCCAGGGCCGCAATGCTGGCTAGCTGGCTCCTTGTCATCAAGCAGGACCTCTTGGTCCTGGCCAGCAGCACTGGGTCTTTGGTGCTTCTAGGAGAAGGTGCTGGCCATTGGGTTAGAGCAGTCGGCTGCCTTTCCCAGCCGTGAAGTCCTCGTGTGGAGAAGGACGGGGTGCCCTGAGCTGTGCCCCAGCAGCACCGGGGGAGGAGGTGCCCAGCCCAGGCTGCTAGCCCACTGGTCCCCAGCTTCGCTTCCACCGTGAGCACTTGGTACTGGCTTTTGTGATATTTAGGAGCCCTGCATTTTTCTATATTATCCTGTGTGATAATCTTTTCACGTTTTATAGAGCAAAGACAAAGCAGTTACTCTTCATATTGCAATACCTGTGTTTGACTAGGAAGAATAGTATTTTTATGGAGCATTTACAAAGTTATATTTTTTAAAAAAAACAATCAAAAACAAACATTTGTGTGGGATCAGTGCCAAGAGGGAGGGAGAGTGGGCATAACCAGGAGGGTTTCGTCTGTGTGAGACTGGCAGTGTCTCTGAGGAGGAGGCTCTTGTTTGCTGTTTTCTTTTTGATGATGACCCAGAAGATATCCTAGCACCCCTGGCCACTTGCTGTGGCTGCTCCCAGCGGATGTAGGACAGCCCAGGTAGAATGGGGCCCTTTCCTGCCCCAGGATCTGACCATTGACCCCTGTCACCTTCCAGAGCCAAGCTCACCCCACCTCAGGCAGGGACTGCCCTTACCAGTGGTAGAGCCCTCAGAGGCCAGAGAGGCCTGCTTGGTGGCAGGGCAGGCCAGAAAACATTTGTCAGCATCTTGTTCTGTTCATGGCATAAATGCTGTCTTTTCAAAAGATTATAAATAAAATGTTTCCAAGTACCCACAGCAGCCGTGATGCTGGGTTTCACTGTCAGCGTCAGCTGGGCTGCCAGGGGCCATAGGTCTTCATCTGAAGGTGCTCTCTCCCTGGTGGTTGCACTGCCTTGTGCCTTGGCCACTTTTCCCCTGGCATCTGGGTGGCCTACAGAGTGGTGGAGACATTAGCAGCAGTCCCTTTTCTCAGTCTTTGATCCCTGTTTCTTACTATCCTGAGGCTGGATCCAGGATCTTTTGAGGTAGGCCAGCTGCTGTGACTCTTAGAGGTCACCTCCAGGGCACAGGGTGCCCTGTTGTCCCCTAGCTCACCAAGGGTTCTATAGCCAAGGAGAGCTGGGCATTGGTGGCTCATGTCAGAAAGACCCAGCACTCAAGATTGTGAGGCAGGATTGCTGTGTGTTCAAGGCCAGCCTGTGCTACACGGCAAGATCCAGGAGGTCATAGGGCCTACAAATAAGACC
Organism: Cricetomys ansorgei; assembly: GCA_026225945.1. Taxonomy (NCBI): domain Eukaryota; kingdom Metazoa; phylum Chordata; class Mammalia; order Rodentia; family Nesomyidae; genus Cricetomys; species Cricetomys ansorgei. Next base: position 1,649,557 of record JAMJFZ010001280.1, read on the forward strand.
CTGTCTCAAAACAGCAGTAAATAGAAGCCGAGGAGCAGGCTCATCGCAGCAGATGTTCGGGTAAACTGCTGTCTACCTTACGCTTCAACTTTGTTCTCAGGTGGCACCCAGTGGCAGGTCTCTGTTGTAACAGTTCACACTTTAAGTGGACGTGGGCAAGCAAGTCAAAGCTCCTACCCACAGGCTGTAACTCAAGAGGGGCTGGTTGCTGGATGACATACACCCTGTAAGAAGGGTGTTTCCCATAGGTGAGGTGGGAGTAGCCTTGCATGCAGTGTCAGGTTCTGGGGTCAGCAGTGCTGCAGCAAGGCTGGCCTTCCCATTGATTTCTAGAAAGGCCATCTCTGAACTGTAACTACATCCGAGGGCCTCAGAGCAGGTCTGCAGGCAGCCAGCTAAGCCTACCACTTCTTGGGCAGGAACTGAAGTGGTACTCACAAGCCCAGGCCTGCGCTATGACTGACCACAGTGACACAGGGAGCCCTCAGAGGGCATGATCTCCAGGTGCCCAGGAAACCCTGGAGGCAGCATCAGGCCAGTCACGGCAGGCCCTGACCTCAGCAACAGCCCTGCACTGGGCATGCTTCCTAAATTCCTCTGTGCTGCTGCTGTGGAGGCCACAGTAAGCCCAGCCTTTAAGGTTCCTCCACACTGCAGGGCCTGCAGACCTGTGGGGGATGAGAAGCCACGAGTCTACCATGGTCACATGGTACACTGGCCAGGGCTACCAGGCCTGGGTACCAGATCAGGGCAGCCTGATCTCCCAGACTCCACTCTGCTTCCTGGACAGTGCGCTCACCAGATGAAGTGTGAGCTTGTACACTGTAGCATCCGGTCTCATCCTCAATGGCCCAAGGGAGGGGAGAGGAGGAGCCACACCCCCTGCGCCTGTTGGTGGCGGGAGCAGAAGCAGGGCAGGAAGGGGTCTCCTTCCTCTTCCCACATGGCTAGCGCTGCCCCTTCCAAATGCATGGTTCCTACTCCTCTGAAGAGCAGCCTGAGTGAAGAGAGGAAACAACAAGAGGTGTCAGTCTCCTCATCTAACATACCTCCCCAGAGGTGCCCATTATTTCCAGAACATTCCACCCCATGATGGAGTTCAGCTCACATGCTATCGTTCTGGGCCCGCAGGACTGCCGATTTCTCATTCTTTTGTTGCTGTCCATGGACGCCCTGAGGCTACTCTTCAGAGCTCCAGGATGGCACGTGACAGGACACCCCGTGAGCCTAGAAGAGCTATACCCTTCTTACTATGCGTCTGGGGTTTGAGGGTAGTCACTTCCTTAGCAAAACCACGAGGCAGCGTGCAGCTGAAGGTGCCACCTCAGGCTTATTCTTGGCACCTTGGCACCTCTAGGTGACTCCGCATCTAGGAGTCTCTGGAGGAACATCAGAGTAACCCCAAGGAGGCTCAGAAATCCAGACAAGGAAGCGGCGAGGCAGACTAGATTCAGAAAACAGCTAACTATTCCCTTGTATTTTCTGAAAACAACAACAAAAAAAAAACCCAAACTCACTGGAGACAAGTAGCTAGACTAGCAGGATGCCCCTGAGAACGCACAGAATAGTCTCCCCAGGCTGCGAGCAAATCAGCACAATGTCAGCTCCTGAAGGTCCTGTCCTTAGATGTGTCTCATCCATTCTAGGCTTGAAGTTCATCAAGCTAGGGCCTTTTTCCTTTTTCCTTGGACTATTCTAGGAATAGAAGCCACCTGGGCTTCCCTGTTTCTTCCCCCGCCCCGCCCCCCCCCCCCACAAATACACGCAGCATCCTCCCCCAGCCTGTGCTGTGCCCTGCGGCATCTAGAGCATCCGAAGCCCGGGCTGGCAGCAACATGCCCTTAGTTTCAGGTGATGCAACAGCACCGGAAGCTAGCACCGGTTCCTAGAAAGCACCCTGCTCACAGGTTCCTGGACCTTCTCCTTAGGAACAGGGTCAGGTGACCAACCAGAGGCAAATATCGGAGCATGGAGATCCTCAGCCTCAGGCCTCTCAGGAGCTGTCAGCGATCTCTGCCTCCAGGTCTTAGGGTCTATGTGCTCCCTGCATCGCGCATCCACCAGCCTACCTGGCCGCAGGAGTCTTGCCTTCCCTGTAATCCTTCCAGCACGTTGTATGGTGTGCGTGGCATTCGCCTTCATGCTGGAACACCCTAATTTGAGCTCACCAGGCCTTGGAGACACAGAAGCCACTGTCGCCATTGGAGGAAGGTGCTTTGGAGACCCTGCCCCAAGCTTGTCTGGGAGAGGACAGATTGGAGCCCTCCTGCTTCCTACTCAGCTCACCAGGAAGTCAAGGCATCTGTAGAGGACGTAGGCCCTCCGCTGGTGATCCGATGCCAGGAGGAGGTTGGGGGAGGCTCCTTGTGTATGAAACACCTGGGTGGGCCCGCCTGGGTTAGGGACAGTAGCACAAAGTCTGCCCCTAACCCTCCCCTGAGAGATGTCAACCTCTCTGCCCTCTTTGGGAACACTCAAAACACTGGAGAACAAGGCTTCATCCCCTCAATGGGAATCAAGGAACAGTGTGGTCCAAGGACTCTACCAAGGCCACAGAGTGTCTCTAACTGGGATCCCTTGGGAGTAAGTGGGGTTCTCTCTGTAGGGCAAGATCAAATGGCTTTCCCTCAGTGTCAGGCCAACCAAGTGGGAAGGTCGACCCTACTTCTGAGCTTTTTCTCAGGAAAGCCCAGGGAGAAGTTGGGTTGGTAAGGCTGTTTGCAGACCACACATCCCTCATGAAATCCACAGTTCTGAACTTCAGGAACCCTGGGAGACCGTACGGGAGGCTGTGTGCCCTGGAGATGAGACACTAAGAGCTGGTGCCACTGTCCTCCACATGCTCCCAGCAGTGCACTGTGAGGCTGGGGGCTGTCAGGCAGCCATCCATAGAGCTGCCGTGTTTCTGCAGGGCAGACTCAGGCCTGCTGCCCCAAATCCTTCAAGATGTCACCGACCACTAGAATGGAGTATCACCAAGTGGGGCTCTGTGAGAATCCCAGAACATGTTTGGAGGCCAGAAGCCAAGTGTGGAGGTGTGTTGGAGCTATGAGGGAAGGCTGCAAGGCCTCCCCAGTCGCTAACCACTCAGGCTTCAGGCCTTTCTCTGTCTTGACTCCCCAGCCACCCCGGTTCAGCTCCTGTCCTGACAGCAGGCTGTCCTGCCCTGTGCACACCTCAGTCCCATTGCCCTCTGTCAGGGCATTAATCACTGGGTCACAGCCCATCCTGATGGCCTCTTCTTGAATCAGCAACATCTGTAAAGAGTATTTCAGTCAAATCACACAGCTGTATCCTTTTGAATAGATGTAACTATTCAACCCATGACATCACCGATCAGCCCCATCAATATGTCAGGGACTGAGCCATGGACAAGCAGCGACTTGGCATGTTGCTGGGGCTCCCAGTGGAGTTGTCACTGTGATAAAGGGTGTTTGCCTCAATGTTGTCGGGGCCACTGGTTTTCCTGTTGCCTGACCCTAGCACTTCTTGGAGTTGCTGGGACCTGCTAGGGGTCTGCAGAGCACTGCTGAAGCCTGTGAGCTGATTCCCAAACTTGAATTTCTACTAAAGGGGTGAGTGACCTGCTCAGCATGTAGACAGCGGGGAAGGCTCAGGCATCCAAATAGAAAATCGGGAGTCTTTAGGAAAGCCCTTAAGGGTCTTGTGCTGGATGAGGCAATCTCTCCCATTGGGGAGGCTTCCCCACAGCAGGGAGCTTAGAATTTTAAAGTCCAGTACTGGAAACAGCTACTCCTCCAGGGGCTGCAAGGGGCCCACTGGTCCTGACTGAGTCACAGCTGAGGAATGAGCTTGCACAGCCCCAAGGGCCTGAAAAGGGGGGCATCTCCAACTTCCTTCTGGGTAATAGGTTTTGAATTTCCAAAGCCCATTGGTCCCACCTCATAGGTGGGCCCAGAACCCTTCATGAGGCTGACAGTTCCCCTCAGGTGTGCCAGAGTATCCCTTCTAAGGGTTAGGAGTGAGTTTGGAGGATTGCCAAAGACCACACAATGGGTGGGCAGGAAGGATTGGGGGTGGGAGCTGGTTCAGGAGCCATAGGCCTTATCTATGCCTGGGAGGGGAGGGGTACAAGAGACTACAAATAGAAATTTTAGGAGTCCAGGGAGCAAGTGATCACGTGTCCTCAGAGAGCCTCCCTACAGATGCCCTGTCTCTACAATCCCGTACACGGCAACAGATGAGCACTCACGGCCACATCTAACCAGCCAGAAGTGTGGGCTGCTCCCGGTTCTGCTGTCCTCAGACCTCTCAAAACCTACACAAAGTAGGAACGGAATGACTCCCGCTACTGTGCCCTGCAACCATAGGAGTGTGAACGCCCGCGTGACTCAGCCGTCTTTCCCCACTCTGCAGACTCACCTTCCCTTCCCACCTCAGCCCACAGAGGCCAAGGAATGCCACGTGATAGGGTAAAGCACAATCCTGGCCAGACGGCCCTGCTGCTCAGCCGCAGGCACACCCAGGTGGTGCTGTGTCCACCTACCCCAGAGACTGTCCCATCGGACCCCAGAGTCGTAATCATCCACATGGAAAGCCTAGAGAACCCCTTCTCGGAGACATGGATTATACATAAAGGCTCTGCAGAGGACAGGGACTCGGCTTGTCCGAGTTGGCCAGCCACGGTCGCTCAGCCCTGAACTCTGCTCTTTCATCCACGGCAGGTCGATGGCCATCCCCCGGGGGGTCGGTGCGTGACCGCGGCGCGGGCCAGCGAGTCCCGTGGGACAGACACCGCCGACCACGCGATGGGCTCCCCCGCCCGCGCACCTGTCCTGGGCGTGGCTTCGCGGCCCCGCCCCGCCGTGCTCTGCGCTGATTGGCCGAGGTGGTGCGCTATGCTAATAAGCCTGACTCTTCTCGCACCTGCTGGCCGCGCTGCCCGCAGGCGCTGCGTGGACGCTGCAGTCGGGATCCCGCTGCGGGCTCGAGACCCTGTCGCCTCTCAGGAGGAGACCATGCCTCGCTCCTTCCTGGTGAAAACTCACTCCAGTCACAGGGTCCCCAACTACGGGCAACTGGAGACTCAGAGAGGTAGGGGTTGTCCGGGTCTCTGCCCCCAGCACTCAGTGCTACGGGGCAGGTGGCTGCTGGGAAGTCCTTGGGAGCTGGGTCGCAGCTGCCCCAGGTGAGAGGGGACGGGGATAGAGCTTGTCATCACAACGGGGCACGGGGTACCCTCTGGGCTAAGACGGGCTCCAAGAGGGATGTGGCCGGGGCAACTTGTCTGCTTCGGAAGACTCGGGCATGCCTTGGGACTCTTCTTTCCGCTTGGAAAAGTGTCCTGAGCCTCTCTGGTCTCCATGGAGCTCTCTCTATGAACTGCCAACACTACAGCTCCAGCTAAGTAGACCCTGAAGTCCCCTTTGTACAGGCCTGGAAGAGTCCAAACTTAAAATGTGTCCCAGGCACGGTATACACCCACCCAGAGAAGGCCTCACTGACCACAAAGCCAGGAAACTTGCTCTGCCCACAGGTGGTGGCTGGTAAGAGGAGGCAGGACTCCCACAGAGCATCCTGCCTTGGGCTGGTGAGCTCTCTGAGAGAGCAAGCAGAACCTCTGGCGGCCTTCCCGCTTCCCAGAAGCCTTCTTGCTTTCCTGGTGCAATGACCACGGTACACCCACTCTCCACACATAGGCTCAGGTGTCCATCATTCCTGCTAGGCTCAGGGACTCGATGTTTGGAGCACCTGGGAAGAGAACGCTTAGTCCTCAGACAGCCTGCTGCGCTGGGTCAGACATACCTGCTGCACCAGGTGGCAGCTTCTTGGGTAAAGACCCACTGGGGAATTGCCCAGTGCTTGGGGGCACGTTGGATGTCAGGGCTCAGGCTAGTACCCCTCCCATACATGAGTCCTACCCAGTACCCAAGTTGGTGGGAGTTTCTAGGATCAGGCATCATCACCCACACTGCCACCAGGGGGTGCTATCTAGGACTCTGCTCTTGAGGGAACATTTTGGAATCGATTTAATGAGTCACCACAAGGAATTTTGTAACAGAAGAGAAACTACTAGAGCGCCATGAAACTTTTCTTCTAGTTGTATGGTGGGTCTTCTTACAGAGAAGGTGGAGAGTTGTATTTACAGTGAATGTGGTTTTTTTCTTTTCCCTTGTGCTGAGTCTCACACGGGCTAGTCAAGCATTCCACCTCTGAACCATGCCTCTGGCTCCAGGCCATAGTTTTGAAAGCTTAAAACTTTAGGGTGCACCCCTACAGAGCACCCCAGCTTACCAATTGAATGAGAAAATCAGGTGCCCTGCAGGGGCCTGTTGGAGGCTGTTCAGGACAGCCTTGATGTCCTTTAGCACTCCTAGGGCTTTCCCAGCATGCCACGGCCCCCAGTGACTCTCTTCCTTTCAGGTTGTCACCCTAGAGTAGGCCTGAGGTATTGAGGTCTTAGGTTCCACTCTCTCCTCTTAAGTAGGGGCCTTTTAGGGGCCTTAGAAATTCCTTGATCCAGAGGGCACTGAGACCCTCATGCCCCAGGAACCCAAGCCACAGAAAGCACAAAAATGCAAGAGAACATAGGAAAGGCACCAGCAGAAGCCATCGTCACCTTCGCCTAGCGTGGGTCCCCTTCCTGTGCTGTGGAGTGGCCACAGAACACAGGTTTGAATCTGGCCGTGCCTGGGTTGCAGCAGAGGAGACTTTCCTGCAGACAGGACCCCAGGGAGACTTCCCAGGACAGTGGCCCATTCTACTGTCCAGAACTCTGCTGACCTGCTCTCTCCTCCCAGAGTATGATATGCTGTCTATAAAGTTAGGGGCTCGGGAGGTAGAGAGCAAAGGGATTAAACTTTCTGGCGTTCCACCTCACCGCCCTTTGCCTTAAGCTCTGGCTGTCCTTGTTGTTTGAAGTAGTGTCTTGACATGGTTTTGATTTGGTTTTTCTGATGTCTGACGTCGCTGGATATTTTCTTGTGTGCTTATTGCCCATTTGTATATCCTTTTTTAAATGTGAGCCTTTTTTAATTAAGAAAACGTATATTATTTGTGGGTAGGTGTGGGCACGTGCAATCACGGCATGTGTAAGGTGGTCAGAGGATCACATGCACGAGCTAGCTCCCCTTTCGTATATGGGCTGGGGATGAAACTCAGGTTGTCAGACTAGGCTGCCAGCATGCTTACCTGCTGAGCCATCTTGCAGGCCTCCCCTGTGTGTTATCTTTGGAGAAATAGATATTCCTGTAACCCTGCAGCCTGGTTCCCTCCCTCCCTCCCTCCCTCCCTTTTCCTTTCTTTTTTGTTCTTTTGAGGAAGAGTTCAGTCTCATGTATCCCAGGCTAACCTTGAACTCTATGTAGTTGAGGATGACTTTCAACCTCTGATCATCCTGCCTCCGCCTCCCTAATTAGGATTAAGGGGCGAGTGTGCAATGTTACACTCACTTTGGAGAAGGAACACAGGACTTCTTGGATGCTAGGCAAGCACTCTACCAACCGAGCTATCAACCTTTCTTGCCTATTTTTAATTTGTGCTATTTTCTTTCTCTTTTTCTCCTCCTCCCCCTTCTCATCGTCCCCTCCCCCTTCCCCTCCCCCTTCTCATCCTCCCCTCCCCCTTCCCCTCCCCCTTCTCATCCTCCCCTCCCCCTTCCCTCCCCTCCCCCTTCCCCTCCTCATCCTCCCACTTCCCCTTCCCCTTCTCCTCCTCTCCTCCCCCTTCTCCTCCTCCTCCTCCTCCTCCTTCTTTTCTTGAAACAAGGTTTCTCTGTGTAGCCTTGACTGTCCTGGAACTGGCTGTCTAACCAGGCTGGCCTCAAACTCACAGAGCTCCACCTGCCTCTGCCTCCCCAGTGCTGGGATTAAAGATGTGCGCCACAACTGCCAAGCTTTAGACTTTTCATTGTGGAGCTCTAACTTTCTTTGTACATATACAAGTTTCTAATAAAACATCTGCCATTTTTACCCCAAGCCTTGGCATTGAGGGAGGAACAAGGCTAAAGGTTTGTCTCAGCACATGTAGAAGCAGACGGAGGGCTGATTGGTGCTTCTGCCTTTGGAGAATCCAAAATTTGTCTTTTATTTGCAGCCTGGTGTCTTTTGTGCATGGGGAGGATACTGACATTATTTGATTAAACATATGTAATTCTGGCCACAAACAAACAAGCAAAGGACACACAAAGCCAGGACTAGGTCTGATGCGCCGTAATTAAGCAGCAGCCACTTGGCTGTTGCCTGGCTGGACACGCAGGCATGTTCATGCTTGTTCACAGGGTGGTAAGTGTGTGCTGTCCAGTGGCCAGGGACGTGGTTGAGCACAGCACATCATGACACACTCAAGGAGGCGCCACAGGGGTGAGCACGTGGTGACTGGAGGCTCATTGCTGTGGGGGTGGAAGCTGGTTTTACCAGGTTCCTTCTGTTCTGAGCTCATACTTCTGTGTGGGAATCCAAGGGTGCTAGCCCCAGCCGCTGCCTCCTGTCCAGAGGTGGGACAGTGCTCCTTAGACAGGCTTCCCAGACCCAGACTTAGAGCAAGGACTCCCGTGAGGAGTTGGTTCTTGGGGTCTCAGTATGTAGCCGACTCGTACTTGAAATCCTGACTTAGTCTCCTGAGTGCTAGGGTTGCAGTACCCCCATGGTGTACCCCCATGCTGCTGTGCTGTGTCTTATGTTCCTGGGTGCTGGAGGTCCTGGAAGATATTTCCCTTTCCTCATTTTAAACAAGGAAGTACAGTTCCCTTTCTAGTCTCTGAACCTGTCTAGTTCACGCATTCCTCAGCCCTTGCCTTCCATCATCGCCACTCTGTATGAACTTGTACTAGTACACCTGCTGTGGCAGCTCGCCAAGGAAGACAGGGAGGCGCTTTCATAGGTGTGCACCCAGCCAGACCTCAGCAGAGGGAGCCACTGTCATGCCAGGCACCATACTGGACAGTGGAACCCTGAGCGTCTCATCTCAGGGGTTTTTTATTGATACAGAACTCCTCAGGTGTTCTACCGATAGCAGGTGCAGATCATGAGCAATCAAACATCTTTTACATAAAGCCAACACCTGCAGACAATATAAAATGCCAAGACCTAGGCAGCCCTTCACCCAACAGTGCACAAAAACACCATTCTAAACATAACTGGAAAATAAACGTCTACATCACTTTCTCCTTTCAGTATAAGGCAAATCAAAAAAAAATTGCTTCATCTCTAAAACCAGTTTAACCCTACATCAGCAAAACTATTGGCAAGAGGAACAATCACAAGGACAGGACCAAATGAAAACAAACATCTATCAAGCTTTTCACAATGTCTTTGGACAGCAGAAAAACATTCTCAATGTCCAATTATCTTGAATTCAGTCATGATCTTCTGGGCTCCTCCAAAGGGCTTGGGTTTCTTCTCTGGCTCTGCCCTCTGCAGCACGCACAGCTTGTCCTCCAGGCTCTGGCTGGCTCACTCCACTAGTGCTGCTGTTCTTGGTGGTCAAACTGCTGGGGTCCCTTGCTGCAACTGGGCTGTGCCTTCACCAATAGCCTCTCATAGGCTCTCCTCATGGTGCCAAGCCTCAACTTCTCTGCATGACCCCTTCAATCTGGGCCTTCAAGTACCACTGAGGCTGCACCGTCATCAATGGCCTCTCCTGGCCTCCCATCATGGTGCCAAGCCTCAGCTGCTCTCCATGACCCCTTCATGCCTTCAAAACCATTATCACTTGAGTGACTCTTACAGTACCAAGTTTGACTGTCAGCACAAGAATCAACTTTGGTCAGTTCTGGAAGACAGCTTCTGTGTGCTGATCCTGAGGAAACACTTTCCAGAGTTTAAGATAGAGTCTGGTTTGAAGGGAAAATAATGGGTCTGTTTATATCGGTGGATTCTTGGTTTCAAGCCCCAGCTTCCATAGCAGAAGGTCCTGAGCCTGTGGGAAAACCCTCAGTCGAAACATTCTGGTGGTTTACTATTCTATTTCACCACCACTATGGGGGAAAATACAGACTTCTTCATAGATCTCAAACACAAGACCCCCTTGAGACACACACACACACACACACACACCAGCACACTCAGTTTGTAGAACAGTACGTTCTGGTATCTGTTTCCTGTCTCCCTGTCTGCCATCAGCAGTGGGAGGGAGCACTGGGACCATGATCAGGAAAAGCGGTTAGAACTTCAATCTTTCCCTGCTCTCAGCTGAATTCTTCGTTTTTACCATGAAAATGTCTTTCTCTAAAGCCCTCTATTCTGTGGCTCTCACTTTTGAGCTTTCATTCTCATTCATTCATTTCACAGGCTTTTCTTCTCATAGAGGGTTATTTCCTTTCTCTCTTCCTTCAGGAGACTTCTATTCATTATTTTACATATCTATATAAGCGCTGTCCTCTGGGAGCTGCCCTGAAAGTACTTTACTGGACTCTACGAGGTCTGGAGTTTCTTTCTCTTCTTGTGTCCACATTGGATGTAGCTGGCATGATGTCCTGCTCCACGTTTGGTGCACCACTTGCTATTGTACACCTACTGTGTGGCTCACCAAGGAAGACACAGAGGCATTCTCATAGGTGCAAACCCTGCCAGACCTCAGCAGAGGGAAGCACTGTCATGGCAAGCACAGTACTGGACAGTGGAACCCTAAACATCTCATCTCAGGGGTTTTTATTGATACAGAACTCCTCAGGCATTCTACCAATAGCACAGGCAGATCATGAGCAATCAAACATCTTTTACATAAAGCCAACACCTGCAGACAATACAAATGCCAAAGCCTAGGCAGCCTTCCCCAACAATGCACAAAACCGCTATTTTAAACATAACTAAAATTAAACTTCTGCATCACAGAGCAGTAAGTAAAGGTAAGGAAGCCCGGCTGCTGTAGGTGTGATGGGTTTATCACGGGCGTCTGTAGCTCTGGCTTCCTACTGACTGCTGATGACCTGTAAGACAGACCGGCCTGCAGTTGGGTAAGTGAGCAGAAAGTTGAAAGCCCAGGCATCGTGGCCTCATGCCTCATCGTGCTCTCTCTCTCCTCTGCCCTTCTAGAAGCTAATGGCTCCTGCTCTGCCTGTGAAGACCTGGTAGGATCCCCATACCTGCCAGACAAGGAAGACCCTTCCACGCCCAGTGACCCTCTACAGGCCTGGGACAGCACCTCTGCCATTGCCTGCATTTCCCTGCCTCTTCTGCCACATCATGGAGAAGCTCTGGGACCCTCTGGGCCAGAACCCCAGGAAACCAGCTGGGTGGGCCCTCGGGCTGGCCAGGCCCCCAACGTGCACCTCAAGGATGGCTTCAATCTCACCCCACTGCTGGCACTGCCCACCCGGTGGACCCCAATCCTGGGCCAAGATAGAGCTCTAGATGAACATCTAAGGGCCAAGGGAGCTTCGAGGGCCCAAGGTAGTTTTGAGTGCATCCACTGCCACAGGCCCTATCATACGCTGGCAGGCCTGGCCAGGCACCAGCAGCTGCACTGCCACCTGCCAGCCGGGCGCGCCTTCACCTGCAGGTACTGTGACAAGGAGTATGCCAGCCTGGGTGCCCTCAAGATGCACATCCGCACCCACACGCTGCCCTGCATCTGCAAGGCCTGCGGGAAGGCCTTCTCCAGACCCTGGCTGCTCCAGGGCCACATCCGCACCCATACAGGTAGGATGGGCAGGGCAGCAGTCCCAGAAAAGATCCTGGTTGGGGGAGGGGCTGGTCTCATCATCGCTAGGGTCCTCGCACTCCTGCGACCGCTGACACACGTCCCCACAGATGGGGACTTGAGCACCGCAGACATGTCCTCTCAAGATTCTGAGGCCAGAAGCCTGAAGTCCAGGCACAGCAGGCCACGTTCTCCCGGAAGGCTGTAGAAATACTTCTTGCCTCTCTCGTCTCCCAGCGGTCACTTCACTCATTGGCAATCGGCCATGTCTGTGTCTCCACCATCCTGACATCTCCTCCCCAGTGTCTGTATCCACATGTCTTTCTGCTGTGGAGAGAGGGAGACCACTGTAAGTCACAGGGTTAAGAGTCTCTCCTGAATCTTAAATGCCTCATCCTAGCTCAGTTATCTGTACAAAGGCCCCATTTCTGAGCAGGGTTGGAGAGAGGCGGTCACAAGGCGGTGTCTCTTGGAAGAGGAGACTGAGGCCTGCAGGGCTTTGGTAGAGCCCATCTCCCTCAGATGGTGTGTGAGGTTGCAGAAGCCGGCTGCTGTGGGAACTCGGACAGGAAGGGCAGCCTCTGGATTTGGAGAACTTTAACTAGTGCAGACACAAGTGCCCCTTGTGGGCTGTAGAACCAGACATAATTCTCAGTGACCCCTCCCCTTCCACTGGGAGGGTTATCCTGGAAGCCAAAGTCCCAGAAGAAAGATTTGGTCCCCACCCTCAGTGGCCCTGACTGGAGACGTGCCTATGTCCAGGATTATAGCTTATTCCATGCAGCTCTGCTCTCACAGCGGCTCGCTATCATGCTGAGTTCCCAGGGATCGGCAGAGACAGAGCAGCAGCCACGCTGCCTTTGCCTCAGAGGAGCCCCTGAGATTGCGATCCCGCCCGGCGTGACATTCTAATTGTCCAAAGGGCTCTGATCTTGGGTGCTGGGGCTGTGGTGGAGTTTGGCGGGCAGGAACAAGTTACTCATTGATAGACAGGGACGTTTCACCTTTGGCCACATACTGTGGAGTTGTCCTGACTGTGGTCACGCACCTGACCTCCCACCCCCTCCCACAGGTGAGAAGCCCTATGCTTGCCCTCACTGCAGCAGGGCCTTTGCTGACCGCTCCAACCTCCGGGCTCATCTGCAGACTCACGCAGGCACCAAGAAGTACCGGTGCTCTGTCTGCTCCAAGGCCTTCTCCCGCATGTCTCTCTTGGCACGGCATGAGGAAGCTGGCTGCTGCCCTGGTCCCTAGAGGCACAGCAGGGTAGAGGGGCCAAGCCGGACAGTATTCTCCGTGGTCCTATATCATCCAGGACAATCAGAGGAGGCGGGGCCCAGCCCACTGTTGCCCGTATCCAGCCAGAACCAAGAAGCCCGGTGGAGCCTTTTAGCATTTTCCCCAAGGAGCCCTCTATTCAGAAGAGACTCAACTCCAGAAGACTTACCAAAATAAGAACCAACAGCTTCATTTTCACCTTGGTCTGTGTGCTGGACCTAGTTCAAAATGGAAAGACTATTGGGAAGTGGCTAACACTGGACAAAACCCACCATGACACCAACGAACCTGGTCACCCGAGTCCCTTCGTGCAACTTGAAATGACCATTTTTACTTGAGGAGCACACAGTGTGTGCAAAACCTTGGAAAGCACAGCTACCTCTCAGTTAGTCCCACTTGCCTTTGGCTTGGAGTTGGAGACACATTTTCTCCTGCTCATTATGTGCACATACATGTGCACACAGGAGCAACATACACCCTGGCTCCTCCCCCTTAAGATGAGGCAGCCAGGGAGGATTGGGCTGAAGCCAGGTCCTACCTTGTCTGTGCCTTGGCACCGTTGTCCTGCTTGGAACTGGTCTCGGTGGCTGGTTAATGTCTCAGGAGAGCAGCTGTGGGGTAATAAAGAGGCTCCACACTCGGGCCTCCTGTCTTGAGCCTCGAAGTCTTCAGTCTTTACTCTGGAGAAAGCAGAATTTTCCAGGGGCAACAGGACCCTACATAAGCTGGGTCTTTCTGGGCACAGAGCAGTCAGGAGAGCGAGGGCATCTCGGCAGAGCGTTTCAGAATCCTGCGAGCAGGTGAGCCTGCAGCCCTCGCTGGAAGAAGTGAAACCTGAGTGAGAAGCTGCATGAAGTGGCTTGGCTTGGAGGAGTGCTGAGGGTACAGTCAGCACTACGACTAAAGGCCTATGGGGGATGCTTGGATGGGCTCAAGGTTGAGGCCTGGTAGGATAGCTGTGTGGCTGGGTAGCAGCCCAGGCACAGGTGAGAACAGGACTTGACTCTTCCACTGGGTCTGAATGACATTGGTTCGCATTTGGACAGAGAAAGAAGTCTACCAGAGAGAGAGAATTCCTGACACCTTTTTTCCTAGGATCATGGTAGGTAAGAGGCTATTGGCCGCTCTACTTCTGGCCCAGGACAAGGGACATGAGTCAGCCACCTTTGTCCAGGCCCAGTAGCAAAGGTTCCCAGCTTCTCCTGAGCTTCCAAGAGCCTGTTAAACCTCCATCTGGGAAAGTAAACCCTCAAGAAACCCCATGGGCCATGACGGTGCCTTAGTCTCTGGTTTTGCAGCTACTTCAGGCTAGACTCGGTGGTGAGCACCTAGCTCTGGTTTGCTGGTGTGATGATAGGCCGTGGGGACCTCCCAGAGGAAACGCGGCCTATTCTTTTAGAGGCGGTCTCAGTCTATAGCCTACACTGGCCTTGAGCTCACAGCAACCTTCCTGACTCAACCTCTCCAGTGCTGGGATCATAGGCACCATACCTTGAAGTTGGGCCCCTAGACAAGGAATGACTGCAAATACGTAAACCCCCCACCCCCACTCCTGCGTGAGAGATGGCTACAGAGTGACTGTACCAGCCCTGCGCCAGCTGGTGGTGGGACACACTTTTGAGACAGACAGACTTATGTTCTCAGACCCAGACCACTGCCTCCCTCCAGGGGAGGTACCCTCTGACTGGAAATGCACCCACTGGAGTTCTGGAGGCCAGAAGTCCCGGCTCATGACCTCCTGGTCATGTGGTGATGCTGTCCTTGGCTTGGAGGAGGAGCTTCTCCATCTCTGTCTTGTCCATCATACCGTCCCATCCCTGGGGGGGGTCCTGTCCCTGGGGGGGCCCCCTCCCTGGGGGGGGTCTCTTCAGAGCGGCCTCAATGTCTTCAAAGACCACTTCTAAGGTTGCAGTCTAAGGTTTTATGGGTTAGGATGTTGACATGGATTTGGGGTGGGGGACTGCTGCATCCGGGAACACACAGTTTAACAAGTCACCCTCCTTGGTCCTCACTCCTAGAGCAAAGCAAGGGGGTTCTAATGCTCCCTTCTCAAAATGTACACAGGATCATGGGCAGTCACCTGAAATCGCTTCAAAGGCTGGACAAGAAACCCCTTCCCTCCCTACTCATCATCTCTCTGTCAAAGAAAAGGAAGGAATTTCGTCCCCAAATGTCTGGCCCTTCTGCAAGCAGGTCAAGATCCCCAGGCGGAGGGGCCCTGTGAACCCCAACCGACAACATGAGCCTGGGTTTTTCACAGGAATGTTTTTTTAATAACATCTAGATGTCCAAAGGAAGCTATATTGTAGATTGCGTTCTATTTTTGGTTCCTCGTGTCTAAATGGGGCTGTCGCACCTGTTGGGTATGAAGCAGGGAATCTCACGGCCTAAAATAAAGTGGAATGTTTTCCCCTTTGGTTCCAGCCCATGGAAAATGCTCTTATATTTATATCTGGGCTGGTGGAGGGCAGAGGTAGCAGAGGGTGGGAGCTGGCAGAGGAGCAGGAGGAGGAAGCCTGCCAGGGAACTGACACGGAATGAATGGAGGACACTTTCCACTCGGCAGGCCAGGCTGAAGTCAGGCCACGGCCGCTGAGCAGCCCAGCCTGCAGACACCTGTGTCTGCCCAGCCAGCTTGGCACGCCATGATTTCCTCCTTCACAGCCCCTCCTTATTTCAGGCAGCACAGCAAAGAAACTGGGAGTGTTTACTTCTCATTTGATTTCTGAGCCCAGTCCCTGACCTGCAGACCAGGGTCAGGCAGGGGTTCCCCAGTGTGTGTGCCTGACTGGCCCATTCTCTGAACTGGTTTGCCTTCCCTGCCTAGCCCTCTCTATCAAAACCCCACTCTTTCCCTAAGGAAGGTCTTTGGGAAAACCTCCAGGTACTTTGTTAGAACCTCTCTCCAAAGTGAGAGCAGGGAAGAGGAGGGACAAGGGGTCCGGGAGGTTGGAGAGCACGTGGTTGAGTCACAGTCCAGTTATGTCTATCAAAAGCAGAGGCCTAAGAGCTGACATTCTGGATAAATACACAACCCAGCACATCTGTAAACAGTGTTCTCCGGAGTGCTGGCTGCTCTCCCAGGAGGGCAGGTACCTGCAGAGAGAACTCCTGGGGTCTGAACCTCCACTGCTCTCCCAGTTAGGGCTGAAGGCAAAGAATATCCCTGGCTTCCTGGAAATGGGTGTGTGAGGGCCTCTGGGTGGCCCAGTCCTCTCCCCACACCCTGTTGAAAGAAGCCTTGTCAGAAAGCCAAAGAAGCACTAAGGTTAGGTTTTTGCTTCCAGAAGCCTAGTGGATTCTATAAATATCATTCTGGCCGGAATATTCTAGGGGGTTCTCTAGATGCTTGAAATAGCCCACTTGTTACTATCTATACTCAAAGCACCCTCTCCCAGCTGTGCCCACATGGCTAAGTATAGCTCGCTGGCGGAGCCCGATGGAACACAAGTTTCCAGGCCGCCCTGACCATGGAGTGGGACCTCCAGGGACAGTGCACGGCTGCTGAGTAGCAGCAACAGGCAAGTGGCCACGCCCTTCTAGCCCAGCTGGGAGCATCCAGTGTCTGCCGAGCTAATCATGTAGCCGGCTTCTCCACGTCTAGAAGAACCACTGGGACTGGAGAGATGGCTTAGAGGATAAGACGGACATGTCAGGCAACTCGCACCACCTGTAACTCCAGCCCCAGGGGTCCAACGCCCTCTTCTGGCCTCTGTGGATACCCACACATGTGGCATATAGACACACATGCATAAAAAAATTGTTTTCAGATTTACAGAAAACACCAAGCAGAAAATTCTTCAGTTACAGGACACACGTAAAGCTTGTGTTTCATCGTTGGCTCTGAATTTAATGTCTTTATGTATCTCTGAGCTGGGGATATAGTTTAGTGGTAGTAGACAGGACTAGCTGAAGACCTGGGGAAGAGACTGGGGAAGGAAGGGAGGGAGGATAAATAGATCCTTAGGGCATTTAAAATACTGCAGACCTGGTACCTTAGACCCTGGTAGAACAGAGTCCCGCCTCTTAAAGACAGGGCACACTTCCCTGCAACTGTCTTTGGGACAGAGAGTTAAGAAACAGTCTGTTGTGATAGCTTTTATTTTGTTTTTATTTTTTGCTCTGTATGTATGAATGCTTTGCCTGCATGTATGTGTACACCACATGTGTTCCTGGCTTCCATGGAGGTCAGAAGAGGGCACCAGATTCCCTGGAAATGGAGTTATAGATAATTGTAAGCCACCATGTGGATGCTGGGACTCGGTCCCTGATCCCTGCAAGAGCAACAAGTGCCCTTACCTGCTGATCCCTTTCCCTTACGATGGCAGCTCTGCATCTTAGACCCCGCCTCCTCTGTACTCTTGTCTTGTGTGCTGTGTTGAACTGAATCATGCGATGTGAGACTTCCCACCGATTCCCCCAAGCCTGAGACACTCTGATGCTTCTTCTGTCTTGATTGCCCAGGATATCGCTCTGAGATTCGCTCAAAGAAGTTCTCTCACCCTCTCCCATGTCACGAAGTCTCTCTCTCTCCCCTTTTCCCTCTCCCCCTCTCTTCTGTTGCCAAAATTTCTTCCCTTTGGGAGGCAAAAGCAACATTTACCTCACTTCTTTTATGATCCCAATAACAACCTAAGGTACTCTTCCACCAGATGACTCCCTGTGGATCTGTAGTGGGGTTCCCGCCCCAAATTCTCCTACACACATCCTCCAGCCCCAGCCAGAGACCCCAGGTCACATGCAGTTAGGGCAAAATTTCATACAGCTTGTTGGGAGGGATGGCTGGATAGTCGGGTGCGGTTCCCACGGCCCTCCTCAGCTCTCCTCAGAGGGAGGGTCACTAGTCCACAAGCCCGCTGTGACAGCCTGTGTGGCTCAGACAGCACAAATTCGGGGAAGCTCCTGAGCAGCTACAACATTTAACAAGCCAAGAGCAGTTGCTTTTCCACCGGAGCCTATGGCTTGCTTGGTGACAAGTTTTTGTCTAAGTTCCCAGTACCAGAGGTGAATTTCCTCCTCTTGAGTGGCATTAAGTCCATTCAGAAAGTTAGATTTGTTTGTTTTATTGTTTTTGAGACAGGGTCTTTATAGGTAGCCCTTGCTGTCCTGGAACTCACTCTGTAGACCAGGCTGGTTTGGGACTCACAGAGATCCACCTGCCTCTGCCTCCTGAGTGCTGGGATTAGAGGTGTGCGCCACCACCACACCTGGCTTAGAAAGTTTTATGCACAGCCGCCTGGGCCACTGCTCCCTAGCTGGCACATGGTGGAACATGCAAGGTCCACAACTAAGTAGGACTTTTGATCTTAATCTCCCCTGTGGGGCTGTCCTAGAGCTAAGAGGGGGTCGAAGGGTGCTTTGAACCCTGAAATTCTCACCCTGAAAGTGGAAGGTGTTCAGCTGCTCCCTGTTTTCTTAGCCCTGACAAAACCCAGCTAAATTCTAAATTTTGCCTCCTTCATAGCAGGTCACTGACAAAGGAAAGTGGCCTGATTGGTGCTTGTCTGAATGCTGTAGCTGGAAGTCTAGGGCTGAGCCCATTTTCTGGTAAGGTATCTTCCTCTTTTCCCTGTGGGACCCACACCTTATGCAGAAGGTACTTTTGCAGGACTTTGACCCTTAGACAGTGAGCCCCCACATGCAAATGGAGCTACTCCAGTATCCCTGCCTTAACCAATGCCCCCACCACCCCCGTCCCTGGGTGCCAAGGAACCTTCCCTGCCTTGCCCACTATAAATGTAACCACCCTTGCTTCAATAAACTGAGATGTTCCACTGACAACAGTCCCCCAGGAATTTTGTTTCCCGTGGCTCTCAGCCTCCAACCAAAGACATGCCTAGACCCGGCAGCGGCTTAGCTACTTTCTGGGGAGGAGAGACAGCAAAGAAACCCACACTCCCCAGCATTCTTAGCAGCAACTTGTGGCACTGCTGGGGCTAGCAAGCAGGGAGGGGCCTTCCAGCTGAGTCCTGCAGCCAGAGCATGCAGTGTCTTCAGAAATAAGGTCTTACTGGAATACAACCAGCAATTGTGGTAATAGCTGTTATCTATGGGAGCCTCTGGGGCCTCTGTGACCAATAACTTCTAGAGAGGAAACCCATCACTGGCACTGGGGTTCTCAACAACCTTATGGACCAGGCATGGTAGGACACACCTTTACACCCCAGCACTCAGGAGGCAGAGGCAGGCGGATCTCTGTGCACGTGAGGCCAGCCTGGTCTATAAAGCAAGTCCCAGACAAGGCAGGGCTATGTAAGTGAGACCCTGTCTCAAAACAAAAACAGAAACACAAAAACAAAAACCAACCCGACAGCTTCTGGAAGCATCTGTTTCCACTCCTGCAAGATAACTGTTTACTTCTTAACAAGGCCCAGGTTACCGTAGACGTGTCCCAGTCACGTTGGTGGGTAGCATCTATCTCTTACCGGACCGTAAAGCTGCTGAGACTGTCATGGCCGCACCCGGCCCTCGCACCCTGTTGAGCAAGTTTCCCACGCTCGCTCCTTTAGTCACTGACATGTCTCCAGTGGGTTCCCAAATCTGCAAAACACTCGGAGTTTACCATCCTGTCATCTATGAGACAAAGCCTTTTGCCCAGGCGATGGTCAGGACAACACCACAATGCGATTCCTGAAGCACCGTCCCATGAGGGTCAGTGGGGTCACAGAGATAGCCCGGATGGAGCGCTCTGAAAGCCCATTGGAAGAATCAGGTCATCACAGTCCACAGCTAAGAAGACACTAAGGTCAACATAAGCCAGGTCTAACTCAGCGCGGTAAGAGTACACCATTAGAACCAATCACTTCCTCCATAGACCAAGGCTGGGTACAAGTGCCCGGACAGGAGGCGCTAACTTAACTAGCTCTCCACGACCCTCAGTCAGAGCCTCTCCCATATTCTGAAACTATTCTGAGGAGCCCCACCCCATTTCTCCACCCCTGAAGAGCTCAGCTTTACCCAGGTCCAGGAGGCTCTGGGCTGACACTGTGGCTGAGGTGCGGTCAGCTTCTCTGTCCACCACACCTGGCTTCGGGAGGAGGTGCTGGCTGGGTAAACAATTTTGACTCCTAAAGTAACTTTTTGAAGGAGGAAAATGTACTCTGCTTAGTGGGGGGATAGAAAATCTCCCTCCCCTGGGACAGACCTGAGCATCTTTCCCCGTGCAGTTTTATCATGGCGCCTCCGTGAACTGTCCCTCGGACTTTACAGCTTCCCAGCAGCTCCTTAGCACGCAGAATTTGTCTTTGTTGTCATTTTCCCCTTAGAACTTGGACAAATCTTGCCATATTTACCTCAAATAACACAGTTAGTCTAAGACACTTAGATCCTCCAAAGCCTTTCCTTCTCCATAAAAAACCTACCCCACTAGGGCCCAGCAAAGCCAGCAAAGCTCCAAGCCAGACTCAAGGTCCCTGGTGAAGCCAGTTCTTCCTTCAGTATGCAGTGAGCATGGCCCTCTGCCGTGTCCTCGGTCCCATGCACTGCTTTTCCCGTGCCTAGTTGCCGAAGTAGCACCTGGCTCTATTCTCTGCGGTCCTCCTGCCTCTGATATCCATGGGGACCTCCATGCTGAAGACTAAATGTCTTAGCATTTCTATTGCTGTGAAAACACACCAGGATCAAAAGCAACTTGGGGAGAAGAGGATTTTGGCGTAAGAAGCCAAGGCAGGAACTCAAAGTGTCAGGGACCCGGAGGCCGGAGCTGATGCAGAGGCCGTGGAAGGGTGCTGCTTACTGGCTTGCTCCTTGTTGCTTTCTCAGTCTGATTTCTTATTGAACTCAGGACCACCAGCTCATGGTTGGCATGCCCTGCTCCATCACTAATTAAGAAAATGCCCTGCAGGCTTGCCTGTAGCCCAGTGCTTATGGAGGCATTTCTTCAATTGAGGTTCCCTCCTCTCAGATGACTCTAGCTTGTGTCCAGTTGACACAAAACTAGCCCGCACACCAAGCAACCTCATGAGAGGACTGGTTCCTCCTGTGCTGCCTCGGGTACGCAGCTGCACCTCAGGAGGGGTGAGTGGTTACACGCACTCACGCGGATCCCACCCACCGGCCTCATGGCCCACAGCCTCCAGCCAGGCTCTGGGGGATTCCTTCATTGTTTACAGGCTTTCCCCTGGTGCCGCAGTTCCAGTGTGAGTGTCCTGTGATTACCAGGAACCCCACACCGGATGGACCGTTGCTAAGATCCCTGAGTCTGCGTCCTAGAGCAGAGATTTCCCCTTTCTCTGCATCAAAGGTAGCACTAGAAGGGTGTCTTCTGTCAGCTCTACTTCACTCTCTTCTTCTTCGCTACCTGATTCCTCCCGGGGATTCCAGGTGTTGGGGTCCCAGAAGCCGCTCTTCGGCGTAGATGTGATTAGGATTTCTTCACCCTTTGGCCTCTAAGCTCTGAGACCAGAAAGCTGACTCTGCCATCTCCTCCTTCCTTTTCTCCAATATGCTCTCTAGCTTGAAGGCCAACACAGAGAATGTCGGCTGCCGGTGCCTTTCTTCCTTTCCCCGCTCTGGGCTGCTGCCACAGCCTCAGATAGACCCTTTATAGACCGTAGCAGTGGCTAGGCTGCCTCTGCAGCTGCTTGTTGATATCCCACCCATGACACACTGCCCCCAGGGTTCGTGATGTCTGCTCCAGACCTGCAGCTGTCCTCAAGTATCTCCATCCCTGGGCGAACCCATCAAGTACCCGTGCGGCTCTGTCCCACCTAGACAAAGACTACCACCCCCAGATTGCCCCCACGCACACCCCCACTTACATACCTCACTACCTTCTGCCTTCTGCCCAAAAGTCACATCACCACATGCCACAGCGGGAGGGAAGCCATGCCACATTTCCTCTGCAGATGTTTTGCCCTTAAACCATGTCAGCCGCTTGTCTCATGACCCATCTCAGGGAGCCACTGCTCTTCCTGAACTCAAGCCTGGTCCTGTGTATCCTGCCAGCCAGCCATGCTGTGTGTCTGAAATTCTTTCCTTAGGGGAGACATAAACAATGTCTACCTCTTCTCACTAAGGGTCCCTTTGACAAACTAAGGTACAATGCCATCAGCTCTGGGGCACTAGTGAGTTTATGTGGCTCACTGATGGGGCAATAAGTAAGGGGTTACGGCAGGAGAGTGGGTGAGCTTAAAGCAGCCACACTGGAAGTCTGAACCTAGTATAGGTGGTGACCCCACCCTCACCCCTGCTGTGGCTGTGTAGATGGACTCCCTCTCCTTGTCTTCCCTGTAGCAGGACGCTTTGCCAATAAGTTTTTTGTTGTTCTGTGTAGCCTTCCCTATGATTGGATGCTGCTTGGACTTCTGGGAACTTTGCTTAGGTTCTAAAGGACACTGTTGGCCGTGGGCAGTTGGTGGGTTGGTTTGATAGATGACAGTCCTGCTTTTTAGCAGATCCTGATCTTCAAGCTTCAGACAGTTAAGGACAGCCACTAAGGGCTGTGAATATTTCTTTTTTTCTTTCTCTTTCTCTTTCTATCTTTCAAGGCCACCTGAAGAGCTGTGGAGAATTCTTCCTTCCTTCTTTCCTTCCTTCCTTCCTTCCTTCCTTCCTTCCTTCCTTCCTTCCTTCCTTCCTTCCTTTCTCCCTCCCTCCCTCCCTTCCTTTCTTTCTTTCCTGTCTCTTTGTGGAGCCAGAAGGTAAAAAGGCACAGTGGGAACCTGTGACAATCAGGAATCAGTTACAAGTTAGGACTCTGTCACAGTAGCAGCTGGAGCAAGAGAACGGCTTTCAGTTACACTTGCCTACCTATCTACTCCAGCCCTCTCCAAGACCTGAAGCTGTGTGGAATTCAGCAGAACTGCACACAGTGGTTGCGAGGACTGGTCGCGCATGCAGGTGAGGGTTCCATGCTCTTTGGGGAGGAGGTCAAGCCTAATTCATGAAGATGGCGGAAGTTTGTCTCAGAAGGTTAGTCCTTACAACAGAAGGCTGTGGAAAGGAAGCCTGTGGAAGTTGCACACACTGTGGTCGTGGCCAGCATGACTTGTGTGTTTAAAGGAGCCATGACAGCTAATTTTATGGTTTGTAAATTTGTTTCTGAGACAAAGTTTCAATTATCCCAGGTTAGCCTCCAATTTACCATCTAGCTAATGATGACCTTGAACTCTTCTTTTAATTTTTATCATTATTTTATGCATATTGGTGTGAGGGTGTCAGATCCCCTGGAACTGGGCTGAAGACAGTTGTGAACTGCCATGTGGGTGCTGGGATTTGAACCTGGGTCCTCTGGAAGAGCAGCTAGTGCTCTTAACCACTGAGCTATCTCCTCAATCCTAGCCTTGAACTCTTAATCCTTTTCTGTACCTCCTGAGTTCTGGGATTACAGATGTGTGCCCCACACCTGGTTAGCGCAGTGCTGGGGATCACCGGCTCCTCACAGGAGTGCAGCGCATGCCTGTTCTGGAGGCCACATAGGGCTATAGTCATGGAGCCCAAACAAAGAAGGGCCTTTAGAGGCCACGCAGAGCAGGGGCCTGATTTGTCAGGGTCAATACCAAGGGTCAAAGCCCAGGAAAGAACAAGCCAGGAGAAGTGGGAAAGGGGGTGGTGAGTCCTGGGAGCTAGTGCCAGGTTCCAACACAGCACACAGGGGGGTTCTGTGACTGCTCCTGGGCTGTGCTAAGAAAGGATTTGCTTCTCATGGGAAGATAAGGGGATTCCAGCCTAGGGTGGCCCCAGTGCTGTCTCTTTCCCTCTCCCCTTCCCTCCTGTTCACCCCCCCCCCCACCTTCCTTCCCTAATCCTGCTCAGGCTCCACCCCAGCTCTAGGTTCTTTAGCCCTTCCTAAACACAGTGACACCTGCCAGCCCATGGCCACCTGCTTGGCTGGCTGCATGTGCTCAGCCTTGCCCTGTGCGGAACCAGAGCCCCTGGATGAAATCTGCCTAACTTCTCTCCAATTCACCAGGCCAGCTGCTCTGAAAGACATTGGCCTCCAAGGACTTCCCTAGGGAACCAAGTTCAAAGGGACAGGGACGGGGACACAGAAATTCACACAGTGCCCTCCCGGTTAGGTCAGGTTCAGAGGGTTTCTGTCTCCAGCATCTGGCTGCAGAAAGGCCTGCATGGGAGTCACTGCTGTACTGTGGTCCCCTCTGCTGGCCTGTCCAGGCCAAGCTCCAAGTTCAAGCAGATGGATGCTCAGCCCTGGGTGGAATTCCCTCATGGCCCAGTATTAGACTAGATTCTCCTCGGTTCCCTTTTCTCTTCCCCAAAGGACCTTCCTTCCTGTGTCTGGTACATGTGTGTCCCTGAACTAACAATGAACCTCATTCAAATGAAAGATACTTTATAACATTTGATGAACAGACAGATGACCTCCCATTGAGTCAAGGCACGCTGGGTTCCAGGAAGATGTCAGACTCTGGAGTGTAGCAGGTTGCTACTGTGCTTTTTTACCCTCTAGCTCAGGAAAGAAAAAAGGATAGGAAGAAAGATCTTCACCATCCTTGTCGGAGGCCCACAAAGAGAGAAAGAAAGAAAGAAATATTCACAGCCCCTTTTAGCTGCTCGAGGCTTGGAGAGCAGGAGCAGATAGGGAGCTGGACTAATGTCTCAGCGCAGTATCCCTGAAGTTAACTCCTCCAAACCAAAGTTCCTTTAGGCAATAACCAAACAGCTAACAAAACAACCAACAACCTACCAACCAACCCCAGCCAACCAACACTAGCTCTCTGGGTTTCAACCAATATATACTCTGAGCAAAGTTCCCAGAAATCTAAACGGCATACAAGCTGCATGTGGTAAAATGGTTGCCCATAACCAAACCATAGCCACCAGTAATGAATAGTCTAAATCAAACTCACTATCATCCAGTATATCCGGGATGGGGACAAAGACATATTCCAAAAGTCAGTCTGTGTTTTTAGAGAAACCAAGATTACAAAACTCCCTCAAAACATCTCACTGGGGGTCTACCTGTTCCTCTTCTTTTTTTTTCAGTTATTTTATTTTTAAGTATGTGTGTATGTGTGTGTGTGTGTGTGTGCACGCAAGCACATGTGCACATTTGAGTACAGGTGTCCACAGCACCCAGAAGAGGTCATTAGATACTGTAAAGCTGGAGTTACAGGCACTTGTGAGCCACTCCATGTGGGTGCTGGGAACTGAACTCAGGCCTTTGCAAGCGCAGTGCGTGTTCTTAATCCTGTGGCCACAGAAACAGTCTTCTGCCGGGGGTAGCGGTACAGGCTACACAGTGTGTTCAACCTCAGCCTGGGTTATAGGTGACAGTCAACCTTGTCGCAAAATGCGAAGACAGGGGCTGGAGAAATGGCTTCCTCTGTGTCCCACACACATCACCCACAGGGAGGTTTGCCTGCCACTCTTCCTGAGTCACTTTTTTGTTTGTTTGTTTTCACATGAGGGCTTGGTGAGGAACAAAAGGGCTACTCTAAGACACAGCCCAGATGACATACGACAGAGGCGACAGCTTCAATAGAGTAAGCACCGAGTCTTCCTTCTGTGGATTTTACTGATAAAAGGAACTGCCACACTGATACAAGGCCTTATTTGTGTAATGGACAGAACCCTATAGCTTGCAACCCCCAGCCAGCCGACCTGGTGCTATCACAAAGTTTATGAAGCTTGAGGACAAAGGCTCCCGAGTCTCTTGTTGTTGGAAGGTGTGAAAAGCCATAGAGCTGCTTCATTAGCAATATCATAAACAAATGCCTTCAGCATGGAAGATTTTAGGGGCAGGGCATTTTAAACATTAATTGCTTTAGCCAAGAGTTGCTAACAGGTAGGCCACCTCTCAGAAAACAGATATTAACAGTTACTGGTATTGTAGGTTTTTACCAAGCTAGCACTTTCAGAGAAAAGCTGTCACCCATAGGCTTCAGGAAGTAATCCTCCTCGCCCAGCAGAACATGCTGCAACACAGAATCTGTTTCAAAGTTACAGGATCATACATCAAAACAAATCACAGGATATTTACCAAGATTTCCTCAAAGCCAAAGCATGATTCATCACCACACTGCCAGAGTCCAGTTCCATCAGAGTTCAGAGATCTGGGTGGTAGATGTGGAGTCAGCAAACGATGTAAATATACACACCTCTTCTGGATGAAACGAGGCTTCTCTTTTCTTTATTTTTTTCCCATACACCTTATATACTTTCTAGACAAAAATCTCTCACGCAGGAAAAAAACACAGCACAATTACAATCACATCTTAGTCACGAATTTCAGTCTCACATAATGATTACAAGTTTTATATGTCAATGATTATAAGTTATATTTTTTAAACAAGTTATCTTAAACCCCACACATGAACACTCAGTTCCCCATGCATTTCCTTCCCACAAAACACCTATACCCATAAAGCAATAAATCTTTTCTTATCGATTAACAGAATTTGTGCAAGCAAAATATTTTTACAGCCAGTTCCTTTTGTACTGGCAGGCAGCAGTTTGTGGTTACCAGGAATCAAATAGATGCCATGTCATTATAACTTAATACAATTCTTATTAAGCTAGCTAACATAGTTAATTATAGTAAAACAAATGTACAGTTAACTAAGAAACTCAAGTCAGGGGTCTCTTACATTTCTTTGGTAAAGGGAGAATCTATCCAGTCTCCATGCTGCATAGCCCTATGTCCTCAAGGTACACACCCAAGCTCATCTGCAGCCTATAGTTGTAAAACCAGGAAAATTAGATTTAACCGTGGCCAAAGAAGTTAATACTTAACAGTGGGCACTGAAACTCATTTGCTGACTTTTAATCATAGGCCTGTCTCTCATAGGCAAAACTCATGGACCCTATGACCGAGTTTCCTTTGTTCTTACTTCCTGGCCCTCACAGGTCCCTCAACCACTCACCCAACAGGAATGTGTTTTCTTACTTTTATGCTGTTGTTCCCTAGGTTACTTGCTCCAAAGCAGCTAGAAAAACACCCTGATCAAATCTTTTAACTATACATGAAAAATACCTAGCTGGGCAGTGGTGGTGCATGCCTTTAATCCCAGCACTTGGGAGGCAGAGACAGGCGGATCTCTGTGAGTTCGAAGCCAGCCTGGTCTACTGAATGAGTTCCAGATCAGCCAGAGTTACAGCAGAGAAATCTTGTCTCCAAAAACCAAAAATAAAATAAAATAAAGACTTAGAAAAAAGAAAAGAAAAAGAAAAAGACCTTAATCTAAACTTTCTAGCTATCCATGTTTTAGTTTTTTCTTAGGAGTTTCACTTGAATCATTAATTCATCTGCGTGGCATTGTTTTTTGAAAATCACCACTGTTGTGCATTGTGATTATGTCGCCCAGGACGACTGAAAACCCCCTGAGAATATTCATACCAAACAAGAATCATGGTGATCAAAGTAGCAACAAACACAGGGAGGGCTAACAGCAGCAAGGAGTCTTTGGGGAAACAATCTTCTCGGGGTTCTTCTACCTCTCCAAAGTGTACCCATCGTAGCTCTGCTGACCAGTGGGTGGTATTCCCTAGTTTCCAGAACTGATTGCAGCTCCTCCTGCATTGCTACCAGCACAAAACCATCCCATTATTTTTTTGAAATGTGACTATATTAAAATTAGCTATGTATTTCTAAAGTGTAATTTATGATGTAATCATCTCATTGTACAGATAGTACATGAAGCTTCACAATTTCTGAGGATAAGTTCAATTATCTTGGCACATCTGCAACCATCACAAGAGGTTGGGTTGGTGTGGAATTTTTCTGTAGGACTGGGGATTAGTTCAGTTGGTAGAGTGTTCCCCTAGCATGAAAAAAAAAAAACAAAAAACTGCCATTTTTATTCTGGGGTTTTGGTGTTACAAACTACTGTCTGGCCTGCAACTTGCTATGTAGACCAGTCTGGTCTTGAACTCACAGAGTTCCACCTGCTTTGGTTTCCCAAATTCTGGGATTAAAGGCTTGCACCATGGGCTGGAGAGATAGCTCAGTAGTTAAAAAGTACTTAGTACTCTTGCAGAGGACCTGGTTTGATTGCCAGCACCCACAAGGCAGCTCATACCTGTTTGTAACTCCAGACCCACGAGATTCATTTCTCTAGCTCCATTTCTTTCATTCTCTCTTCCTCCTTCCTAGATGCATTTATTTCGTGTATGCGGGCATGCATAGGTCGTGGGATACATGTGGAAGTCAGAGGACAGCTTACAGGAGTCGGTTCTCTCTTTCTACTATGTGGACTCCAGAGATCCAGCTCAGGTCATATGGCTGAGCAGAAGGTGCCTTTACCCATTGAACCATCTTGCCACCCACTTTTTAAAGACATTCTGTAGATTAGGCTGGCCCCAAACTCTCAGCAGTCTTTCTGCTCAGTCTCCCCAGTGGTGATATTGCAGGTGTTAGATACTGTGCCTTGCTGTGTTCACTGGCTTTATGTCATGTAACACTATGCTAATACACAGAGCAGGTGAGGTGCCCAGGAACCCAGGTTTGTGCCCAGCTCAGTGTCTAGCACAGAGGCTCTATGGAAACCCTTCTCTTCCTCATCAACAGCAGGGCAGGTGCAGACTACTGAGGGACGTGTGACATCTCCATCCTCCTGATGCCAGGTAGCTCAGTGAAGACACTGAGACTGGTGTCCCTCAGGAGCAACGCGACAGCACCTTTGGAAAAGAAGCCTTAGGGGCTGTGTGTGTGTGTGTGTGTGTGTGCGTGCGCGCGTGTGAAGCAGGAAAGGGATTGCAGGAGAAACTGAAAATAAAGCCACCAGAGACACAACAAGGAAACCATAGTGAGAGCCCATTGGTTAGCTGTTAGCCAGACCTGACAGGCTGGCTTCTGTGCTGCTGAAGGTCTGCTCACTCTTACACTCTGATGGAGAGAACTGAACAATGGGGTCAGCTTCCAAGATGGCAGCATGCCGACAGCTATCAACATTGCCCCAGGTCTAGCTGCTTGGCTGGGCCATCCAGTCCTAGGACTCTCTCTACAGAAGTACGTCTACATGAAGTGCAAGGGAAGCACGGAGCACTGTGCAAGGCTTCAAAGGGGGACAGTTTGAATAAATTACAGTTTGGAAATTGTTTCAGAAGCACAGGAGAAAAGGCAGGATGGAAAAAAAGGCAATTCTTTTCCACTGTGTATAAAATGTCAACCAAAAAGCTGTTAAAGAGTTTGTACCATCTATACTCCTGGGAACAGAACTGGAGGCCTGGGTACATCATATCTTGTAATCTGGCACCTTCTGAAGTCAGCGATTCAAAAACCACGAATTTTAAGAGAGAAGGGGTAACTGGGAAGTTGCATCTCAGTTTCTGTTAAAGAATGAATGGAAAAGTCTGGAAACTATGGTGATGGCTGTATCAAGTGAATGTACTAAACGTCCCTGAACCATAACTTAAAAAATAAAGGCTGGCCGGGCGGTGGTGGCACACGCCTTTAATTCAGCACTCTGGAGGCAGAAACACGAGGATCTCTGTAAGTTCGAGGCCAGCCTGGTCTCCAGAGTGAGTTCCAGGACAGCCAGAGTTAGAACAGAGAAACCCTGTCTCAAAAAAACCAAAAGTAAAATAAAGGCTAAACAGCAAGATTTTTGCTATGCATATTCTGTCATAATAAAAATGACAGAATCATTTCAACTATGAAAAGTGACAGAATTCTTGCTTATGTGGGGCTTGGGAGAGAGGAAGCATTTGAAAAAGGCCACCAGGATTCAGCACATCACCGGCAGCCCGAGACCTCAGGCGAGCTGGATGGCCCAGAGTGTGGGACCCCAGCCTGGGAACAGGACACTCAAAATCGTGAGAACAAGCGAAGCCAGACTGGGTGCTGGAGACTCCAGGATGTGGGGCTGTGGCGCGACCCTGGGCTGCGGATCACCGGATCCCTCCGGAGGCAGGGAGCTTCGGTGCAGCCGAGAGGCCGGATGCGCGTCCTTCTTCCGCTCCCCGCAGCAAACTGCCCTGCGCAGAGGAGGCCTCCCGCGTACGCGCGGCCCCTCCCGTGCAGAGGCGCATGCGCAGGTTCCCTGAGCAGACCCCGCCCTCGCTGGCGACCACGAGTTCCGAGGCGGCAGGGGCGGGCTCAGCGTGGGTCACACATCATTCGATTCTGTCCATAGGCTAAAAAGTGGATCGTGGGTGCGGCCCGCCGCCTATTGGACGGCACTGGAGCAGGCCGGTCCGTCGGCCAATCATATGGCAGCGCGTGAGACTCTAGACACAGGTCGGGCCCCGGTACTGGACTCTGCGGTTCCGGACCCCAGCCTCTCGGCCATGGCCTCCGAGAAGCCTCAGGACCTGGTGGTCACCTGCACGGCGCCGGTCAACATCGCGGTTATCAAGTACTGTGAGTGCTGGAGACGGGGGTCACCTCGGCTGGGATCGGGGACCCCTGAGCCCGAGGGCCGGGCCCACCGCCGGGTTCCAGAGTAGCTGGCCCGGAGAATGGGGTCCTCCTGGCTGGGATGTGGGACGGGGCACAGGGCTGGAGAGGAAGGTCGTCGCCGCCGAGTGATGGGCGCCGTGCTGGGGACGAGGGTTACTGCAACCGGGGTCGGCGATCTTGGGAGCTGGAGACGGGGGTGGGGGGGTGATGGGGGGCGGGCACCGCCGCGGGGATCCATGGGCGCGGTGCTGGAGACGAGGGTCACCGCTGCCGGGGTTTCAGGGTCCGAGAGCTGGAGGGAAAAGGCCCACGGCCCGGATCTGGAGTAGCTAGCTGGTCTGGAGGGCGGCTGGGAGGTGGGCTTCGGTGCTGGAGGGGTGCCACCACAACGGGGGTGGGGTGCGCTGGGCTAGAGACTGGGATCATCGCAGCCGGGCTCCGAGATCCCCGGGCAGGAGGTGGGGTGTTCATCACGACGGGAAAGGGGACTCGGGGCTGGAGACTGGGATCGGCTGGGCTCTGGGCTGGGGAGGGCTGCGCCACTGCGGGTCTGGGATGGTGAAGTTACGGCGCTTCGCTGCTGGGGGGAGGCGGGCTCTCTGGGCTAGCCTCGGCTCACGCGCCGAGCAGCCCTACAGGGTCTCTCCGGTCCCTCCCGAAGCCTTGCTGTTGACTCCGGTGCCGCTGCGCCTGGGGTTGTGAAGAGCAGCGCCCCTCACCTCAGCCTCACAATGCTCCTTTTCCTTCCACCATGGTCATTTAGAACTAGTCTTGTAAGTGGATTCACACAGCCTTGATTCTTGAGTTTGGGCTCACTCGGCATACTTTTCTGGACGCTTATGCAGGCGAGCAGCTCATTGCCCACTGTTGCTAGGTCCTGTTCCACGCCATAAGCCACTCCAAGGGCTGTCAAGAGTAAAGCTGCCACCCACGTTTATGAGCAGGTTCTTGTGTGAACTTTCATCCTTTGAAGGAAGAATGCCCTGGGGGCAGGTTTGTTTGTTTTTTTTCTGTCAAGGACTGTGGGTTCCCTGGGTGGGCTGTACCAGCCTGTGCTCAGGCCATCTTGATTTCAATGTTCTAGCGCTCCCCCCCATTTCACTGGAGTCCCTGTTTTTCACCTTAGGCTTTCCAGTGTGGTCCGGACTGCCCTTCCCTTGAGGCAGTTGCACCCTAACCCTACAAGCCTGTCGTCTATGTCCTAATTACACGGGTTGCCCTTTCTCTACTGAGTTTAATCCTCCTGTCTCCACCTCCCAGTGCCACTGTGCCTACTGACAATAGACTTACGTTTGTTTTGTTAAGGCAGGGTCTCATTATGCATTCCTGGCTGGCCTCAAACTCACTCTGTAGACCAGACTGCCCTCAAACTCAGAGATCTGTCTGCCTCCGCCTCCCCAGTGCTGGGATTGAAGGCGTGTGTTGATCTTGTGTTCTGCAGTGTTGCTGAACACACTCGTTCCTTCTGAGAATTTCTGTAGACTCTTAAGAGATTTTTATGCAGACAAAAAGCTTTCTGCAACCAGGAGAAGCTCCCTTTAGTTTCTTCCTTTGGATCTGTTGCCTTTCGTTTCCTTTCTTGTCTGATTACAGTTGGGAGAACTAAACTGTGTCAGGTAAGAGGGTGGGGCTGTTGGAGTGGACACTCTTGCCTTGGTCACCAAAGTATCTTTCAAGTTCTAGGCTAGCCTGGGCTGCACAACTATACTTTGTCTCAAAAACAAAAAAGATTCCCTGCCCCCCCTCCCTTTTTCTGATAATTCTTCCCTTAACCACAAATGGCTGTGGTTTCCCCCGACCCCCAGACAGGGTTTCTGTGTGCCCTGGCTCTCCTAGAATGTTGGGATTAAAGGTGTGTACCACCACCACCCAGCAATGGTTTTGATTTTATCAAATATCTTTTCTGTTGATAAGACCACATGGTCTTGGGTTGGTAGTGTAGCTCAGTGGTGTAGCACTTGGCTAGCCAGTGTCAGAGACCCTAGGTTCAATACCCAGAGCCTCAGAAAACAAACAGGGGGGCCCTTGGGAGGAGTTGGAGAGTGAAAATAATTACGATACATTGTATACATTTATGAAATTTTCAAAGAATAAGTGCAAATGTTCTTTTTAAGGGCATGATCTTTTCTTCTGCATGTTGCTGTGCTGTTGCCTGGTGTCTGGATGTCAGTGTTTCTGGCTGGGTTTTCCCTCCATCTGTCCATTTTGTTTGCCCCGGGCTTTTGTTCCCTGCTCAGCTCCTAGGTTCCCATTTCTGTCTTTACCTTCTCTTTGCAGAGGCTTTCTTGCTTGCTTCAGCTGCTGCTTGAAGCGTTTTCATGGCGGCCGCTTTAAAACCGTTGGCAGCGGTCGTGACATTCCTAACACTTCAGAGTTAGTGCCCTTTGGTTACTCTTTCCTCAGCTGGAGATCCTCCTTGTCGGGGTGACAAATAATTTTGGGTGAGATCTAATGGCTTTCTGTTGTGTTCTGAGATTCAAGTTCTATTAAACCTTCGGCTGGTGGGAGAAGGGTGCCACATCTTTTCTGGCAGATAGAGGCAGAAGCCCAGCTTCCACCCACATTGTGTGGCACCAGTTCCTGCTGGGGTGGGGGGGTGGGGGTCTGTGGAGCCATCAAGCCTCCTCTGGAGACTCCAGCAAGGCCAGGAGCAGCAGCTATCCAGGTAGCCCTGCAGATGAAGTCCAGGCTGCCAGCTGAGATGAAAGGTCCTGCCACACCCTCAGGAAAAGTGGAGCTCCCATCTAGCCAGGGTCCCAGGCCCTGGATTGAGGCAAGCTGTAGCAAACATTTGTCTCACTCAGGGGCCCTTCCTGGTCTCCTTGATGCTAAGCAAGTATTGCTGGCCTGGGACCAGTGGGCAGGAGGAAGCCCAGATAGTGCACCCAAAGTCATGTACCCTCTCCATGCCCGGCGCCGAGGGGCCAGGGCCTTCCTTCCTCACACGAGGCCTCCTGGTGCCTTGTGTAGGACACCTGGGCTTCAGTCTTATGAACAGGGCATCTGCTCTATCCCCTAAGTGTCCTTGCCACTCCAGGAGAGCTGCCTGTGTACTGTCCATGGATGGTGAAGAGTGCACCGGTGTCCCCTGCCCAGTGTTAAGTCTTTTGCTATATTCTGCCAGACACCCCAAATTAACCAAGCATGTGCAGCTGCTCAGCAAAGATGTGACCCCCAAGCTGAGTGCTGCAGGTGCTGCCAGGTCTTTCTTCAGGCTTTCTGGAGAGTTGACTGTGCTTGCTGTAACAGGTGGGGCTTGGGAGACTTGGCAGAGAGGGACCATTTTGATTGGCAGTGTCTGAGACATGGTCAGGAACTGGGCTCCTCTGGACAACCAGCAGGTAGAAGAGTAGGCCACTAGCCACATAAGCACGTGCTACCTAGCAGACGGCCGTATCTGTGAGACGAAAGATGGAAGAAGCATGAAGTGGGCTAGCCTCTAGCTGTATCCAGAAACCAGAGCTCTGCATCTGCAGCCAGCCTAGGGGGCCTTTCTGAGGTGGCGGTACAGTCTGTGCAATGAGAGCAGGATGGAGTGGCGGGGTGCTGTAGAGGGACTGAGGCAACTTTGGGGAGTGTCAGCGGGGTGCCAGGAACTCACTGGCGTGGGTTGCTTTTCAGGGGGGAAGCGAGATGAAGCTCTGATCCTGCCCATCAACTCCTCTCTGAGCGTTACACTGCACCAGGACCAGGTGACTGTGCATGCAGGCCCTGGGCTCTGCGGCCCGCGGCCTGCGGATTTCTTTCAGGCCAGCAGATACTCCCCTGGTTCCCTCATCCACACACAAATCCCCAAAGCCACAGGGCTGGTTTTACACCTAGGTCCCTTTTTCTAAGAGGGACCAGGTGCCCAAGGTTCTGCTGTTCAGGGGACAGGTCCCACCCCTGCGTAGTGAAGGCCTCAGCGGTGCGGCCAGCCTGAGAGGCTTGCTGGCCTCCTGCTGCCTAGCCAGGGCTGACCTCCATGGACCCCCTCACCTTCTACGCGCTTGTCCCCGCCCAGGTACACAGCCGTACTGGCCGTAGGTAGAAAGACCTCCCTGGCAGGTGGGCATTGGTGGGCATTGGTCCCCAGCACTGACCCCTTGTTTTTCTTTCCAGCTGAAAACCACCACAACTGCTGCCATAAGCAAGGACTTCACCGAGGACCGCATCTGGCTAAACGGCCGAGAGGAAGATGTGGGGCAGCCACGCCTCCAGGCTTGCCTGAGGGAGAGTGAGTCGGGGTGGCAACAGCTCCTGCTGTGCCCTCGGGGATGCTGAGTGCCCATAGGCAGCCTCCAGCAGCAGACAGAGAGGGGTTGCGGCTGGGGTACCCCAGGAGGAAGTCCATGTGGGAAGTCTTGGAGTTGCTATCTCACAGATTTCTGCCATACCCTACCCAGCCCCAGGCAAGTGAGGAGGCAGGTGTAGATCCAGTGGGTCCTCCTGGCGGGACCACTCACCGAGCCCTCCCCTGCAGTGGGTCCTCCTGGCAGGACCACTCACCGAGCCCTCCCCTGCAGTGGGTCCTCCTGGCGGGACCACTCACCGAGCCCCTCCCCTGCAGTCCGCCGCCTGGCCCGGAAGCGGAGAAGCACAGGGGACGGAGACGCACTGCCCCTCAGCCTCAGCTATAAGGTGCACGTGGCTTCAGTGAACAACTTCCCCACTGCCGCCGGCCTTGCGTCCTCAGCAGCAGGCTATGCCTGCCTAGGTGGGTCCCCATAGCGAGCACAGGACCCAGGGTTCTCTGTGGGGTAGGGGGTTCACTGACCTGTCAACATCCAGGGTTCCCACTGTTGGAGCTCCCTTTACATAGGCCCTGAGTTTGTCCTTTCCCAGAATGCAATTGGCCAGACCCTCTCTACAGGTGTGTGAGGGCCTTCCAGGTCCCGAGTGGCACAAGCCACAGGAGCCACCTGAAGCTGGAAGTACCTGGAGTCGGGGTGGGGGTGGGGTGAGGGGAGACTGGGTTTGGCTCTCCTTGAGAATTCCAACGTCTTGGCCTGGCTTCAGGCACAGCCGTCTGTCTGACCCTGTCGTCAGGAACCCCCATCCTGTCAGTACCGCCTCTGCTTTCTTGCCTTGGGTTGCTGTACGTGGCACCCTATCCCTGGCACCCCATCCCTGGCACAGGCAGGCCTCAGAGCAGTGAATCAGGCCATCGTTATGGGTGTGATCCAGCTCCAGGGAGATGCTTCCTGGTGATACTTCCAGCTGGCCCCTGTGTCATCCTGAACTGGGGGTGAGGATAAGGCACGGTCACCTCTTGAGACTGCAGGACTCAGAAGATCCCACGCTGATGAGCAGCAAGCTTGCCCACTGCCTGCCATAGTGTCTCCCCCCCAGAGCCACCAGGCTCCCGGAAACACATTCCTCAGGCCTTGGCCCCTCCTCCTGGTGGCCTTCTGAACACTTCCCTTCCCTCAATGCTGCACTTGGGTACAACTCCTCAAAGAAACTTCCTCCAGCCCCAGGGTCCTGAGGTGGTCTATCACACTGACTACATCTTCACTCGACACCCAGTGAAGCCATGTGCAGCTAGGAGGTCCCCCTGACCCCGGAAGCCAAAGGCCCAGCACCACCTCCCCAGAATCTCATTTCCTTTGCAGTGGGGAGCACCTCGCAGAGCTGGGCTCTGTGGCACACTGACCCTCACCCTGCCTCCGTGTCTTTCCTCTACCTTCAGCCTATACCTTGGCCCGGGTCTATGGGGTTGAGGGAGACCTCTCCGAAGTGGCTCGGCGGGGCTCGGGCAGCGCCTGCCGCAGTCTTTACGGGGGCTTCGTGGAGTGGCAGATGGGGGAGCAGGCAGATGGGAAGGACAGCATCGCCCGGCAGGTAGCCCCAGAGTGGCACTGGCCCCAACTCCGAGTTCTTATCCTTGTGGTAAGTGAATGGGCATGCAGCCAGTGGGAGAATGGCCGCTGAGCCAGGGCTGGGGCTAAGAAGGGAAGAACCATATCCATCCAGGCTTCGCCGGGATCCTAAGCCAGCAAGAGCCAGAGAACAGACCGAGGGTGTGGGTGGTAGGGTCGGGGCTGTTCCTCTTCTCACGGTATGGCTAGACCGGGACCCTCTTCACTCCCCCCTGACCAGGAGCCAGGGTTGGGATGGCAGAGGGCCGTGGCTACGGGTCCCCTGTGGCCTGAGCCCACTGTCGTCTCCTGTTCAGGTGAGTGCTGAGAAGAAGCCGATAGGCAGCACAGTGGGCATGCAGACCAGTGTGGACACCAGTGCCCTGCTCAAGGTAGGCCTTCTGGGGTGGAAGAGACCAGAGCTCACAGTAGGCCTTCTGGGGGGGGAGAGACCAGAACTCACAGTAGGCCTTCTGGGGAGGCTAGAGACCAGAGCTCACAGTAGGCCTTCTGGGGAGGCTAGAGACCAGAGCTCACAGTAGGCCTTCTCGTGGGGGAGAGACCAGAGCTCACAGTAGACCTTTTTTGGGGGGGGGGAGACCAGAGCTCACAGTAGGCCTTCTGGGGGGGCTAGAGACCAGAGCTCACAGTAGGCCTTCTGGGGAGGCTAGAGACCAGAGCTCACAGTCGGCCTTCTGGGGGTGGGGGGCTAGAGACCAGAGCTCACAGTAGGACTTCTGAGTGGGGAGAGACCAGAGCTCACAGTAGGCCTTTTCGTGGGGGAGAGACCAGAGCTCACAGTAGACCTTTTGGGGGGGGAGAGACCAGAGCTCACAGTAGGCCTTCTGGGGGGGGAGAGACCAGAGATCACAGTAGGCCTTCTGTGGGGGGGAGAGACCAGAACTCACAGTAGGCCTTCTGGGGAGGCTAGAGACCAGAGCTCACAGTAGGCCTTCTCGTGGGGGAGAGACCAGAGCTCACAGTAGACCTTTTTTGAGGGGGAGGGGAGAGACCAGAACTCACAGTAGGCCTTCTGAGGAGGCTAGAGACCAGGGCTCACAGTAGGCCTTCTGGGGAGGCTAGAGACCAGAGCTCACAGTAGGCCTTCTCGTGGGGGAGAGACCAGAGCTCACAGTAGACCTTTTTTTGGGGGGGGGGAGGGACCAGATCTCACAGTAGGCCTTCTGGGGGGGGAGAGACCAGAGCTCACAGTAGGCCTTCTGGGGAGGCTAGAGACCAGAGCTCACAGTAGGCCTTCTGGGGGTGGGGGGCTAGAGACCAGAGCTCACAGTAGGCCTTCTGAGGGGGGAGAGACTAGAGGTCACAGTAGGCCTTTTCGTGGGGGAGAGACCAGAGCTCACAGTAGACCTTTTGGGGGGGGAGAGACCAGAGCTCACAGTAGGCCTTCCTGGGGGGGACGACCAGAGCTCACAGTAGGCCTTCTGTGGGGGGGGGGACCAGAGCTCACAGTAGGCCTTCTGAGGGTGTAGAGACCAGAGCTCACAGTAGGCCTTCTGGGGGGGGAGAGACCAGAGCTCACAGTAGGCCTTCTGGGGGGGGAGAGACCAGAGCTCACAGTAGGCCTTCTGTGGGGAGCTAGAGACCAGAGCTCACAGTAGGCCTTCTGGGGTTGTAGAGACCAGAGCCCTGCTCACAGTAAGTCTCCACTGGGGATAGTGGAGTGTACGTCTCATGGTAGGGCTCTCCTAGTAGGGTGGCTCTGGAGGCCCTATGCCCGGACCCACAGGCAGAGTACCCACCCACCCATCTTGCAGTTCCGGGCTGAGTCCATTGTGCCTGAGCGCATGAAGGAGATGGAGCGCTGCATCCAGGAGCGGGACTTCCAGACCTTTGCCCAGCTGACCATGAAGGACAGCAACCAGTTTCACGCCACCTGCCTTGATACCTTCCCCCCCATCTCCTACCTCAACGACACCTCCCGGCGCATCATCCAGCTAGTCCACTGCTTCAACAAACACCATGGGCAGACGAAGGTGACCGGACATGGGGGTGCGGGCAAACGGGGGTCAGGCTGCAGGGAATGTGGGGAGATGCAAGGAGCATGGGCAGATGATGGGGTGCGGTCCACATAGTCAGACACAGTGGGCGGGCTGTGGGTGGCCTCCGGAATGGGCCTCAAGGCTGTAGTGGATGTGGCCCGGACAAACTCCACCCTGCAGTTCTGGTTTGTTCCGTGTTTTGCGTCTTGCCTAACACACACTAGCTGTCCGACCCACACAGGTCACAGCCTCGTAACCTCTTCCTGAGCTGCAGGCAGAGGTGACTCACCAGTGTCTGTGGTCCGTACCTCGCCCTGGTTTGGTCCCATGGGCCCGCTTCAGCTCTGGGAGAGCCTGGGTCCCCAGCAGATAGCCTAGTGAACAGCTGCAGACACACTTTGGGTTCCAGGTGGCATACACGTTTGATGCGGGCCCCAACGCTGTGATCTTCAGCCTGGACGACACAGTGGCTGAGTTTGTGGCAGCTGTGAGGCACAGCTTTCCCCCTGCAACAAATGGAGACAAGTGAGTGGCCCCTCCCCTGCCTGAGAGATGTCGCCCAGAACATTCTGCTAGGAGCAAAGGGTGGCCACAGTGCTAAGCCTGGAGACCTCAAGCTCAGACTGTCCTGCAGGGCACCGCCATGGCACGTGGTGGCATGGAAAGTCTCCCCTGCTAGCCACATGCTGCAGGTGTGTAGGCAAATGGCATACCCCTCCTGAGATGACATTTCTGCTGGGTAAGGTGCTTCACTGCTGTTCTCCCCGTGCTCAGGAGTCGAATTCAAAGCCAGCCCGGGCTATAGTATGAGACCCTAACCCAGAACAATGTCCCTGGAAGCTCAGGAGCCTCCCTCAGCAAAGGCCAACTTCAGTTTTATTTATTTTTAAAAATTTTTAGACATTTTTTTTTTTTTTTATGTGTCTGAGTCTTTGCCTGCATGAGTATCAGCGCACCGTGCTTGGACAGTACCACCGGTGGCCAGCAGAGGGCATCAGATTCCCTGGAACTGGAGTTACAGATGGTTGTGAGCCGCCAGAACCTAAACTGGGTCCTCTCCGAGAACAAGTGCTCTCAACTGCTGAGCCACCCTCCAGCCTAGATTTGGGTTTTATTGGGACGTGCATCAGGCATTCTGAGGAGTGTATTGAATGCCTGATACTTTGAAGCAGAGGGTTCAAGCAAAGCTGGCATTTCTTCCTCACTGAACAAGTTGGAGCCTGTGCACGTGGCCCCAGTCTCTTCCTGCCGCAGGTCTGTCTCCTGGGACTGGTCTGACTGCGGTGTGCCGCTTAGCAAAGTCGTAGTGTTATCGTCCCTGAAGTAAACCTCCCTCCTAGCCTTCCCGCTCTCACCGTCCCCAGCCCACCTGTCTCTGAAGAGCGGGCCATTGGGCCCTCCACACACAGCATGAACACACTTCTGCCGTCTTCGCCTAGGTTTCTAAAGGGACTGCAGGTGACCCCTGTTCTTCTCTCCGATAAGCTGAAAACGGCGCTGGCTGTGGAGCCCAGCCCTGGCGGTATCCAGTACATCATTTCCACTCAGGTGAGGCCCAGTACATGGCAGGCACCTCCTCATCTGCTGGAGGCCCCAGGCTCTCTCACCTCACTGTGTCTCAGGCAGGAAGCAGGAGCCAGTATGAGCCATGACACAGAAGTAGCCACATGCTGCTCTTGGGCTCAGAGTCATCAGACACTGTTGCATTTCCTTATTTTCTCTCAGACAACTTAGGGACAACTTGGATGTAGAGGAGGAGGGTGGGTGTGGAGGGGTGGCATGCGGAGGTTAGTCACTAGGACCAAGAGAAGCCAGGAAGATGAAAAGAGACCACTTGCCAGCATAGGTAGGCGTTGGGTTCCCCAAGACTCTGCCCTCAGGGTGTACCCCAACATCCACAAGCAGACCAACGTCCCTGTGTCTCCTGATCCTGCTCAAAGACGGTGACTAAGTGCCTGCTTTCTACACCAGTCATGTGCTGAGGGCCACCGAGATCCCCAGGGTCAGCACCCAGCTGCTGAGGTAGCCCAGCTTGGACAAGCTGGTGTGGGCTTAGCAGGGGAGAACACCCCCTGCCAATCTAACCCTACTTTAGAGTCTCTGGAGTGGGTAGGGCTACTGTTCTTACCCATGACTGGACACTGCTGTTTCTCCCCCAGGTCGGCCCAGGGCCTCAAGTCTTAGATGACTCGAATGTTCATCTGCTCGGCCCGGATGGCCTGCCCCAGAGGGACCCCTGACCTTTCCCATGCCGTGCCATCTGAAGAAGGGTTGTGCACTGGGACTAGGGAGCTGATGTAATGTCCGCACTGCCCGTGGGTTGGTTGGCAGTGCAGCGCTGGGGACGTGGGTGGTGACAAGCAGCTGTCTGGGCAGCCACGACCCTCTCAAGTGCCTCACATCTCAGCTGGCTTCTGAAGGGCTCGCTGACCACTCTATGGGCCTTCCTGTGTTCCCGACAGCATCTCGTCAGGGAAGAGGAGTCAGTACCTCTCCCACTGAAGAGGCTCCAAGGGCCTCAGGAACCAGCTAAGCTTAGGGGAAGATGGCTGACAGCAGCGCCCCTGCTGAGACTCAGGCTCCTAAACTCAGGCCACACGTGGATGGACCAGCGACCCCTCCCCATGAGGGTAGAGGCTGCTGAGCCCACGGGGTGGGGTCCATTGTGGGTGTGGGCGCATCACGAAGGTGCGGGTAATGGGCCTGGTGACCCCAGGAATAAAGCGTGCCGCTGCTTGTCTGTGCTTTCTTAACTAAACCAGTTCTCTAGGTCCGTGACTGCTCAGGTTCCTGAGTTCCGTTGTTTCCCTGTGCAGTGGAGGGTGGGGCCCGAAGTAGGGCCTGTTAGGACCGCTTCCTGCTGCCCACAAGCCAGTCCCAGCCCCCGTGCCCTCCGTGCCCGTCTTCTGCCCCGCGTACCCTGTGCCACGCCTGCACACACGCTGCTGCCGCTGGAGCTGGTCTAGGCAAGAGGGAGAAGACACCAGGAGACAGTGTACCTGCTTGTTTCCACAGCCTTGCACTTCAGCCTTGCACCCCCTCCCTCCACCTAGTCACGTGACCCGAGCCACACCTGCCCCCCCGCCCCCCCCCCGGAGGGTCGGAAGTAACCTCATCCCCTCTTTGGGAGCTGCCTTTATCTGATAACCAAAGGAGCCCCGGGGTAAACTGACCGACTCCTGGGGTCCTGGGCGGGGCGGAGGGGGGGACCCTCAGAAGTCACAGGCAGTCCTAAGCAGCCCGGGCGGTACTTTCCTGCTGGAGGGACGCCCATAGCGAGGCTGTCCCACCCATCGTAGCTCAGAGGGAAGGCGAAGAGGAGGCCTCTGGGGCACGGCCCGGAGGGCGGAGCCTGGGCAGGGGGCGGGCCGATCCGAGAGGGCTCGCAGAGTGGGCTGCGGAGCTGGACCTGGCGGCTGCGTGTTCAGGGTCCTCGCCATGGGGCAGATCGAGTGGGCCATGTGGGCCAACGAGCAGGCGCTGGCGTCCGGCCTGAGTGAGTGACAGGGGCTACGGGCCGAGGGTCCAGCCAGGACCCCTGGGGCGCCGGGCGGGGGTGGGGAGAAGCGGGGCTGGGGCTGCGCTGCTCCGCGCGCTGGCTGCCGGCGCCCCAGGGCTCGGGCGGACGGTGGCCGCTGTAGGCTGCTGCAGGCCTTTTTCAGCCTTCTGCTCTGTGCCCCCGCCCTGCACCCTTCTCTGTCCACGCTGGGACCTCAGAGGAGGAAGTTGCTTGCAGCTGGGGAGGAGGCATTCACCCGGTGGTTTCCCGCCCGGTTAGGAAAACCCGCCGGAAGACCCTCTCTTGTGCCCACCCCAGTTGCCTGGAGTCGGGGTTGTGGCCTTGGGGTCACCAGGACCCTTCTCCTCCTGGAGGGGCTTGGGGTAGGAGCTGAGCTCACCCTGGAGGATCAGCCGGCTCCATCCCACAAGCGGAGTGTGCGAAGAAACTATTTCACAAGAGTCTGGACACCACTCTGAATGATCTTAACCCTGCCGGGATTAGCATTGGTCAGGATGGCTCTGGCTGGCCATGGCTCGAACAGTCCGGATTGTCTGGGAGGTCTGCCTAGGGCTTCACTGCACCGGGAAAGGAACGGAGTAGACCGGACCAGGAGCATCAGGCCAGGGACTAGAAGAAACTGCAGACATGCCTCAAAGCCAAAGCTAGCCAGGAAAGTCCTACAAGAGCAGGGGGAGGGCCCAGGCCCACTTCTACTCACCTGGGATGGTGCATGGGGTGGGATGATGGAGAAATCTCCCAGTCCACACTGGAAGCTGAAGCCCTTTGAGAACAGTGGGCCAGTTTAGACTCGTTTCCCCTTCTCTCCACTTCCCACCTGCCTGCCAGCAGTGGGCTGTGCCATGAACATGATCTGCCCTTTGAAAGTTCCCACCAGGACTCAGAGGTGACAGCCCTACTCCTGTGAGTGCTAGCCACCCAGCTTCTCCGTTCTATGTCCTACACGTGCAGTGTCAGGTCTCTGTGAGCCGCCTCCGCTCTCCTGGGCCCTTAGCTGCAGCAGAGGCTGTGGCCACCTCCTCCATCAAGTGGGACTTCTGCTGACTTGTGTCGCTGGAAAATGCAACCACCCTGGGAAAGTTCTGGGCAGCCTAGGTCCACTCAACAGGAGCACAGGTTTTTAAAACATTTTTTTTCAAATTATGTATCTATGCGTGTGCGTGTGCATACGTGCAGGTGCTTGCAGACATAGGCCAGAAAGGGCGCCAGAGCTCTGGAGCTGGGGTTACAGCTGGTTCTGAACTCTCTGATGTGGGTGCCAGGAACCGAACTCAAGCCCTCTGCAAGAGCAGTGAGCACTCTTAGCCACTCAGCTGTCTCTCCAGCCCCTCTCTTGGCTTTTCTTTGTTTTGTTTGTTTTAGCACAGAAAATCCCATCTGTTCTGGCCACTTCATCACCTGGCTCCATCTCAGGATGAAAGCCTCTTTCGGACTGCTGGGGCCCTGCGTGCCTCCTGGGCACTCTCCTGGCTCCGTTGCTCAGCTATGCAGCTTCTTTTCTGCTT
Source organism: Cricetomys ansorgei (assembly GCA_026225945.1). NCBI lineage: Eukaryota > Metazoa > Chordata > Mammalia > Rodentia > Nesomyidae > Cricetomys > Cricetomys ansorgei. The sequence goes on from JAMJFZ010001280.1 coordinate 1,692,603, forward strand.
CTGAATTTCCTGAATGTGCACCAGGGCCTTTGCACACACTCTGCTGCCACAGCACCCGGAGCTGACACCTCTCCCTTCACCTCTTGACTCAGATGCCGCCCGCTAGCGAGATCTACCCCTGAGTAGTCCGATTCCCTGGGATGAAGACCCGCTGTTAAAAATGCACCACTGTCTTAAGCAAGTCATGGGCTTTGGTCTTTGTGCTAATACAAAGAGTTCCTGTACACAGTAGGCGTTCTTGGTTGGATTTGAGAATGGGTCCTTGGCTCTCCTTGGTGGATAAAGGGTGTCCCTTTCCCACTAATGGTGGGCAGCAGAGCAGAAGCTCAGAATGAAGCATGACACCCTAAGGACTAGTGGCTAGCCGGCTGAGTGTGACAAAGACCCTTCCCTCCCTGCCCAGCACACTCTGAATGCTGACCAGCAAGACAGGAAAGTTAATGTGTAGCTGAGCTCCAAGCCAAGCATAGGGATAAACCTGTGCTATCTGAAGGTGGGGAGAGAGGCCTGGAGTCTGGGGATGCTTGGGACAGTATGGAGGCTTTTTCTGAGGATGTGCAGGGTCTCTGTGCCAGAGAAGTCAGGAGTCATCACCCAAGCAAGGCTCCCACTGGGCGTCATTCACTGTGGCTGCCAAGAGCTGTTGCTGCCAGGGTTGGGTGGAAAAGATCATGAACAGACAAACCCTGAGACCCAGGCCTGTGTAGGGTGTTGGAGTGAGGCTGGCTTCACCCGCAGAGCAGAGACTAGAGAACTGATTTGAGGGAGAAGCCCTCACTGAGCGCCCGGGCTGCTATGGAGTGCTCACCCTACTGGCATGAACTCACACTCACTCACTGTTTGAGGAAGTGAACCCTGTGAGGAGTCAGCACCCACAGGGCAGGGCACCCATAGGGCAGGGGTGCCGGTCCCCCAGGAAGGGGGGAAAGTGTGTCTTGAAGGCCAAAGGAGATAAACTGGATTTCAGAAAGTGAATTCACTTGCAGTTTCTACAGACACACACAGGTCAAGTCTTGGTGGTAGTGGGTGCACTGAGGATGGACAGCCCCGGAGAGGGGAAAAGAAGGAAGTGGGGAGGAACCACACCAACATGGGGATTTCTGCATAGAAGTTGTGTCATACGAGGTACAGGAGGACTGAATGTGTGAAGCACTGAAGTTCCACAAGAGAGCGAGCGTCCATGGTGTGGGGGAGGTCTGGAGGCTGGGCAGACGCTTCCCGGAAATGAAGAGACTTCAGGCTGAAGAGAAAAAGAAGCCTTTTTCAGAACTAGTGAAAACCAATTCCTACCTGGACACATTGTAATGAAATTAGACTGAGCAAGGAAAAATCATGGGTTAGTGGCAGATCATAGAGTTCTCAGACCACTCATAGATCCCAGGAGACAGTGTAGGAATACTATCCTGCTGGGTTGCCGCTAACATACCTCTGTGCAGAGGTGACTAGTGAATACTCTTCCGCAAGAGGGAAACTGAGTCCAGGGAAGAGCTGGTGCTTGAGAGTGAGTGGAGGCTGCCAGATGAGTGACCATCTAGGGAGCAAGCGTGAAGCTGAACTTCCTGAAATTCTCCCCTGGCTAGGAAGAATTTTTCAGTAAGTAGGATTAAATATTTGAGTGTATTTATTTTCAAATGTCAGGACAAGAAACAGAATAACTTGACTATGTGCATCTCAATTTGAAAAATAGGAATCACACATCACTACCTTTGAAAATTCTTGCATATATATATATGCATATATATATATAAATACACACACACACACGCTCATATATATATATATATATATATATATATATATATATATATATAGTCTGAGTAAAACTTACTGCAAACTTCTAGAATAGAAAGAAAAAAGAAGAAAAAAAATTTTAGCTGATTTTTTGAAATAGAATCTTGACCTGAATCTGTGATCCTTCTGTCTTAGTCTCGTGCTGGGATTACAGGTGTGGCCACACCTAGCTGGAAAGGGTACTTTGGAAGAGCAGCCAGTGCTCTTACACACAGAGCCATCTCTCCAGACCTCATGAAATCAAAATCTTAAGGAGTGTCTCGCACTTGGCGTGTCACTGGTCTTTCTACAGCAGGTTCCTGTCTCTATGTGTTCTGAGACAGGGTTTTAGTCTAGTCTCAAGCTGTGGATGACTTCGAATTCCTGACTGTCCTGCATCCATCTCTCAGGTGCTAGGATTTCAGGGTCTCGTGTATCCCAACCTATTCTGGAACATATTATGTAAGTGAGGCTGGCCTTGAACTCATGGCCTTCCTGCCTCTACCTCCCAAGTGCTAGGATTACATACAAACATACCATATCCAATGTATGCATTGCTGGGAACTGAGTTGAGGGCTTCACGCATGCTAGGCAAACACTCCACTGACCCAGTCTTTTCCCCGGCTCGTTGGTTTATTTGTTAAAGACAGGGTCACAAGTAGCTCAAGCTGTTCTCACTGGGTTGGCCTTGAACTTCTGATCGTCCTGCTTCTGCCTCTCTAGTACTTGAATTATAGATGCACAGCGCCATGCTAAGACAGTGAGCACGTGGCGGTGGAAGGACTCTAGAGTCGGTTCTCTTCCTTGCCAGTCCTGTCGGCAGGATGTGCTCAGGCGAGGGCCTTCGCTCTGCTCTTCCTATTCAGTAAAATAGCTTTTTTTGGTTTTTCAAGACAAAGTTTCTCTGTTATAACCCTGGCTGTCCTGGAACTCACTCTGTAGACCAGGCTGGCCTCGAACTCACAGAGATCCGCCTGCCTCTGCCTCCCATGTGCTGTGAGCACAGGTGTGCGCCACCACTGCCTGGCATACGTAAAATATCTTAAACTCACTCTTAAAATTGGTTTAAAAATAAAACACATAACCATATTACCTTAGCCATCACCATAGACTGTGCCTCCAAAAACCCAAAAACAGAAAAGCGCATCAGTAAATTGTGGCTGATTCCCGTAATAGAAGCACAAGTAAAAAAAAGAACTAGGGTGTGGTGGACCGAGCCTGCAGTCCGGTCGCCTCGGGGGAGGGCCGGGAGTTCCGGCCAGCCAGTGTTAGGAGACCATCTCAAAACAACAGAACGAGCTGCTTAATGATTTACAAAGCTCCACTTCAGCTCCATCGGAGCCAAAGACACAGACACAGAACTTCCGGAAGCGAGAGCGGTGGAGTCATGCGGGCCCACGGAGGAATCAGGCTCAACACTTGCTTATTCTACCGTGATGAAGTTTGGGTGGGCTGGCTAGCTGAGGTGAGGTGTGGCCACGGCGATGGTGCACAGCACTGAGCAAGTACCCCCTGCCCAGGGGGTGGGGGTGGGGTGGAGCCCAGGTACACGCAGAAGGACCGGGAAGAACACCACAGCCGAGCAGCTGACAGCAACAGGGTGTAGCACTGACGGCTCCCATGGAGCTGAAGCAGGACTCCCACCAGCAAGTTCAGCTCACCCCGGCCATGTCCTCAAGTGTCCCCTCTGCCCCTGCAGCCCTTGTAATACAGGCGTTTCCTTCTGGGGCAATCCCCTGCACCAGTGGGCAGAGAACTGGAGGTGGTCCCAGCTCAGGGGCAAGCTCAAGTTGGCTCAGCTCCGCTTCAGGTGTCACCCGCTAACCACTCCCTCCACCCTTAGTCCTCATCACAGGGGGCATCGTGGCGACCGCTGGGCGCTTCACACAGTGGTACTTTGGCGCTTACTCTATGTATCCTTCTACTGGGGACCGGGAAGATGTGGTGGTACAAATACTTCCAGGGTTAGAATTTTGGCCAAAGCCCAGGCCTGGGAGCTACTTACCAAAGGCCACAGAATGGGTTCGGACAGATGTGGAGCTGGGGCCTGTGATCCAAAGGCTTAGATTGGAGTCCACTGCCTCCTCCCCACCTTGCCGGACAGTGGACTCGCTGGCCAGAACCTGAGGACCGATGAAGTGTGAGGACAGGTATGGGTCAGTGGCTGTGCCTCCGTTTACCCATCACCAGAAGCGCACACTGGCTTAGACTGAGTGTGGCTTTCCTTAACCGCGCCACAGCGCTGCAGGCGTGCTCATCTGTCTGCTGGAGTACCCCCGGGGGAAGAGGAAAAAGGGCTCTACCATGGAACGGTGGTAAGTCATTGACACATGAGTGGCCTGAGGACCAGCTCCAGGGGCCATCTAGCTTCTCCTGAGCTCCCAGCCTAAGGCCAGCCCAGCTGCTGGACCCATGTGCCCAGGAGGAAGAGGATCTGGGACCCTGGAAGGGGATGGGTAGGAGTGACCGGGTGAAGGGTCCTGAACATGACAGGTGCTGACCCTTGACCTCTCGTCTTCCCTCTACTTCTAGTGGACAGAAGTATTTGACCACTGTGGTGAAGTTGTTTGGACCCCTCACGAGGAATTACTACATCCGGGCTGTCCTCCACTTCCTGTGAGTCCCTCTGCCTGTCCTCTGGGAAACCGAAGGCTAGAAGGAGATACCCCATGGATCTGTAGGCTGGACAGGGGGTCAGAGCTCAGCCAAAGCCCTTCTTCAGTGATGTTTGTCCAGACAGAAAAGCCCAGCTTTTAAAGAGGGCTGACGGTCCCAAACCTGTATCCTCCATCTGTTGTACAGTGCACATCAAACCGAGCAGCCAGGACGCAGGGTGCTCTCGGTGGGCCTGCTACACCTGCAGTTCATGGTCTTTGCTAAGCAGGGACTGGGACACACCCATGTGTGTGCTCAGGACATTTTACCCAATTTGGTAGCTGGGGCTCGAATCAAAGGACACATGGCTGCAGAGAACAGCTTCCTAAACCGGACCTGGGCAGAGTTTCCCTCTGCTCGTCTGAGGCCCTGAGGATAGACTCTCGCTCTGAGACCTCGTGGCCAAGAGCCTGAGATCCCCTCTGAGTGCTCTGTTTCTTCCTACCATCCCCAAGGCTGTCAGTGCCTGCGGGCTTCCTGCTGGCCACCATCCTGGGGACCGTCTGTTTGGCCATCGCCAGTGTGATCTACCTGCTGGTAAGTGGCCGACTGCTGTAGTCAGCCCGCCCCACCCGTACGCCCTACGTGCCCTTGGCCCTCATGACAGCCTACTCCCTCACCTTGGCTGCGGTGAATGCACACGCGGTGAATCTGGCGTGTGCCGGGCACTTCCCTGTTGAAGCTGCGCTGCAGCTCTGCCGGGCAGGTGGATGAAGACAAGTTCAGAGAGGCGTGGCTGGCCCAGGCCCTGTGTCCCAGCTCCAGCATGTGTCCTTGTCATGGCAGCCTGCTTGGGTTTGGAGTGATGTCAGGCGCACTTGTCAGACCGCATGTCACAGAAGTCTTTATCTTTTGTGTGTGTGTGTGTATGTGTGGGGGTGGCTCATGTAGCTCCAACTTGCTACGTAGTGAAGATAGCCTTGAACTCCTGACCCTCCTGCCTTTACCTTCTAATCCTCAGATGAGAGGCGTGTGCCACTTCACCCTTAGTGTGTGTTTATTAAAAGCGATTTTGTCTGTTCTGAGGTCATGTAGATACCTTTTTGCATTCTCTTCTGACATTCCTTTCTTATCGGCTGGATAGAATATTCTGGCTATTGGTTTAAAGGCATAACCAGGGGTGTTTGTGCACTGTGCCACACTTGCTGTCTCTCAAGCACTGTGGGATACTAAATGTAAACGCGTATTTCCAGATACACTGAGCCAGCTGCGGGTGGGTGGGGGGCGGTGGCGAGGGAATGGCAGCCCTGTTTCCAGCAAGTTCTCTGTTTGCATTCTTCAGCACTCAGCCCTACATACTTCCTACAAAATGGTTAACACCCTTGGGTAGGCGGTAGCCTGGGTGGGTAGCCCCGGAGGGGACCTGGGAGCTGTGCGTGTCATGGAATTTGAACCTGAGAGTGTCTCTGGGAATGTTGCAGCAGCCCATATAAGCATATAAATGTTACATATGCTCCCTCTACCGCAGGGCCCTCCTGGAGTGGCCACATAGCTTGGGTTTGGTGTCAGACAGACCCAGATCCTCACTCTGGGGCCTGGGGCCTTGGGCTAGTCCGTAAGCCACTCCCATCATGCTTAGGGATTAAGACCCATGTCTACTTGGAGTCCTTGGTGACAGTAGGCAGCTTGAAGCACAACATAGACCTTCTCTACCCCTTAGGCAGCCATCCGCGGTGAGCAGTGGACCCCCATTGAGCCCAAACCCAAGGAGCGGCCGCAAGTTGGAGGCACCATCAAGCAGCCACCCACCAACCCCCCACCCCGGCCACCGGCAGAAGTCCGCAAGAAGCCAAGTGTGGATGAGCAGGAGGCAGCTGCAACTGGAGGACCCCAGGTCAACCCAATCCCAGTTACAGATGAGGTTGTGTGACCTTCGGAGCTGCCTGGAGCTCTGCTTGAGTTTCCTTGAGTTGCCACCGGGGGGGTGATGCCCACTGCAATAAACAGTGAACAGCAGCTGCTGTGGACACGTTTCTTCCCGTGGGGCTGGGAGAGGGGCCATGGTGCTTGCGTCCTGACTGGTGACCCCGAAGGCCAGTCAGGGAAGACCTGACAACTGCCCAGTGGACCCTGAGTGGGCTCAGGCTTAGCAGTGGGACCCCGAATCTAATCCAGATCTGGATGCTCTTCCCATAGTGGAAGCCACTGGCTCCCAGTCCCCTTCACCAAAGATACCCGGTGGGGCCAGAGTATAGGCTGCTACCCTGGTGGCTCCCGGCCTGGCAGAGGCTGGGCTGCAGAATAGGTCTCCAGTTTGGCCTCACAGTCCTGGGTCCTGTTGGGGGGGTGGGGGTGGCAGATTCATGCTAGAAAGGCATATTGTGAAAATGAGCGCCTGACTTCCTGCAGAGGAGCTCCTGGGATTAACGTCTTGCAGAGATTGTGTCCTCAAATGGCCAAAGTAATAATCAAAGGAGTAGAAATCACAGTGTGATCTTGAGGACCCACCTTACCCCCTGCCCAGGGCAGCAGCTGCCTCCCGTGAGAAGGCGGGGACCCAGGCCTGATGGCTCTGCTGTGCACATAGCCAGCCCCAACCCACCTGGCTGCACCTACTCAACGCACACCTTAGGTCAGGGAGGAAGGAAAGTGGATTTGCAGGAACGAATGAAGGAGCCACTGAATTGTGTCCATTTAATAACAGTTAAAATAAATAATTGTTTAAAAACAGATAGCAGGAAGGGCTACATCGCGCAGGAGCCAGGGCTCTGGGGTGACAGAACCTGCCCTCATCGCCTCTGCTGCTGAAGGTTCAAGGAGAGGAAGCTGTTTCCTGCATCCTCCCCCTGCCCCTTGAGGGTCTTCACTGAGTGTCCCTGGCTTCCCTGGAACTCATTACGTAGACTGGACTGAAACTGTGGCAACCTTCCAGCCTCTGGAGTGCTGGGTATGTGCTGTGCACCCTGACAACAGGGTAAGAACCACTGGGCCCGAGCCTTCCAGACACGGGGATGCTGCGTCCTGAGCCCAGCATGGATCTGGGCACTGGTCAGGGGTCACGGGGCAAGGGCTGGGCGCAGCCTCTGCTGCACCGGTCAATAAATAATCAATAAATACACATAAATAGAAGGTGTCCTCTGTGGGCACGACTGGAAGGTGGGCTTGGTGCACCGTGGTGGGGCCACGGTGCAAGTTACCACTGTGCGGACCTGGGAAGGACGCAGGTGCATCCAACAGGCACTCGGATGAACTCAGTGTGGAAGGTGAACGACCCTGGCGTAGGCTCCGCCGCGCCGTCGCGGGAGCAGGGCTGCCTCCGCAGCACCAGCAGACTCTGCAGCAGCTGCACTGAGTTCAGGGCGGCTGTCTCGCGGCCCGTCCTGGTGTTGATGCAGCCACGACACAAGCATTCGGCCACGGCCAGCTTCTGTGGGTAGCGGTTCTCATCTGTGTCGATGCTGCGGGGATGGGGACAGTGGGAGTGGTCGCCTGACCCTATCCAGCCCGTCTGGGCTCCCACAGGCAGCAGGCGCAGCTCCCTCCTCCCTCCTTGGGGCTCCACCCTCTGTGGTTGCACCGCTTGCTCTGAAATGGGTCTGAGGGTTCAGGGTGCCAGTTCTACAGACAGGAAGGGGCAGGCCCCAAGAAGGCTGGCACTCAGTAGGTGCTCGATAAATGACGTTGCCTGCGTTCCCCCCTCCCCGCTCCCTGTGGCCTCTGCGAGCACAGAAGCAGGGGAGTTTTAGTGACGGCCCTGGTTCTCACTTCTCAGGAGAACACGTGTTTTAGAGGCCAGGTGAGCATGCCCACTGAACAGAGGAGGACCCCTAAGGCTTGAGAGTGGGAATAAAACCACCCCACCACCCCACCAGTGGGGACCCCATCACCCTCACCGATATGTCCATGGTGAGATGGAGCGCTGGTGGGTGTCAGCTTCCAGAACCTCCTCTGGCCGAAGCATGGGGCACCGCGTTCCAGACAGAGGTCCTTTATGCTGTCGTCTGTGGCCCGTGGCCTCCAAGCTGGACACCAGGGCCACAGGGAGAGCCTGCTCCCACTTGGCACTTCGAGCTAGCAGGTGAAGGGGAGCCTGGCCATGAAGCAGTTCCTCGGCAGAGTAGCATCGAAGGGTCCCAGGGCTTTGGGGTCTCCCCCAGAATGGGGGATCTTGGTGGGCCATCCCAGTAGACAACCAGGCTAGTAGAAGCAGGAGATGCTGGGGAACAGGCAGGCGCATGGTTAGGGGTAGCCCAGAGAACACCCCCCCTTCCCAAGCTTGCCTGTTCTCACTGAAAAGATGGGGTTAGGCTTCCCTCTGTAGATAGGGAAATAGGCTTAGCCTAAAGGTACCCAGTGCACCCGGCTCAGAGAGAAGCCCCCACATCCACCCTTCTGGAAGAGGCTGTCATCTTAAGGCTGGGAAAGGCGCCAGGCTCACCATCACAGTGGCAGTGACAGTGGCCATGGCAGCAGACACCGAGCGGCTTCACGCCTGGCGATGGTCCCAGTCTGCACCTGGCGGAGCCTGGCTGCGTGCTTCTTTATACCTGGGGCCACACCTGGGGAAAATCCGACACTGCTTCCTCCTCTGGGTCTGTCCCTTTGCATCAGGTATGCTTGTCCAGGGAGGTTCTGAGAATAGGCTGATGTGCCCTGCCCTGCCACACCCACCCCGTCACAGATACTAAGGAACCCCTGCGAGGCAATCGCTCTACCTAGAGGGATCCTACTCAGAATGCCCAGGAAAAGCCAGGGCCCCTGCGCGGTGGGTACTCGGGAACTAGAAACTAGGGCTGAGCTGCTCTCAGAAACTTGGCTCTGTGCCAGTTTTCCTACTTGAACTCATGACCCTGCGGTTGGCACGGGGGGGGGGGGCTTCAATGTTACTTCCTGACGTGGGTCCATGAGGTTCAGTCCCTGGACCTGTGGGCACACACTGAGGTGGTGCCTGGGTGGTCATCACACACTCTCCCTGCTGGCAGGAGAGGCTTTAGCACGGTTGGTTCCTCATGTGCATTGGTGTGAGGGTGTCGGATCCCCTGGAACTGAAGTTACAGACAGCTGTAAGCTGCCACGTGGGTGCTGGGAATTGAACCCAGGTCTTCTGGAAGAGAAGCCAGTGCTCTTAACCACTAAGCCATCTCTCCAGTTCGCCACCCACAGCCCCTTAGGTTTTCTGAGACAGGGTTTCTCTGCTGTAACTCTGGCTGTCCTGGAACTCACTCTGTAGACCAGGCTGGCCTCGAACTCACAGAGATCCGCCCGCTTCTGCCTCCTGAGTGCTGGGATTAAAGGCATGTGCCATCACAGCCTGAGGTTTTCAAATTTTTAAAAACTTTTGTGGATGAGTGTTTTGACTGTATGTAGGTGCATGTCATGTGTGCTTGGTGCCCACGGAGACCAGAAGAGTGTCCTGGAGCTCCTGGAACTGGAATTACAGCTGGTTGTAAGTCATCACACGGGTTCTGGGAACAGAACCTGGGTCATCTGCAAGAGCAGCTAGTGCTTTTAACCTTTGTGTCTTCTCTCCACTCATTCTCCCCCTAGTTTTATCCAAGGCAGAAATCCCGGGGTGGGGAGGAAATGGGTACTGAAGGAAGCTTGTGAGCCTGGCGCCACCTGCAGGACCCCTCCCCACTGAGTCCCATGTCGCACAGTGGCTAGGGTACTTTGTCTGAAAAGAGGACAAGTGGGCGCTAGATCTTGGGATGTATTGAATGCCTGAAGTTTGGATGTCATTCTGGGAAGGCCTCTACCCTAGGGCTCCTTAGGGCTCTGGTTACCTCCAAAGTAGAAGGGCCTGTCTGTCCTGGTTTTTGCTAGAGTCTAGAATGTCCAGTTGTGGGGGGAGGGCCAGGGAGTGTAGCCACAGATCCTTCTTGAGACTAAGAAGCAGCATCAATTTGGGGGAAGGGGCTGTGGTGTGGCATCTGCTGTGGCCCAGCCCCAGAGCTGAGGCAGCGCACCCGTGTGCCCTGTGAGTGACATCCTAAAGGGACAGCTCTGCTCACAGACCTGAAGGACCACAGTGAGCAGTCATGTCAGCTGGCTGGGGCTAGTTGAGACACTGGAAGCTGACAGTGTTGCTGTCACCAGCTTCACAGAGCACTAGGCTGCTGGCCTGTCCCCTCAGAATCTGTGGTGGGAACTCCCAGCCCCTCCCCTCACATAGAACAACGCCAGAAAGAGGGGGTGCTGATACTGCCTACGTACCCCAACAAAGCCCATTCTGAAATATCCCAAGGAGCCTGAAGCTGGGGCTGAGATATTTATGCAAAGCCCAGCCCTAGTCCCCTCCCTCGCCTGATCTGCTGACTCCCAGCGTCTCCCCGGCATGCACAGATGCCCACCAACATGCACTTACACACCCACATCCCCAGCTGTAGATGCAGGGCTCCAGGTCCTTGGAGAAGATTCTGGTGGACATAGGTGGAACTTCCCAGGCCTCGAATTTTCTGTCTAACCAGTGGGCATCCTGACATGATTCCTGTGACCTTTCTGCATTCTGAGACTGTGAGTCACAAGACTTTTCAAGATACAGGTGGGAAGCAGGTAGATTTAAGGTGAGGGAAGAGATGAGCCAGCTCCATCCTGGAAGAGAGGGTGGATCGGTAGATTCCAGCCTCTTCTTGGTTGGAGCCTTTCTGTGTACAACCTGCCTAACAGCACCAGCATCCTGAGAAGAGCAGACCAAGGGAAGGACAAGCTGTGTGCAAGTGCATGAGTGTGTGTGTGCATGCGCGTGTGCATGTGTGTGAAACAGAAATGGAAAAAGAGGGGAACATCAGGGAGAAAGGCCCACTTCAGAGCACCAGCCAACTGCCCCTCCATTGCTACCTCCCCAGAGTGCCGGGCCCACGTAGCTCCCTAAGGAATGGCCTCTGTCAGGGCAGTACCCAGTGGGAAGGAGTTCCCGGACACCCTCACCTACCTCTGCTCCACCCGGTACTCCAGGCCCAGGAGAAGACAGGAACATGGACAGTGGCTTTGCAGACATGTTTAACTACTGCCATGTTCACACTCTTTAAGGAGCTTTGGCTTACCCCACTTCCCAGGCAGGGAAGCTGAGGCCCACGGTGGCAGGGATTTACCCCAAGCTGTACGGCAAATATGTTGGGACAGCTGGTTTTTAGCCATGATGGGACCAGCCTGCCTGGTGAGTGGTGTCCTTAAGAACAGCCTTGGCTGCTCCTGTCTCCACCTCTGCTTTACAGGGGCAGATGGTTCTGTAGACAAAGGGAGGGCGAAGCCCAGGGTCTCAGGAGGCAAGAGGCACATGTTCCTGCCAGGTTGTAGCCTAGGACTTCTTGGTGGCTGGACTGGCCCAGCAGTTACCGAGGTTGCTCCACCTCCTCTGCTAGGTCCTGAGGCTGGGATCTGTGGACCAGTGTGCTATGACCATTCTCCAAATGGAACCCAGCAGAGTTGACCAGACCTCCTGCCTTGGCTTACAGCCACTCCTTGTGGTCCTGTGGCCTTACACTTGTGGCTGGCTGCTGCCCTGTGCACCGTGAATCCCATGTGCAGTTTCAACCCATCCTGTCCAGGCCTTGAAATAGGGGGTACTCCAGGGCCAGGGTGGCACCAGCATGCTGTCTGAACTCCCACGTCCCACGGGTGTCCTGAGATGGCAGTAGTGCCTGTCTTCCTTCCTATCCTTCCTGCCCAAAGTCTCTTTTATATTTCTTTAGTTTCTCTGTAACAGTGCCGTCTGTCCTGGAAATCTCTTTATAGACCAGGCTGGCCTCCAACTCAGAGATCTGCCTGCCATAAAGGTGTATGCCACCACCATCTGGCTTGTTTTGTATTTCATTTCACTACTGTGGCTGGGGTAGGGGAGGCAGTCTGAGGAACCTGAATGCTGCTCTCCTAGCAGACACTGCCCAGGGCTGGATGAAGGCTATGGAGTGGGTGGGATGTGGGGACCAGACACATGCAAGTGTTGGAGGCAGTCTTGCTCCTGAGGTTCATTCAGAAGTCCCAGGTTGGGCAAGACTGGGAAAGCACCCAGGAGGGAGGATGCTGGGCAGGCCCGCCCGTGCCATGCTTCAGTGGCCTCTGCACAGATCCTGTCCTGGTTGTCCGGGTCAGGTGAGAATGGGAGGCCTGGAGATCTCAGGTCTGTTTGAGGGGTCTTGCAGGGGTTGCTGTTCATTGTTTAGAGTTGCTGGGGGGCAGGGGGTGGGGTGCACTTTACTCCTGAGGTCTAAGTCAATCAATAGCAAGCTGACTCTATGACCCAGGAGCAAGGCTTGGGAGTGTTCATGCTGGGACTGTCCTGGATGAAGATCGGAGCTGGGGGTTGGTTACATAGCTTATCTGGTAGTTTGCCTTGCCAACATAAGGATCAGAGTTCAATCCTCAGAATCCATGAAAATGTCACTTGTGATAGGAGGCGAGACAGGGCAGATGCCAAGGACTTAGAGGCCAGCCAGCCCAGCCTAACTGGTAAGCTCCAGGCCAGTGAGACTGTCTCAAAGGAGGTGGGAAGTGTTACATGAAACATCACCCGAGGTTGTCCTCTGGCCTCGTTAGGACTTGGGGGCTTTGGGCATGGTACTTCCTGGAAGGCGGTAGGACAGATGAGGTGGGCCATAAGACCAGGTCTCCGGAGTTGTCTGTACGGGGTAGGCCTTACTCAAGTGCTCTTTGCAGAGCGGTAATGCCATGGGGGTATACTGCAGCAGCGTGTCCCCATCTTGTCTAGGCTTTGAATATCCTGGACCCGAACATACACCTGGGTCAGGGCCAGGCGACATGTTCAAAGCAAGAGTGACAAGTGGCTTTCCTGCTGGGGTCAACCTAACCACGTCTACAATCCCTGCCCTGCCAGGGCTCACTGCAGGGAGGTAGCTACCAACTCACTCCAAGAAAGACCAGCCCCAAGAGCTGGGCTGCTTTGTTAACCACGTGATGGGAAAACTGAGAATCAACACTCCAGGGGCTGAGACCTAAGCAGTTGGTGCCTACTGCTCCTGCTGGGTGAGGCAGCATCTGCTCTAGGCTGGGGTCTCTGCTAGAGGGCTTGGTTCGTTTGGCCAAAATACAGACACACAGTGGGGAGGAAGCCCAGGCCCACGCAGACATCGCCAGGACCAGAAACTGCTTATCAAAATATTTTATTTTAGGAGATCACTCAAAAAAGACCCTCCACATTGGACAGACACCCCAACAATACCCTTGGCCTTTTTTTTTTTTTTTTTTTTGTCTTTTGTTTTTTCCGTTTTAATCAACTAAAACAATTTGATGCTTAAAATAAAAGACAGGAAATGTTTCCCAATCAGACTTTAGGCAAGAATATATATATATGTATATATATATTTCTGATCTGGCGTAGGGGAGGGAGGGTGCTGCCTAGAGTCCAGGAAGTAGTCAGCTATCCTGTCCCCACAGGGAAGACTGCTGGAAACAAGAAGCCCAGGAGGCCACCCGGGAGAAATGAGGACGGAGGCGGAGAGTGTGGGCCCAGCCCCTGCGTGCCTGAAGCTCCCTGACTCAGCGCTGACCGTCTGTCCATGGAGACTATTTTGGAAGGAGCTGGTTCAGTCTTGTGGGAAGGTTGGGATTCAGCGTCATCTCATCTTGTGTGTGGCTTCTTTTCCAGCTGAGAAACTTTTTTTTTCTTTTTTAATTTTTAAAAAGAATCACAGCCAAGATAAGACATAACTGGAAAATCCAAAATGGCTGCGCTTACCCTATTTTTTTTTTTTTTTTTTTTTATAAAAACATTTAAGAGTCTACTCCAGGGAGTGAGCTGGGTCCACTACACTTTCCCGGGGATCTTGGCCCGCTTCCGAGCGATGGCGTCCTCCACAGCCTTGAGCTGTTTAAGGAGCTCCTCCCGTCGTGACAGTGTGCTGGCCTTCCCTGACTTGGTGCCTGCAGCGGCAGTGTCGGCGGCTTTGCCGGGCACGCTGGTGACCTTGCTGGAGCTCTTAGACTGGGGTGACAGTGGACGCTTCCTGTAGGGTTGAGAAGGCATGAGGCAGTAGATGAGAAAGAGCTTGCCCTAGGGTGAGCACCGGGGCTCCCCACTTCCTCCATGTACAGAAAAGTGGGGAGGTCTGGGCTGGCCTGCAGCCTCTCCTGGTCACCCCATCACATGTCCACCCTGAGACCCTGTGCCCTTGTCTAGGGCTCCTTAACAAGGTTAACACTCCTTACCCCGTGTGTGGCTGTGCTCATGTGAGCCAGGGGCTCTGAGAGGAGTGGACCGGGACTGCCCCTGCCTCCTGTCCTTCCCACGTGCCTCCCCATACCTCCCACACTCCTAAAGTCTCAGCTATCCAGGAGAAGCCTGTCCTGCACACAAGCAGGGACTTACCTGTCTGTTGGGGCAGCAGGGGCTTTAGCGTTCTGGCCTCTCTGCCTCTCTGGCTTTGGGGAGCCCATTCTTCCCCCTGACTTCCGGTCCCGAGAACCTGGACAACAGAGGACAGAGTGAAACCACTGCTCCATAACTGGAGCCACCAGGGGACCCAAAGTGTTAAGGTAGCCAATGTGGTTTGTAGCACAGGGAGGTAGAGGAAGGAGGGAGTCAAATGTTACAGCTTGGGCTACCAGGAGGCCCTGCTCAAAAAGTCAAAGTGACAAGATGGCTGCCAAACTTCTGCTTTCATAAAGAATTAAAAAGGACGAGGCAAATGCTGCCTCAGAAAGCAGAGCGCATGGTGCTGTGTGCAGGGCCTGGACTGTGTCCAGATTCATGGAGTTCACTCTCTGAGATTCTTCTTTCTCAGCATACAGGTCGACAACATGAAGAACAAGCAGAAAGCCTGTCATTTTGGAACCGGAGGCAAACTCAAAGACAGTGGAGTACTCTACCATCAGTGCGAGACGTGGCCCAAGCTAGGGGCTAGGCAAGGAGAGTGGAGGGCAGGGTCTAGGCGTGGACCCAGTGGCTGCGACCCTGACTCTGGGCAACGAAGTCCCTCCAATCAAGCCTTGGGGTCCTGGGCCCTGGACGCCAGCCCGCAGCATCCGGCCTCCTTTACACCTGCTCTACACATCAAAGCTAGCCAGGAGGATCCCCATCTTTCCTTCTGGGCTTGAGATACGGTGTCCTGGGAGATCTTGGGGGTCGACAAGATCCTCCCCTAAAGAGACACTGTGCCCTTTTCACATGGCCGTGAGCCTAGGGTGTGCAGAGGCCCAATGAGGTCAGTCTGAAGCGACGGCTTCGCTGACTTTGGCTATTGCGTGTGCTGCTAGTTTCGTGCCTACTTGACCCAGATGAGTCATCTGAGGGAACTTCAATTGAGAAAATGTCTCCCCAAGATCTAGTTATAAGTAACCCATTGGGGCATTTACTAAATAAGCAATTGGTGTGAAAGGGCTCAGCCCATTGTCGGTGGTGCTACACCTGGGCTGGTGGTCTGCTTGCTATAAGGAAGCAAGTTGAACAAGCAAGCACTCCTCCACGGCCTCTGCATCAACACACTGCAGGCAAGCCTTGTAACAGGACGTTTGGAATAAATTTTTTGCCCTGTGTAGCCTTCCTTATGACTGGAAGCCACTTGGACTTCTGGGAACTTTGCTTAGAAAGTAAAAGCGGCAGCGGGCAGGTGGTGGGCTGGTTTGAGAGATGACAGTCCTGTTTTTTAGCAGCTCCTGTTCTTCAAGCTTCAGACAGGTAAGGACAGCCACTAAGGGCTGTGCGTATCCCTTCCTTCCTTCCTTCTTTCCAAGAGCGTGGGGAGCGGCACAGATTTTCTATCTTTCCTTTCTCTTTCATAGTCAGAGGGCAAAAGGCACAGTGGGAATCTGTTACAAGGCAGGAATCAGTTGCAGTGGCCATCGGTTTCAGGAGCCGGACCCCGGGGAGTTCCAAGACTGTTTCAGTTATACCTCGGGGCTTATAGGGTACGCCTCAGGCCCTGGACCTTGGAGGCTCACCTCGGTCTGGAGACAAGTTGGCCTTCTTGGCGGGAGGGCTCTGCCGGTCCTTATCCGATGGCTCGTAGCGCTTCCGGCTCCCTTTATCAGCCGCCTGAAACACAACAGTACTGTCAGGGTGGCAGGGCCTGGGTGATCTTCAGGCAAAACACAGGGTAGTAGTGTCTGTTGTCACCACTGATAGTTCTTTGCTTCTATGGTCCTCCCTTTGCACCCCCACACCCCTCATAAAGCAGTTCTGTGGCCCTGGCCATCATGGGGCCCTTTGTGCTATAAAGCCAAGTGCCTTGCAGGACCTCAACATGTCAGGCCTTGGTCCTTTCAGGCATGTGCAGAGCTTTGGGATGTCTGATGCTGGGGTGGGATTAGAACTGTGGATTTGGGGACAGGACCCAGGCCTGCCTGCCTGCCATCCCAAGGCTGCTGTGTGTGGGAGCTGGCCAGCGCACAGGTATAGGAACACGGACTGTAACTGAGGTGCTAACCTCTGGGCTGTGCTGATATATGTTGAGGTCACTTGGGCCTCTCTCAGCTGAGGGGCAGGACGGAGTCCCCAGCACCCAGGCCCAGGTGCAGCAACGCTGGTCTGTCCCCTTGGTCTCACCTTATTCAGCAGCGTCAGCTTTATCTCCTTGTGGGCAACAAAGGACCCCTGCTGAGGCTGCCCAGGGGCCGCCTGCCCGGGTGCTGCTGCCTGCTGGGAGGACTTCCCACCTGAGGGAGTTTTGGAGGACTTGGGTGGTTGTGTGGACGGATCCCGTTTTCGCTTTTCCTCTTTCACTCCATCTTCTTTCTTAGATTTCCCTATTAAGAACAATCCCTCAGTCATGTGTTCCTGTGTGCACTGACAGTGAGGCAAATCTGTGTTGAAAGTTCACCCCTGAGCCTGCACCCCCAGGGCAAGGGCCCTGCCTACCTCTCTCCTTCTTGGTCTGGGCAGGGGTGGGGGATCGAGAGCTGGCTGAGGACACAGGACTGGCCAGGTCTGCATACATGTCCTCCGAGTCCACACTGTGCACTGAGCTGCTACTCGAGGTGGCGCTGGACACTGAGGAGACGCTGCTCACACTCAGAGACCTAGACGCACAAGAAAGCTGTGCCCCTCAGCCCCACGCTGACCGGAGGGGGTAGGTCTCTATGGCTTGTCTTTACCCAATTTCCAAGTTGTATGGAATGCACATCCAGAGTAAGAGATCTCTGGAACTTTCAGAGGTACGTACAGTGAAGCGACAGGTATGTCACTAGCTGGGCTCTCTATACCACTAGCCTTGGTGACACTGCTGGGAAAGGGAAATGCGGCTGAGCCCTATCCAATGGTGATAAGGACACAATTTTAAACTAGCTGATGCTGCACAGCAGCCACAATCCATAACCCCGTAACTTGGGAGGCAGGGGTAGATCTCTGTGGGTTTCAGGATAGCTCGGGCTCGATAGTGAGACCCTGTCTTAAAACACCAAAGCAGCACCAAAGGGGTGATGGCAGCTAGCAGGTGTGCCGGAGCCCTCGGGTCCCAGCTTCTTGGGAGGACTGACTACACCCAGGAGTTCAAGCTCATCTGGGCCACACAGGGAGACTCCAACTCAATTACAAAACCTCAAACCTGTAAGCTCAGCACTTGAGCAAAATGCAAGGCCTTGGGCTTCACCTTCTGTACCACCACCAAAATTATTTTTATGACAGTAAATTAAACAGTGACAGTTTCACTCTCCAACAGGGTACACAGGATAGGGTGGTGACAGGGGAGGGGTGGGAAGAGTAGATGGTGATTCAGTTTTGGCACAGTGTAGTGCCGTGACATGCCTATCACAAACACCAATCAGCTCTCCCTAAGGTGCCAGAACAGAGGAACAGTGGCAGGGAGAAGGAGAGCCAAAGGTCTTCTAGCTTTAAACACAAGCAAACAAAATAGCTGCTAAAGCCTTGGACAAATGTTAGAGCCCCGATGCCCGAGGGCAGAAGGAAAATCGGGCAACAAGATTCCAGGAGCATCAAGCTGACTGTCTTCCAAATCCTTTCTGGTTTTCTTTAAGGGCCCCTCCTTCCAACTGCCTCAGGGCCAACTCCCTCCACTAGGGAGTGGCAGGCCCTATCCTGAGGGAAGGTGTGGACAGAGAACCTGGGACTGGCCTCAATTTGTCCAGTTGGGCCTCACCAGTCTAGACCTCTTCCCCTAAGGTTAGGGGTTCTTGTAGGAAAGGAGGCCACATTCACTCTGAGCTGTGAGGCAACTATGCAGTTTTGAACACTGAGGAGCCTGTAACACGGTCAGCCCACCTGGGTAAGGGACAAAAAGGGTCAACGGGGAGTGGGACCAAGCAAGTGACCTGGATCGGGAACTGGAGCCACTGTAGCTGCTGCCACTGCCGCTGCCACTGCCGCTGAGTGTCCGCCTGCAACACAAGCAGCATAGTTCCCCTCAGAGGAGTCCGCACTGCGGCAGAGCCTTCCTGCACACCAACCAGGCTGGGCCTCTGCTCCACGGTGCTTCCCTGGGATGCACCCGCCTCCCAGGCTCTAGTTTTTATCAGCACCAAGGACAAGGAGAACTGTACCAAGATTGTATAAGTCTACATGCTCACCTCCTGGGGGGAGTCCGGGTTTGCCGCTCCTTCCTCCTGGCTTCTCGGAGATCTCCTGGTTTGGTGGGCTCAGGGGCAGGAGCAGTAGTTTTGGTGGCCTGTGGTGGGGCTGGGGGTGGGGCTGGCTTCTTTATTGATTTCTCCCTGTGAGGCAGAGACAAGGTCAAGACAGGGTAGGGCTGGGGTCCCTGCTCAATGCACCCACATCTCAGGGCTCTGCAATTCAGACATGGCACATGACTGCCAAAGTCCATGCCACAGGGACCCAAGTCTAGGTGTTGAGCCCGTGCCTCCGCCCACCTCCTGAGAGACATATCTGCAGCCCTTTGGAGGCTGCTTCACTCTAGTTCGAGCATGGGATGGGAAGAGATAGTGGAGGAGCCTGGAAGCCCTGGAGACCCCACCAAGGTGGAGCACCACAGCGACCTGAGGGGTGCTCAGGACTCACCCTGCTTTCCCGGGAGGCGGGGCCGGCTCCCCCTTGGTTCTGACTGGAGGTCTGTGTGGGGAAGGTGTGGGAGACGGGGATGGGGACGAGGAGAAGGACCGGGACCTGGGGAACAAAGAGAGTGTGAGGAGGAAGTCTGGTGCTTGGCAGATTCCCTCACTGGGTGGAGCTGGCACATCCCCTAGGAATCGGACCTGATCCACAGAGAACTTAGGTTCAGGCTCAGCTGCTTCACCATCTGATAAAACACACACTCAGGAGAGAACAGAGAAGGGCAGCATGTAGCCTCAGGAAAGAGTGGGTGCTTGTCTGCAGGAGGGCATTTGTGTTCAGGAGAGGACACATGGCTCTGCCTTAGCCAGGAGCCAAGTGGGTGAATATGGCTCTGGCTAAGTGTAGGATCTGAGACACCACTGGGAGCTGGCAGAACTGGTAAGGGTCCCGAGCACGTGGTAGGCAGGCAAAGGCACAGGCACAGAGGTCCCCAAGCAGTGACAGCGTGACATAAGCAGGGAGTGTACAGCTGGGAGGAGATTATGACCCGATGATTTCCACACCAGTGTCAGGTGTCAGCAGGATAGACAAAGAGCATGGGAAAGGGGGCTGGGTCCAGGTGGAGTTTCCAGGATGGAGTTCTGACAGTGAGGTCACACCAGGCAAGAGGATGAAAGGGACTGGGTTGGACCATGTTGCCTACTCAAAAGCCATCACATAGGATGCCCATTACTTCTAGCTGGGTGGTGCCAACAGTGGTCAGGTTCCTGCAGTCCTTCATGCTTCCAAAGGCAGGTTGCCGGAGAAACCTGGCATCTACTCTTGTGGCCTCCCGAGTGCTGTCTTACCTCATGGGCAACCACTATGGAGGACCAGAGAAGAGTACAACCGAGGGACAGGCCCAGACCCCCCTCCTCACTCAGCCTGTCCTCCTGAGCACGCTCCGGGAGGGGCCGCTGCAGAGCCCACGGCCAGGACTCAGGTCTCCTTCCTCATTTCAAAGGAGGACACCAGACCCGCAGATCTCCAGGCAGCGCTGAGGGAGCTAGTCTACTCAGAAAGACACACCCACTAATTACTAAGCTGATGGCCAATAGTGAGAATATGCTGACGTTTCTGGAGCAACTGATGGGAGAGTGGAACATCCTCATTGGTGTCTCCCTGCAGCATGACCTCACGGTCCTGGGTTGACCTCAGTAGCCTCCTGTGTCCTGCCTGCTATGGGGCCCACTCAACTCCTCACCTCCTATGCTGTGCTTATCAGAAATACCTGTAGAGTGAAATGTGGACTCCTCTCTCGACTCCGTGTCAGCTGCCTCCTTTACACAAGTGCCCTAACCTTAGGGTATGGGGTAGGCACAGAACTTTTCCCCCCGTTATCTTCTGCCACCACCACCATCAGCTGCTTACCCAGAGCAAAGATCACATATACAACTTTCTCCCCACATGGAGTCCAAAATTTCCAAAAGCCCATTGTTTTCTCTACCTGTCTAGCCTTGTATTTTACACAGGGCCCTATTGACCTTTATCTGTCTCAGAGGCTCCCACAGGTTTCCTTTTGCCCCAACCCTGAGGCCCATGGTCACCTCCCTCTCCCTGCTTCCCCCCATGCTGCTGACAATTGCAGAAGGAACCTGCTTGTGCACTGGGGTTTCTGCCAGCATGTCTATGGATAGCCTACACACACCTACAGAGAAAGGCTACTATTCTTTCCCCTCCTGGTTGCCTGCTATTCTACAAGAGTCTCAATGTCCATAGAAATAGGCCCACACTCAATTTACTTCACCCCCCACAAACACATTAGTAAGCATCAGATGAGACGGCTTCAGCAACCTCTCAGATCTGTTTTCTAATTCTCTATCGTTACATCGGAAAGCACCAGTTGGGTGTGATAGCATACTTCTTTACTCCCAGAACTCGGGAGGCAGAGATAGATGGGAGTTCAAGCCAGCCTGGTCTAATACATAGCAAGTTCCAGGCCAGCTAGGGGCTATACAGTGAGATTCTGTCCCCCAAAAAGTTTAAATCTGAAAATTTCCTTAAAAAAAAAAAAAAAAAAACGACCGTATGCCAAGGAAGGTGTAACGCTGCCAGGGACACCAGATTACAGCAAGGGACAGAGAACATTTTATCCCCACAAAGATACCAGTGGTAATACGTCCCAGAGCAAACGGTTGCACGTCTTTATGTGTGCCAACTAATGACTAGGATTAAGACACTTTCACCCACACACCCTACCAGCGTTACCACTGAACACTATTCTATCCCTCAAGCCAACCTGACTGAGGAAAAGGGCAAAACTTGCATTGGCAGAGTCTAAGCCATCACGTTTCCATGGGGCAGGGCAGGCTGGATGTGGAGCGTAATTTGCTGGTAGAATTTTGTCTAAAGCTCTAGAAGCGTCTATTTTTAAAGGGGAAGATTCAACAAGAACTTGCTTGACCCTCCTAGGGCTTTCTAGGATGATAGAAGCACTGCATATTCACACCTGCCACACAACATGGACACCCCAGGTGCACGTCCTAGATCTCAGTTCAAACCACTCCACAGTGTGCAGTTTACTGAAACCATTTTGCAAACAGGAAGCCAGGAAACCTGCCAACTGTTACAGAGAGAAGCACAACCTCTTGATCTGTCCAGAGCACCGTGCTCACAACACTCGAGGAGCTCAGTAGGCTGGGACATACCTGGACCGGCTGCCTGAGAACGAGCTGTGTCTGGAAGAGCGGCTGGAATAGGAGCTGTAGGAGGAGGATCGGGACCGGGACCGGGACGAACCGGAGCCAGAGTAGGATGAAGACCGTGAAGATGACCTGTGGGCCCATGCAGAGGCAGTGAAAACGCGACCTCCACTACTCCCCCACTGCGATGTACTGAGCCAGTTCTTTTGGTGCAGTGAGAGAGCATGGCTGCATACAGAGACACTCACAAGCACGTACAGCAACACAGGAAGACACACTGCAGCAGCACCACTGGCAGTGGAATGTCGTAGAGACTAGGACTGGTTGGTGAGGAGGTACCATGGTTACTGGATAACCCAGAGACTAGTTTGAGTGTTGGACATAGCCAGGGGGTGAGTCTCCCAGCTGACGCTAGTGCTCACATGGCTGTTTCTGTACTGCCCACTTACACACACCTTAGTTCCTCCTGACTCCATCTGGAACGCCTTCCTCAGGCAGGGAGACACAGCTCTCATCACCTACCACTCACCTCCGCGTGTACTAAGGCAAATCCTCTGAGAAGCTGGATGACTGGTCGGTGGACTGTGAAGTCTGTCTGTCAGCAACCCAGAGCCTTTTCCACTGATCTGAGAGGCCCCTCCCCTCCCTGAATGACTGTATGACTAGAGCAGACAGCCAGACTAGTGTCTATACCATTCTAGGTCACCCAACCTACTTACTTTTAGATGTGAAGGCTTGCTACAATTCTTGTTATCAGTCCCACCTAATATCCCACTGACCTGTCCCTTGGGCAGTGACCACACACACACAACAAACTGGCAGCCAGTAGATGTCATCAAGACAACCATCTTCACAGGCCCTTGTACCTGGAGGAATTGGAAGCAGAAGCTGATGAGGCAGAGGTTTTGCGACGCCTTCGTGCCCGGCTTGGGGAGACTGATACACCAAGTTTCTTCTTGGGAGACTTGGATCGGCGCCAAGGGTCCTTCCACTCATCAGCTCGTTTCACCTGTGGCCCCACAGAAGTGGTCTCCTTCTTTGGTGGCTCAGCTTGACGGCTGGAATCACAGAGGGATTCTCAAAGCTCAGGCTGCCACCCTTCCCCAACAATACTGCTTGAAGAAAGAGACTGGAAAGCCAGAGCACGTAGTGACGTCTACTCAAGGGATACCTGAAGAGCCCTACAAAGAGGTAACACAGCCCACCTTCTATTCCCACAGTTAGTTGCCTCCAGAAATGGTCTCAACCTTAGTGTCGTTCTCCCCCCCCCCACCCGGGAGCATCCCCATTTTCTCTTAAGTATAGTAAGTACTTTTAGGGGATGTCATTACTTATTTCTTTCTGACTCTACTGTCAGACAGGGATGGAGTCCACCTAGTTCAAACATGCCTATCTCTAGTGTTGGCACACAGTAGGTACCAATATTCATGAAATTAAAGCAACAAAAATCATGTGTCTTCAAATGCTTGTTAATAAAAAAGTTAACAAGTCCATGGCTTAAGCATTTTCTTTACATTTCAAGAGTCTGAGTCCGGTTCAACTGAAGCCAGGGAACTTCTTGAAAACGGAGAGACGAGTATCCTAGGCTCCTTCCCTAACAACACTGGCCTCAAGTGCTCAGGGAGGCTAGAGAAAGGGCATCAAGGGAGGCTGCATTACCACCATGGAAGTACAAACTGCCTGTTTATACTTTGGAAAGTTCTCTTTAGTCACCAGCCAGTGGCAGGTACCAGGTCCCCTGCTGAGGGGCGCAGGTGAGAGCAGCACTCAGTGCTGGAGTCTACCCCAACAAGACATGTGAAACCTGGCTTGTGTCGCTATAATCTCAGCCCTAACCCCAAAGTCCCAGGGACATCCAGATGCTGCCTGAAAAAGAAATGCAGGAAGGTGGTGAGAACGTAACAGTCTAACACAGCAGTTCCCTATTACTGGCCACTGGGTCACGGCTTCATCTTTCTACTTCTTAGATCTTCTCATTCTAAAAACTAAGATGAGGGGCTGGAAAAACTGCGTAGTGTTGAAGAGCACTGGCTGTTCTTGAGAAGACCTGGGTTCTATTCCCAGCACACGCACGGTGGCTCACAACAGTCTGTAATTCCAGTTCCAGGGGATCAGATGCCCTCTTCTGGCTGCCAGAGCCACTGCACACATGTGGTGCACAGACATACATGCAAGCAAAACACCATTCACATAAAATAAAATTAGGAAAACACCAAACTAAGACACAATCAGGGTCACTAGCCTCTCTACTGGTCATCTGGTCAGTGTAGTCTTTCCACACAGAAGAAAACAGGAGGGATACCCTGGTAGTGGGGAGTTCCCTCTTCTTCGGATGTAACCAAACCAGTATTCAAACCCTCTCTGTAGGAAGAGCCCGTCACTAACTACCTCTAGAGACAGACACTTGGGCCCGCTGAGAACAGGAACCTCTAGCAGGTGAGGACACTGCTGCGATGGCCCCATCTTCTCGCCCCTGGAGGGTGAGCACCTGAACTTAGGCACTAGTGCTACCATCTTCATCTGAGTGGCCAGCTCAAGGCTCTCCAAGGAGAGGGCTGTCCACCATGTCCATGTGTGAGAGGGTGGCAGCACAGCACACTGAATTTGTTACTAGAGATACTTTATTTTAGACGTTTTATTGCAGTGACTCCCTGAGACACACAATCTGGTGTCTGCTTTGGAGCAATGATGCAATAAGACCTCCTTTACAAGGAACTGAGCTCAGTGGTCGAGTGCTCTAGCATGTAGATACCATGAAGTCAATCACCAAAAGAGAAAATGAAAAAGATATTGAGGTTTAAAAAGACAAAGTATGCAGGTAAGTAACAAGCAGCAATCTGGACTACAAGTATGGGGAAGGCTGGGGGAGGGGGCTTGATCTCAGTCAGGGCTACAAATAACTAAGGCCAAATGAGAGGCTATGTGAAAAATATGCTATCATTTTTATAGGCATGTAAACTCCCTATTTAGTGGTAGGCCTTTGCGAGGAATGACTGGATGAACCATCATTAAAGAGTTCATGTTAATGTACCATTTAGAGGAAAAAGCTGCAAGACTGACATACCCACCACTGCCAACAAGTTTGGCCACAAAAACCATTCATGACCACCATGTTCAGGCATCAAGCTTTTGAGCCGATAAGCTAACCCCACTTAGCTAGCACCTGAGTTGTGCTATAACACAGGCTATGCATACTTTGCTTCCAAGACACCCTGAGAAAACTGAGAGATTTTAGCAGGGGATTGCTACCCATTTTACCCATCAGACCTAGAAAGTCAGGCAGAACACAGAAACACAGGAGGCAACACCTCTCCATTGGTGTCCCCAAAGCCCATCACGTGTGGCCTGATTCAGGACTATAGCAAGCACCAAAGGAAAAATGTTGATCAGGAACTACAGCAGAAAGCTGCTGGACAAGGCAACTTTGCCATTTATAGACATTGCTGAAGGGGGGAGGCACTGGTGACCTCTGATGGCTGCAGCATCTCATGCCCTCCATGCAGCACAGCCCCACATCCAAGGCTACCAGAGCTCTGCAGGGCAAGGGTCAGCTGTGCTGCCCCAGTCAATGCCGAGGCTGGCAAACACAGGCCCAGGGTGGCATAAGGAAGTGAGCTGTTGATGAGGAAAGTAGCCACCCCACGTGTCTGGGAACTCCAACACAGACAGCTGCCAAGTTTGAGGTCAAAGAATAAAGAGCAATAGATGGCAAGTCACTTCTAAAACCAGGAGGGTTAAACACCTAGTAAAGACAGGAAGAAGGAACTGACAGCATGTGGGTTCTTCCCTCCTACCTCAATCTGCCAACACCCGAGGAACACGAACTTCTGCTTATCTCCCAGGAAACTGCATATGCTTCCCCAGGGCTGTCCCATCTGGTCACAGTGCATACACTGTACCCCAACTCAGAGGGTGGCTCCCACTGTATTTCATCATGCCCACAGATCATGTGACGAGCGGATGCTTTCCAACACACATAGATGATTTCTACTGGCTGAAAAACCTCGAAGTTCAGTAATTCCTTCTTCCCTCTGGGAGGTTCCCAGGAGTAGAAGTCCTAATTATTCTCCATTCTGGTTTACCATTACTTCTTATGCTATGGTCCTCTTCCCAAAGTCAACACTTGCTGCCTGATCCTCTCTTCTAGCCCTTCATATATGACACCAGACAGCAGAGATGTATTCTTACTGTCATTTCTCCATCCCATGATCTAAAGAACACAGAAGGCCAACACGTGCTAATCACATGAGACACCAACAAAACTCAGAGAAGGTTCAGCATGGTAGCACATACCTTTGATCTTAGGAATCTGGAGGCAGAGGCAGTGGATCTCGGTCTCTGTGAGTTCAAAGGCCAGCCTGGTCTACATACCAAGTTCCAGGATAGCTAGAGCCATGTAGTGAAACACTATCTCAAAAAACCCAAAACTCAAGACCAACCAACAAAAATACAAGAGCAAAAATCCTGTCTGTGTGCTTCACTTAGCTCTAGTTATTGACCAACTGACCATCCCAGAAGGAAGGCCTAGGTCCAGTCCTGAACTGCACATGCTGGACTGGAGCAAGGCTTCCCAAAACCTACCACTTCGATTCTGAATCTGAAGATGTGTTTGACCATACTTACGAGCCAGTGAACCCAGAGACACAGAACTGGTAACAGTAACAATGGCAGCAAAGCTAGTCCCAAACCCATGTGTTCTGGGATGGGTAGAAACAATGACAAAAGTAGCTGGGCACTGTACATGTCTGGAACCCCAGCAGGTGGGAAACTGAGGCAGGAGGATCATAAGTTCAAGGCTGAGCTACATAGAAAGATGAAGTCATTCACATTGTTTTTAAGTGGTGGGCAAGCCTCACTAAAATGCATTTCTGACATTTACAATGCTATATCCACACTGCCTTTGGCTCTTCATTTCACATTTCCATTCCCCACCCCTGCTGCTGTGCAGAAAATACGGAAGGGAAGATCTACCCTGACGTGGCAGCACTGTGGGCTGAAGGGCCAGGGAAAATAAAAGCAGAAAGTGGTTTCTTTGGAAAATAGTCTGGCAGGTCCTCAGTTACTAGATGACCTAGCAGCTTCTCCCATGGTAATCCAAGAAGGGAAAGTCCATGTCCACACAACACACGCATACAAATATTCACACCTAACCGTTCAAAAAGTACCAACAACCTATATTCACAAACAGACAGACAGGAAAAGCAACTGAGGCACAGCCATAGTGCTTCCTGCAAATGTGATCTAAAAGCCCACAGTGAATGGCTCCAAGCTCATGCCATGTCCTACGCAGGCAAGCTGGTTCAGGGAAGCAAGGAGCTGCTGGCACAAGAGCTTAAGAGAGGCTACAGGGTAAGACACGCCGGTGCATGGGGCTGGGGTGGTTTACCTTGGTGGCTGTGGGGATCGGGGCTTCGGCTTCTCCTTGTCCTTCTCCCGGTCTTTGTCCCTGTCGCGGTCTCGGTGCTGCCGATCCTTCTCATCTCGCTTGGCTCGCTCTCTTTCCCACTCCTCTTTCCTCCGCTGCCGCTCCTTGTCCCGCTCCCGCTCCCGTTCTCGCTCACGCTCTCTCTGCCTGCGCTCACGCTCTCTGTCTCGCTCCCGTTCCCGCTCCCGTTCTCGTTGTCTGTTTTCTCGCTCTCGTTCCCTCTCCCGTTCCTGGGTTAAAAAGCCAAATATAGATGCTAAGTTACACACTCTTTGGTAGAAGTGAAAACGGGAGCAAGCAGGAGGATGCTCTCAAGAGGTCATTTTCTTCCCAAGTATCTCCTTAAAACACATCAGCTGTGTTTGATGGCAAAGGCCTGCAACTCGGAGACTAAGGCAGGAGGATCTCAAATTCAAGGCAAGTCTGGGTCAAGTGAGCGCCTATCTCAAAGTCACTGACCTAGCATGTCCAAAGTCTCAGGTAGTTAGGTTTAATTCCCAGTACCACAAAATACAGAAACACACAAGAAAACACATGATAAAGAACAGGAATGCATACAACTTAAGAGTGATCTAGAACTTTGCCAACACCAACATGGTATCCCATACCACAGGCCCTCCCATAGGTGACCCAGCTCAGTCTTAGGATGGAAGTCTCAATGGCTGTCATGAGGGCAGGCCCACACATAGTGGTTCAAGAACACTGTCTGGAAGGAACAGTGTGCATCTCCCAGTATTGACTTGTTTTCCTGCTTTGATAGTCAACATAAAAACGTAACAAGTTCAATCACAGCACAACTGACAATCTCCAGGCCTTTGGAGACCTAAGGAGACACCAGGCACACACTCCTAGGCCATTCCTACCACCTGCTCACTAGACACAACAGAGAACAAGTACCTGTGCCCTGTGCCCCATCTCCAGGAGGAAGCTGTAGGGTCATGGTTCTGGGCTATAGTCTGCACAGCTTATCAGCTACGGGCTCCCGGGGCTGCCACCTTCCTTTGCTGCTGTGACAGTTCAGGGCTGGTATATGAGTCATAGCATATAACTGCCCAGGGGCTTCTAATAGGCCTTTCCTAGAGCAGACTTTCCAAGTAAGCTGAGAGTGAAGATGGAACGGGCAGTCTGGAGCGCACAAGTCTTTATACACAATAGGCTCTTGGGGGTTTTCACCAGAACATCACGGCAAGGCCAGACAGAGCCACATCCTCGACCAGCAGGCTGGGTGGGTAAGAATGGTGCTACAGTGAGAACATTGCTCAGGGGCTTCCAAGAGCAACACACTCATGGGAGTGACAGTCTTCTTGAAAACTGGCATCAACAGCCTTACAAGAAAGTCTAACCTTACAAAGTCATGGCAAGAACAACGATTCCAGGGAAGCCCACTAGACATCAGACTATCACAGACTTAGCCAGTGGCTCCCTACATGACCAACCTGGGCTCAAATTCAGCACCATGGCTCAATACGTTTTGCTAATTGAAGAGGCTCACAGGAAAGACCACAGGAAGGGTTGACTGCTGTTGGTGAAGAGGCACATACTTGTATGTTTGAGTCAGGAGGACTAAGAGTCTGAGGCTAGCCCAGGATACACAGACTAAGGGAAAAGGGAGTTGTAACAAGCGGATCATACTTACGCGATAGTTATGATACGGCTCCGTTTCTGTATACTGCACTCTGAAATTCTCGTACTGTCCACCACGCCAAAAACGCTCTATCTCATAGTCATAATAAGGATCTGCATAAGGCTCAAGTCTGAAAAAAGAGCCAAAGAGAAGGAAATCTTGTCATTTAGCAATGCTACGGCAAAAATTCTACATGAAAGACAAGCCAACAGAATCCAACCCCACATGATGAGAAGGTTATCTACAGCTAAGATCACAGGGCCGTCACCCACTATCACTGACACGTCAGTCAATCTGGGGAGAAAAGCCCTGGAATTATTCACAGGTGAAGACAAAGAAAAACCTTCTGTATCCATTTCTGGAGAAAATACTCAATAAATACAAATATTAATTTGTTTTTTTCTCAGTGAGATAAAAACCTTTCTTCTCTTCCTCCTCTTCTTTTTTTTAACTCAGAGTTTCTCTGTTGTAACTCTGGTTGTTCTGGAACTTGCTCTGTAGATCAGGCTGGCCTCAAACTCACAGAGATCTGCCTGTCTCTGCCTCCCAAGAGCTAGGACTAAAGGTGTGTGCCACCACCACCTAGCATAAAAACATTCTCAAAAACACTTTTGAGTTTAGTCCCAGGAAACCACAAACATTAATTCCACAACGCTGTGCTCTGACCCGACACGTGTGCTGTGGCACTCTTGCCCACATCCCATACACTATATGCATGTCCACACACAAAATTACAGCAGCAGCGCCTTTAAAATCAAAGCTGGAGAGAAGCACTGAGGGGTTCCCTAAGCATTAGGATCCCATGGGACCCATGACCACCCGCCAGTGTGTGCAGGTACTGATGGTAGGATTGGAAGAGAAGCCCAGAGAGGTGGCAATGCAGCAGAACGTTCTGTTTGCCATCCTGTGACACTACACCTAGAGAGCCCATGACAGAGCCATTCACACAACCACCCACCCACCTCAATAAGACAGAAGGACAAAAGCCTAACATGGAAACGGATGTTGTTCTCACATACAGCTAGCCAGTCAATGAGGAAGTAAGAGTGCACAGAACCCATTTATAATAACAGAGGGAAGGTAACTGTGAATGACACATGTTCAACCAGAAAGTCGCAACTAAGAGACAACTAAGTGAGGAGATATGACTGGGTACTCCCTATCGCCATGCTGGTTCCTCGTGCACTGGGTCATGAGCACATCCCCAGTAAAAACCAATGACCACATGCATTGGCTAGATACATACACTTGACATCCTGGTTCACGTGAGAAAGAGACACAAGTCCAGCCAAGGAAACGCCACAACAGAGAAGGTACCCTCTGAAGCATGACAACACCCCAAAGAGCTCCACAATTGGATGCACTTCATTCAGTGCAGGAGGAAAGCGCGTCAGAGGACACATAGTAGGCCAGCATCTCTCAGTCCCATTGAATAATGTGTACACCTGACTATTCTCACCTCAAAATAATCCTGTCACTATACTGGTGAGAAAGTTTATAAACTAGATAAGGTATGCAAATTAACTAAAAGTAGGGTAACTGAAACAATGTAACTAAAGTCACCAAAATTTATAAGCTGCTTACTTTTGAAATTCTCATTCAGTATTTCTGAAGTTAATAACCCAAACCACAGACTACAAAGCTGTGCCATACACCAAATTTACCTCTTCACTTTCCCAGCTAATTCCTGTTTATGCAAGCATGGATTCAGCACCTGCCCTATGCAGTGCAGACAGAGCTCTGGGGCAGCCCAGTGTGTGTGAGGAACAGGAGCTGGGACTAAGCAACAATGCTAGAACAATACTTAGCCCTTCTTTTCGTACTTTTTACCACCAAGTAGCCAGAAACTAGAGATACGGGCTGTAGCAAAGTGTTTCTTCATGACTAAGATAGTGATTCAACTGTATCGTAACACGGATTATCATTCACCCCCTGTCCTAAGCCCCCAACTTGGTCCGTCACCTTCCAATAATGTTGGGAGCCCCTGAAGAAGAAGTAGAGGAGTAGCACCTTCAAGGCCACACTGCTCCTCTGGATTTGACATTAGTCCTCAACACCACATAATTACTCTTTGAGGGTTTTTTTGTTTGTTTGTTTTGTTTCTTTGTTTTTTGAGACAGGATTTCTCTGTTGTAACTCTGGCTGTCCTGGAACTTAGGCTGTAGACCAGGCTGGCCTCAAACTCAGAGATCCTCCTGCCTGCTTCCCCTGTGCGCCACCACTCTCAGCTCTATTAAGATTTTTAAAAGACCAGCGTTAAATGTCTGAGGAGGGGCTGAAGAGATGGCTCAGTGGTTAAGGGCACTTGCTGCTCTCCAGGACACGTTTGGTCCTCAGCTCTCATGTCGGGCAGCTCACAACAGCCTGTGACCCTGGATCCCATGCCTTCTTTTGTCCTCCATAGATAACATTCACATACACATAAATCTTTAAAAATAAAACAAAACCTCATTCCCTGAGTAACCAAGAAAGAGGTGAGGAGACAAAGGGATAGACTCAGTGTTGAGCCTGTAGGGACTTCAGGAGGCACCCTAGAGGCAGCCTCCCAAGATGCAATTAAAACATCTCCTCCACAGAAGCCAGAGCTGTGAAGACAGTGTCCTGGGACCTGTGTGTGGCTACTCCTGACAGGGCATGGGTGGCCAGGGCAAGCAGAGGATTCCTTACGTTGTGTCTCTGACATCTCTTGGGACCCGAGAATTCCAGTCTCGAAAGACTTCATTTTCCTTGTCAAACTCTCTGTCGTCTTCACCAATGGTTACTGTGAACCTTTTTTCTTCAAAGTCAGGTTCCTGCTCTTTTCGAATGGTTGCCTTTTTTAAAACCTAGCACCAAAGGAAGGCAGAAGTCAGTGTGAAATCAGAACCTCCAAAGCCACTGGGAACATCTGGGACCAGCACAGGGGACCCCAAAAGGCTTGTGTAAGCAAGGCCTTTATTTCCATCTCCCTAAAGAGGGAATGACTTGGGCACTGAGAATACAACAGACACACGGGTGCAAAGTGAGGTCTAGGGGCGAGAGAGAGAGAGAGAGAGAGAGAGAGAGAACTGAGTCTCAGGAGGCCAGGGAACAGGTCCTACAGAATGGTAAGGATTGTCTCAGTGCCTGGGGTGGTGGCCAGAGACAACTGGTCTTTTGGACTATCTGTGTCACCTAAAAATGTTAAGTCTGTGACTAGGGAGAGTCTCTCTGGCCTACTGGGATTTGTCTGTGACTGGGCCTGCCACACAGAGACGACTAAATATTATTTCTCAAACTATTAAAGGAATCCCAGAAATGTTCTCATAGCTTCCAAGGCTTTGCTGAGTTTCCATACTCTCTCTGGATCAAAGCTATGCCAGTTCTGCCAGGCACACTAAAGGGACCACCACCACCTTGCTTTTCCTCCAGAGTACACTGAATTCTTACCTCCTTTGCATGTCTGAGCCCACGTTCCCAGGCACTCTCTGTTGGGGGTTCTGGAGGGGGTGGAGGCAAAATTTCATCAACTACTGGCCCACCCTATTAAAAAATGAGAAGGGAAATATTGAGAAAGTACTTAAAAACATATCAAGAAAAAGGACAAAACATTTAAAAGACAAGCCAGCTAGCCACACACAACTGGCTCTCCTGCCCAACCGCCCACATGCCCTGGAGCATCCAAGCTTCTTCTAGACAAGTACAAGCACCCTGAACAGATGCTCCTTGAATTTCAGGTATAGGATGCCTTTTCCATAAAAAACACTGGTTTGTCTTCAGCTGGAGATTCAGAAAGAACTCAGGTATCCCATCTAGTGGCAACCGAAGAGGAGCTCACGTACCCAAGGGTTGGCAGGCATCAGTGGGTGAGGTCCAAGAGGCGGGGCACCGTTGGGTGGAAAAGGTTCAGCTTTGGTGATGAGGGAGTAGTTCCCCTTGTCATTCACTCCAGGGTGTATAAACCTACAGTTCATCCCCCAGGTGCAGTTCCCTAGGGAAACAAAAGTCCAGTGAGAAAAGACACCAAGAGCCCACCTGATGGGAGGGCGGCAGCTGGGGTGTGCAGCACACACTTACTGACTACTTGGGAAGCAACCTTCAACCTGTTTCTGTTCCCACAGGTCACTGTGCCTCTGCCTGGAGAGCCCCAAGTCGGTTACAGGCCAGCTTACTTCTCCCTCTGTGTACATAGGTACCCCACAGTCCTACAGAGGTGAGCAAGGCTGGTCTGGGCCAGTGGGTCAGCCAGACACTTTCATGAGATAGCATTCCCTTGATGAGAGCCCCTGCCTCGACTCCCAGGGCCTATTCACAGCTGCTCTGCAGATTCTATATCCATGGATTCACCACCCACAGATCAAATATATTTTTTGTGTTGCACTGAACACGTAGACATTTTTGTGTCGCCACTCCTTAAACAATACAGTATAGAAAGGACTTATTTACACTGTGTCCAGGATTGTAAGCCACCCAGAGAGGGTTTAAATTACAAGAGGGTATATGCTACACCATCTTTTAAAAGGGACTTGGACATCCTCAGTATTGACATCCACTGACATTCTGGATCCAATCTTCCATGAATATCACAGGATGACTAGGCACCAACTGTCTGAGTACTGATTAAAGCAGAGAAGCCAGAAAGATATCTAGAGCTAGAGTCTCTAGGGAGCTTCTGCAGGTACCTAGACATTCATTTTGACTCATGCTGAGGTAGAAATCAATCGGAGGCACGAACGTTAGCAGATCTCTGTTGAATCTATCCCAGGGTGGCCCTCTCCAACTCACTTCAGGATTATTTCTGGTCCTTAAAAAATGTATGACAAATTAAGCTACCTTATCAACCAAACTACCATTGAGCTTTTATATTTTGCTTATAATCAGCCAGATCCTAAGACTACTGAAAGAAGCTACTCAATTTTCAATGCAGAATGTTCAGTGTCATTTGAACATGTATCACACACAAAATTTATTAGAAGCATCTAAGATTTAAAAATACTTCCTATTGTATTACATATAATCTTAAATAATTCAAAACTATATTCAATCTGAAACAGATATACCAGTTGAACATTTTTGCCAACAAATAATGTTTTCCTTTATGTAGTTAAGTAGAAATAAACATTTAGTATTTAGGAAAAAGGCAAGTTGCATCTTTAAATACTGTGACTACTTAAGCCTGAGTTAAAATAAACTTGACACAAAATAACAGGATACTGATAAGACACAAGATATACTCAAAATTGTTTTCCTGCAAACACAAAAATGGCAAAATAATTTTTTTATTCCTAGAAGTATGTAAAGATTCACATGTAAGTTAATGAGGTCGGAAGCCTCACTGCACAGGGATCTGGACCCTGACCCCGGAGCTTTAGGGCATGACTAATGCAGCCAGGATCTGAAGTCAGAAGCACAACCATCCACTTCATGATCAACTCTCCACATCCATGCAGCTCTCAAGCTTGTTTATATAATTAAAATGTAACAAAAGCTCATTATAGAAAGCACAAAAAGTATTAAGTGTATGATTGATACCTAAAATACATACCCAGTCAGTAGATAAATAGGTGCTTATTATTTGTTTTAAACAAAACAGACAAATCCAAACTTAAAACCTCACCCCACTGTCAAATCTGACAGCACTTACATAGGCAGAAAGAAGAATGTATGCATGAGGGGAGGGGACGAGCAACAGAAGAGAAGGGAGGAGAGGGTCAGGGTATCCGTCACAGCGTCAGGATGACAGAACCCAGCTCTCAGGGAGCTAAGCTTAGGAACCGCTGAGAGTGTCTTGACTCTTGGCCACCTAAGTAACGAGGAAGATGGCTCCAGGAAGAACAGCCACCCTACCACACAGCCCAAGCAGATATCCTGAAACCACTGGACAAATGACCAAGGAGTGCAGGAACACCACTTATAGAGGTGAACTTTCATGGAGGTGGGACACATATACCATTGTTGCTAGGACTGTGGAGAAATGCCCTCCAGGTACACTCTCCTTACATGTTGCATGGAACGTTGGGCTTTGTACATAACTAGGGAATTAAAAAACTCATGCTAGTGAGATGGCTTTAGCAGGTAAGTGCCCTGGAACCCAGCCGGTGACCTGAGTTTGAATCCAGAGCTCACTCCTGAGATTGTCCTGAGTTCCACATACACATGCGTTCTGCCCCCTACAAACTTAGTTTCTTAAAAAGCTATTTAGTTAGAAGAAATGAAATGGAAGCAAAAATAAAAGCATTTTAGAATAGTATGGTCATTTTGTTTCTGAGTGTGTTAAGAAACTAGAGCGAAGACTTACAGGCTGGATAGGACTGTAACGTCTGAATTTTTTCAGCCTTTTTGGCATTTTGAGACAGTTTCTCACTGTGTTGCCTTGGCTGGCCTGGAACTATGTGTAGACAAGGATGGCCTCACACTCAGAGAGATGCACCTGCCTTTGTCTTCTGAGTGCTGGAATAAAAGGTGTGTGCCACCACAGTCAGCTATTTCTGGACTTCAGAGACCTATCTTTGAACATGGGATTTCAAAGGGAAGAATCGTCTTTCCTTAACTAGATGGTTCATACTTCAGCAACTCTTTTATAAATTTTTATGTTTGGGTAGATACTATTTAACATGGGAAATATTTTATAGTTAAACAAGGTAAAATGGGAATATATGTAAATAAAGAGTATGTTCTTTAAAGAGCATTCAGGGGACTGGACACTACAGTGCAGACCTTTGATTCCAGCACTCAAGAGGGTGGCACATTAAAGCCCAGCCTGGGCTACACTCTATCCTATCTTCCCTATCCTATACCCCCAGAAGTAGTTACCAACTTAGGGGTGGTTGAGCATGTAGTCACTGAATGTACATTCCCACTTTTCCTAAATTCATTACTCATTCTGGGCTGATCTTTGCTGTTCCTGCCCCTAAACAATTTAAGAAGAAAAAACTGACCTGTGTGCCTAATACAGCAGATCTAAAACTGCATCAGTGATACTCAGATACATGACCATGGCAGGTCTCTTAGCAGCAATCCAGGAAGTTAAACAGATGGCAGGAGGCAGCTGCCCCCTTACCTGTTGGCCACGGGCCCCTGTCCAATGGCCAAGATTCATCTCCGCTAACGTCTGCAGATGCCAGCAAGAGCAAGTGCACTGTGACTGAGTGCACAAGTAATTGCATATTTGTTAGGTCCAGGAATTAACAGACTTTTAAGCTTTTGATTTGCTGGTTGGTGGGTTGGTTATCATCAGCTGCATGATCACCACCATAGGCGAAGCATCTGTCAGAACAATGAAGATAATTTTACAATGTCCACTTCCCAAACAAAGCACTTGTTTCAGTCTGGAGCACACATTCTGAGAAGTGGTCCTCTTTCAATATGCCTTAGTTTCCTCTTCAACTGCAAATAGTAATAAATACAGCCTGTGTATAAAAGTCAAAGTGATTCACTGGTTTAAATATCCTCTCAGAAGGGAGGTAGTCCATATAGAAACACAAGGCCAGGCAGTGGTGGCACATGCCTTTAATCCCAGTAGTACGGAGGCAGAGACAGGTGGATCTCTGTGAGTTTGAGGCCAGCCTGGTCTACAGAGTGAGTTCAAGGACAGTTGGAGTTAGAACAGAGAAATCCTGTCTTGAAAAAAACAAAAAACCCCAAAATAAATAAATAAATAAATAAAAATACAGATTTGAGCCCTGAGAGCAAACTTCAGACCTATAAATCTGTGCCTTACAGGCCTAAAGACCCAGTGACTCATGGCACGCAATGGCACCAGTGACCAGAAAACTGGTGTGTCCTCTCAGCTCAAGGCAGAGCAAGCTGCAGCACAGCTAGCTAGCTCACAGATGCTTTGAGACTTCCTGAAGATTCACCATGGTAGTGAAAGAACTGGACTAGCTGCCCATGTTGGCTTGACGTGAACTGCACTCGCCCGGCAGAGGATGGCATCCATTTCTCCGTACAGATGCATGAGGCAACATGCAGGCACTCGGGCTGATTCTCTGCTCGGGGTTTGTGTGCAGCTGGGGCAGCTGCTCCAAGTGGAGTGCACACGGAGGACTCTTCAGTCCGTGCCACATTCTCCACCTGAGGGTGGTGAGTCCACCCCAGCATGAGACTGGTCACTAGTTGTTCTGTGTGGACTTCCTGTCCAGGACCTCTGTTGTAACTTTCCAGAAGTCATCTAGAGAAGCCACTGCACACTGGAAAGCAGACACACTCCAGATTTCAATATGGCAGAATAGATCTGAACATAAACACAGTGTCCCTTCTCTCTCTTTAAAAATATTTGCTTACTTTTGAGTATTAGATTTTTGCCTGCATGTATGTGTATCTGTGTACCATGTGTGTGACTGGTGCCTGTGGAGGCCAGAAAAGGGCACTGCATCTCCTGGAACTGGAGTTTCAAATGGTTGTAAGCCACCATGTAGGTGCCAGAACTGAACCTGGGTCTTCTGCAAGACTACCAAGCATTCCCAACTGCGGGGCCACCTCTCCAGCACCCTAGACTGTTTTTTGTTTGTTTTGAAACAGGGTTGCTCTATGCAGCTCTGGCTGTCCTGGAACTTGCTCTGTAGACCAGGCTGGCCTCAAACTCAAAGAGATCCACTTGCCTCCACCTCCCAAGTGCTGGGATTAAAGGTGTGTGCCACCACCACCACTCAACTCAGGCTGCTGTTCTTAAAGCAGCAGTTTCCAGCCTTCTTGGTCTGGGCCCAGCTCTGTGCTCCACTACCTGCAACTCAGACCCCACCCTAAGCACTGTCTGTCTAGCCTGAAGGTTTCCATAATATGTAAAAGATGTGTATTGAGTGGTCTCACTAGAGTGACAAATACTGAAGGGCTGGACCAAGGTGGGGCATGTACAACTTGGCAAATTTACCAAGACTCACTAGATTATACATTTGGTAGTGTATAACCTCAGCATTGCGGGGTTAGGTGGAGGGAAGCAGAGGCAGGCAGATCTCTTGTGAGTTTGAGGTCAGCCTGGTCTACATAGTGAGACTCTGTTTCAAAACAAAATAATAAACATAAAAAAAATACCTATCAAAATTTATTTCTTACTGATACAGGCGAGGCTGGCCTTTGAATATGCACGCACACAGTAGGAGTGCCTTACTTACCACTAGTTGTACATCACTATGAAAACTGCTCTAATTTCAGAGTCCTTGAATGGTCTCAGGGACTCCCAGAGGCCATAGGCCACTCTGTGAGGCATGATACTTTATAAACATGAAGGAGAACACAGGATCTAAAAGTGAGCAGGCACAGCTACGACACATAAATGGCTACATAAGCACATGAAAAGGATGCACACTGCCGAACAGAGAACCCAGCACTAGAAATGCTACTAGCAAAGCAGGAAACATTAAAGGGCGCAGCCACAGTAAAGCTCCTCAGGGGTTTATATATCAGTGGTCTAGTGTTCTACTTGCAGGCTCAAGGCTCTGAGTTTTATTACCCAACATAATCACTCTCGAATCACCATGTAATGTGAGCCTCCACTTCTGGGTCAATCTAGCAACCAAAATTACTTTCATATCCACACACAAGTGTCTTGGTGGTCACACTTTCTTTCTCTTAGGAACACAGAGATGGTTGCTGTGGTGGTGTGAATAAGGACGAGCCCATAGGTTCATTTATTTGGATGCTTGGTCTCTTATTGGAAGAACTGTTTGGGAAGGATTAGGAGGTGTGGCTTGTTGGAGGAAGGGGCAGACTCTGAGGTTTCAAAAGCACACACCAGAACCAGTTAGCGTTCTTACTTGAGAAAAGGGTATGTGTTCTCAGCTACTGC
Organism: Cricetomys ansorgei; assembly: GCA_026225945.1. NCBI lineage: Eukaryota > Metazoa > Chordata > Mammalia > Rodentia > Nesomyidae > Cricetomys > Cricetomys ansorgei. Next base: position 1,731,357 of record JAMJFZ010001280.1, read on the forward strand.
TCTGGTACCACGCCTCCCAAACCATGCTTAATTCATGATTCATGAATTCAGATTCACCCTCTGAAACTGTAAGCCCCCCAAAGAGATGTTTCTAAGTTGCCTTTGGTCATGGCATCTCATCACAGCAATTAAAAAGTAATGAAGACAGAAAGTGATACCAGGAATAGGGCTATTGATATGATAGGCCTGACTGTACCAGGATTTTTTTTTTCTTTTTTGAGAAATATGCGAGATTTTTGGGACTTTGAACCAGGAAACTTTTGAATACTGTAAGCAGGGCTTAATGGGCCAACCTAGTAGGAGCTAGGAAGACTAGTATTAGTGCTGAGAACATGTGGACTATTGAGGCCCAGCTCAAGAGGTTTCTTATGAGAACAATATTAGTACTGGGCTAGAGACCATTTTTGTGATGTTTTTGCAAAGAATGTGGCTGCTTTTTGTCCTACGAATCTGCCTGAGGCTAAACTGAAGAGTTTTTTCAGAGGAGATACCAAGACAGCACAATACTGACCCTGTTGCTTGATTATTAGTGATCACTCTTATGCAGATCTCAAATGAAAAGGAGTAGCTGGGGCAAAAAGAAATGCAAAAATGTAGGCAGTTATGGTGCACGCCTTTAATCCCAGCACATGGGAGGCAGAGGCAGATAGATCTCTGAATTCAAAGCCAGTTTGGTTTGTCTAGAGTGAGTTAGTTCCAGGCCAGTCCAGCACACAAAAAACAAAATAAAACAAAAAGGAGTTCAGTTCCCAGCACCCATGTCAGGCAGCTCACCACAGCCTGTAAGTTCAGCTTCAGGGGATCCAACACTTCTGGCCTCAGCAGGTACCTGCACTCACATGCACAGCTACACATAATTAGAAACAACACTAGCTAATCCTACAATTTGTGAAAAGGAACTGTCAGTTCCTAAAGAGCAATAAATCAAAGTTTATGCAAATGCAATCTAAGGAGGGGCCACCTTCCATCCCAACCAGGCAGCCAAGGTTCTATAAAGGGCTCTGAATCCTCCTTCTCAGTCAGGGAAGAGTGCCTGAGGCTAGGTGTGTGGTAGGCATCCCTGCATGGAGGTCACTGCACGGTACTGTGAGAGTGAAGCCTGGATTGTGTTAGAGACCCCAGAATGTTGGAGGAATGAGAGGGGCATCTGCCAAGGAAAGCTGCATGCAGACAGGGAGTGGAACAGGCAAGAAAGACAAGTGGGCCACAGTCAGCAAATGTGGAAGGCAGAGCCAACTAAGCCCTTTGACATCAGGCAAACACTACAGTGTCTGGAGTTTGCCCTTCTGGGTTTTGGTCTTTAGTTCACTATTTCCTCACTGCCTCAATCCTCCACTTTTGGAATGTTGGAAATACGTATTTTGACTTATGATTTGATTGTCTGGAGACTCAGGAGACTTCAAACTATGTTGAGACTGTGAAAGACTACTGGGACTTTAAAGTTGAACTAAATGCATTTTGTATTATGATGTGGCCACAATCCAGATGGGACCAGGAGTGGATGGAAATGTGATGGTTTGAAAGAGAACGGCCCCCACTGGCTCATATATTTGAATGCTTAGTCTCCAGTTGGTGGAGCTGTTTGGGAAAGATGAAGAGGCTGTCAATGGGGGCCTACTTGCAAGGTTTCAAAAACCCATACCATTCCTGGTTAACACCCCCCCACCCCCGCCACCTAAACTCAGCTCCTGCTCCAGGGCTATGCCTGCCTGCCACCATTCTCTCCGCCATTATGCTCAATGACTCACCATCTGAGACTGTAAGCTCTGAACGGACTCTTTTTTTCTGTAAGTTGCTTAGGTTGTGGTATCTCAACACTGCAACTGAAAAGTAACTAAGATACCTGCGATTCTATTCTTCACCTTTTGAGGAACTGCCAGACTATTTTTTTTATCTTCCCACCTGTGGTGTGCAAGAGTTCCAGTTTGTCTGCAACTTTGCTATTACAGCAAGCATTGTTTTATTTCTAATGTAACTTCTCTTGTTACTGATGGGGTCTTTTTTTTTTTTTTGAGACAGTATCTGTAGCCCTGGCTGGCCTGGCACTCAAGAGATCTGCCTGGCTCTGCCTTCTAAATATTGGAATTAAGGATGTATGTATGTATGTATGTGTGTGTGTGTGTGTGTGTGTGTGTGTGCGCGCGAGCATGCGCGTGTATGTAATGCCTGCAGAACCCAAGAGAGGGCAACAGATTCCCTAGAGCTGGATTTATAGGTAGTTGTCAGCTGCCTGACATGGGTGCTGGAAAGGACCTGTGTCCTCCAAGAACCACACCTGCTCTTGGGCTGTCTCTCTAGCTCTATCAAAGGGAGGATAAAACAACTTAATTCAACTGAACACCAAGCTTATAACTTGTAGGTTAGCAAAAAGAAGTTACAGCCAAATATATTTCTCATAACGATGACAAAGTAATCCCAGAGAACTGCAAGTGCTACCATTTCCTCCTTTTCACATATAAACAGGATGAGAGAAAGAGAAGCACTAACAAAAAACACCCCAGATATATTACCAGTTATACTCACTAGTCTTTATGTCAACTTGACAAAGGCTAGAGTCATTTGGGAAAAGAGTATCTCAATTGAGAAGAATGCCCCAACAAGATTCTAGATTGCCCTGTAGGCAAACCTATGGACATTTCACTTTCTTAATTAGTGATTGATGTGGGAGGGAACCAGTTTTCACCTTATTGTTTCAGGCTTATTTCAGGCTTACTGTGGGTGGCATCACCCCTGAGTAGGTAGGGCTGGGGTATAGAGGAAGCAAACAAGTAAGCAGTGTTCTTCCATGGCCAATGCCCCTCCTTCCTTCAATAATGGACCACGATGTAGAACTGTAAGCTGAAACAGTACCCACCCCTCCCCAGCTTGCTATTGCTTATGATGTTTTATCAAAGCAACAGAAACTTTAAGGCACTCACCTAAGCTGCTTCCCATTTCTCGACTGCAGAAACAGCCCCATGGCATGGCCTCACTCATGAAAACCCAAACAGCTTCGAGTAGTCAGGGGTGCCCACCCAGTGTGATAACTGAGGCAATACTCCCATCCCAGCACATGCAGATATCTTGCAAAGAGCTGATTTGCATTTCCAATGCATTTCATCTGCTCTGTGGTTGGTAAGCTCTGATAACTAGGTCAGGGTGAGCCTCCATGAAGATGCTGATGCTGCCAGCCTGCCCCATGCAACCGGCATGCTTCTGAGCTACTAAGGCATCTTGCAGCACAGTTTAAGTGCAGAACCAATGGGAACCAAGTACAGATCCATACTGTATGCAGACTTCTGTTGCTTTCATCTACACATCTGTGAAGGATGACTGCATTTATTCTTCATGCCATTACCCCAAAAGTGACTTCTGCTTGCACTTACTTTCTTGAAATACTAACACTTTAAATATCAAAGCTTTAAAGAACTAAGTAGTATCACAGTCCTTCATTCTGAGGGTGCCTGGAGCAATGTCAAGTGAAGGTTACCAAGCAAATGCAGGTCCCACATCCTCATCCGATGCAGGCCTGCAAACGGCCCCACACCCTACCCCCAACGTACACAATTGACTGTGCAACTTAGACGGCCAACTCTTCACTTGGCACCCCAAGAGCAAAATCCCAGGGAAGGGAGCCTGAGAGGGATTCTCATGAATGTCCCATCACCGGGGATCTCTTGGCCTTAGGGACAGGGCTGTTTGTGGACCACTCTTGGGCACAGCCTTCCCAATGAGTAAGACAGAATTCCACTGCCCACCTGTGGAGGTTCCTGTCTTTCAAGTGCAGTGCCATGGCCTCAACCTGCATCTCCTCCCCGGCTCTAATGACACTAAGGAGGAAAGGGCCACAGCAGCTCTGTCCCTCAAGCCTCCTCCCTGTTGGCGTCCCAGCTGTGCTCTGGATCCAGGAGAAAGAAGTCTGGCCTCTGGCGCAGGGGACTTTAAGGTACAACAGAGAGTGAACACAGGATATTTTGTACCTTTAACCTGGCCTCTGAGTGGTATGGAATTTGGTATTGGTGGAAGAAGAGTGGATAATGGTGTCACATCTGGAAAAGAAGTACAGGAAGCTCTTGTGAACTTAGACTGCATACACAGGCTGGCCAGCGAGCAAAGTCATCCACGCGCAAGAGAAAACACCTTCCTATCTGTCCAAGGAAAACACTCAACATGAAATATACCCAATCACTGCGGCACATCCAAGCAATCCTTGCAGACCAGACTCTTAATTCCATTTCTGAATCCCCTAGGCTTTACAAAGCCAGAGCATCATCTGATGCTAAAGGGATGAATTGCTTGTAATGTGGTCAGTCTTGATCAGTAAGCCAGACTCAACTGCCCCTGCTGAAGCTACTTAATTTGCACTGGTTTTTAGCAGGAATGCCACTCAGAGGTTCTCCCTTGCCTTTTCAATTCCACCCCCAAATAAAGGACCTACTTCTGATCCATCTTGTCAAAAGTGGTTCTTTCCTTACAGAGGTGGGGAATGATAACACTGGAACAGCTAGCCTTATAGAAAGGACCACTCAGAAACAACTGCCACTGTCTGTTGCAGCCTTGGGTCTGTTATAAACAGTAGCCCAATATCTGCAGAGTAAAAAACACCTGGCAGCTCTCCTCCAAGGGAGTTTCTAAAGTGAGGACTGGACCTGGAAACGGTCTATTGTTCACCACCAATATCATCATCACTATCACCAATTCCTGAGGTCTACACCCATGGAAATGCTCACTGACATGAACGGTGTACCCAGGTGAGGATGAACTACCACCATAGCCCCAGAAAAGCTGAGGCAAAAAGGTGGAGACAGACAATTACCTTTCATGAAGAATCGGCAGGTGGGGCGAGGCCTCACCTTCCGGTCACTGGGGTCCTTCACCTCGCCTTCCTCCAGGTCATCATCCTAGAACAGAGGACAGTCATCTGGAGATGAGCCGACCTGCTCTGCCCACCACACCTCTTCACCAGGCTGAAAGCACAGAACTGGGTGTGGGGAGCATATACCTTTCCCACAGGTGTGTCCTCACCACATCACCCCCAGTTTCCCAATCTTAAATGCCCAGCTACACAACAGTCTCCAGCTTACCTATAACCTCAGAAGAATACCATGGGGACAGTCTGTTTCTATCAACTATGAGCAGGTAATGGCCACACTCTGGTCCTGACTACTTTGTACATGCTATACTTGTATATACTAACAGCACATAAACCTCGTACTCCGTGCCCTTTGCAACTGAACACAACTTGCCTCTCGCGAGGGAAGCTAGGTGACCCTGACAGGCAACACCACCTTGTGGCTCATTCTTCACTGTTACTTTAGGGACCTAGGAGCCACAAATAACAGAACCCAAGTAGCACCCCCAGGGTTCTCATAGGCAGCAAGACTGGACCACCCCAGGCTCTGCCAGCCACCCGTGTCCAGGGACTGTCCCGCCAGCCTGTGCTCATCGGCCTTGTAGCTGAGAGCCTTGCAGTTAGGCTACCCACACTGTCCGCCTGTGCTCTCTGACAGCCCTGGCACCAGGGAGAGTGAGCAAACACACCTCCTTCCTTGGTCTGCTGACCCCATGATGAGACAAAAGTAGAACAAAGCCATAAGCCAGGAAGTGAGGGAGCAACCACAAGTCAAACACCTATGGGCTGTTCCTGAAACCCTGCAGGTAAAACTAACCAAGGAATCTCTGGGAACACAAAAGAGCTTTGCAGGTCAAAGGGATCAGGAAGGATCCCCTTGTTTTCCTGAGGTAGCAGGGGTACTATGCCACACCTCCTGCTCTGCAGGACCCCTTGCTCACTGAAAGTCAGCTGCCAGAAACCTCCTTGCCAGCACACATCAACAAGCAGGTGTCCTATACAGCTGGGCCACAGCCACAAACTGCAAACATGAACACTCATGTAGGGGCACTTCCAGAGAGATGCTTATCCTGCAGGGTAGTCTGAAGACAAGTAGTCTTGGCCTAGGAAACTGTTCCTGAGGAGGGAGTCGGTAGTGCAACAATCACCTGACACTATGATAACCCATGTGCTAAGCAAGAATCACAGTGGAGCCCATGAGCCCACACAGAGGTAGCAACAAAGACCAACATACTAAAGGTATCATGGAGTGAAAGAAAGAGACGATTTCAGGAGAGTGCTTCCAAGGAAAGCTGCTGTTGGCCTGGAGTCACTGTGCTCTCTTGGGCCGAAAAATCATTCACAAAACCCACTTGCCTACCTGACCTGTTATATCTTCAGCATGCTATTGTGAGCATGGCACATGTCCAGGACCCCCAATACCCAGGGCTTCCAAAGAGCACGAAACCCAAGGTGCTGTGGGCTAGAGGAACAGTTTGGTAGGAAAGACGTGGCCTCCCTGTTACTGAAAGATGCTGGGCTAGGGTCTTTTAGTAGCATGCTGCTTCCCATGGAGTTCAGGACCTCTCACATGTGGATACCCATACTGTAGAACTACATTGGGCCAGAAAGTCAACGGGCAGATTCATCCCATGCATTGTTTCCAAGATAAAACATCAGACCAAGACTAGGGGTGCTGTCGAGGACAGGCTCGGTTCAATTCATATCCCCACTGCCCATACCCACAGCACAATTTTAAAGTTACCAGTGCCCCCACTGTCAAAGCCCTCCATAATTCTTACGAAGACTTCAATCCCATTTGACCTTTCACTGTGGGAAAAGGAAAGGAATTTAATAGGTAGCATCTGGCACCAGGCACACCTAAAATATAGCCAATAATCTCGACTTGAATATCATAGCATCTTTTTCCATTTTACCGACCCTGAGGTAGAGATCGATCTCCCCATAGTGAATGCACAGATGGCAAAACAAAAGATAACCTGCACAACGAAGTCCTTATTTAGGAGGAACTACACACGTTAACTCAGGAGACCACTTACTGTACAGCTGGGGGAGTAGGTGGCGCACCTGATATTGTATGCGTGAAGCCGCATGTACCCTGTTCACCTAGGTGCACTCTAACCCTACCACCAACCACCCTGTATGACCAGAGGCAGCCTCCATCCATGACACCCTCAAGTGAGCTGGGTGTGCAGCACCAATATGCTGCTGCAGATACAGTGCATGTGGGAACCTGGGGCCTCCAGACAGCAATTCACTCTCTTTGGATCACTCCAGAGATGTTTGTATCATCCACCAGAATGAGGCACCTGAAAAATCCCCAAATAGCTCATCTGCTTTGCCCTTCTCTCACCCACTTTGAGCTCAGTTGCACTGAACTTTGGGATGCATCCCCCAAATCTCCCAATTCAAGCTCTTACCACAGAATCATCTGCAAGGAAAATCTGACTCCCCACACTCACAATCCCATGTGAAGGCCAGATTTAAAGGCTTCTTTTGAGGACTACAGAAACTCTGTGGTTATTGACAGTAGCTTTCTAGTCTGAGGTATTCTGCATGAGCCTACTCCCAATCTCCACTGTCAACACTTCGTTCCCTGCCTCACCGCAAGCTCTCATTTTCCTGCTTGTCTGGCCCAGTCGACTGCTGCCCATCTCTCTAGGAACAAGGGAACCTGAAATCCCCATGAGCCTGCTTCTCCTGGTCAGGCGTGCCTGCTGAAGGGCACAGCTGTCTGCTCCACCATACTCACATCTATCTCCCCATCGTCGATCTCTCCGTCATCGTCCTCTTTCTTCTTCTCCTTGGCAGCCTCTGTGGGTTCTTTTTCTCCCACACTTTGATCTTCAGGCTTCCCTTCCTCTCTGGGAGCACTTTCCCCCTTCTCCTCTTCATCCTCTGCCCCAGCCTTTTCAGCTTCCTCCTCCTGGGCAGCAGGAGCTGGCTCCTCAGGGACCTCCTCATCGTAGTCTAGCTCATGCTCATCCAGTTCCCGGGTTACCGAGGAGGCTTCATCCCTGAGGTCACTTGTCCGGTCTTCCTCAACATCATCCCCCTCCTCACCTGGGGATCCCACTGGGACCCTGCTAAGCTCATGAGCCTCTGAGTCCTGATCCTGGGATTTGGGCTCACTGGCTCGGTCTTCCTCATCTGAGTGAGTCTCCTCCTGGCTTTGTATCCTAGTTGCATTTTCCTCATCCTCCAAATCAGAAGTCCTTTCCCCAGCTCCATCCAAATCTTGTTCGGATCCACTTTCCCTCAGAATGTCATCATCTGAGAGCGCTGGCTGTTCTTCATCCTCTGGGGAGTGAGGATCCAGTTCAGGGCTCTCAGCCACATCCATCAGGGCCCAAAGATCTGCAAAAGACAGCACAAACTCAGCATGGGCCCATCCTCTTGGTCCACATGCCCTCTGCCCTGTGGAAGAGGACCCCACTCTGCCCTTGTCCCACACAGTGCCTTCCAAGCCCACACGCCTCCCTGTGGAGTGCCAGGGCATAACTCCATGTGTAAGGCTGGCTCCACTCAGTCCTTCCTCCTGCCTGCAGCTGGCACAGGTGAAGAGAAGTGAACAGCAAGGGACAGCTATTGGGATTCACGGGAACTGACTTCTGAAAGCAAGGTTTCTACAGTAGAATGAGACAGTGCCCTAGGTCAGCAGAGGTTCCCAACTAAGCCATTTTTTCCTCTTACTCTGCCTCAAGCACAGCTTGTCACCTCTTCAACTCTCTAAGATTTTAATGACAAGACCTTGTTCAGACCTTCAACCCAGCCTCCAGCATGTTCTCCAAAGGCAGAGAGTACGAGACCAATGACACCAGAGTCCAAACAACCAAAGCTATCCATGTATCTGCTGTACAAATGAACAATGACAGAATATTTTTAGGCATTTAAGTCATACACTTATTAAAAGACTTTTTAGAAGACTCACTTCCATTTCTACAAATCAAGACATATCTCCCCACCCCCCACCCCCCGGGTCTGTAGACCATGTTAGCCTTGAACTCACAGAGATCCACTCGCCTCTTGCCAGCCTCCCATGCTGGGATTAAAGGCTTGCACCATTACTGTCTGGCGCAAATCCAGATTTAATCAAACCAAATGTTTTCTGGTTTTTCTACCTCCACAACTCATAGACGCACTTTACGGTACTGGGTAAAGTTGGGCATGCCTGTGATCATAGCATTTGGGGGCTGGAGGCCACCCCTCACTAAGCAGCAAAAAACCTGACTCAATAAAAAAGCACACTACTGCGGTTCGGTGGCCATCTAAGCTGGGGTTAGAGAGTAAATGCTGATATCACTTTTAGCACTCAGTAGCCAGTATTTCCATCATATCAGCATGGGATACCAAGTTATGACACAAAGGAGGAAAAGTCTGGAGTCCATCTGACTCTATATTCTGAGACTGTGAAAAAACACAAGAGTTTGACACCTAGTAAAATATACAACTTGTTCATTTCGGGATCACTGTATTTAGAGGCACCAAGCCGCACACATTTATGCTCTTTTTAACACTGCATTAACATAACTTTATATCTATCCACTAAAGATAGAATGTATTTTTACACGTATACACTGGGGGGCACGGTATTGAAGATGAAGGGCCTTGCGCACGCCATGTAAGTGCCCTATCTCTAAGCGATAGCCCAGATCCCAAATTCATACTTTTAAAAACTTGTAATTGAGTCAAAGGTCTGCCTAGGTTATAAAAGAAAACCTGTCTCAAATACGGCTTAGTGGGTAAGATGGTGGTGGTGGCACATGCCTTTAATCCCAGCACTGAAGGGGCGGAGGCAGGCAGATCAATGTAAATTCAAGGCCGGCCTGGTCTACAGAGTGAGTTCTAGGACAGCCAGAGTTACCACAGAGAAACCCTGTCTCGAAAAAAACAAACAAACAAACAAAAAAGGATGGCTTAGTGGGCAAAGGTGCCTGCCAAGGGCCAACTCCTGTAGGTTGTCCTCTGACCTCCACATGCTGCAGGACACCGACCACAGGGAGAGAGAGAATGAATTTAAACAAGAAAATAACACAAAAAGTAAAAAGATCACCTGTTTTAAATATGCAGTATCAAGAGTTGGTATCCAAAATTGAATAAAAATGTTTCTAGCCAGGTGTGGTGGTACATAACTGTAATATCCGTCCTTGGAAGATAAAGGCAGAGGATTTGGAGTTCAAGGTTATCTTCAGCTAATATATTAAGTATGAGGCTAACCCTAGCTACATGAGAGCCAATGTCAAACAAAAACTCTTTGCTGGGTAACTGAATATGTAATAGAAAAAAATCACTTGAAATCAACCATTTGTAAAAACACAACGATTACAATCAAATTTACAAATCAAGCCAATCTATCATAGGTCACTCAAAAACACACAGCAGACTAGATTTTCTGGTCATTTAGTATCAGTGCCGATGAAGGAATACTGAAGGGAATTATGAAGAAACCAGTCCCACCTGGGCATAGTAAACACATGTCAGTTTGTAATCCTAGGATTTGTGGGATAAGACAAGAACCCATCAAGTTCAGAAGCTATGCTCACAACCTCTAGTCTCTGCAGAGTGCTGAGAGGGTCCTTGGTGCCTAAGGCACCCTGCAGTGGGCAGGGTGAATGCCATGGAGGGCAATGGCCAGATGGTGGCTCTGTGCTCTTCTACTTTCAAGAGAAGTTTGCATGTGTGGGTAATTCAGCAATCCAGCCAGGCTGATGTCAATACCCTAACATGCCAACATAAAGAACACATAAACCCCCAGGTTTGTAACATCTGACCCCTAATTCTGCAGTTTTCATTGCATTGTATATTTTTAAGTCTCCACAGAGGCCCAGGGCGTTTCCATTTCTTCAGCTGCCTGGGTAGCACCTGGTACCCATAGAAGTCAGTCATGCTGAACTGGTTGCCAGTCTCATACACCCTACCTGAAACCTGACAAATTCCTATTCTAGCATTTTATAGCTAAAGGCAACCTTGTAAACAAAGTTATCTTTTAAATCAACTGCTATGCAAAACCATATGTCCTGCCTAATCTGGAAGTCATACACCTGATACTGCAGAAAACAAAGGCCACAGCTCCGAGCTGCTACAGGCCTTGTAACATACTATTTTGCGAGTGGTTCACAAGACCTTCTAACCTGCTCACAGCCTTTTTCTGAGGTCCTGATCAAGCTGGTTTGCTTTTGGTTTCAGTCAAAATTAGGTCGAACAAGTTGGTTTTTACATTATTGAAAATCTTGAAATGGAATCTATGGTAAGAAGTGGAGACGGCCGTCTAAATATCTGAACTGAGGCAAGAAGCAGGTTGGTAAATGAGGGAAGGCTGTCATTTATTTGGGGCTTCTGAGTTAAAACTTGAATCCTTGCTATACCGCTTCCTAGGTTTAAAATTTTGGGCCAAGTTAAGTAAACTTGGCCAGGCCTCAATGTCTTCATCTGAAATAGGGGCACAACAGCAACTTTTTATGGAGGTGTTACAACTTGATACGTGGTGATATGCCTGGGACATGTTCAACACATTTAAATTTACACTGAACTGAAGAGATAACTCTCTAGTTAAAATACCATTCTTATACCAGCCCTGTAAGCTTCAGTTCAAGTCTCCTGGAGCCCTAAGGAGTAGGGCTTTTTCTTTTTTTTTTGAGACAGGGTCTTACTATGTAGTTCTGGCTGCCCTGAACTACATAAACCAGGCTGGCTTCAAACTACAAAGATCTACCTGCCTCTGCCTCCCAGGTGCTAGGATTAAAGGTAGTGCGTGCCACTACATCTGGCTTCCTCATGCTTTTTTTTTGTTGTTGTTTTTTAAAGACAGGCTTTCTCTGTGGAGCCCTCACTGTCCTGGAACTCATTCTGTATACCAGACTAGCCTTGAACTCACAGAGATTCGCCTATGTCCCCCAAGTGCTGGGATTAAAAGTGTGCACTACCACTGCCGGGCCCTCATGCCATTCTTAATCCCTATCTCAACCTTCCAAGTAAAGAAACTGAGGCGATACGGCTACTGCATATGTCTCAGGACTGTCATCCAAGCATATTCTGGAACCCGTGTTCCCAGACCAAAGATTGAATTAATTCTATTCCCAGCCCATAAATCCTTTTTTGGTACAGACTACATAAAACTAGTGGGGCTGAAGAGATGGCTCAGTGGTTAAAAGCACTGATTGCTTTTCCAAAGGACCCAGGTTCAATTCCCAGCACCCACATGGCAGCTCACAACTGTGTGGAACTCCAGTTCCAGGGAATCCAACACCTCTCACACAGGCATACATGTAGGCAAAAGACCAATGCACGTAAAAATGAATAATTTTTTAAAAAAGAGTGCTTGCTTTAAAAAACAAACAAAATACTAGTAAATATGTGAGTACATTGAGCTGGACTGGAGGACCCTCGATTAGTTACAAACCTGTGGGCTTTGTCTGTTTCCCTTTTCCTCCCTCTAAATATCAATGCACTAGACACTTCCCACAGGTACATCATTTTTACACAAAGACACAGATAAGCTGACTAGCTTGAGGATCCTGAAAGGCTGGTGTGCTGTATACATGCCCACTAAGTGAGCCTTCATGCCCTCCAGGTAAATTTAGTTTATTTAATTGCAAGAAGTAAGTTGACTTGATTTGTGAAGGCAGTTTTTGGTACATGCCATAAAGTGGTGGGGTGAATGGCTTGTCCTGTTGTGTGTTGGGGGGAGGGGTGACTCTTAGGATCACAGGCTGTTCTGAACAACCTGGCATAATGACACAGGCATAAATGCCTGAACATACAAAAATCTCTCTTCTGGCAGTTCAAAACCCCTGGGTTCCTCTCCAGGTTAGGAATCTTGTTTTTACATTGTATATTATTCTGTTTATCTAACTGCACCTACCATTCAAACTCCAACAGTTTATTTGAAGGCTGTTGGGAGGTCTCCCCTTTAAGTTAGGATCTTAAGATCCCAAAGTCTTGGTCCCCAAGGATGCCCTACTAAGAGGGGCAGGAATCTTTAAAAGGTACAGCCTAGTGGGAGGCCTTTGGGTCTCCAGTCTTTGCTTTCAGGTTATTTGATGAGGTTGAGTGGTTTTTCTCTATCACTCTCTGGCCATAATACACTACCTTACCAACTGAGCACGGTCTAGAATCTACCAAACTAAGAGCCAAAATACACCTTTTCTCTTTCTCTCCCTCCTTCCCCTCTATTTTTCTTTTTGATATATGGTCTCTTTAAGTATCCAAGGCTGTCTGGAACTCTCTGTGTAGACCAGGTTGGCCTCAAACTCAGAAACCTGCCTGCCTCTGCCTCTGATTGCTAGGAGTAAAAGTGTTTACCACTACATGGATTTATACCTTTTCTTTGTATGAGTTCATGGCCTCAGGTATTTGTCATAGTGATGGAAAATTGACATACTCTTCCCATTCCTACAGACTGAGAAGAAAGAATGGAGGCTCTCAAAGGGCTGGCACTCAGTAGCCTTTAACACTGAGACATCATCTGGCCGGTGCACTTCTGAGACTGCAGTGGCCTCCAGCAGAATTCATGAGAAGCATGGCCAGGGCTGCCCTGGCGCAGAATTACCTTGTAAAGGCCTTAAAAGGTTTTCTGAGAAAAGGATCTGCACTGTCTTCCTTCCTCCTGGGACCTCTTGGGATTGTACTATTGGAAGCAACATTCAGGTGAACATCTTTCAGAGACAACCACAAACCTACACGTTTATTAGAAGTACCCTAGATCATACCTTTACAGCAGGAACCACACTGGGAATTGTAGATGATTAGCTCTTCAGCCCTGCTCTAGGCAGGCTCACTGTCTCTTTAGGTGCCAGTGTTCTGTTTTGAGACTAATTTTGTGCTATGCTATGCGGGATGCAGGGAAACAAGTTCTATCAAGCATAAACAATTAATGGAGTGTCCTCCAGTCCAGCTCGATGTACTCACATGTTTATACTCTTCGATCAACTGGTCTTAACATAACCACCAGTAATGTGGGACTCTCACAAGATGTGGAGCTAAGCTTCAGTCCCCCTATCCACAATGGTGGATACTGTTTAGGGGATAGAAAGACAGGAGTCTTTCACTATTTCTCTGTCCCCTGATACTTCTGACATGTTGAGAAACGCTTGTTGAATAAATGGCAGTATCTCATTACTCAAGGAACTACTTGTTGCATACCATAAAGAAACATAAAAAAGTTGCCTAGTTTGTAAAAGAGCAGTGGCATCTGTTCGTGTCTCAGCAACAGCTCTGGGAGGCCAGAATGACTCCAACTGCACTACTAATGGCAGAACAGTAGTACCACATTCTCCTCACAGTTGGGTCACTTTGAGAAGTGCTACAAACTACTTAAGAGCCTGGCCTGGTGAACTGCCAACCCAGGTAAAACAATTTTTGGTCAAACATGGGTATGACTGTTAAATGAGTCAATTTCTTTCCATGTCTTACTACTGAGACAGGTATTCCAAATGGGCTTTGGCAAAGGAGGATCAATAACACACAAACAACAACTTCTGGAAAACTTCTTGTTTCCCTTCTTTCTTCCTTTTTTGAGACAAAGTCTGACCATGTAGCTCTGACTGCCCTGAACTTACAACGTAAACCAGGCAGGCCCCAAACTCAGAGATCCTCTTGCACCTGTCTCCTGAATGCTGGGATTAAAGGTGTGTACCATTGTGCCCAACTGTGGGAAGGTACTTGTTATAGAGCAGATCCTATGTTGACATCTAAATTCTGTTATGTCTGGTTAAAATACTCATTCATAGCTTCAATGTATACAGCAAGAATGTCAGGATAGTTGATAAACACCAAACCAAAGTGACCAAGCTCAGTCAAAAACTCTTTGATAAGGAGGTAGTCATCTTGAAATGGTCTGTGGATGACAAGGCGAAAAATCTCTCTAAAGATGAGCAAGGCAAGAGCTTACCTGTTGGGTATTCTGAAGTAAATCCACAAAATTGTCTTAAAATGTTTGAGCATTTCCCACCTACAATTGGAGAGGCTTTGGGACATGCTGAACTGGTTCCAGGACTGGCTGGGCTTCATATGTGCTCAGATCATTAGCCTAGGTATAGACCCAACTGGAGAATCTTAACCTATGTCTTTGGAAAGGTAATGTGATAAAGATGTACTAAATACTCTTTCCCATTATCCCCAAATGGATATGAGGAATTACCAATTCTTGCAAATGAGTGCTAAACAAAGCTCATTTAAAACAACTATTGTGTCCGGTAAAGTCAGCTGTCAAAGTATATAGAGAAAACTAAATTTCCAGCAGGAGCAAGACTTTAAGTCTTAGTTTAATTTCCTTCCAGCACTACAGCTGTTTGGCCACTTTACCCCAAAGACTCGACGTCTCTGAGCTCCCAGTCCAAGAGGCAAGGAGGTTACACTCCTAAGAGAGTGGGGCCTCTCAGGGCACAGTGGGTGCAGCCAACCTGTGCGCACTTAGAAGTTGCGAGAGCAAGTTGCAGAGGCTCCAAAGAGCTCAAAGTTCCCCGTGGAGCCCGTTGACAGTCCGGGCGGGCCTCCTCCCGGGCCAACCTGCGTGCTTCTTTCCCCTTTGTAGGCGGAGAACATGTGCCACGCCGAGTGGCCCGGAAGGGAAATGACAGCTTCAGGAAAACCAACTTCACCATGGCAGACCGCGGCGCGCTAAGGCGCCCAGACGTCCCAGGCCGCAACGGGCTCGCGCCTGCCCCGCTGCCCCGGGCTGCGCCTCGGCCCGCGGCTGCGCACAGCCGGGGGCGCGCCCGAGCGCTCGGGAGGCGGCGCCGGGCTCCGGGGCCTCGCTCCCGCCGCCGCTGGGGCGGCCTCCTCATCGCCGCCCGCCTGCCCCGCTTACCTCAGCACGAGGACGGAAGGCGGCCACGGCTCCGCTGGGGTGGGGGCTGTGTGGACAGGACGTCTCTCGGCCTTTCCGCTTCTCACCGGCTCCGGCTTCAGGCACGACGCGGGCGGAACAAACGGGCTCCACTACCCGCGGGGGCCGGCCATTGTGCGACGTCATCAGGCCGCGACGGCCGTCCTGCGGGCCGGCGGGCTTCCCTCGCTAGCCCCGCCCTCCTCTCCCTTCTTCCGGCCTCCTCCGGCCCCGCCTCCGCGGCGCGCGCTCGCTGTCTCCGCTACCGCGCAGGTCCGCCGAGGTCGCTCCGCCCTCTAGCAGCCACCTTGCGGCGCGGGCGTACGTCTGGGGACGTCTCGTGGTGTTCCCCCGGGTGGGGAGCCGCTGGGGAACCGATGGGGAGCCGGCGAGGAGCCGGCGAGGAGCGAGCCGGGTAGGGAAAGCTCTCTGAGGCTCTTGGTGTGCGCGTGCGGACACTCCAGGGCCCGGAAACTTAGGATTTCGTCAGGCTGAATCTCCTGCCGTCTTAATGTCAGTACTCGGCCGGAATTGTTTTGGGGGCTGGAGTGCCGCTCTGAGCGAGCACCTGCCGAGTGTGCGCCAGGCCCTGCTACTTCCGTAAGGATTTTTGGAGATACTCGTTCACCTCCTTTCTGTGGCGCTTAATATTTCTGGCTTCGTTAAATGTGACTGCCATGACCCAGTGTAAACCGCCCCCCCCCCCCGGAGGACTTAAGCTTGATTGGAACGTTTCTCAGGCCCCTCCTCCTCCTAGCGTGCAGGGGTCTGATGCTTGTAGCCTAAACTCCCCCATCCCCATCACTACTGACAAAGGGTGGTGAATTCTTTCAGTACTGGCCCCCTGCAAATTTTGGAGCTGATGTTGGGCTAACAAGGTTGGGAGTTGCCTGTCTTCTTCAGACAGCCTCCAGATGAAAACAGCACAGATGCCCCTACATTGATGAAAGAATAAAATGGTCAGTTCTTACAGTGAGACATTAATACAGCCACAGAGAGGAATGAAGTTTTGACACGTGCTACAAGCACAGAGGAACCCTCGAAAGGTGCTTGAGAGAAGCCAGGCGAGACGAGTCAAATACTGATGTGGACTGAATTATGCCTCCCATCCCCAACTCACGTGTGAAGTCCTAACCGAGTTAGTATGGATTTAGAAGTAGAAACTTTACATGAGGTCATAAAGGAGGGGCCTGGATCCTATAGTGTCCATACAATACATACCAAAGGCAGCACTTTTGTTCATTTGTTTGTTTTTTCAAGAGAGTTTCTCTGTTGTAATTAGCTGTCTTAGAACTCGCGCTGTAGTTCAGGCTGGCCTTGAACTCACAGAGATCCACCTGCCTCTGCCTCCACAGTGCTGGGATTAAAGGCGTGCAGCACCACCACCCAGCTGTTCTTGGTTTTGTTTGAGAGAGAGAGTCTCACTGAGTAGCCCAGGCCTACTTGGAGCACACAGAGATCTGCCAGCTCCTGCCTTCCCAGCACTGGGATTAAAGGCTTGAGCCACCAGGCCGGAACTCTTTAGTGGGCTCTCCCTTTCCTTCTCCCTCTCCCTCTCCCCCTCCTCTCCCTCCCTCTCCTTCCTCTTTTTCTCTTTCTCCACAGGGACCACCACCATCTGAGAAGGTAGTGAGAAGTTAGCCATCTGCAAGCCAAAAAGCATGTCTTCACCAGGATTTAGCCATTCTGTCCTCCAACCTCTGTTAGAAAATAAACACTTTTAAAGTTACCCGGTTATGAGCCAGGTGGTGGTCCATGCCTTTAATCCCAGCACTTGGGAGGCAGAGGCAGGCGATCTCTGTAAATTCGAGGCCAGAGTAGTCTACAGAGTGAGTTCCGGGACAGCCAGAGTTACAGCAGAGAAAATCAAAATAAATAAATAAAATAAAATCATAAAGTTACCCAGTTGTAGTGGTTTGAATAAGAATGGACCCCATATGTAGTAAAGAAAAAACCATGGTATAGGGAATGTTTTTCGAACACCTGGGCCTTGAGGAAATCCTTGTAAACAACTAGTGGTTGTTAATGAGTGCTTCCTGAGACTGACTTGTTATAGAATCATTGTACCTGATGTAAACACCTGGTCGAGGTAACTGTTGTTAGGAGTACCTTGCCCCTGAAGAACTCTTATGTTTAAAGGTGTTTGTTTACAGAATTGTTAATGAAGGAGCCTTATCCATAAGATGTTCTTGGCAAACTTGGAAATCCTGGACTCTCGAATAGTGTGAATAATGCACAACAGTGGCCTCAGCCTACAGGAGTGGTATTGTTTTCCTCAGGAAACAAGATCAGTTTTCGTGTCTGTTGGGAGAAAATTCAAATAACATTGTCTTATAATAAAAACACTTCAAGACTTGTTAGAAGCTATGCATCCTGGAGTGATCCTCTACTTATGGGCATTCCCACTAGTGACTTTGAATCTGTAGGCTCATATATTTCAGTCTTCAGGAAGTGGAAATATTTGAAAGGATTACAAGTATTAGGAGGTGTGGCCTTGTTGGAGTGGGTGTGGCCTTGTCAGAGAAAGTGTGTCATTGGGTGGGCTTTGAGGTTTCAAAAGCCCATGCTAGGTCTAGTGCTTGCTTTCTGCTTTTGAGTCAGGATGTAGAACTCTCAGCTACCTGCATCTGCCATATGCTCCCTTCCATGATGATAATAGACTAACCTCTGAAACTGTACGCAAGCCCCCAATTAAATGTTTTATTTTATAAGGGTTGCCTTGGTCATGGTGTCTTTTTACAGCAATAGAACAGTGATTAAGACACCAGGTTAGAATAGTTAGCCTGGCAGTGCAAGTGGTATAATCTATTTATATCTATATTATGTTTATAAAATATAAAATAGCCAAATTTATAGTATTTTGTGAATGGGTAACAGAATCCTCAGTGGGTGTGGATTGCTCTTAGGAGTGGCAGCCATATTCTGGAATTTGGTAATCAATGTTATGCATACTAAGAACCACCCAAAGTTATTTGGCCGCATTCCAGAACCTTCCTTGGAACTTCCCCACCCCCACACTCTACCGCAACTTCAATGGCTCTGCCATCACTGACCAATATGATTCCACCTATTGCAGGTACTCTTCCTATGTGCATGCTCCATAACACCCCACCCCCTTATTATACAGCCAGGCATTCTACTGGCCCTGGCCGTCTTGGAAGCAGACACTGTGTCTTACCCTACTCCAATAAAATCTCTCACATGAGCCCCGTTTCCTGGTGTTTTGCCTTTCTGCTCTCAAAAATAACACTGGTGCCATGACCAGGTAGGCACTCCCAATGCCTCTGATCCCTCCGGTTCTGAGCCACAACGAGAACTTAGCTGTCCACCCCATTCAAGACAGACTCACCTTTTAACTTGACTGAAGCTGGGCCCTTCATCCATCACTGGCTATTTGCTAAGTTTCCCCTCTAGGTTGGTGAAAATGCCTTCCACCCTTCGTACCAACTCTACTTCTGGCTCCTGTGAGGACCAGCGCTCCCTTGCGGTGGGCAGCCCTGACCCTGGCTCTCGGCTTCCCTGTGAGATCCTTCCTTGCTTTCCAGGGAGATCTCCACTTCCCTTCAAGATGTGACTAGCACAGTGAGCCGATCCAATGTTCAGATCCTGGCCAATTAGAAAGATCCCGTAGCCACTGCCTGTTTCTTTTAAACAACCCACTAGGCTGCATCTTGGAGTTGCCATGTTGTTTAATTGGTTGACCCTGGCATGCCAGAATGTGCTCCATGGAAGTAAACTGCTTTGTTAGCCATACATTTCTCCCAGTGTCTACCTGAGCTATTTTGGGGACCTAACGCTTTCCCTTGGATAAGATCCCTCTCTGAGCCCAGTTTTCACCTTTTGGCTTGTTTGGAAGCCCTGGTAGCAGGCCCCAGGTCTTACTGTGGGCTGTGTGCCCTGACCTCCTGCCTAGCACAGTGATGACTGTCTAAAGCAGCTGTGGCTCTGGGGCATGCGTCTTGGACCTCCTTCTCGTTCCCATCCATGGGAACAACACCATCAGTACCTTCAGCACCACTGTAGGATCTCTCTTGGAAAACCCCCGACCCCTCCACTTAGTGCTTGATATAAAGGCCTCTAAACTTACGTAAGAGCAAAAGTTGTGTTTTAAATTTCAGTTACTATGCCTAAGATATCGTTAAAAGGAAAACATTACCTCCTAGAATACTAGGTGGGGCTGTTCAGGTGAGAGAGTGAACGGGTGAATGGATAGAGATAGGTGGCTCTTCCTTGCCCAAGGACACAGCCTCTTGGGTTATTGGGTAAGGAGTGGCTAGATCCTAACGTGACCCTGCTGCACTGGATATGCTCCCTGCATGTCGAGTGCCTGGCTGCGTGTAGGCAGGAGATAACACAGACAGGAATACCTGTCTGCCACTGATTGGACCTGGTGGGAAGACTTATGGGTTCTGCCTTTTTAAGCATCTGTGCCTCGTGATTCTGGGCCTTTCTGTGGGAGCTCTGGAGGTGGCAGTTTTACTCCATGAGTGCCTCAGAATAGTCCTGATCAGAGTCCATCTTCCTGGCCAGTATTTAGTTAATTTAATTAAAGCTTGTTTGTTTTAAATTTGGCTCAAATTATGGTGGTCTTATTTTCAACTGGATTTGAGATTTACACTTACCCAACTTTGCAGTAAAAATCTGACCTCAATATTCCTTAGTCAATCAAAATGGCTACATAGTGGCATCCTGGATCCTAATCCAGGACCTGTGCGGCTACGCCAGTGGTCAAGAAAGTGAAAAGAATTTCTGTAAATGTTCCTGATCAAATGAAAAGGTATCCTGGCAGTTGAGGGGCCAAGGAATATCACAAAGTCACAACATGCAACAAATCTCACACAAGAGATTTATTGGGAGGGAAAAATCACAAGGTGGGAGTGTGCAGCCACCTCTACTTTGGAGAAAAGCAGCAAAGAACTGAGCATGGTACAGGTTTATATAGCATTTACTAGGGTGGGGTATTGTGCTTTTCAGGATTGATTCTGGGGCCTGATCTTGGGTCAAACTTGGGATTGGTGGAATTCTGTGGCTTTTTTTTTTTTTTTTTTTTTTTTTTTTGTGGGCTGTGGTCTGGCCAACTCTTCTGCCTCAAGGTGCTGGGAACAGCTGTTATGGCAGTTTAGAGTAGTCTAGGAGGGGTGGCCTAACTGTTTGTGCCTCAAGGAGCTTACATTCCCCCTTTTTATTTACTATTAATTAACAATCAGATTTTGGGAAAGGGGGTATCATTATTATTAGACTACTTCCTGCTGAATTGGGGCGGTGAAGTCTTTAGGGCAAACATGATCTTCATCATCAGGGTATGTATAATCAGTAGTTGCAGACCTCTGGCTCTGTAGCTAGGGGGCAGTAATCTGTAATAGCAAAGGATTAAAAGTCTGATTAGAAATCTTTGGATCTGTCATTGAAGAAATCTAGACAAGTTTATAAGGCAGGGTGCGACTAGTAGGATTAAGAAAAGGAGTAGGGGGTTAAGAATGGTAGTATTCGAACCCACATTGAACTGTCAGTGATCCACTGTCCAGAGGCACAGAGCTGTTTCTTACGTCTTTGCAAATCTGTCTGGAGTTGTCAGATCTTATTCTTTACTGAACCCAATCGGTTGGCATAATGGCAGCATTCCTCCCTGACAGAGACAAAGACCACCTCTCACTGCTGTTAGTAAATCTAACACTATGGCAGCCAGCCAGAGAGTCTTTTTGGCCCTGGAGGGAGAGGATGGTCTGAGCCACCCACTGGAGATCCTGGAAAACTGATAGTAGTTAGAGGAGTAGTTAGTCCCACGGTTCCGGTGGTGACGTCACAGTTATACCCAGGACTGCTAAATCATCTCTAATGTTTTCCAAGAGGTTTGCATAAAACAAGAATTTTCTTAAGGCCATAAAATAACCTCCTTATTCTTCATAGACCAGAACTCTTTTAGCTAATGAAACTACCTGTTGATAGATTTGGGTCTATTTGGTTTTAACAGGTTACCAATGTTTGTAGTCAGTACTGAAATTTGTAAAAGGTTTTTAAAATGTATTTAAAATGTAACGATTTTTCTTTTAAGAGGGGGCAAGTGTGGCTGTTTTCTGCCATTTGAGTTTGGGCTCTCAAAGGCTGTTGTTACTCTCTCTCACTGGCGACTTGACTCTGCCTCTGTTCCTGGTTGCTAGATTTCTAACTTCTAAGGTTTTTAAACTGCAGTTAGCTCATAGGTTAGGAAGAAAATGAAAGGAAGGGAAAGATAAACGTTCATAGCCCTTTTTTGGCTGTCTTAATCTGTCTAAGCCTGGGGAACTGAACTAACTCTAACCCACTCTAGTTCAGACTCTCCGAGCACAGCAATTACTGAGAAAGAGCTAAATTGTAACTTTTTAAAAATCCCAGTTAGTCCATTTTATCTGTCCTTATTTCTGCCTGCTTCTCCTATCATCAGCTTTTGTGCTCTCTCTCTCCCTATCCTGCAGCAACTGTGCTGTAACTCTGTCATTTCAACTGTCACTCTTCCTCATATATCTCACTCTAAGCTGTTCCCAGAAGTCCAAGTGGCATGCCACCACAAGGGGAGGGCTTTTCTTTAGCAAAGCTTTACTCTACAGAAATCCACATTATAGAAAAGCAGCTAACAGGTGTCCGTAAAACAGCTGGAGTAGACTCACACCTTTGAATCATAGCAAAAGCCATGGTTTTGGATTAAATAGTATGAGCATTTTTCCTCTGTCCAGAGCTGAATATATAGATCGGACAGAGATGTCTTTAGTACGATGAGAAGCACCCTTGAGACTATTCTCGAATAAGACCAAAGGAGATTTAACATCTTGAGCTTCTGACTGATAATAGTAGTCAGTGCTTTTATCAGCTTATTAGAACTCCACTGATCAATGTTAAAACTCTGATACAACAGCATAGAGGGGGAAGGACATCTGAAATATCTTTTCAGTTACCTTAAATCACTTTCAGAATTCATATTTGCATGCCTTAAAACACTTCCTTATACCTTCAGAATTTTCTTAAGCTTTCACATCCTCAGACCTTTATACGCCTTAGAAAGTTCTTAGACCCTCATTGCAACGGGTCTGCATTTTTCACCATTTTTCTGGGCTCTCTTTAGGAACTCTGCCACACAGTGCCAAGCCTCACTTGTTCTCCATGGCCCCTCATGTCCTTCTAAATCTAATACCACCTGGCGACTCTAATATTATAAAGTTTGGCCACCGGTGTGAGGTGCATGCTTGTAAATGAGAGCATGGGTGCAGCTTTAATACCTTATTAAAGAAAACAGGCGTAGTGGGTGAGCCCACATGAAGAGGAGCTGGATAGGGAGTTAGAGGGAACTGGATTGGCCTTTGACAGCCTGCTATGGAGAAGATGTCTGCCACTACAGATATGAGAGATTTCTGGTTTATCTTGTGTGTTTTGTCTGCACATATCCGAGGCTCTTGTCTCCCACAGAGGCAGATGAGGGTGCCCATGCTCTGGATCTAGAGTGACAGAGGGCTCGGGAGCAGCCCTATAGGTTCTGGGACTGGAACCCAGTACCTCTGCAAGAGAAACAAGTGCCCTTACCACTGAGCCATCTGTGCAGCCTCTGAGGATATAAAAGGTTTTTGGATCATTTGTTTGTACGGTGGCAGAAGTTGTCATCGTGGAAAATCGAGCATGCCAGTTTTGGCCATTGAGTGTACTGAGGCCAAACTGTAGTCACAGAGCAAGGCTCTGTGATACAGAGCCTGCATCTGTGGAGGAAGAGAGGGAGATTGCAAAACAGATTCCACCGGAGGGAGTTTCTATAAGCTCCAAGTGGGAGCTGAGAGGTAAGAGAGAAGCCCAGGAGGCCACAAAGAAGCTGTGAGACTTCTGACAGAGAGGATTAAGTGTCTTGGTAACGAGAGAGTTGCCCAAGTGGTGGTCACCCCAGAGGGCATAGCAGGCTCCTGGAGCCAGAGGGAGAAGACTTACTAAGCGGGAGAGACGGATGATTAGAGCAGGTGGAGGAAAGAAACGGCTGAAGAGGCAGTCTCTAGGATTTGAAACCAAATATGATGGATGGCAGAAGCCACGCTATCTGAAGAGAGAACTCAGGAGGGGGCAGTGTTGGAGACCCTTGTATGTTAGAAGGTGAGACAGGGTTGAGGAGAGCAGACAGTAATAGGTGACCTGAAGGTTAAGTTCTTTGAGTCAGCTGTGGCCAAAGCACACAGACAAGGTGCCCATCTTTGGATAGGATGGTCTAATTTTTATAAGGTGGAGGTGTCAGCCTGTCTAATTTGCTGGGACAGACTACAAAGACAAGACCATCTGTGTATTGTAAAACTTGGATCCGAGGCTTGGAGCTTGACAATGTGGGGTGTCCTGGAGATCCTAGGGTAGGGTAGTCCAAGTAACTTGGTAGAAGGTGAGTGTCCAGGTCAGTCCAAGGAAAGGCAAAGATATTTTGTGACTGGGGTGAAAAGGACTAGAAGGAAAGCATGTTTGAGTTCTAGGACAGAGAAATGAGAGGTCTCTTAGGGGTGGTGGAGAGGAGACTGTGTGGGGAAGACATGAGTCACAGGACAGTCTTTCAAGACGTCAGAGATAAGGGGCTTACATCCCCTGGGGCTTGGGAGGGAGTGGATATTGAGCCTGGGTGATAGAACTGGTCGAGTTTTGTAGTTGAATTAAGAGAGTGGGATGATATTTGGGTGTCTCATACCTGGGGAGCCACCTGGGAGGCTGGTAAGGGGATTGTGTGGTTGGAGGAGAAGGAGGAAGGGAACGGCTGGTGAGTCTGGAGTCAAGCGGATTGAGGGGAGTAAAAGAAATTGAGGCTCCCACTTTGGCTAGGGTGTCCCTCCCAGCAAGGGAACAAAACAGGTTGGCTCCACTAAGAAGGAGAGGGTAAGGGGAATAGCCCTAAAGTTACAGCTAAGTGGGGTTTGGTGAGGCTGGTAAGGCTGTTCCCCTGCTTCAACAATAGAGGGACAAGGAGGAGAGGTGGGTTCCCCAAACTCCATCAGGACTGAGGAAGTATCCTCTGTCTATAGCCAGGGCTCAAAAGGGACTGTGGGTTAAGGCCAATAAGGGGGAGGCTCATGATGGAAAATAGTGGAAGAGTCATCTGGTTTGGGCTTTACAGCTAAGAGGAATTGTTTTCTCCTTGGTTGGCTTATTCCATGTAGTCACTTTTAATCAAGATGGTGATGAAGTCACATGGCAAAATCCGTCCTTTCCAACCCTAGCAAAGATAGCTTTCGGTCACATGGCTGCCTCCATCTAGACATGGGACAGTAGCTAAGATGGCAGGCAGCAAGCTACATGTTGCTCATATTCCAAATGGCATCATACCACATGGTTCCTTTAAGATTACCTATGTGTAGGTTTTTGTAGTGGGATTTTGCCAAGAAGTCTGTCCTGTGCAGCCTTCCTTATGATTGGATACACTTGGCCTTGTAGGAGCGGCTTAGGATATAAAAGAGACAGTGGCCAGTTGTCAGTTGATAGTGGGAGAGCAGGCGGGCTCCAGCTTGGTGGGATGGTGTGATGTCTGTCCAGATCTCCAGGCTTTAGACAGATAATGACAGCCAAAAAGGGCTGTGAAGGTTGCTTCCTATTCTCTCTATCTTTCCTGAGCAAGCGAGAGTAAACTAAAAAAGGCACAGTGGGAATCTGCACAAGTTAGGACTTAGTTACAAGTTAGGAATCTGTTACAGTAACCTTCAGCTAAAAGCGGCACTCCTGTGTAGGGCAAGAAAACAGTTTTCAGGGCAGGACAACAGAACAGCCTTCAGTTACAAGTGGAAGAGAACTAGGAGAGAAGATTTCAGTTACAAGATGGAGAACCATCAGTAAATAGAGTTCAGTTACAGGTTTTTAACTATCAACCCCGGTGTTACGAGTTTTAAGTTAATCCTTTTCTTACAGATTTTACAGATTTTATCTATACTCAATATGCTTACAAATCTTGATACGCAGAAAGTTTACACAACAGTCTTACACATCTTAAGATTTTTTACCTTAGCAAAAGTTCTAGAGAGTTAAACCAAAACCAAAAGAGTACGAGATGAGTAGCAGTGGTCCCCATTGGGAATAGTCTGTCCCTTTATTCTGTTTTGCCCTCTTTCTCGGTCACATAGTCAGGTGGCTCTCCTGATACGGGACAGATATTTGGAGGAAACCTTTTAACAAGCATGGTTGGGCTTAGAGGACAAAGGAGCCATACCCCAACTCCGGAGACAGCTTTTAATTGAAGTGGGCCAGCAAAAAAAAAAAGTAATGACATTCATACCTAAAAGACATTGGAATCCCTGTAAAACTGAATCCAGTGAGCTGAAAACAAAGGCTTAGAGATGGAAAATTTTGAGCCCTGGCTATAGACAGAGAACGCTGCAGGAGGGAGCGGAGAGATGCCCAGCCAGCGAGGAGTGTGTGCAGTGTGTGCGTGCTGCAGCTGGCCTAGTCATTGGTTTTCTCCCTAACCCGCTCGCCTGGGCTCCCGGCTCCCACTTTGCAACAAACTTAGAGATTCATCACAGGTAACTTAAAAAGCAGTACATCTACACAGTGTGTGTGTGTGGGGGGGGGTGGTAAGACAAAAACAAACATGGCTAGGAGGGGAGAAAAGAGAAAGTTTGAATATAGGGAATGGAGAATCTCTTCCATTTCCCCAGTTGCTTGCAGTATTTGTAAAGGTCCCAAATAATATTGGGACCTAGGGTGCTGTTAGGTGGTCATTTGGATTGATTATCTAAGGAGTATTGAGGCCAAATTTGATTGCAAAGTGAATAAATTTAGGGCCCTTCAGGTCAGGTGCCAGGTGGAGAGGCTGGAGTTTTTCTAGAAGGCATCCCAAGGGGAAATGAGAGGGTATGGAAGACAACATTCTTATAGATGGGAAGTGGGAAGAAAAAAATCTCACTATGGCCTGTAGTCAAGGGCATTCCCTAGACTTGGGGAGGACTGGAGGAACGACACAAGCCGTTCAGTGAATTGGCACTGAACTCAGCGGGGGTCAGAGCTTAGCTTGGCTAAGCCAGGAGAGACTCAGTACCTGGTACCAGGGCTTTTAGAAAGGCCTGAAGGTGAGGAAAAGCCTGAGCTGGGTATCTGTGTCTCATCTACAGGCCAATGTTAGAACAGAGTTGCAAAAGCCACAGGGCCTAGAGGAGTTGTGGGATTATGGGCAGCTCCAAAGGGAAGGCAAGAAAACAGGACAGGAGGGAGTGCAATAGCTCAGTTGGGCCTAAGGAAACTCCAAGATTGTAGTTCCAAGGGTTGGGAGAATGGGGTCGGGTGAAGATTCCAGCCATAGCCTTAAAGACCTTAAAGACCACACCTCCAAGAGTACCAGAGGGGTACTGGACACTCAACAGTAACTTTCTTGGACTCAGAAAAGTGTTTACACTGACCAGAAGGGGAAGGTTACTTAATGCCACTGATGGATGGGGTGCAGAGCAATTGGTGAGTCAGAAGTTGCAAGTGAGGGCCAGGTGGTGGTGGCACATGCCTTTAGTCCCAGCACTTCGGGAGGCAGAGGCAGGTGGATCTCTGTGAGCTCAAGGCCAGCCTGGTCTACAGAGTGAGTTCCAGGACAGCCAGAGTTACAACAGAGAAATGCTGTCTCAAAAAAAACAACAATAAAAAGAAGTTGCAGGTGGACTGGAGATGAGGGATAGGGTCCCAGTGCAGCTCAGGTAATGAAGGAAAGCTTAGGCACCAGGAGAGCCTATTTGAGTCACAGTACCAAATGTAAGTGTTCTTGCT
Organism: Cricetomys ansorgei; assembly: GCA_026225945.1. NCBI lineage: Eukaryota > Metazoa > Chordata > Mammalia > Rodentia > Nesomyidae > Cricetomys > Cricetomys ansorgei. Next base: position 1,758,737 of record JAMJFZ010001280.1, read on the forward strand.
CCATGGAGAGGTATCCTAGCAGTTGGGGACCAAGGGATACCACAAAGTCACACCATGCAACAAATCTCACACAGATTTATTAAGAGGGAAAAACACAAATTAGGAGTGTGTGGCTGCCTCTGCTCTGGAGAAAAGCAGCAAAGAACTGAGCACGGGACAGGTTTATATAGCATCTCTTGGGGGAAGAGGCAGTGCTTTCCAGCATGGCCTGGGATTGGTAGGATTATGTGGCCTGATCTTGGCTTTTTTCTGTAGGGCAGTCCCTGGCCACTCTTTTGCCTCAAGGGGCTGGGAACAGCTGTTATGGCAGTTTAGAGTAGTCTAGGGGGAGTGGGCTAGCTGTGCCTCAATGGGCTTACAGGTTCTCTAAATACAAGCTTTCTCTTACCCCTGCTCTAATCCTTCTCTCTGCTCTTCCTGTTCCCCCACCCAAGTCCTCCCAGCTATGAAGCTCAAACCAGATGACTCAACCCTCTTTGACCCTACTAATGAACCTCCCCCTTACTGGTCTCAACCCACAGTACCTTCTCTTCCTCTGGCTCCTTCGGCTTTCTCTTCCCCTCCCTGGCAACAGGCCAAACCATCGCTTCCTGGCACCCACATTCAGCCCACCTACTACTTGCTCTTGCTCTGTTATAGGAACCTCTCAACCTCGCCCTCCCCAGCCCAGCCCAGCCATGGTTCTCCCTTTGCAGGAGGTCACCAGGGCAAACAGTCTGGTCAAAGTACATGTCCCCTTCTCATTAAGAGAGAGCTCTCAAATAGAAAAGAAACTGGTGTCTTCTACTGTTAACTTCTCCAACTTCATTAAGGAGTTTTGGTAAATTGCCCAATCCTATGCTCTCTCCTTTCGTAGATAGATGACTGTAAACTAACAATCTACTTCCCAAGGAGCTCAGGCGGGTTTGGGAACAGGCGAGAGCGCATGCAGACTAATGTCGCACACCTGGCTGGGGCTGAGGCCGCCCCAGGATCCCAGATGGAAATCCAGTACCCCTGAGGGCTACTGTAGCTAGCCAGAGACCAATTTACAACCTGCTTCCTGGCTGGTCTCCGTAAGGCTGCCCTTAAACCAGTAAATTATGGAAAAACTCCAAGAGGTTATCCAGGACAAGCATGAAAACCTGTCTCAATTCCTAGAACATCACAGCCTTTTTACAGTATACCAACCCAGACCCTGAAAATCCAGAAGGTAACAACTACTCATGATCTGTTTCTTTGCCCATAGTTTCCCTGATATTAGGGCCATGCTTAAATGCTTGGAGAGAGAACCCCCTAACTCCACAGGGAGGAGTCTTGGCATTGGCCTTTGAGGTATGCTGTAGGAGAGATGAAAAGGCCCATAAACAAAAATAACAAATGCTAGCCCAGCCAACCAACCAGCTTCAGTGACTGCCCAGCCTCCCTTGCCTCTTAAAACCGAAGAACTACCAGGTCCCTTCTTTAAATGTGGTCAGGATAGTCACTGGGCCCAGCCCATCCTAACCCCCACAGGCCTCCCCAATCATGTCCAAAGTGCCATCAAGAGGGACATTGGGTTGACTGTCTCCCGGTCCCTTGTGGCACAGAGACATCAGAGATCCCCTTCCAGCCGACCTCCGAGGCCTGGCCGTGGATGACTGAAGGGGCCTGGCTCCCTTGGCCTAACCACTGCCATCTACGACAGAGAGCCCTAGGTAGTCATTACAATATCAGGGTAACTCCATCTCCTTCCTCTTGGATATAGGGGCCATTTACTCAGTCCTGATGGAGTTTGGGGACTCACCTCCCCTCAAGTCCCTATCGTTGGGGTAGGGGGACAGCCTTACCAACCTCACCAGTCCCCACCACTCAGTTGCATTTTCAGGGTGTTCCTCTCACCCACTCCTTCCTGGTGGTGCCAATCTGTCTCATCCCCTTATTGGGAAGGGCCCTTCTAGCCAAAGTGGAGTCTCATTTCTTTTGTTCCCCCATTTTCCTGACCCCAAAGCTTGCCAGCAGCCCCTCTCCTCCTTTTAGCTACCCAACTCATTGGCTCCAGTGCACCATTTCCTTTGCCCGACTCCCAGGTAGACCCCCCAAATCTGGGATATCCAAAACCTCTTTGCTGCTAAACATCATTCCTCCATCATCATCCAGTTTATAGTACCCTACCTGGTACTTCACCCAAGCCCGGTACCCACTCTCGCTTCAGAGTCTCAGGCACTTAAACCTATCATCTCTGATCTCCTAAGAAAAGAGTTACTTTGCCCCACAATCTCCCCTTCTAACATCCCTATACTTGCATTAAGAAAGCCCAGTGGGGCCTACTGCCTGGTTCGATCTCTGCATTCACTCTGCAGTGGTCCCCTTCACTCTGTTGTGCCTAGCCCTTACACCCTATTTTCTACTATTCCCTCAGGAACCTCCCAGTTCTTAGTCCTGGACCTCAACACTCCTCCTCTATCCCCCTTGACACCCAGTCACAAAATACCTTTGTCTTTACCTGGACTGATCCTGACCCACCTCTCTCCTGTGTCTCACCCCAAGGGTTCCAGGATAGCCCACACTGGTCCACTCTTTGTCTCCCCCAAATCTGAACTTATACAATATGTAGATGACCTCTGCAGTCCGCCTACATATAGCCAGGCGGACATCTCTGCTTTTGTGAATTTCTTATCCAGCTGGGGTTATAGAGCTTCACTGTCTAAGATCCAACTGTCTACCCCTCAGGTCATCTACTCAGGACTAACCATCACCCCAACCCACAAGGCCTTTACTCTGGATAAAAAACACCTAATCCAGTCCCTTGTGGTCCCCTCTACCAAAGAGATTTTTATCATTCCTAGGAATAGCTAGGGGGGTTTACACTCCTGGATCCCCTCCTTTTCCCTCCTGGCCTGCTCTTTATATGAGGTGGCCCTTACTCCCGTCTCAGCATGAACCCTTTCTCATGCCCGTTACCAAGCCCTTTCGGGGCTCCAGCAGGCCCCTCAGGCCCATGCCTGTTACCAAGCCCTTTCGGGGCTCCAGCAGGCCCCTCAGGCCCAGCACTATACCTAGCAGGCATAACTTGCCCTCTGTGTAACAGAAAGAGGCATCTGCCCTTAGGGCCCTTTCTTTGTACCTGTGGTATATCTGTCAAAAAATTAGACCTGACACCCGGGGGTGGGCACCCTGTGTATGCATTTTAGTGGCTGCTGAGTTGCTTATTCATGATCAAAAAAACTACTTTCAGGTCACCACCACGGTCTCTTCCCACAAGTGCTCTCCTTCCTAACTTAGAAAGGCTTACAGACTTTGCCTCCCTCCTGGGCTCTTCCCCTCAGGTGGCACGAGTAGCAGAGGGCACACTTACTTTCCAACCGTGCCCACCCCTCAACATTTCACATCTTCCCCAGCCTAGCATGGACCACTCCCCATCTCATTCTTGCACTGGAACCCTAGAGGAGCTACTGCCCCACCCCTCGCACACAGGAAGGCACTTGAGCTATCCACACCTGCTACACAGATAGCAGCTCCTTTTCCCATGAGTGGGCCCCAAAGCGGGCTACGGCACGGTGTTGGATGCTGAGAGGGCTGAGGCACAGGCCCTCCTCACCCTAACCACTAACCAGCAGGCAGAACTAAAAGCTCTCACCCGAGCCTTTCCATTGGCACAAGGATGACCCCTAAATGTCTACACGGACTCCAAATATGCCTTCCACATCCTCCTGTCCCAGCTGCCATTTTGAAAGAGCCAGAACTACTTACAACAACAAAAAGGAGGATCAATTACCAACCCACAACAAATCACGGCCATGCTAAAGGTCTCACATCCGCCACAGCTATAGGAATTGTCCACTGCTGATCTCACCAGACTGACGATTCCATCATCTCTAAGGGAAATAACCAAGCTGGTGAGGCGGCAAGAGCCATGGCCCTTGGAGGCCCAGATCCATCTCACCCACCACAGGACATCCGCACACAACCCACGTCTTCATTATCACCTGATGCTCATCAGATTCTGTCCTGTCTACACCTCCTCTCTCACCCCGACTGTCCAGCCTTGTCTTACTTCATTAAGGCCCATCTGCAGCCCACCCCTGAGGATTTGTCTTTCTTAAGGGCTGTTATAGCCACTTGTAAAACATGTCAAATATCAGACCCCAACTCCAATTATCGCAGCCCCCCCCTTTTCCTACTCATCAGGCCAGAGGCTTTCTCTCTGGAACCGACTGGCAACTTGACGTTACCCATATGTCCACAGTCAAATGCATTACAGCTTGACTTTACCGCATGCCCACAGTCAAATGCATTAGGTACCGCCCAGTCTTGGTGGACACATTTTCTGGGTGGGACAGAAGCATTTCTCACCACCAACAAAAGGCCTTAGACAGTCTCAGACCTCCTCCTCCAGGAGATCATTCCTCACTTTGAATCCCTGCCTCCCTCTCTCAAACAGCAGCCCTGAATTCACCTCCCAGATTTCCTAAAACTTAGCCAAAGCCCTTAATATTCTTAGCATTTTCATATCCCACACCATCCTCAGTCCTAGGGAAAGGTCAAACGAACTAATCGCTCCTTGAAAACATCCTTGTCAAACTCTCACAAGAGCTTTGCCTTGATTGGATGATGTTATTACCGCTTGCTCTCCCTAGGCTACAGGCTCTCCCCCAGTGGCCTCTTTCCATTTCACCATTTAAATGGACCAGTTCTGACCCCAGCCTTTTGCCCCATCCCTTGCCTCTTCCTGACCACTTGCTCATCCCTTGACTCTGTCCCTCCTACGGAACTTTACTGGCCACCACCTACCCCAGCCACACCCCAGCTCCTGTCTGCCACAAATCAGCACCAGAGATCTTGTTCTTCTCTCCCCTCCAGACCAATGCCTCTCAACCTTCTCCCCTCAATAGAAAGGCTCCTTCAAGGTAATTCTTATAACTTGCACAGCTACTAAGCTGGAGGGTCTCCCTCATTGAATCCTACAGGATCCTACTCCCTTAGGCTTCTGAAGACACCAAGATCAACCACCTTGTTCCTGGTTCCAGATGAATAAAGTTCCACCCCAGCAGCCATGCCTGAACCTCCCAGATTGGACAGACATTTTTCCTTTCCTTCCTGTTTGTCTTTGTTCAGGGCAGCCTGAACATATGGAGAGTTGAGGTTCAAGAAACCCCTGCTTCTAGCAAACAGGATTTCCAAATAGTGTAGGCTGCTTTACCTCTCAGCACTCTTTCTCCGACTCCCCTCAAGCCCCTCAGCTGTCTGCGGCCGGGGCTCTGCAGACCCCTCTGTGTGGAGGGAGTGCCACTTCTACCCCACTTGCCAGGCCCAGCCCTCCTGACCCTACATCTTCCAGGCATCCAGCAGTCAAGTAGGCTGCTTCAAGGTGGGCCCTGCAGGTGTCCACAGCAGCAGGCAGACCCAGGTGAGGACTGGGCTGCTGGCTGCCTGCTCTGAGCCCAGAATGGTGCCACACCGCCATCTGTGCTTCTGCTGTGGAGCAAACCTGACCTTTCCCAGCAGCCTGGGCCCTCCTGCTGCCTGCTGCCTCTCAGGGCTGCTGCTTGGCTCCCTAGCTACCCTGCTGGGAAACCTGGGACCCCAGCCACTGCCCTCTGCACCCACCATGAGCCCCAAACAGTGCTGAGGACCACTGGGGAGCTGGCACATTTCCCCTTTGCAGGAGTCTGGCTCTGTGAGGCTGGGTAGCTTTGGGCTTTGAGACCCCTCCCCCCATAGGAAAGATCCCCTCTGGGACTACCAGGGACTCCACTCCTGGCTGGCTTCAGGGTAGCCCCCAACCAGAGGGATTGTACACATGGCCCCAAGCTGGAACCCTTGATCCTACCCCCAGACTATTCAAATGGGGTAAAAAAAAATTCTACCAATCCCAGGCTAACATGGAAAGCTCTGCCCCCTACAAATACTATCTAAAGAGCCACATTCTGCACAGTTCTGGGCACAGATTTGGCTGCTGCCTTCCTTCTGAGTGGAGGCAGCCATGCCCAATAAATATCTTTTTGTGAGATTTGTTGCATGAAGTTGTCTTTGTCATCAGGTCAAAGAAGCAAAGAAGCATAAGTGTCAAAACAAAGAAGTGAAGAACACTTTTCCCTTCAGAGCTGCAACACCAGGGAAACTTCTCCCCTCTGAGAGGAGCAGAGTGGAGCTGTTTTACTGTAACATTCCAGCTCAGCTGGGGACACCTTCCCCACTTCAGAGTTGTGTGGTTCCTGGGCTCCCAAATGCCAGGACAACTTTCCATCTCTGAGATGGAAAACAAAACCACACGCTAAACAAATAGGATTGGGAAACTGTTCCGTAGCAGGCTGTCAAGAGCGGATTGTGAGTTCCGTCACTCCTGCATCCATTCCCCACTACTTCAATCCAGACATTTTAGCCTGCTTTCTCTGACTGGACAGAGGCTATTGTAAAGAATAGCCAGGTACATATGGAGGCTTCTCAAATGGCCTTGCTGATTCCATATGCCACCTCACTCTGACTCTCCTCTCGCAACAAAATAAAGTCCTTTACTTCTATATCAAGGACCCATGGGATCCCAGGTGGGAAATGGTCATCACCAGTAAGTTCTTCTGCTTCCACAGCCCCCGGTACCTGGTAAGCACAATTAAAATCCAAAGAAAATACATCTCAATTACTCAACCCCTGGGGATAGAAAAGACAGAGGTGGCAAGTCAACATTACTCTAAGATCATAACCTCTTTAATATCCCCCCTCCTAGCAGTAATACAGACCTGTCATTTCACCTCCTGTTTCAGACTTTGGCCTTGGCCTAACAGGTCCTTGGAGCCACCCCAAGGTGTTTTGGGGAACGTTAGCTATGTGTTCTCCCTGAGACTACTCACAGCTGCCACTTAAAGCTTCTGTTACCTTGTCAGATAACCTTGTCATTCATCAACAGCCGAGTCTGGCACGCCACCACCCCCTACCTCTTTCATATCATTGCCTTTGGCATGGTGAGCTGCTTTAAGGTATCTGGGACACACTCTGTAGGGGTGTTAAATTCCTTAGATTGCAATAGAACCCTAAATCTTGACACCTCCCCTCAGCCCCAGTGCCCTAATGTCCACACACCTCAGTTCTCCGCGGTCCTCAAGTCTACCATTGCCTACCTGCCAAATGGTCAGGAGTTTGTACACTGGTATGTCTTTTCCTCAGGTTGGGGGTGATACATGGGGGAAAGCCCCTACTGATTCCAGTTGCGGACTCCACAGCTGCCTGACATAGAAAGGACTATTCAAATCCTGCCTCTCTGGGCTGCAGGAATAACTGTGAGGATCACCGCCAGCACAGCAGGACTAACCACCTCTCTGTACAGCTTTCCCCCAGTTTATCCAGGATCTTCAACAGATGGCCCAAAACATCCTCACACTTCAAGGACAAATCTACTCCTTGGCAGCGGTGGTACCCCCAAATTGACAGGGTCTAGGTCTCTTTAGAGCTGAGGCCTTTGCCTCTTACTCCAAGAAGAATACTGCTTATATGTCAGTCAATTGGGTATAGTGAAAAACAAAATCCAACACTTCAAACAGATCTTCAAAAATGTAAGGACCTTCGGGAGTCGAGTCCAGCTCTAGTCCGCACGAGGGTTCCTCAGTCTCCACGAAGGAGGATCAACAACGATAGTTATGATGAGTGAATGCAGTTCTTCTATATGTCATGCTTTTCGAGCTTTAAATGACATATAGACACACTTTTGTATGTTAATGCACTTCTTTTAATAATAAAAATTAATTAGAAGTTAGAGAAGTTAAAGAGAGTAAAATTAACAATGTGCACATTGGGGAAAAATTACAAGACTCCCCTCCAGACAGCTGTCCTGACTGAACAGCAAGACTGCTAGCTTCTTATCTAACGGAATGCAGGTGTCAGGCATATATCAAAAGGGAACCAATGTGAAAGTATCTTTCCTCCTTGCAGCTGCAGGCTTCAAGGTTTCTCAGCTATCATCAAAGAGTAAATGATACAGTGACCAGTTAGTGGATGGTGGAGATGTCACTGCGGATTTTAGGTGTGTATACTCACTACAGTGAAGGGCGCAGGCATTCAGGGGTGAATTATCTGTTTGCTTTTTTAAGCTTGCTGACATACTGTCTAGACTTCATTTCTGATCTTGACTATGGCTTTGTCTCTATGGGGAGGTCAGTTTTACCAAGAATAATTTTTATATGTCTATAGAAAGCATGAATAGTTTTCACACATGCCAAAACTTGAAGGCCAGTAAGACTGTTACAATTACTTAGAGTTGAGATGGCAGTGTTCCTCTCCCAGCCAGCCCAGGAATTGATTGGAATTTTCACTATTAGGCCAAATAGACAATATTATTGATGAGAGGCTTTTGTCACCCTACAGTAAAGATGAGAAAGGGGCAAAGCGGTGAGCTTCAGACTCCTAGCAAAAGGAAAAACCAGGATCTTTGTCAAGCTGCTTACGTCCACAGCCTGGGTATCATCGGCCCTCATCAAGGACCACCTTGATGCATCCAGCCCCTGGGCCTTTGAGAATCCTATATGTGCTGGGCACTGCCCTTCCTGACCCCCATTCTTCTCATTTTCCAGACATCACTAATTTCACCCTGCTTTATCAATTTCTTATTCACATTTCTTCAACAGATTCATAAAAAAATCTTTAATGAAACCATGAATCAGTTATTGTTACAGGACTCCCTGTAGGGTCTGCACATTGCACTGAGTCAGCAGCTGGGGGCTCCCACATCTGTGCAGGGCTCCACCCCCGACACGCCCCTCTATACTTACTGAGCAGGACCCCCCTCCCACAGCAGTCCACAGCTGGGGCTCTGCAGAACCCTCTGTGTAGAGGGAGCTCTGCCCTAGCCGCACCCCCTTGCCAGGCCCAACCCTACTGGCTCTGTCTCCTCCAGGTCAAGCTGCCTCAGTGGGCCATGGGTTGCTTCATGGTGGGCCCTGCAGGTGGCATGACAGTAACAGACTGAGGTGAGGACTGGGCTGTTGGCTGCCTGCTCCGGACCCAAAATGTCACCTCACAGCTATCTGTGTTTCTGCCAGGGAGTAAATCTGACTTTTCCAAGCATAGCTCTTCCTGCTACCAGTCGGGGCTGCTGTTTGCCTCTCTTGCCACCCTGCTGTGGACCTTGGCCCCAGCCACCACCCCTTATGCCCACTATAAGCCCCAAATGGTGCCAAGAACCACTGGGGGGCCAGCATATTTCTCCTTTGAGAGCTCTGCAATGCCAGGAAGCTCTGGGACTTGAAACTCCCCTATAGGAAAGCTCCTCCCTGGGACTATTAGGGAGCCCACTCCCAGGCGGCTGTGGGGGTCCCTCAACCTGGCAGAGCAGGCCCCAACTAACACACATGGCCCTAAGCTGGGCCCCTGAATCCTCTCCAGACTAGACAAATACGGGCAAAAAAAAAAAAAATTCCCACCAATCACGGGCCACCCTGGGGGGCTCCACCCCCTCAGGGACACTATATAAAGAGCCTCCAGCACTGCTCAGAGAGGTGGGTGCAGCTTCGGCTGCTGCCTTCCTCTAAGTGGAGACAGCCACTGAGAGAAGCAAGAGGAACACTTCAGCTGAGCCAGAAGCAAGAAGATCATCTCAGCTCAGCTAGAATGCCTCAGCTAAGCTGGCAATGTTTCCCTTCAGAGCTGCAACTCTGGGGACACCTTCCCCACCTCAGAGCTATGTGGTCCCTGGGCTCCTGACTGCCAGGGCACTTTTCCATTTCTGTTTAAGCTGAATAAAAAATACTAACACTACCAACCCTTACCCACAGAATCAGAATTTATATGTAAATTTCAACGGTTGATATTAAGACCATCACAACAATTTTGAGCCAAATTTGAAGCTAGCCTTAATTAAATTAATAAATACTGATCTGTAAGATGGACATTGAGCAAGACCATTCTGAGGTAACCATGGAGTGGTCCTGCCACTTGGAGGGACCCGAGACACTTGGAACAGATGCTTAAAAAGGCAGACCCATAAGGCTACGTACTTTCCACCAGGTCCAAACAGTGGCAAGCATCTATCCTGATGTACTTCCTGTCTGGGTTATCTTCTGCCTACAAGTGACTAAGTGTATCTGGTGCATTTGGAGCACATCTGGTGCAGTTAACCAAATGGGATCTAGACAGTCCCCACCCAACATTCCAGGAAGTTACCTGTCCTTGTCCTATAGATCTCTTAGGCAAAATAATTAAAATTTAGGACATAACTTTGTAACTTTTGCTCTTATATATGACTCCTGAATACACCCTGCCAGTGAGAATCAACAGCACCTCAGATATGACAACGCCTCCAGGGAGCAGGAGGCCTGAAGAGCAGGCCTTTGTCCCCACTCCTACCTCACTGGTCACCCTTCCTATTCCGTTGACCTTTCTTTCTTTCTTTTTTTTTCCTTCTCTTTTTTCCAGACAGGGTTTCTCTGCTGTAACTCTGGCTGTCCTGGAACTCACTCTGTAGACCAGGCTAACCTTGAATTCACAGGGATCCGCCTCTGCCTTCTGAGTGCTAGGATCAAAGGCATCCGCCACCACCGCCAGGCAGGAGCTTCATGTTCAAGCCTGACAAGCTGATTTCAATCCCCACAATCCACACAAAGATAGAAGGAAAGAACTGACTTCATAAAGTTGTCTTCTGACCTCCACATGCAGGGCATGCAGCCCCCCTTCCCAAACCGTACATAGACATAGTAATAAAGTTAAAAAAAAAAGTGTCAGTTTTATACATGTGAATTAGCTCTCAAAGCTGATATTTTTAAAATGTAGGGAGGCAGTAGAGGAGATGAGAAAGGCCGAGATGGAGTGGTGGTCTACAGGAATTGTCATGTTGACTATATAAACACGGGAAGTTGTGAAACTTACCTCTAGGTTGTGAGAGCATCTCCAGAAAGGATTAGAGCACGGGGCTCTGACCCAGGGAATGAATTCACCTCTCAGTGGATAATATGGCAGCGCTACAGGGTCTGCGGAAGGTGGGGGTGGGCGGAGGATCACTGGGGACGTGTCCCTGGGGGCCATGTGAACCCTTCTCTCGGCTTCATGTCTGCTTCAGTTCTTGCACCATGCGTTTCCTCCGCCATGATTTTTTATCCACGCAACAGGGCAGGGGTAGGGGTGGACCATTACCTGTAATGGCTGTTGTTGGTTGTCAACCACATCTGGAATTAAGTAAAACCCCAGCCGCTAGATGCACCTGTGATTTTTCTTGATTGACTCATCTGAAGTGGGAGGACCCACCTCAAATCTCAAATTTTGAGGTGGGATGATCCACCTTTAATCTGGGCCACACACCTTCTGGTGGCAGCCTGTGTAAAGGACGCAGAGAAGAAAGCCCTTGCTCTTTGACTGCTTGCCCTCACTCTCTCTGGCAAGTTCATTCATTCAACTGGCATTAGAGTTACTTTTGGATTCCAATATATACTGAAAATCAGTTGAGATATCCAGCCTCGTGGACTGAACAACTACTGGATTTCTGGACTTTCCATTGATAGACAGCCATTGTTGAATTAGTTGGATCACAGCCTATGTATGTATGTGTGTGTGGATCACAGCCTATGTATCCTGATGTATGTATGTATACACACACATACACACACACACACACACACACACACACATTATATCTATATATCTATACTGTCTATATAGGTAGATATAGAATATCTCACACACACACACGTACTGAACTCTGAAATGGTTCAAAATAAATACTTGATAAGTTGCTTATGTCAGGTGTTTGGTCCTAGCAGGTCTAAGAGGATGGAGTAATGAATCGGGGAATTAGCTAGCCTTCCAGGTAGGTCTTGGATTTCCCTCCTGTTCCCTGTGCATCTCATCTCTGGTTCTTGCCTGAATTAATACCAAAGTTCCCCCTCTCCTGCTGCTACTGGGGACTCCCCTAAGCAGCCAGAGCCACAATTTAGAACTCAGTTTCATTCACCTCCCTGATGGCTTGAGACTCCCCTACTGGCTTCTTTAGCCATCAGTTAAAACCTAAATCCTGGAATGATGCCCCACCCTCCCTATGGCCGGGCGCTCCCGCCCGTCTTTCTTGTACTCACGCCCTCTTTCCTGGCCCTCCAATTTGCCATCAAATTTTATCCATTCTCAGGTGTGCAGGATAGTTTTATGTCAACTTGACATAAGCAAGAGTTACCTGAAAAGAGGAAGTGTAAGTCAGGATTCTCTGGAGTAACAAAACTTAGAGAATGAATCTCTCTCTATATAAAGAGGTTTTATTGGAATGACTTAAAGTCTGTAATCCAGGTAATTCAGCAATGGCAGGCTATGAACAGAAAATCTAAGAATCCAGTTGTTGCTCAGTCCACAAGGCTGATATCTCAGTTGGCCTTCAGGAATGGATGTGCTAGTGAGGGAAAGGCAGCAAAGAGCAAAAGCTTCCTTCTTCTGTGTTCTTATCTTCCAGAAGAAGGCATGGCCCGGATCAAAGGTGGGTGTCTTCCTACCTCAAAGATCCCGACTAGAAGTGGATTCACCCACTTCAAACCAAGCAGAAAATCTCTCACAGGTGTGCCCTCCATTTCTGGATTGTAGTTCATTCCAGACGTGGTCAAGTTGACAACCAAGAATAGCCATCACAAGTCCGCCCCTTGCCAGTTCGACACACAATCCTATCTTATGTCACGATTAATTTCCAAATGAAAATAATAACCAGGTCATAATAGCACATACACATAATGAACTATCCCATTACAATCACAAACACATTATATATTTAACTAGATCATAATAACGCCTCACATGCTGTAACTGTCCCTAGTACAACTGCAAATGCATTATAAAATTTAGAATAAATGGTAATGTCCCTCGGGGGACATTATTTTAGTCTCTCAAACTTAAATATGGTAACCATCGGTATCATTGTAATTGATGTTACAACATGTGGTTAAGAAATGAAAAGAAGGGCTGGAGAGATGGTTCAGGGGTTAAGAGTACCGGCTGCTCTTCCAGAGATGCCGAGTTCAATTCCCAGCAAACACATGGTGGCTCACAAACCATCTGTAAAGGGATTTGAAAAAAAAAATTAAAAAAATAAATCTTAAAGAAATTGTTAAAAAAAAAGAAATGGAAAGAAAACACAAATATCTGTAAAAATGAATTCTTAACAAAATATATTAGAAGCTCTCATATCAACTATAACCCTCATTTCTACAACTGGTCACATGGTCTGAGCTGGTGTTTATAACTACCTTCCTCTCCTACCCATTCTGGATCTCCTTTGTCCTCAGCAAAAAGCACCTCGGTAGGTCTTGGCTCTTTTCTTGGAGGGGTGACCCATACCTTCATTCCTGAAGGGTCTGTGCCCTTTGTCATCCTGCCTGGGTTAGAGCATTGTGGTTTCCCACAGACGTTAATCACAGGACATGAGAGCACCAAGAGACGCCCAAGGATCTCCTGCACTCCAGACATAATCTTTCTTTTCTCTGCTGTGGAGAGAAAATCCAATTTCCCCATGGTAGTGGGGATCAATCATCCCTCCTGACTCTGTTATTCCTTTCTTAACCTGTTGGTGTAAGACTATTAGAAGTTCAATGTGGCCAGGGGGAATCTGAACTTCCAGTTCAATGGAATGTTTGTTGTGTCTCCTGGCAGGCTGTCTCCCACCTCTGGCGCCAAAACTTCTAGGCCAGCAGAACTTAGGGTCATAGGAACAGGAAGAATGTTCCTAGTGGGTTGTTAGGGGTGGTAGTGAGTGGAACTATTCCCTTTCCTACCTCTTGATTCCTGGACCCACCGATTCTGGCTATGGGAGAAATGGTACCATATATTAGACATTGATTCAAGGCATATACTGATTTCTGGAGAATCCTGCTCTGCCCTCCAGGATGCTGCCACCAAATTGGTGTTGTAACTGTCTTCAAAGGGTCGTTCCATCTTTCTATCAAGATAGTAGGGAACATCGTAAAACCAGTGGATTCCAAGATCATGGGCCCACTGCTGCACTTCTCTGGCTGTGAAGTGAGCTCCTTAGTCAGAGCAGTACTGTGTGAGTACCACGCTGGTGGATAAGACGCGCCCTGAGTCCACGGATAGTGGTGTTGGCAGCATTACCTGCAGGAAAGGCAAATCCATAACCAGAATAAGTATCTACTCTAGTAAGGACAAAGCACTGACCTTTCCATGGAGGAAATGGTCCAGTGTGGTCAACCTGCCACCAGGCTGCTGGCTGGTCACCCCAGGAAATGGTGCCATATCTGGGGCTCAGAGTTAGTTTCTGCCGTTGGCAGATCTGGCACTCACCAGCAGCAGTGTAGCCAGGTCAGCCTTGGTGAGTGGAGATTGCATGTTTCACACCCATGCATGGGCTCCATGCATAACCCCCATCTCTGCCACCATGGCCGCTTTGCTCATGGGCCCGTTGGGCAATGACAGGATCGGCTGGGGACAGGGGGTGACTGTCCACAGAAGGGATCACTCTATCCCCCTGGTTATTCTATTGAACTCCTCCTCAGCTGAAGTCACTTTTTGATGAGCATTTACACCAGACACAATGTTTTTACATCCTTCACCCATTTGGACAGATTTATCCATATCTTCCCCAGACGTCTTTCTCACCAGTTTTCTAATCATGCGCTTTCCAAGTCCCTGAACATCCAGCCAATCCATTAGTTACAGCCAATGAGTCAGTGAGCAATGGCACATCTGGCCGTTTCCCCTTCCAGTCAAACTGTAATACCATGTGTACTACCTGAAGTTCTGCCCTCTGTGAAGATTCCCCTTCTCCAGTGTCTTTCAGGGTTGACCCAGAAAGGGGTTGTAATGGCACATCTCTCCACTTCTGGGTAGTGCCTGCATAATGTGCAGAACCATCAGTAAATCAGGCCCTAGTCTTCTCTTCCTCAGTCAACCGACGACCATAGGGCATACCCAGGAAGCTACAGATGCATGCTTGGCAGCAGATACCATAGGCATTTGGGCCACTTCTTCATGTGACCTGCTTGTGCCTTCAGGACCTGCTCGGGCTCAGTCACATATATACCACTTTGATAATAGATTGTTACTGTACACCTCCTACTTTATGACCAGATGGGTCTGATAACATCCAGCTTATGACGGGCATCTCAGGTCACATGGTAACTTGGTGGCCCATTGTCACATGTTCAGTTCCACTAAGGCCCAATAGCAAGCCCAGAGCTGTCTCTCAAAGGGAGACGAGTTGTCTGCAGACGGTAGTAGAGCCTCGCTCCAGGATCCCAAGGTCTCTTCTGTGATTCGCCTATAGAGGCCTGCCAAAGGCTCCACACAAAATCCATATCTGCCATTGACACCTCGAATATCATCAGGTCTGGTGGATCCTATGGTCCAAGTGGTAGAGCAGCCTGCACAGCAGCCTGGGCCTGTCAAAGAGCCTTCTGTACCGCACGAAGCAAGCAGCTTTTGAGTCACTTGGTATACCGGCCCGAGTAACACATCCAAATGAAGAGCTCTGCCATCCCACATCACTGGACTCCTAAGAGTTTCACTGAGGTAGAAAGCCCTTGGGTTTGGTTGGATTTACTTCCCATCCTCTGACATACACACGTGGTACCAAGGAGTTCAAAGTGGTTGTCACCTCCTGCTCACTCGGTCCAATCAGCATAATGTTGACAGAGCAGGTCAGTGTGGTATTTTGTGGAAGAGACAGACAATAGAGATTCCTTCTAAGTTATGACACAGGCTGGAGAGTTAACATATCCTTGAGGTAAAACCAGAAGGCAAATCGCTTCTGGTGGTCCTTGTGGACGGCTGGACCGTGTACCAGGCGATGTGTTAATCTGCTCAAGTCGGGCGTAATGCCGCATCTGGTGTAGCAGCTGCACTTGGAGCCACAACGTGATTCAGTTTTCAACGGTCAACTGTCATTCTCCACAATCCGTCTGTCCTCTGCGCTGACTGGGTGGGAGAGTTAAAGGAAGATGTGGGAACCGCCACCCCTGCGTCTCTGAAGTCCTTGATGGTGCACTAGTCTCTGCAGTTCCTCCAGGGATGCGATACTGTTTTTGATTCACTATTTTCTTTGGCAGAGGCTACTTGAAAGGCTTCCATTTAGCCTTCCCAACCATAATAGCCCTCACCCCACAGATCAGAGAACCAATGTGAGAGTTCTGCCAGCTTCTAAGTGTATCTATCCCAATTTTACAATCTGGGATGGGGAATAACCACAGGATGAGTTCGGGAGCTTACTAGACCTACTGAGTCAGATTTCAGCCAAACGTCCATTAATCACCCGGCCTCCATAAGCCCCTACTTTAACTGGGGGACACAAAGTTTCTATCTGTCTCCCAGAATCAATCAGCTCAGACCTAGTATCCAAAAGACTCCGGAAAGTCTGATTGCTCCCTTTCTCCCAGTATACAGTCACCTTTGCAAAGGGCTGTAGGTTCCTCTGGGGAAGGACTGGGAAGGCTAACAGTATTTTATCAAGATCCTTCCTTCAAGGGGTTCTGGGTCTGCAAACTGGCTTGAGTCTGGAAATTGATTCACTGGCTGAGATTGCCTTTTGCCACAGTTCAATGTAGCCTTTCTTTCATTTGTTGAGAGTTTTCTGCTTATACAGATCAAACGAAAATGGAGAAGGCTTCTTAATCTATGTCATGCCTGGAAGTCCCATGATTAGTCAGTACCAAAGGTCCATACGAGCCATGCCGCCATAAAAATCACTTCGCCTGTGCCGACCATTGCAGGTCAGGCCATTATGGACATGCTCTGTGTATGCTGCTCATTAGGATAACAACAATTCCCCTGCCTTTGGCAAGTCAGTGCTGCCGCCTGGCCCCTGCTGCCTCAGGGCCCAGTGAAACCCACTGTATTTAATTTGTCCAACTGAGCAGCAGCATCTCCAACCCTAAGGTCTGGCCAAGGAAGAGGATGGCAGCCAAGCTCTGCAAATGCTCAGGTGCCTCTATCACCACTTTGCATCTTACAGGATCAGGAAGTGTCTTCTGGGCCTTCCCACTGTGGAGGACTAGACCTACACAGCCTACCACTTCAGCCTTGCAGTTTCCCTGAGGCTTAAAGTCCCTTCATCAGCACTAAGCCATGGGACATCAGGTGTCTCCACTCCTGTTTAGCGGGCCATCTTCTGACAAACACTTCTGCCAACCCCTCAAACAAACTTTTGACATCTTTTTTTTTAAAAACTGTGTGAGCTTCCATATTAAACCTAAGAATCTCCGCTCAGAGGGCCTATATCAATAAACTGAGCCTGATCCAGTTTCATGTTCCTTCTACCTTTAAACCACACCCTTAAAATCCATTTCTTCACATATTCCCCAGACCTCTGCTCGAACGAATTAGCAAAGTCGTTAAGCTCTTCAGTAGTGAAGCACACCTCCTCACAGGCTGCACTTCCCGCCTCCCCTCGAGGAGCCTGCTGTGCCTTGGTCTGGTTACAAGTCTAGAGGCGACTATTGGTGGGCCTCGAAGGAAATCAGTAATTGTCTTCACAAGTATTTCCTTCAGAGAAAGTCACGGCTGGTTTTTCAGACAATGAAGGGTTAATTTCCTCAGTGAAAGATGAAAAAGGCAATATTTCGAGGGGCGGGGCTGAGGGCATTTCTTCCTCAGATGAGATGAACCCTCGAGTATCTGGGTTCAAAGTTCTAAACTTCAATAGGGCCCTCCCACACATTCCCACCCCGAGTCGCAGGACCCCACTATTTACCAATCAGTGTCCTTACTTTAACCACCAACACCCTCTGGGGCTGGGGCTTGACTTCTCACTTTAATTCAGCCAACGCTTTCAATGCACCTGAGGCATACCTGTGAACAAAGAGGATCCTAAGTGTTTGTTTTGGCTTAAGTTTATGGGCCATCATGGAGGGAAGTTGGGGCAGGAACTGGAGCAGAACCGCTGGAGGGATGCTGGTTACTGGCTTGCTGCTATGGTTTTCTCAGTACTGAGGACACCTGCCCGGGCGGGCGGCGCTGCTCTGGTGACATGGGCCCCCTCACGGCAGTCATTAATAGAGAAAATCACACAGACTTGTCTACAGACACTGACGGACGGATTTCTCAGTTGAAGTTCCTCTTCTCAGATTACTCAAGCTTGTGGCAAGTTGACAAAAACAAAGCCAATCAGGATAGTCATGGTCACATAAGATTATAATCACGAATATCTTTGGAGGAGTGGAGCAAGTACAAGTGGTGCAGCCATTTTAGAAGGCAGGACACTTCAGCACGGACAGGAGTGGAGGTGCCTGCCTATAATCCACGTACTTGGGAGGCCGCAGCAGGAAGATGAGCTCAGGGCCAGCCAGGAGTGAATATCTTGGGAACAACACAGGAAAAGTATCACCAGTATGAATGCTAAGCAAAATGCCTGGACTTACAAAAGCACTAACAATAGCTGCCTCTTGAAAGTGGGAAGGAGGAAGGGAGAGAGCAGGAGGTCTGACTTCCTAAATTGTGGGTTATACTTAGACAGCGTACAAGCTGATAGGTCATATATACCTGAGTTTTGCGAGGTGTGTGCCAAGCAATCCCACCTGGCTGAAAACTGCCCAACCTGTTACCGTGTACCGCGTGCATCTCAGGACAGGAGGCATGGCATCAGAAGCCTACGCCTGTCAGCCCTAACAACATGGGCTCAGCCACCCGTCCTCAACAGCTCAATGCAACAGCCAAAAGTGAAGAGCAGAGAAAGGCAGATATTCGATGTGTCTGCAAGGCCCAGGCTCTGACGCTAACAGCTCTAGAGACGCTGTGGGTTTGCATTCTGCCGATTGTCTGCCTGAACACTCCAGAGGAGGGAAAGTGGGGAACTGCAGGACTCCCTTCCTGCTCCCCTCACTCCAGCCTGCGCTTCGAGGTCTAAAATGTTGCTCTTCACATACTCAAGGCACGCATGGATGTATCCATACGTGTTTGCACAGCCGTTTGCTGTCTGTAACGTCGAGAGTAGCTGAGAAGCAATTTTGTCTGAGAAAGGACAGCCTTAGCGATTCTTCAGATGGTCACCAGAGGGCGCGCCAGAGCAGTCTAGCCGTTGTCCTGCGGTTGTTCTGGCTGGCCAGCGGTGAGCTCAGCTTACAAAAGGACTCCCTCCGACTGTATGGGACCTCCACTTCTGAGGCAACGAAGAAGGAGCAAGGCTGGATCAGAAGGAGTCCTGCTCTCAGAAGTGGCGGGGTTTATGAGGCTTGTCGGCTTTAGGCCTTCGCCTTGCCCTGTGCCCAGCTGTGATCTCTCCTACTCAACATTTCTCAGACAAGGTTCTCTC
Source organism: Cricetomys ansorgei (assembly GCA_026225945.1). Taxonomy (NCBI): domain Eukaryota; kingdom Metazoa; phylum Chordata; class Mammalia; order Rodentia; family Nesomyidae; genus Cricetomys; species Cricetomys ansorgei. The sequence continues at coordinate 1,777,908 of JAMJFZ010001280.1, forward strand.
TCTCTGGACCTCTGGGCTGCTGCTGGCTTTTTTCTTGCTTCTGCGTTGCAGGGCCACAGCCACTGGTTTGGGTGAGCCAATGACTGAGGGAAAGAGCCTACGTCAGGTCAGCTCCTACCCATATTCAGAAGTTTATTTTGTGCAGGGTCTCATGTAGTGTACATACCATAGGTTAGCCTTGAACTCACCATGTTGCCAAGGATGACCTTAAACTTCTGATCTTTCTGCCTTTACCTTCCCAAGTTTCTGGAATCACGGGCATGTACCACCAAGCCTGGTTTTTGTGGTGCTGGAGGTCGAACTCAAGGCCTCAAGTATACATTAGGCAAGTATTCTACCAAACTTAGCTATATCCTGTAGTCATGGAAAAATCCTGCCTCGGCTTCCCATCTCCATGATGTAGCTCTGCCAGCCTGCGGCAGATCCATGTGGTCTCAGATCGGAGCTGGTGAGAATGTACAGCATTCTCGGAAGACCCTGGCAGGCAATGTGACTCGTCTTTATTGGAGAAACAGTTCCCTGTTATCCAGGGACATCATTGGAAGCTCATTGGTAGGACAGGCAGTCCTACTTGCACATTGGGGGTCACAGCCTGTACCTGGGTATTTTCTGGGGACCAGAGGGAGAGACCTTATGTGGTTGTATAGGGAGAATTGAGTTACAGCTCCAGATAAGCAACTCTGCTAGGTCATATACCTTCGAAGGGACGGTGCCTTGCTGTGAACAGACAGCATAGCCTGTGGCCTGTCAGAGCTGCAGAGGGGAAGGCCCAATTCCTGTCATTCTCAGAATGAGGGTTCTAGGCATGCCTCAGCTCTGGGACAGTCCCACAATATCCTGTTCCCTAGCTTCAAATACTTTTGTAAAAATAAATTTGGGATTATCAGAAAATGATATGTATGCCTATTTTTATCTACCCATAACATGGGTCATGTAAATTTTTCTTGAGTTTTCAAGGAGATCACAAAAAGAAAAGTTTAAGAAGCCCCACTCTCAACCTCTTCCCTGGGCCTGAGACAAAGGGCTGATGTCTGCCTCACAACTCTGAGCATTAGAGCTGGGTCAGTGACCTGCGAACATATTCCCGGTGCATTTGGAAGTATGTTGTGCTGAACCCCCATTGGAGGCATGGCCAGCTCCGGGTCAAATGCAGAAGGTGCGTGTGAGGATGTACCCAAGGCTCCATCGATGGCTACCTAAGGCAGATGGATATGAGGAAATAAAGTTGTCAGCATGAAGACACAAGGCAGACCGGCTTGCTTAGAAACTTGTGTTTGGGTGGTGACCATAGTAACAGATGTTGGGCTGACTCGTGGGTGGAGAATCTGTTAAAGACTCTGCAGTCAGCTGTGGAGTGGTTTGTGCTGTGCGCAGCCAGCTTCCCCCATCTCTTACTTTACTGTGGGCTTCAGAGCTCAGCAGGTGGCTCTCCTCCAGGTGCTAAGGCCAGGATGTGTGGGCTTGGTCTGTTTGCATGGCGTCTGCAGCAGAGTAGCTGGACTTGCAACCCAGCCCTGATGGGGTCCAGAGAGCACAGGCAAAAGCTGCCAGGATTTAAGGCACATCACCATTTTCCCGGGGTCCTGGGTGCTCCCATGGAAGGATGTGAACCCCATAGTTCACTGGACACCCACTGTTAAAGTCCCTTCCCAGGGGAGATGTAAGCAATGCTGCCCACCCCTCCTCCTAAACTCTCAACGGCATCCTGAGTTATCGCTGAAGTTCATTCCGAGGAGCCACTTAATTTATTGGGCTTCCTTAGAGAACAAACGACAAGGTATCTCCTGGAGCGGCAGTACGCATCCTCTGCAAAAGGCCTCAGCAGAAAGCCTGCATCTAGGATGACGGCTTTCCACAGCTGCATAGGCGGAGCACCCTCAGTCTCCATGCCGACATGCTGTAGCTGCTCCAAAGCCACGTGCAATAGGACAAAATTGTATACAGCAGGTATCATGGAGTTGCTGGAGACTCGGTAAGGGTCCCATGAATTTCCCAGCTCCTCTTCCTATGAGGAAATGTAAACTGTAAGCTCAGCTGGGATGCTTTTTGCTGGTGGGCACAGCTAAACTCTCAAGGGTGACGGTTGTTTGGCTAGGGCGTGGTCATGTACAGCAGCGGCTGTGGCGGTAGCCTGAGGCCATAGACGCAGACGCCTGGTGCAGCACACCTACCCAAAGAACAACCTGGATGCGTAGGGTCCCTGTCCATTTGTGCTGCAGGCACCCTCTTGGTTCCCCTGGGTGCCGTCAGTGCACCAGCCTTCAGCAGGGTAGGGCAGCTGGGTCCTAGATTGATCTCTCCGTCTCCTGCACTCACAGCATGGAGTGTCGTCAGCATCACTGGCGATAGACGTCATCATGTCGGGGACCTTTGGTCTTGGGATTCAGCGGCTATAGGGATACTAAAAATATGTTCTCAAGGTCCACTGCTGTGGAGAGCCCCCACTGCCTCCACCGGCTGCTCGGTTAGTAGAACAGTGCCAGGCACAGCTGCCTAGACAGGAGGGAGGCACTGCTTCATGTCTGAACGCCTTATCATCCACAGACATTCTCCAGGAGCCATGTTAGCTCTTCTATTGGCCAGGCCTGGCTGTTGAACGGGCTCTGGGCTGGGCAGGTGACCTACCATTTCTAACTCCTGGGGAAGCCTATTCTGTTTGATATTCATCGCCATTCGGACAATGGGTAACCTAACAGACTCCCACCTCACCCTCCCCTGCATTAACCGTTTCAATCCTCAGCCAGAACCGCAGACAGTATAGCCTGCAGGGTGTGTCCTAGTAGGCCATCTACCCCTAGGATGTCCCTCAGAAGGGGGGTGCGCACGTTACATATACTCCTAGGGGGTAATTACCCACCTCACTGTGAGTTTAGACTCCTCCGCCTGTACAGCTTTATCCCCCATCCCCCTCCACCACCACCTTCTGACCCTGTGTTTTTTGGGGTAACTATAAGTCAATGTACATTCTGCTCCAGTATCAGCTGGGGCCCATGTCTTCTGTATATTTATTGGTGAGGGATCAATAAATCGTCAGTTCCACATGTGGCCTCTTGTCTCCTGTCTGGCTCTCACCTGTGAGCTCAACCTTGGCTACTCCCACAGAGGAGTGGCTGGGGAGGCTCCCGTCCCAAGAGACCTTCATTGGTGAGGGGTACAGTGGGAATCAACTGTACCTCCTGGTCACTCTTTCCTTTCCTCTCTGCTGAATTGCTGGTCTGCCCTAAAGCTCCCCACAGGTTAGCCAACCAGCACAGCGTTTGGTTGACCACCAAATTTGTCCCTAGGGAGTCCTGTGTGACACAAGTCCAGCTACATTTGTGTTCAGGAGATACAGGGAGGTCCTTTTGTCTGGCTCCTTCTGCTCACTTGCTCCTGCGTGCATCAGTACCTTACAAACCAGAGCTTATGTTCAGGTTCAAGTCATTTAAGGGGCCAGAGCTTCTCATGTTTTGTACAGGTCCCTACCTATTTTATGAGGCTCAGCACCGCTACCAGTGCTCCGTACCAATTTCCCAGTCCTTGCTGAATCCAGCTCTGGCTGGCTCCACTCCACTGCTGCTGCTGTTCTTGGTGGTCATCCCATGGTACTGGCATCTCCAGAGCGCTGAGGTCTTCTGCTGCAACTGGGCTGTACTTTTACCAATAGCCTCTCCTGGGCTCTCTTCATGGTGCCAAGCCTCAACTTCTCTGCACTGATCCCTTCAATCCTGGGCCTTCAACCATGGCTTCTCCTGGCCTCTCACAGTGCCAAGTCTCAGCTGCTCTCCATGACCCCTTCATACTTTCAAAAACTAGTCTAACCTGGGTGACTCTTATCCTACCAAGCTGCCAGTGTGAGGTCCAACTTGGGCCACCTCTGGAACACAGCTCCCGTGTGCTCTCAGAAAACACTTTCCGGAAGAGTTCTATTCTTAATCACTACAAATGTCTCAGCTCCAGCAGGCTGCTACCCAGTATCCCAGGACATCAAAGTTTTCATGTCAGTCGTCCTGGGATCTTGTTAATCACAGCTGATTCTTCGGTTCCACCTAACAAGAACCGCGGAATCTTAATTCAAAATAACAAATGGCCCCCACCGAGTCTTACTCCCTCTGAAACTTTACAAAGCTTCCATTGTCTGTATTGCTCTCAAAATTCTTACCTTCCGAGCACCCACAGAATAGATTACCAAGCATTGAACACTCAATGATTTCTTGCAAAGTTCCAAAATCTTTCCACAATCCTGACCGAACAACACGGGCAGGTGTGTCACAGTAACACCTACTCCTAGTACCAGCTTATCTTAGCATTTCCATCGCTGCCAGGAAACACCATGACCAAAAAAGCAAGTTAGGAGGGAAAGGGTTTATTTGGCTTACACTTCCATACTGTCGCTGAAGGAAGTCAGGGCAGGAACCTTAAGGCAGGTGTTGATGCAGAGGCCCTGGAGGGTGCTGCTGACCCCTTGGCTTGGTCCTCATGGCTTGCTCAGCCTGCTTTCTTATAGAACCCAGGACCACCAGCCCAGGATGGCACCACCCATAATGGGCTGGGCCCTCCCCCATCAATACTAATTAAGAAAATGCCCTACAGCTGCATCTTATGGAGGCATTTTCTCCTTTCAGATAACTCCAGATTGAGTTAAGTTGACATAAAACTATCCAGTGTGCCTCCCTAGGTGTGACGTCATTTCTGCTCTATCTCCTTCCTGTCCTAAAGGAAAGAAGTTCCCACTGAGTCCAAAGCAAAAGAAATGACGAGAAAGAAAGACCCAAAGTGAGTCCAGTGATGAAGGTTCTAGATATCGTCTCAGTCCCGTCACTGAGAACAAGCCTGTCTATAAGTCAGGGAAAGCCCCCCCTCCCAGGGTCCTATTGTATAGCTCAGACTGCGAGGAACTTTACATTCTCCTGCCTCAGCACCCCCCCAAGTGCTGGGATGACAGGCGTGTGCCACCATGCTTAGCTTGTGTAAGGTGTTTCTATACCTTCCAAAGGGCCCTTCAGCTCTCTCTGCCTAGAGGACTAAAAAGTGCCAGACAGCCCCACAGGGGGACCTGGGTAAGTCTTTTTTGGGGGCCCAGGCTTCAGCCCTAGCAGGAAGAGTCGGGGTACCCAATTCCTCTGATCCCTATTTGGGCACCACATCTCTCCGTGACTCAGTCTCCCCCTGGGCCTTCCCTCCCTCAAGGAGTTGTGGTTTTTCTCTGTTTCTCTGGATCCCAGATAACTGTGGGCCCCTGCAGAGCAAGCAGCCAGACACCAGAGTCACCTTCAGACTCCAGACTCCCAAATACCCTACCCCCTGTCAATCCCAGCCTGGTCTTTCACAGACACTGGGCTCATCCATGGGGCTCAGGCTGGGGCTGCAGTCCTGGCTAGGCACTAGAGACCTTGGCTCCATCTCCCAGGTTCCACTCTGGGCTCTTTGTCTTCTTCCAGTCAGGTGAGGATTGCTCTACTGGCTAGCAGGGTTCCTTGCCAGCCAAAGGACCCCTTGGGGCCACTCCCACCCAGGTTGGATAGGAGAGAGCATCCCCGCTTCCTCCTCTTGGGTCCCCCTACTGGAGACGCCTAGGCTGCTGGTGTTGACGCAGGTTGGCACCGGGCTCTGCAGAGGGGGTGAGGGGTGAGAGTTGAGGGGCTGGGAGGGGTCGGTGGGGCTGTGTGTGTCTGTGTGAGGTGCACACCAGCGTGTGTGTGGCACTGCAGTTGGCAGAATGTAAAGCCTCTATCCACAGAATGACTGAGGCGTAGGCATTGTTCTCCCCACATTTCTCTCTCTCTTTCTCCCTCCCTCCCTCCCCCCCTCTCTCCCTCCCTTCCTTCTCTCTCTCTCTCTTCCCTCCCTCCTTTCTCTCATTCTCAATTCTTCCCTTTTCCCTCCCCCAACCCCACACCTAGAAGGAGGAAGATGCATTGAGTCTTCACTGGGTAAGTTCTTTGACCTTAGAAGTTTCTCTTGGGGTCTAGGAGCTGTTGGAGGTGTCTTGCTGGGACATGGTATACAGCAGTCCCCACTGAGGTATCTACAGAACAGGCATAGCAGCAGGCAGGAGTCCTTGGAGATGAGCTGTCAGGGGTGGACCCTGCAGCTCTGGCTCCCAGGTCCGAAAGAGCCCCGTGAGGGCTCTGGATTCAGCCCTGGTTACCGGCTTCCTGCTGACTGCAGAGAAAGAGAGATGCTGGAGTTGGAGCAGCTGCTGGATCCTGCAGATCTGGTGGACCTTTGCTTCAGCTAGCCAGAAAGGGCTGGTTTTCAGGAGTGTCCCCGATGTGTGGATTTATCTGTAGGGATGACATGATCTGTGTGTTTCCATGTGAGCATGTGAGAGTGGACAGTATGTATGCCTTGGCTGTGGAAAGTTAGCCTGTGATGTGTGTGTGTGTGTCCTGTACTGTGGGCATGGGGATGTACATCAGAGTTGAATGTCATGTGTGCATGCATGTTGCACACATACGTAAGGTTTGTAATGCCTGTGTGGGCAGTCACTGTGTGTCAGATATGATTTGTGTGTGTGTGCGTGAGCATACCTGATGTCTGCTCAAGTGAGTGTTATGTATGTAAATGTCTTCTATGTACACAGGTGCATTGAACACGTGTGGACACAGGATCATTGTATTTATATGTGTACACGTGTGCTGTGGAAGTACACGCATGTGCTCTGTGCTGCAGGTATATGGTTGTGTGTGACACATGTCCTGAGTACAGCTGTGTACCGTGTGTGGGCAGCATCCGTGGAGCACACCTTCCAGGGAACCCAGCCTTGTTCTGCACCCTGTCCCCAGGCCTGCAGTTGTGCTGCGGGACGGTGCGACAGGCCAAGCAGAAGTGGATAAGCACCCCACCCTGGGCGATGCGATCTGCTGTCTGCTCCAGATCATCTTAGGGTTTATGCCATGGGGCTCTGCATTTGCCTATCTATCACACTGGTGCAAGCATTGAGGTGTATGGGTGTGCAGGGCGGAGTGGAGTGTGTGCTGTGTGTGTGTGTCTGCTAGGTGTGTTGTATACTGTATGTATGTGTCTGCTGGGTGTGTTGTATATTGTATGTGTGTATCTGCTGGGTGTGTTGTATACTGTATGTGTGTGTCTGCTGGGTGTGTTGTATATTGTATACTGTGTGTGTGTGTGGTGTGGGTTTCTGTCTGTTAGGTGTGCTGTGTCTTGTGTTCTGTGTGTATATTGTGTGGTGTGTTTGCCTGGGATTGACTGTGTGGCACTGTGGCACGCATGTGCACGTGCACTCCAAGCTGAAGTCCCATCTGCTCCTGGATTGTTGCCTGACCTATCTGGATCCCAGTACAGTTCCTTTGTAGTCACCCCAGGACGCTGGTACCTCCCTCCGTCTCAGAACTCATTACCCTGCCCCCCCACCCCGTACCTCCCTCCTTCTCAGAACTCATCTCACACACACACACACACACACACACACACACACACACACACACACACACCTGGCTCATCTGTGTTCCCAGCCTCAGACATTTGCATTCCTGCACGCAGATAGAAGACCCAGAGTCCATGAGTCTCAGGGCCTGGTACTGCTGCTCTGAGCTTCGGGCTCTGGGGCTGGGCCCTCCCACCCTCGGCTCTAGGCTGGGACCTCACAACAGCATTTTGGAACAGCGTAGAGCGGCTGCAACCACTGCGTCCCGTCCCGAGACAGTTCTCACACGGTGGCAGAGCCACCCATGCCCCTGTGCTGATGGCTGCTGCTTCCACCGTCAGCCCTGGCCCTGGAGCTGTCCTCAGCGCCTCCCCATTCTACATCTCAGCGGAGGCTCCACAGTGCTTGAAGCCATGGTCCTCGATCCGCATCCAGCGGATCCTACAGTGACTCACTTTTGGTCTTCTCATTTGAGTAACATCCCAGAATCCCCCACTCCCTATAGGCTGCTCTGATGGCTTCCCTTAATGTCCTGTCAGGCTGTCTCCTGAGAAAGACTGATCTGTCCCTGGTCCTCTCCAGACACTGCCTGGCCGAGCCCCAGTCCTTCTCATCTGATGGCCACCCTGGCAGTTGACCTCTGCCTCGACTTTCCTGGGATCTGTGGTCCTTTGAATCCTTTTAAAGCTGCATACTAGAGCATGCTTTTTTGCTTTTTTGTTTTTTGTTTTGTTTTGTTTTTGCTTAAAACCACTGGCAACTCCTGTTGCAAAAAATTAAACCCAAGTTCCTTTCCTGGGCCAGTGAGACACACAGGGCTACGCCTGGCCCCGCTCCCTGCTGCTCACTCAGCTGTAGCCACACAGCACCCACCCGAGCCTGTAGCCACAGCGTTATGTGCCCAGCGCTCGTCCCTGGAAAGGAGCTGCGGTTACCACCCACTAAACTGATGGGGAGACGGGCTTAGACTGTCAGAGCAATATTAAAGAACAGGGCTGGAGAGATGGCGCAGCAGTTAGGAGACCTGGCTGCTCTTCCGGAGGGGCTGGATTCAATGACCAGCACCCATGTGACGACTTAACTGTCTGTAACTCCAGCCCAGGGGATCAGATGCTCTCTTCTGGCTTCCATGGGTACTAGGTGCACACGTGGTGCATGGTCATATATTTGGGCAAAATACCCATGCACGTAAAAAAGGAAGAACAAGATAAGTAATATTAAAGAACAGACACAGATCACTTCCGAAGGTCGCAGCCTGCGACATTTTAGGCTTCTCTGTTTCTAGGCTAACAATACCAATGAGAAGTAGGCGAAACGGGTGTGCCGAGGCTTAGGGATCCTGTAGACTCAGCAGCTTAGCCCTCACAGTGCCCTGGCAGAGGGCTTGGCAGCACACAAGGTCCCTACACCTTCCTCAGTGGGCTCTTTTCTGCATCCACACAGGAGAGGAGTCTCACGGGGGCACCACTCACTGCTGGAGGGAATGGCCGAATAGCACGCATACTCCACGACCTGCCCACAGGCAGTGCAGTACCCGCTCTCCATAGCACCAGATCTCCGGACAGGTATTTATAGGCTCCAGAGCTAGTATGTAGCCCAGCACAACCACGGCTGCCTCTCAGGGCTCCTCTTCCCACCTCTGCAGGTCTGAGGGGCATCACAGAAAACACCAATGAGATGGACAGCTCTGGCAGTGTCTCACTGGCTCGTGATGACACCATACTGGGCCTGCCTCAGTACAAAGTGGTCTCTGTCTTCTGCTTCTGCTCCCGGTGTGAACCACAGGCACCGTGGGCAATGCCACGGTGGTCCTGGTGGTGCTGACCTCACACGATATCCACACGCCCACCGACTGCTAGCTTGTCAGCTTGGCTCTGGCTGACTTGATTGTGCTGATGGCTGCGGGACTGCCCAGTGTCTCTGACAGCCTGGTGGGGTGCTGGATCTACGGACATGCTGGCTGCGCGGGTATCACCTACCTCCAGTATCTAGGCATCAATGTCTCCTCTTGCTCCATCCTGGCATTTACTGTGGAGAGGTAAGTGCCCACAGGCTACCCCATGTTCTCTTCCTTCCCATCGTCTTCCTTAACGAGAGTCCAAGAAGCTCAGACTTCAAGCAGGGATTCCTGGTAAACTGAGGCTACACTGAACCCAAGGAGAGCTGAGTCAGGGTGAGTACCAACAGAGCCAGCACAGATGTGGACATTTGCTCTGCTCCTAGCTTACTGTAGGACCTCGGGAAAAGCGCCTGCCTTCTGGGTCTGGATTTTCCATCCGGAACTCAGGATGGAACTCTGGATGGTCTTCCTCACCATCCCCCAGTACTGGGTATTGAACCTTGATTCTTTCACATACTTGGCAAGCCATGTCTCCAATCTTTAAAAAATGGGGAGGGGACTTGTTAAGGCTGATTATAAACTTGTGATCCTCTTGCCTCTGCCTCTCAGAAGCTGAAATAACAGGCCTGCACTGCTTAGCTATGGCGTGACTCTTGAGTTTCCTCAGCTTGAATTTTTTATTTGTTTGCTTGTTGGTTTGTTCATTTTATGAGATGGGGTGTCACTGTGAATACATACAAGGAATAGCAAGCTGGCCTTGAACTCTCTTTGTAGCTGAGGGCTGCTTCAAACTCATAGCAATCCTACTTTTCAATCTCCTGAGACCTGGAATTACAAGTGTGTACCACCATGCCTGGCTTAGCTCTGATTATAACGCCCAAGAGACAAATGGTCTAGCGGTTAATTATGCTGAATTATGAAGCCTGAATTTGGGGTCAGACTCAGCTGCACCCTTGGCAGGAGCTGAGGCTGTAGACTCAGTAACTTGTTAGTGCTGCCCAGTCTGATAGAACCCAGGCCTGCTGCATCCAAACACTGGGTCTGCTTCTATAATAGCCATCTGTGCTTGTCTGGGGGCAAGCCAGCATGGGGATGTCTCATCTGCACCATGCGATTGTGCCCAGGGGCCTAAGTGCGAGGGATAGGGGATCTGCCTGTGAGAGATTACAGTGCATCACCCTGCCTTTGATGCAGGGTAGCAGAAAATGCTAGGGCACACGTGGTGGTCAAAGGCGCCTCTGAGAGGTGGGGGTGGGAGTGTCACAGGATGTGACATTTTCAGGCTGCTTTCTGTTCCTTTCTGGAGACTGGCTTTGCTCTGCCTGTCCTTGGAGTGCCCTCACCCAAAGCCTCTTCAGCCTTCTTACTTCTTCCCTTGCAAAGTAAGCCAGTACCCAGTGCTGAGTACTGCTTGCTACCCAGACAGGGCTCAGCTAGGGTCAGGTGTCTCAGACATAAGGCAAGCAACCCTGTCTCAGGAGCCAACACGCCGTGGCTGTGTCCCACAGGTATATTGCTATTTGCTGTCTAATGTGAGCACAGACTGCACTGTGGCCCAGGCCGAGCGGATCATCGCAGGCATCTGAGGGGGTTACAGCTCTCTATTGCCTACTCTGGTTCTTCCTGGTGGATCTCAATGCCCATGACAACCAGCGCCTGGAATGCGGTTACAAAGGCTCCCGAGGCCTCTACCTGCCCATCTACCTGCTGGACTTCACTATCTTCTTCATTGCACCCTTGCTGGTGACCATGGTGCTCTATGGGTTCATCGGGAAGATCTTATTTCAGAGCCCATTGTCCCAGGAGGCCTGGCAGAAGACAATGCAGCCCCATGGGCAAGGCGAGGGTGCACGAAGCAGCTGCTCCAGGTCCAAGGGCACCACGTTCTCCAGGAAGCAGGTTAGGGGTCCTTCTGGGTGCAGGTGGGGAGGTCTGGGTGCAGGTGCATATTGGGAGAGTCAGAAGAAAAGGCACAGATATGCAAAAGAGCATAAAACACACAGGATGTGACTGGAAAAGCAGATAAGTGAAACAGTTACTTGGTCCCTCATCCATCCATCCATCCATCCATCCATCCATCCATCCATCCATCCATCCACCCATCCACCCATCCACCCATCCATCCACCCATCCATCCATCCACCCATCTATCCATCTATCCATCCATCCATCCATCTATCCACCCATCCATCCATCCACCCACCCATCCATCCATCCATCCACCCATCCATCCATCCATCCACCCATCCATCCATCCACCCATCCTCCCATCCATCCATCCACCCACCCATCCATCCATCCATCCACCCATCTATCCATCCATCCATCCACCCATCCACCCATCCATCCATCCACCCACCCATCCATCCACCCATCCATCCGTCACCTGCCAAGCCCTTCTATGTGCCAGGTGGGTGCTGGGACACAGGCAGAACATAGAAGGACAGACAGATGCCCTCTTTGAACTACAACAGTGGAACCAAGCAAATAGGAGGCTGTCCAAGGACAGGAAGGAAGGTAACAAGGGAGCATATGATGCTGGGGACCAGGAGGTAGCTCGGGAAGTCTTACTGAGAGGTGCCAAGTGGGTAGGCAAGGGAGAAAACCAAGCTGGGTGCAGGAAAGCACTCCAGGATTGGAACAGCCAAGGGAGGCTGAGGTGGTAAGCTGAGCAGAGAAGGGACTTTGCAGGTATGCAATGGGAGCATTCAGGAATGGGGGAGAAAAAGGGAGGAGTGGTTAAAAATGAGGTGGGTGTACCCAAAGTCACAGTGGGGACCTGGCTCAGGGCCAGGGATTTTGCAACAGAATTGTCTCCTTGTAAATCCAATGTCTTGGGGAGCTCAGGGTGGGACTATCCTGAGCCTGTCCGAGACCCAGTTCTGAGAGATGCCCCAATCTGCTGATTTTGGCATCTGGTGTGTGTGGCATCCCTGTGGTCAGCTTGGTGAGTGTGTCTCAGAGCCACGCCCTCCTGCCTTTCCTCTCCACAGGCTGCCGGGATGCTGGCAGCGCTGCTTTCTGCAGTGATCTGGACCCCTACCGCACACTAGTGTTGCTCAGCTCTTTTCTGGCCCAGCCTCTCCTGGACCCCTGGATCCCACTGTTCTGCCGCACCTGTGTCTACACCAACGGTGCCAGCAACCCTGTCATCTACAGCCTCATGTCCCAGAAGTCCCGGGCGGCCTTCCTGAAGCTGTGCTGGTGCAGGGCAGCCGAGCCACAGAGGCATACGGCATGTGTCACCACAAGCAGCTACGTGCTGTCTGGAAGACTCCACTAGGAACTGAGAAGATGCAGCTGGGCTCCAGCGAGGCCTCAGGTCCCACAGCAGCTGGTTCCCCGCGCTGCCAGCCAGAGCCCCACTCCAGTATGTTCTGAAGACTCCTGCCTGGCCCCTCATTCCACTCCATGGGTTGGCTTACTCGCCGACCTGATTGGCATCTGTTCTGAGTCTTGGTGAATCACCAGGAGAAAGGCAGATAGGTCCTTGCTTATGGATCTCCAGAGTTCCCTTTACCAGGAAGGAGATCTCTGGAATGTTCTCAGCTGGACTCTGGGTAGCTCTCTACTCCTCTGAAGTGAGGTCCAGCTTTCGCCACCTGTTGGATCAAAACCTTTTATCTGTTTTCACTCAGTACTTTAAGCACTTTGGGGGGTATATTATTGAAGGATGTCCTTCCGGGCTTTGATCACATCTGTCCCTCGGTTAGCCCCTGCTCACAGATTTCAGATATGGTCACTGGACAGTGGGGTACATTGAACAGGTGTCCAGCCAGTCATGCTGGTACCCAGAGCCGCTCCATGATGTCCATCACTGGCCCCAGCGCCCCTTCCAATCTTCCGTCAGGTGGGAAGCCATGCAGGAGAGACCACCAGGCAAGCTCAGCCACCACGGATGTTCTCAAAGGAGACCATCTGTCTTCCCAACCAGCACCAGGAAGCCACATCTACCCTTGGCCCAGATGTGCGAGCCTGGCTCTCCAGACCCACTCTGCCGGCTGCTGCCCTGCGCACTGTGTCTTTACTGGAGGCACACTGCAGACTCAAGGCTGAGACAGCAGGGAAAGCTGCACAACCACGGCCAGGCCTGAGGACTGCAGGCCTCTGTGCCCCTCCTACGAATGGAGTCAGTGACCCCACATTGGTCCTGGGACCCCAAGGATGAGGGACACAGTAGCAAACATGTTTCCACAAGCAGGCGTGGCTACTCTGCGGCTGGAGACCTCAGGAAGATGAAACTGGGGGGAGCACGGGGGTAGGTGGCCGCGTGACTCAGCCCACTCAAGCAGCTTCTGGCTTCCTGGCTGGATGTGGTCCTAGTGACTGATTTCTGCTCTAGGGACCTGGGGTGCTCCAAAATAGATGCGGCTTTTTAGGGGCTCTGGGTGCTGAGCCTGGGCTGGTGGGGCAGGACATTTAGGACCCCAGAGGGGAAGAAAGGGCCTTGCCAGGGGAAAAGCCCACACAAAGGCTGAGGGCACCCAGGGCAGCTGGAACCCTACCTCAGGTCTCCCCATGTCGTGGTCTCCAGCCCGAGAGGCACATTCTCTCGAAGCCCACTCACCAGGCTAGCTGACCCGGGGCAGGACTTATCCCACTCTCCGTCCGGGTGGGTGTTTCCTGGAACATCCCAAGGGATCTTTCTGAAGGACGTCCCTTTACCCCGTGACCAGGGAAACACTGGGACCACAATGTTCTCCCTTCCAACAACACCACGTGACATGCAGGTGTCCCCTTGCTGATGTGACCAGACAGATCTGATCCACAGTGCGTCCTTGTCTCCTGCATCACTGTCGGGGGTCAGAGCTTGTGGCCCTGGGAAGCAGTCAAGTGTGGGACAAGTATAAGGTACGACTCAACAGATACAGCCACGTCTCCCACGTGTGGTCTGCTGTGTAAGCTGCAAGCACCCCGTATTCCCCACGCCGTGGTCTGCTGTGTAAGCTGCAAGCACCCCGTATTCCCCACGCCGTGGTCTGCTGTGTAAGCTGCAAGCACCCCATATTCCCCACGCCATGGTCTGCTGTGTAAGCCGCAAGCACCCCATATTCCCCACGCCGTGGTCTAGACAGAGCCACCATCTTGGCCTATGGGTCCCCTGACATCAGACACACCAAATGTTCTTCTGTCCCATCTCATCTTTCCTAGTCAGCTGTTCCTTGGAACCACAGCATCGTCACCAACATGGCTACATGGCGTCTGCTGGAGGTGTGGTGCCACCGGCACCTCACCTCGCCGCAGCTTACGCCGGCCACGGTGCTGACAGCCAGGCGGCGGAAGCCACAGGTGTGCCAATGCCGTCCTCATCCCCGAGCCTCCCGGTGGCACCCGAGCACCACCTCCGGCCCTTCCCGAACTTCTCTCTCCTTGTGTCACGGCGAGAGTTGGACCCTTGGTTCTTGTGCCACTTCGAGAAAGAACTCAAGCAGGTCTTGAACTTAGCAAAAGCTAAACTGAGCTACATCCCCACGCCCCAGGGAAAGTTCACTGAGATAATGAAGAGCTGCCACGACAGGAGCCAGGGCAGACAGAGCTCCCACCCAGTGCGGAGCCGGAGGGAGGCTCTTCTTTCCCTGTCTGAAACCTTTCCCTGCTGACCCCTAGGTGGGTTCTGGAGTGTGGTAGCTCCAAGAGCCCTGTGACTTACTGTGCACGTGTCGGCCTAGACGTTACCGCCACCCGTCAGGGATCAGAATCGCAATGCCTATGAATAGTTTAGTGAGCTTTAGTTCACTGGGGTTGAGGTCTGTCTGGTTGAATCTAGTTCTCTTTTTTTCCTTCTCTCTTTTCTTTTCTTTTCTTTTTTTCTTTTCCTTTTCCTTTCCCTTTCTCTCTTTCTCTCTCTCCCTCTCTCTCTCTCTCTCTCTCTCTCTTTCTTTCTCTCTCTCTCTCGTTTTTCAACATGGGGTTTCTCTGTTGTAACTCTGGCTGTCCTGGAACTCATTCTGTAGACCAAACTTCGAACTGCCTCTGTCTCTTTAATGCTGGGATTAAAGGCGTGTGCTACCACCTCCCAGCTTAGTTCTCTTTTCTTATTGGATGTATCAGGAGGCAGTTGAAGCATCCTTACCCATGAAGCTGCAAGTATAAATGCTATCTTCCCAGGATCCTGAATTTTAACTCCTTCTTGTCCCATTCATATCTGGCTAAGTCACCGTGCACGGGGACGACTCAGAGTTCCGATCACCTCCAAGTATGGGCAGAGCTCCTGGCCATCAGTCTGCAGATGCCTGAAGAGGAGGCGCCTGCTCAGCTGGACGGCCTCAGAAAACAGCTGTCTGCGGACCCTGGGCTCTGCCCATAAGGAGCAAGAGCTCTCAACTGCACAGGAGCAGCCACTGGGGCACCGGGCGGTGGCCTTTGTCAGACATGGAAAGGAAAATCACACCATGACAAACAGACTCTGGGGACTTTGCCTCTTGGCGCTGCTACACACCTGGCAGTGCTCACTTTGTGGGAACTTAGGTCTTGTAGGGCTCAGCTAAGACTGTGGCTAGCCAGAGTTCTAGGGGTTAGCCTCATGCCATCCTCCAAGACCACTGCACTTCAACTCTGTCTGGCTGTTGTCTTCCATAGCTTCTCTTTTGTAGACCATGAGGTCAGTGGCCACTCCCACTCTTGGCTTGGAAGGCTTTGCTTGGTAAAGTTGCTGGTTGGTTGGTGAGTGCTGTCTACATGTGGGGTCCTATTATACTGCAATTTCTCCTTTGAGCGGTGACCTTGGGCTCTTGTGTGGGATGAAGCAGGCTAGAGCCCCAGCCTTGCATGGGTCTTTTAAAGGGTGCAGCTGTTTGGCTCCTGTAGACCCCTGTTTCAGAAGCAGGCTGCCCAGGATATGCTTAACACCCAGGAGAATAAGAACCATGGAACAGACAGACCCCAAGGCTCCCTCTGGCCCTGAATTGGAGCCTGCTTACATTTGTGACAAAAGCTCTGTCCTAGGGAGGCAGCTGAGGGCCCATGAATGAAAAGATTTCAGAGAAAGACAGAGGGGACGTGGACCTTCTTCAAGACTGCCCAATCACACACAGACATTTACAAATGTTTTACATTTGTTTGTGAGTAACATAAAGTCTTTCATATGCACGAGCTGTGCTTGGAACACGCCTGGACAGGCTGTCTCACGCATCTCTCCCTGGAGGCCAGGTGACGGTGGATGCCTGATCCTAAGCTTGGGCTCTGGCACCTTCAAGGTCACAGACACTTCGTCTCTCTCCCATGAGACACAGGGAGCTCCAGGTTCTTCATGGTCAGGTATGCCCGCCCAGACAGCAATCACTCAGGGTCAGCCCCACTTTCTGAAAGATGCTGGTCTATTCCCTTACAGGATGACCTCCCTGTCTTCCCTGAGGAGACCGGGTGCTTGCTCAGGGTTTTCCACAGACAAGCAGATCCAGCCTGTGAGAGGTGTGGTGTAGAGACACAGCATTAGCCTCTGAGCGCAGGGGCTGGCAGCCCCACTTGTCGCTTGCACTTCATTCTAGAGCCACCTCGATAATTGGAAGGCCATTAGTATGAGAATTATGGGATTTGAAGGAATGTTAGCTCTGCTAAAAGACAAAGCACTTGATAATCTTTGAGTGTTCTAGTAGGCCCTACAAGGGCAAGTAGGAGTCAAAAATTTTAAAAAGGCAGCAGTTGAATTGTTGGTGAGAAAGGAGGAGGAGCTTCCACCTCCTCAGTGATTTTACCCTGGACAGCATGATGGGTTAGGCTTTTCCTGTGCTGTTTTTACTTTTCTTTAACATTTGTTACGTAAGTGTGAGGTTGGGGTTACGCTCATGACTGCAGTGCCCTCGGAGACCAGAAGAGGGTGTCGGATCTCCTGGAGCTGGAGTTGCAAGCGTCTGGGTCAGCCGATGTGGGTGCCTGGAACTGAACTCAGGTCCTTTGCTTCTGCCCAGGCTGACTTTGAACTCTAGATCCTCCTGCCTACACCTTCTGAGGGTTGAGATTATATTTCTCAGTGTCTCAGGAGCTGCTCTTCTGAAGCATGATCAAAAGCTGAGGTTCTGTCTCACACTGTCTAAAAAGAGGCGAGCTGCTGAACGGAACAGGGAAGGGCGGAGTCAGGCGAGTCAGGCACAGGAAACGTACAAAGCTCAGAGCGCCCGCCAGGTGGCGCTGTGTTCCGGTTTGCTTTCTGGGGGATTCAGACAGAAAGCCCAGTGCAGCTTGTGAAACGTTGCTGGACAGTGCCGTTGAGTCCGAAACTTGTCCCCCAAGGACCAGCGAGACCATGTATGTAAAAAGCAAAGGCACTTTTATTCTGCAGAGCAAACCAGCATGCTGGGGTCAGGCACCACGTAAAATGGCCGACCCTGGACAAAGGCTTACTGGCTTTTTTATAGGTTGTAAGGAAAATTTCAGCATGGGTGAGGTAATAGGGAACATGATTGGTGATCAGTGATACAGTTACATGGGTCAGTTTGGTATTGGATAATTTTAAGATAAGACAGTCATGCACCTCCTGGCATGTAGGGTACCAGGCAGCGATGTCCGGTCTTAAGATAAGGCCTTCCTGCATTCCTGTGGCTACACTGTGGTTGTCCTCGTGTCTGATTGGTTGCCCTTCGGGTGGGGGGCTTTTATGGCTTTCTCTTTGAACTTACTTAGCTTGCAGGGTCAGGCCCAGGTCAGGGGCTTGAGCACGTACACTGTGGACCTGAACCGGGCCTGGGACGAGGGACCTTGCATGTACACAAAAAAATAGAGTTTAGGTCCTTCAATGTGAGGAAGACGGCAGCTAAAAGAGGCCAAGGAAGGGTGCCCCGGGGCGAAGCCCAGGGCAGGGGCCTCAAAGAGGAGAGCACAACAGCCCTGCACCAGCGACTGGGACCAAGAGAAGGCAGTGCTGTCTGGTTTGACTCCACTAAGACCAACTGGAGCTGCTGTTGGGGGTGGGGGGTGATTTGATCTGGGAGCAGGCAGGGAAGGAAGAGGCGTGAATAAAAGGTCAGCTGCACCTGACTTGGTCATCCTCCCTCCCAAGGGCAGACGGCATGACCCCTTCCTCATCGGTTGTTGGCTGCCTTGGGTAACAACGGGTCGGACGGAGTAGGGCCACGGTAGGCGACGGGCACACAGAGAATCTACTACAGACACGGCGCCATTGAGGTCCTCAGAGCACACTGCCCTGCATCTTCAGTGCAAGAGACAACCGAATATGTGAGCAAGACACCATGTTCGGAACAGGCGCTGTGCTAGGCGGCGCCATGGGGATGACTGCTTAGGGAGCGAGGCAGCTGGCGGCTGTCCCCTGAGTGGCTTGCCAGTGACACGGATGCGTGACAGGTAGACGCCCGGCAGCCCTGCACAGATCACGGAAGCTGGGCTCACACGGGTCGCGCCCACTAGAGGAGACCGTCTGCATCAAAGATTGGCAGATCAAAGCTCCTGTTTCTCTGCTGGGAAACCCAGGCCCTAGGAAGAGAGGGGACTAGCCTGTCTCTCTTAGCAATGCTGTCCTGGTCCCGTCGCTGGCTGCTTGCAACAGTGAGTGTCCATCATGGCTTTAGCCTCAGGGCAGAGGCTTCTCTGCCGCTCAAGTTGGAACTGCTTTTACTCAGCACTGTGGTGGGTTTTATAACTCTCGGAAATGATCAGGGTCCCTGGTCTCTCTAGGTGGTTGAGGGAGAGACCCCACATCCGGTTCTGGCCCTGAAGGTGCCCTTGGCCCAGAATGCAAAGGTCATGGTGGGAGGTACATTTCTAGCTCAAGCGAAGAAAGCCAGGATTCAGACTGAGTCTCAGTTGCTTGTGCTGTTCTGCTGTCTGGATCCAACACTGGAAAAACCGCCTGGGGAGAGGCAGTGACCAGGGGACCCAATGCAAAGTCATACGGGGCTGAGAAGAGGTGATAGGGAGGGAGATGGTGGGGGGGGGGGCAGGGGGGAGGGTTACTGTGCGGATCCTCCTGCGGGTTGGTCCAGGGATCAGGAAGTTGGGAGAAGCAGGAGTAGCTGAGGGAGATGGAGCTCTCAGGGCCTCTCTCCGGGGCTTTGTGCCGTACAGGAACAGGGCTGGTATGGGAGGGTCCTCAGTCTCACCGTGTGCTCGCCACTGCTCAGGCAGCTGGCTGACTCCTCTTGGCACAGTTTTCTGTCTTTTTCTCCAGGCTCACGAAGGATCTCCCACAACCCTGATAAACAAAAGACACCACTTCCCGCTAGGTGTTTGGTCCCCCACCTGCACCCACCCCAGGCTTGAGCCAGCAGACCCCACTGACTCTGCCACTCCCCCCTCCCCCTCGGCTAAGCAGGGCAGCTCTCTGCTCCCCACAGCGGTCCCTTCCACATGCGCATAAATTATCTTTTAATTGAAAGTCTCTGAGCTCTTTAATCTTGCTTATTATAGCTGAGATGATGTATGTCTGTACAGACTTATTGAATAATGAATGCCTTGCCTCCCAAATGCCCATTTAGTTTGCTTTGCAGTGTGTGTGGGGGGTGGGGTGGGGGGGTGGGGGGGGGTGGGGGGGTAGGGAGTAGAGGCCTTGCATTCACAACGCTTAAAAATTGTGACTTGAGGGATGGTGGGTGGCTTAGTCGGTAATGTGCTTACCACACAAGCGTAAGGAGCTGAACTCAGATGCTCAGCACCCACGAAAAAGCTGGGCATGTTGGCGCGTATCTGTGATCCCAGTGTTGGGGGGTAGGGAGGCAGGAGGATCTCAGAAACCTTGCCCCCCCTCGACACATAAATAAGTTGGGTGGGGCTGGAGCTCTAGCTCAGCAGGTAAGAGTGTCTGTTGTTCTTGCAGAGGACCTGGGTTCAGTTCCCAGCACCCACAGAGAGCTCACAACTGCAGTTCCAGGGTGTCTGATACCTTCTTCTGACCTCTGTGGGCACTGCACACACACAAAACACAGACATGTAGACAAAACATTCATACTCGTAAAATAAAAATAAATAGATCTTAAAGAAAAGAAGGAGGAGGAGGAGGAGGAGGAGGAGACTGCTTAGTCCAGAACTTGCTTTTAAGAAAACAGCAGGTAGGTGGTGAGTAAGGAATGTTGGATTCACGCCAAAAGCTCAAGTAGACACTGAGAGACATGGGTATGGCCATACAAAGCAGTTTACTTTCCACGGGTTACATACTGACGTCAGGGCTGTCCAATTTAAAAAAACAAACATGGCAGCAGCCCTGAAAGCGGGCCACGTGGTGTCTTTTAAACCAAATAGGCGGTGCCTAGGGGGATCATTCGGATTCAGGATCTGAATACTGGATTGGCTGTCGTATCTCGGGAGGAAGCAAGGGGCTTCTGGGAAGGCGAGCACGGCAGTAAGCAGAGGCGAGGGCAGTGCTGCCGCCCCTAGGGGCGCTGGTCCTCTCTGGAAGACACCTCAGCCTCCAGCCTCTTGCCCACAACGCAAAAGCAGTGGTGACTTTGGGAACACTGAAGGATTTGGCAGATCTCACTCTTCGTGTGCTGTGTGCACTGCCCTCTCCAGTGTCCCGAGGGCCTTGTGAGGCGCAGGAGCAACGACGCGGTGTGCATCTGACTCTGGGAGCCCTGCCTCTGACCCACAAGATAAAGGCTGCGCAGGAACAACTCCAGTGCGTGGCAGAAAACTCCGAGGCCCCTGGTGTCCTGTGGCTGTTGTGACAAATGACCACAAACCAGGGGCTAAACCAGCAGGCACTTCCTCCCCTGCAGTCTGTCGGCCCTGAGTGTGGAATTCGAGCACCAGCAGGCCAGGCTTCCTGTGAAGGCCATGGAGGCCTCACTGTATCTCTTCTAACTTCGGATGACCCTGTGTCTCTGTAGGGTTGTAGCGTCATGGTGGGCTCTTCCATCCTGGCAGCCACACCCTGTGTGTACTTGTTGCTTCTCTTCTTCGGTGATACCTGTCATGTTGGCCGGGGCCATTCTCCTGTTACCGTATCACAACTACCAAGCTTGCTAATAAGGTGTAGCTCCAGGTACTGGGGTGATGCAGTATCTTGGTGGCACATTCAGCCAGGACAGTCTCTTGATATGTTCAGAGGAAGTTTGCCTGTAGATCTGCCACTGAACAGGGCTATACCCTCCCAATGACCTACCTTCTTCCCACTAGGTCTCACTCCTAGAGGCTCTGCAAGTCCAACATGCCACAAACTGGGGACAGCGGGAGACAGGCATGTTCCATTTCCCAGGGGAAGCCATGTCTCTGCAGCGGGCACGGCTTTTCCAGTTTGCATTTTAGGACAATACAAGGCCAGAGAGGTAGACAGGCTCGGCCAAGTCCAGGAGCTGGCCATGCCAGGGTTCCTGCAACCAAAGGGCTCAGAGGTGTCACCTATCAGCTGTCAAGGAACACACATGGGTACTCGATGGGCTTGAGCTAGAGATCAAGGTCAGTCTATGATCATACTATAAAACAAAGGGGAAAAATAATAAAACCTGACCCGACACATCAATCAGCTGGTCAGTAGCTAAACAAACATGGTCACTCCACACAGTGGAATGCCATTCAGACTGGCAAAGACTGAGGACCAGCATGCTCAGTGTGAAAGATCAAGCCAAGCCAGAGGCCACAGGCAATGAATCTGACAATACCTGTGACAGAAGCCTCCAGAATACAGAGAGGTCTCCAGGTGCCTAAGGGCTGCTCATGAGCTCAGAGATCTTATGTAATAGTGGCAAGATTCTGGAGCTGCCTAAAGGTGAAGGCTGTGCGACTGTGAGTCGGCTGAATACCACTCCTGTGCTAGGGAGTCCAGGTGTTCTGCGAACTTTATCTCATTTAAGAACAAGGTGTAGCAAAGACAACTGAGGGCCGTGGGCTGTGTGAGTTTCCCCTCACGTTGCCCTGGTAGGACACCCCAGTGACCTTGGCTTACATCGCAGCTCTGGGGGCCTCTCTCTGGTGGGCTCAGGATGGAGACCAACCAGTTCTTTTGCCCTCTGTGGCAGTGTTTGGTGCTCCCTGTTGGCACTCTGTCTCACTGAGACAGGGTTGAGACAATGTGACTAGGACCATAAGATTGAAACATTAGCAATGTAGCAAAGACTTCAGTTTATTTTTATGGTACGGGGGATGGAACCCTGTACCTTCCTTGTGCTGCCTGGGGAGCACGCTAGCACCGAGTCACAGGGCAGCCGCCAGCAAACTTTGCAAAGGAAACCTTAGCTCAGGAGTTTCCGATGCATCAGGCAGGCAGGGCTCCAGAGCTTTTCTCCTAAGCTGCTCTCACTGTCAAGTCCAGTCATTTGGCTGGGTCCCAGGCTCGTCTCCTGCCTTCCCCATGCCTCTGAGAAGTCCAGGCTGAGGATGCCAGCCCTGCTCCTCAGCTGCTCTCCTGGCTGAGTTCAATGTCACATGACTCTGAGCTGTGAGCAAATGAAGCAGAGAGAGCAGAGGAATCCCAGGAGCATCTCTGAGGGTGAGGCGTTGCTGGTTCTGAGAGGGCCCCCTCGGCTTGTTGCTAGCCACTGCTAAGGGCCACTGTCCTCTGCCTCCTTTGTTCCAGAAAGGAGCCAGAGGTCCTGTCCACTACCTTTTAGGTAGGGTCAGAACTCCTGGCCCTGGGCCAACCTGAGCTGCCCTGAGGCACCTTTGTCTGTGGATGTCTAGTGTGGGAGCCAGATGGGCCTGGGAGGCAGAGAGCAGGAGCTAGCCACGTCTGCATTTAAGGTATATAGATACTGAGCAAGGAGGTGCCTTAAGAGAAGCTCCTGTGGTTCAGATGAGCTTGGGGTGGGGAGGGGTCTAACCTCCAAGGAGCTGCAGGTGAGGTCACGGTGGGCAGGGCTTGGGAAGCGTGTTCAGTTGCTTTCCTGGCCTTCTGACATTTTGGCAAGACCTAGGGATTCAGTAGATATAGAGGGAGGGACTAGGACTTCACCCAGACCTTCTTGCAGTTATATATAAGAGGGGGAGTGGGGTGAGCTGGCTTGGCCTCACCTCAGGTCCCCACTATAGACTATCCTTGTGTCTAAAGGGGAGAGGCCTCAACACCTCCAACATTTCTAGAGGGTAAAGGTTCAAAGACTTGCTATTTATTTTATTTATTTATATTTTTGTTTTGTGTGTGTGTGTGTATGTGCGTGTGTCTGTATGTCTGTGTGTGTGTGTATCTGTGTGTGTGTATGTATGTCTGTGTGTATGTGTCTGTGTCTGTGTGTGTGTGTCTGCGTGTGTCTGTGTGTGTGTGTGTGTCTGTGTGTGTGTCTGTGTCTCTGTGTGTGTGTGTGTATGTGTGTATGTGTGTCTGTGTGTGTGTGTCTGTGTCTGTGTGTGTGTGTGTGTATCTGTATGTCTGTGTGTGTGTCTGTGTCTGTGTGTGTGTATATCTGTGTGTGTGTGTATCTGTGTGTCTGTGTGTGTATGTGTGTATCTGTATGTCTGTGTCTGCGAGTGTGTGTGTCTGTGTGCCTGTGCGTGTGCGCATGTGCCACTCATATTCTAAGGATCCTCCTGTCTCTGCCTCTCCTGTGCTGGGACTACAGGCCCACTCCAGCTCAGATGGCTTTTTCTGTGGTGCTGAAGGCCTGAACTCAGCTCCTCATGCTTGGACAGCACGCACTTTACCAAACAAGCCATCTGCTCCGCCCTGTCTTTCGGTGCTTTGAGATTGGGTCTCACACAGCCCATGTTGGTCTGAACTTCTCATTCTCCTGTCTCCACCACCCAGGTTCCAGATCACAGGTGTGGGGCACCGTGCCTAGCCGGTGTTGTTACTTAAGTGAATGATCCCAGAGCACTAAGTTGCTGATACACACAGTAGGGGTTTGGTTATTTTTCCTTGACTGAGTACTTAAAGAAGCTGAGCAAAGGAGCCGGAGAGATGGCTCAGCAGCCGAGAGCACCAGCTGCCCTTCCAGGGGATCCCGGTCCAATTCCCAGCACCCACACGGCAGCTCACAACTGTCTGTAACTCCAGTTCCAAGGGATCCACCACCCTTACACAGACATGCATGCAGGCAAAACACAAATGCATGTAAAATAAAGATAAATAAGTGGGAAAATGGGATAGTTAACAGAAAATTAAAAAAAGAAAGAATCACAGCAAAAAAGTTTGGACACTAGAGTTAAAAAAGAGACAGCAAGATGGTTCCTTTGTGAAATTCAAGCTAAGTTGATGCCATTTTTAGACTAAGAAACACTTTGTTCTGTTTTGGTATTTCTGCTTATGTTGAGACCCAGACGTGGCCTCTCTTTGCCGGGGAGCTTGTGTGGGGATTCTGGCAGAGTCAGCCCGCGCTGGCTTGCAGCCCCACTGGGAGCAGTAGAGCCAGGAAGCGTCCTGCCCACACACCTCACCAGTGGGACCTTCTGTCCGTAAAACACCACAGTGGGTCATGGCTGTTACCACGCAGCAAAAGGTGAAAGGGAAGAGTGAAGCAGATGAACCAAGGTGCAGTTACGTCCAAGACCGTGTGTGTGTGTGTGTGTGTGTGTGTGTGTGTGACGTGTGTGTGTGTGTGATGTGTATGATGTGTGTGTCTGTGTGTGTGTGATGTGTGTGTGTGTGTGTGTCTGTGCGTGTGTGTCTGTGTGTGTGTGATGTGTCTGTGTGTGTGTGATGTGTGTGTGTGTGTGTCTGTGTGTGTGTGATGTGTGTGTGACGTGTGTCTGTGTGTGTGTGATGTGTGTGTGTGATGTGTGTGTGTGTGATGTGTGTGTGTGTCTGTGTGTGTGTGATGTGTGTGTGTGTGATGTGTGTGTGTGATGTGTGTGTGTGTGATGTGTGTGTGTGATGTGTGTGTGATGTGTGTGTGTGATGTGTGTGTGTGTGTCTGTGTGTGTGTGATGTGTGTGTGTGTGATGTGTGTGTGTGATGTGTGTGTGTGACGTGTATGTGATGTGTGTGTGTGTGACGTGTGTGTGTGTGATGTGTGTGTGTGTGACGTGTGTGTGATGTGTGTGTGTTGTGTGTGTGATGTGTGTGAATGAGATATGTATGTGTGACCTGTGTGTCTGTGTATGTGTGATGTGTGTGTCTGTGTGTGTGACCTGTGTGTCTGCGTGTGTGTGACGTGTGTGTCTGTGTGTGTGTGACATATGTGTCTGCGTGTGTGACGTGTGTGTCTGTGTGACAGGTGTGTCTGTGTGTGTGTGACATATGTGTCTGCGTGTGTGACGTGTGTGTCTGTGTGTGTGTGACATATATGTCTGCGTGTGTGTGACGTGTGTGTGTGTGTGACGTGTGTGACGTGTGTGTCTGTGTGTGTGATGTGTGTGTGTGTATGTGACGTGTGTGTGTGTGTAGGCACGCACAGGCCACAGCACATGTGTGGAGGCCAGCAGGCAACTAGGTGGAGTCAGTTCTATTCTTTTGCTTTCATGTGGGTTCCAGGGATTGACCGCGGGTGTCATGCTTGTGCAGAAATGCATTTACCCACCGAGACACCTTGCTCATCCGTTTATATATTTATATATTTATTGGTGGCTTGGAACTTGCTATGAAGACCAGGCTGGCCTCCAGTTCACAGAAATCTGTGGCCCTCTGTCCCCTGTGGCCCAAGTGCTGGGATTAAAGGTGTGTGTCACTACACCCAGCCTTATTTTTTTATATATACAATATTTTAAATTTTACCTTGAGAAATTCATCCTGTATACAGCACATTCCGGTCATGCCCACCCTACCTCGTTCTTTGCAACAGTCTTTCACTGGGCCTGCAGACACTGCGTCAGCCCTGTCTCCATCCAGGCCCTGTGCTGGGGTTATGGAGTGCTTTCCCAGGGATCCAAACTCTTGTCCTCGTGTTGCAAGGCAAGCACTTTACTGACTGAGCCATCTACCCAGCCTCCAAAGGCTAGTATGGGTTCTCAGATCACACATACCCTCCTAATATCTGGGGTGCTATTGAGACTGTTAAACAGTAATTCTAATAATGAAAAGATTAAGGTCAGTATCTGATAAAAATAAGAAAGTAAAGTAAGTTAGCATCCTGTCACCTAAAGAGGCTGTCGGCCGCTCTATGGCTTGTGAAGTCTGGGGACGCCAATCCTGTGGTTGAGGATTGTCCTTTCTATCCTCCAACTCAAAGACCTCAAGGCTGGCTCTTAAGCCTCTTTGATGAACCTGAGATGGAGTCTCGTGCAGCCCCTATGAGTGTAGGGGTCTTGGCTGTCTAGTCTTGCAGAGTGGAGGGGCATTCCTGGCAGTGAGGCCAGCCTGGGGTCAGTAAGCCAGCTCAGCGGGGCCTGGGACTCATTGAAAGGGAAATTCAGAATCCTTCTCAAAAAAGCAGGTTTGAGCTAGGTGCTCAGTCAGGGGGCACTGGGATGTAGGTAGCCTGGTCTCACAGAATACTAGCCCTTGAGCTGTGGGATGGGAACTAGAAGCTCCTCTGTGAGGGTAGCTAAGGGTCAGGGTGGTTGGACTCCTGCTGACTGTAGAGGCTCAGGGCTGGAGCCACCTGCTGAATCCTGCCATAATGGGGCAGTCATAGCTGCTGTGAAGATCCAAGTTCTGTGGCTGGGAAGATGCACTACAGCCGTCTGCCTGGGCCTGGGCAGCTGCTTCCTTTTCTACTGCTCCTTAGTCCCAGAATCTGTCACCAGAACATGAACATGCTTTGCCCTGTTCACCTGGGAAGGGCGTTCGTTCCTCTGACACTCCAAACCTGAGATGTCTCTACCTGCTGGTCTCCGAACTTGGCGCCACCCACAAAGGCTCCTGCCTATGGGTGGGGGTTGGACTCCACAGTTCTGTGTCTGGATGGCCAACTCTGTGCAGAGAGCTGCATCCAGGTGCCACTCTCCTGGAGGCCAGAGATGTCTATACTCCATTTGGCCGGTGAGGCCTGAGGGTCCTGGTCGTGAGCTGCCCTTGGAGCTCACAGAGTCCATGGGCCAAGCACATTCCTGTAACTTCCACAGTTCATTGGCCTTCGACTGATGTCATAAAGGCCAGTGAATTCATGCAAAGATAGTTAGCGTTCCTCTTCATCCCAGGGACACATCCCAGCCACTTCACATCAGTGGGAATGGCTGAAATAGAAAGGCAGGTGACACAACTTGAAAAGGATGTGAGGGAGCCCTTGCACAGGACCACAGGAAGGATGGAGACTGTTTCACAAGGAACCGAAAAGTCTGATCAGGTACACCCAAGAAAGCCGGCCCCATGGGACTACACAGACACTCAGTGTCCTTATTCTAAGATGAAACCAACCAAGATACCCCCACTGAGCACCCGGAGCCAAGAGCTGTTTGATGAACAGGAAGCACTGCACCTGCCACAACACGCACACCCCAAGACCCTGGAGCTCAGTGAGAGAAACCAAACCCAAGAGACCGTTCTGTGTGCGGTGTCTGGACCCCAGAATTTGCAGAGCCAGAAGGTTGGCTAGCAGAAAGATGTGGGGAGACAGTCAATGTCCTGTTTCTTTTTGGGGTGGTGACATCGTTCTAAAGTTGAACCTGGTGTACCATGCACCGCTGTGAGTTGTTCGCAGCCACTGAACTGTGTGCTGGCTGGGTGGCCACACGTGTGAGAGCCTGGGCTTCCCAGGACCTGAGGTGGCTGGGGCTCTGGGGAGTTCCGGGGTGCACCAGGAGCTTAGGATGCAGCTCTCTGTTCTACAGATCACAGCAGAGTGAGGGACCTGCAGCGTCTGCTCTTTCCCAGGGCGCTACACCCCACCCCACCCCACTGTGATTTGCAGGGGAGAGGGACCCCACTTTCCTTCACAGAGGCAGTCATCCAGCCTGCGACTCCCTGTCGCCCCCACTCCTCCCGCTGAGGAGATGGCGCGGGGGTGGAGGGGGCACGGGGACTGGTGGACAGACTCAAGCTTGATTGAGTACAGATGTGAAGAAGCAGCAGTCAGGTTAGCTGCTTGCCCGTGCAGGCAGGGGCTTGCTTTCCTCTGGGGACAGAGCTAAAAGCAGAGCTGCTGGGAGCCACTGTAGTTATGTGTATGCACCCTCCCTCCCTGCTCGCTCCCTGCTCCCTTACTCCCTCTCCCTTCTTCACCCCCACAGCTCCTTTCTCTTCCCCCAGTTGCTTCAGGGATCCTTCTTTTTTGGAATTCCTCTTTGTTTTTTCCTCCCAAGCCTGGGGAATGGAGACAAATCCAGGTGAACTCTAACAGAGGGCTCTGCTTGCTGGATCTCTGCACAGCCTGTGAGGAGGATGAGCCCGTGATGCTCACAAGTGGCCGTGAGCTCATGAGGCTGCAGGACTCAGATCCTTACACGGACAACTTGGATTCACCAGCTTGTGGCCTCTGCACCCCATGAGGTCAAGGACAGGCCATGAAAAGCACGTGCTTGTCACCGCCCCTTTGCACGGTAACCCAACATGTCTGGCCTAGGCACCCCTTGAGCAGCTGGGAAGCCCAGCCATCGGTGACACCTGAGAGATGCCCACCATCACGGAGAGCAGACAGTGTGGAGCCAATCTTGTCAGTGCAGGCTGTCCCCTGCGCTGCCTCCCCATCCCCATCCTTCACCCCGCTGCACCTCCAGGGATCCTGGGCATCAGGGCGCAGTTGAAACCCTAGCATGATGGACATAGCACTCCTCCTGGGCTCTCACCACTACTGTGGGGCTCTGTCATACCAGGGCTCTTTGTGCTAAGAGAGGAATGAGTGTCTGTACCCTGTCTAGAATCTGGAGCCTGGATTGAGGCATGTCTCAGCAGGTCTTATGATAGTGTAGCTCTTGGCCTGGCCATGCCGCAGGCTAGACTGACTTGGCCCAGTGTCCATTTGCAGAGGACATGTAGTCCTGCCATGCAGAAAGTCTCCCCGAAAGCCCACGGAGCTGGGCAGTATCCCCTGGGACCCTTGTGTTTTATTGACAATAAGGTCTTAGCAGGTATAACTAAGGCAAGAGCGGAGGTGGAGCGAAGAGGGTGGTGGGTCCTAGATCCTGAGGCTGTTAGGAGGGGCAGGTTCAGAGAGGCACAGGGGAGAGGCTGGCGGGGGGGCGGGAGGGGGATGGAGGCAGACTGCCCTTAGGGTGACTTCCTGGTTGCGGGGGTTCCAGGAGCTGGGGGTCAGGGACAAATTCTCCTTTAGGAATCTAGTCTCTGCAGAAGCTGCGAAGTTGAGGGCATCCACTCAGAGCAGCTTCTGTCGCAGGGGAGCAGGTCCCTGCTGCATCACCATGTTGCAGAAGCTTATTTTCAGTTGTGTTAAAAATAATTGCTTTTGTGCACTCTTAGAAAAAGGGATGCACAGGCCTTGGCATGTTGTATTGTCTGCAGGTGTTGGATTTCTGTGGGGGATGTTTGACTGCTTATGATCTGCAACTGAGGAATTCTGAAGGAATAAAACACCTGAGCTTAGAAGCCTAGGGCTCCACTGTCTGTTATGACAGGATGTCCAGGATGTCCAGGATGTCCAGGAAGGTGGGTCCCTCTGCTGAGATTACACATATGAAAATGCCTCTGTTTCTTCCTTGGTGAGCTGTCTCAGTAGGTGAACCACCACGGCATCAGCCATAAGTGTCAAGGGACACCTTCTCTACCCAGGGCCCCTGGCTTCTCATGTCTACCAGGAGTTCCTTGAATGCCAATGACTACTTTAGTAGCCCCTGGCAACCACTCTGGACAAATCTGATATGTTCTCCCCGGCACATGTGTCCATACCTTAATGGGAGAGCAGGAACACCTCAGCTAGCTCCTTTCCCAGGGTGGTGGTTACTCCTGTCAACCCCGCAGATTCAGAGTCATGGAGGATTCAAAGCCCTCGGCATGTGTGAGTTCCTCGGTTGGATTAACTGGGGTCAGGATGTATACCCTTCTGTGTACCGTACACAGCCGGTAAGAAGAAAGTGAGCTGAGCACCAGTGACCATTTCTCTGTTTCCTGATGATGAATGCAGCTGGGACCAGCCACCACATTCCCTCCCCTAATCCTTCCCTGCTCTGATGGACTGTGTCCCTTCTCTGTTCATGACCCAACAGCTGGGCATGGTGGCTTTCCTAGCTAGCTTTGTCAACTTGGAAACTACCTAGAGTCATGTGAGAGGAAAACCTCAGTTAAGGAATTAGTAGATCAGATTGGCATGTCTGTGGGGGATTGTTTTAACTATTAATAGATGCGGGAGGGCCCCGCCCACTGTGGGCGGCACCATTCCTAGGCACTTGGTCTTGGACTGAATAAGAAAGCTAGCTAAACCAGCAAGAAAGTGAGCTAGCGAGCAGCCTTCCTCCATGGTTCCTGCCTCCAGGCCCTGCCTTTAGTCCCAGCACTGGGTGAAAGGCTGAATTGTGACCTGAAAGCATATGCCGAGCAAACCCTTTCCTCCCCTAAGTTGTTTTGTCCATTGTGTTTATTATGGCAACAGAAAGGAAAGTAGAACAGTGTCACGTGTCTGTAATCCCGGAATTTGGGAGATGCGTCACAGAGCTTAGGAGTTCAAGGTTAGCCTTGATGACACAGCAAGTTTGAGGCCAACCTGGGTGATATGAGACCCTTCATCAATCCCCAACCAAAACCAAAACCAAAACCAAAATCTACCGTGAGCCAAAACAAGTACCTTGTCCCTCAAGTTGCTTTTCATCAGGTCCGTGGTTATAAAAATGATCAAAGTCCGAACACCTGGGAGTTTCAGACAGCTGTCACCACGTGACAACAGACTTAGCACTTGTCTTTCTGTTTTTAAACATGCGGAGCTGAAATCTAATGGATTTCACCATCAGAATCCTTCAGTGGGCAGAAGGAGTGTGTGGGGTGAGCTTCCCCTTCCCAAAGTGCTTGCTGAATCAGGATGCTGCCTGGGAGTCAACCCTTGGGTAGCTGAGCCAACCCGAGTCCTTTGTACAACACTGAACCGATGTTCTTAGCTCCCTGGGAGCTTTGATGCTGGCTAATTTCTGGAAAATGCTAAAACTAATATCTGAACACAGCTATTGTTAGGATTTTGGAGTGATGTGTGTGTATGTGTTTGTGTGTGTGTGTGTGTGTGTGTGTGTGTGTGTGTCAGAACCCCATGAGACTGGGGAACAGAGCTCCCAGGCCCCATGTAGCTGAGAATGGGGCTTCCAGGCCCCATGTAGCTGGGAATGGGGCTCCCAGGCCCCATGTAGCTGGGAATGGGGCTCTCAGGACCTCATGTAGCTGGGAATGGGGCTCCCAGGCCCCATGTAGCTGGGAATGGGACTCTCAGGACCCTGTGCATCACAGAGAATGGAGCTCCGTCTGGAGGTTGCACAGTGCAGGCAGAGTGTGGTGGGGCAGACTGGTTGTGGTAGGCCTAGAGAATCGGGTGTGGGTATCCATCTCCACTTGCATGGCAGTGAGGTGAGCCTCAATCTTGAAGGAGGAATAGGGCTGTGACAGGACCTCCCCAGAGAGCATGGGTGGAACCCTGGGATGGTGGAGGCAGGATTCGCAGTGCTGATGGGGTCTGCTAGCAAAGGGTATCCCTAGGGTAGTCTTTCAGAACTGGATTGGGTGTCTGTTTTAGACAGTGGGCATAGCAGGCCTGGGAACCAGGCTCTGCACTAAGGTAAATACCAGCTCTGGCTCAAGGACACACCAGTGAGCATGGAATCTCAGCCCTCACCTCAAGGGGCCATGTGCATCCAATACCCAGGTCTTGGAGCTTCAGGGAGAGGTCTGTCCTTAGACACCCAGTAATTTCCTCTAGGAAGTGTGGTGTCTCTCAGGAGCTTCTAGCTGACTTCTGAGTCTATGTCTTAGGATTCTGTATTAATATACTCGATTAGACCCAGAGAAGAAATGAAGCTTGTAGGAGGAAGTGGGGCCTCTATAAGAACCGGCTGTGAGGATTTAAAACAGGGGCAGTGGTCACACAGATGTGAAAGCGGATACCTAGGAACAGATGACGTCACGAGAGCCAACCAGCAAAGGACGTTTCACCATGATTGTGCTCAAGAGACGAATGGGAGCGGGATGGGGGGGCGGGTATACAGGGTGCCTTTTGTCCTGAACGAAGAGAGTTTACTTGTCCACGCATCTCCCAGAATCTGGTCTCTTGATTCCGTGCTGGCTCATCCCCCGGGCAGCAGTGGGCGGACGGGGCTAGAGGGTCCAGGCAGTAGCTAGGAGCGCCCCCCAGGGTGCCCCTGTGAGCTACAGCAGCTGACTCCCAGGTTGTCCTCCGT
The DNA here is from genome assembly GCA_026225945.1 of Cricetomys ansorgei. Classification (NCBI taxonomy): domain Eukaryota; kingdom Metazoa; phylum Chordata; class Mammalia; order Rodentia; family Nesomyidae; genus Cricetomys; species Cricetomys ansorgei. The sequence goes on from JAMJFZ010001280.1 coordinate 1,810,133, forward strand.
GACTCTGAATACCAACATGCTGTTTAACGTGAGCTTCAGACTTGCTGCCAGCACTGGTGTGCTCAGACTCTGTCCTCGGCTCTACTAGGGGAAGAGAGAGTGCTCCAGATACACAGGTAGCCCTCACCACCCTCTCTGCCCAGCGAGTGTCCTTAGAGGACTTAGAGCCACAACTCTCGGTGATAAGGCAGGGTAGGAAGAACAAACATGTAGCTAGGTACGCAGAGCCCCACTGGGGCTGTGTCCTGGTGAGCGCGGATAAAAAGTCACCTTTACAGCGAGCCAGCCACCCCATCCACTCCTGTCAGGTGCTTTCTGGATGAGTCATACCTAATGCGGGGTAGGAAGAGAGCGCTGGGCACACTGGCAGTACACACCATGCCTGCCCGGAGGCTGTTTTGGACATACTGGAGGGACACTGGGCTTGTCCCTGTGGAGGGAAATGGGGACTCTATGGTTGCAGGGCCCTCCAATGGAGTGGGTGCATAGTCCCATAGAGTGCCTGGCTTCACAGGGTACCTACGTTCAGCCCCGCTGCCTCTGTGTAGCTGAGACTGTACCCCTGCGGTCGAGTGTTTTTTGGGTTTCACATTGCCCAGGGGCCTAAGGGTGCAGTGGCAGGTGCTTGGAAGCAGATCCCTAACATGTGACAAGAAAGTAAAAGACTGAAGTCATTCCCCAGCACCCGCTGCAGCCCAGCTTCAGCGGCTGACGTGAATGCCATTCGTCACCAGGTACAGATGAGGTGGTGTTAGGCTTGGCATGAAACAGGCAGCCGTGCCCTAGGGAAGAGCGGGAAGGCCATGAGTCAGCACAGGAACCTTAGCAACGACACCGCACAGGGCATGTGGGCGCCCAAATGCCCACACTCTGAGACTCAGACACATATTCAGAGAGAGAGAGAGAAAGGTGTGGGTGGAATGACCTTGAAGACGTCTATAGCCCATCTCCAGGGAGAACTGGGTTGCAGTGGAATAGCTGCTCCTCCTTAGTCGACTTAGGGATAACCGTCCTGGGCTCTCGGGTGAGCAAGGCGGGACAACGTTCTTATCAGTAACAGAGGGAGGCGAGAGGGAGAGCAGAGTCTTGGCTCAGAAGAGGGAGGGACCACTAGCTAAGGAATGTAGAAGCTTCTAGAAGCTGGAAAAGTCAGGGTGAGGATTCTCCTTGGAGTCTTTGGCAGGAACTGATCCTTTTCTTTTAGCACTTTTACACCACGGCTATGACAGAAGCCACGTGTGCTGTTTAAGCCACCAGCTTGGGGCCACTGCCAAAGCAGCCATAAGAAGCTCCCACAGAAGCCTCACACTGCAGGGCAGAGGCCTCCAGCAGCCAGGCTGCAGGCACACAGGTCTGCGAGGGCTGCAGGAGTGTCTGGCTGGAGGCCGACCTGAGCCTGCCCACCCTGACATCTGTTCTCTCTGCAACCTTGTGAACAACAGAAGCAAAAGTAATAGTTCAGAACAGGCTGAGAAAATCCACGCGAGGTGCTTTGCTCCCAAGCTAACCGGAGGAAGTAACAGTTATGAAAGGGAAGATGGGAAAGACCAGGGGAGCAAGATGAACGGCAGAGGGAGGACGGAGGTGTGCAAGTTCATCCGTGCAAAGCTCCACACGGCATTAAAACATCCAGCGACAGAACAAGCGGCAGAGTTACAGTGACATTCTAAGGTAGGCAGTTCTGCCTGTAGGCGGCAGGGTAGGGACATCTTTCCTGCAGTAGCGAGAGGTCTCAGGACCTGCGAGTCACCACAGTCCCATGAATAGAAAAGCGTCTTCAGAGTGGGAGCTATACGCCAGAGGACAAGGGTGTACGAAGACTGCTTGGCTCAGGCAGAGACTGGCAGAGGCAGGGCTGGGCACTCAGAGGAGGCAGCTTCATGGAGACCAAGATGGTAAAACAACAATAAAGCATCTAATGGCAAACCCAGTCCTCCAGAGGCCAAGATGGCAGGATTGTGAGTTCTAGGCTAGCCCGAGAACAATTCTCTGCCTTGTCTCAAAATAACACCACCAACAAAAACATGCAGTGTATAGCCTCAAACCAGTCAAACCGACCACAAGAACATCACGGTGTTGTTAACTGGTGACACTGAGGTTCCTGTGACCCAGGGGAGCAGGTGTTTCCGCTTTAGAATGCGGCATTGTGCAGCAAGCTTGCTAAAATAATCCCCACAGGGGGAAAAACATGTCACAAAAATCCTAAATTAAGCTGGCTGGAGTGGCACATGCCTTTAGTATTACCACGAAGGAGGCAGAGGCAGGCATAGATCTCTGTGAGTTTGAGTTCAGACTCATCTACATAGCAAGTTCCAGGCCAGCCAGGGCTACATAGTTATATCCAGTCTCAAGAAAACCAAAACAGGAGCTGGGGAGATGAACTTAGTGGTTAAGAGTACTTGCTGCTCTTGCAGAGGACCCAGGTTTAGTTCCCAGTATGCACATGGTGGCTTATAACTATCCATAACTCCAGTTCTAGGGGAAATCTTCTCTTTTCTGACCCCCCTTAGCACCAGACATGCATGTGGCACAAATACATTACATGCAGACAAAAACATTCATACACATAAAATAAATCTAAGACAACCCAAAATTAAATAAAAAATTAAAATCTAAGCAAGAAGACTGGAGAAAAAGCTCTAGTGAATCCCCAGGAAAATAGGAAAGTAAAACAGAGGTGTGGGCAAAATAGGGTTTAAAATATACAAACGGGGGGTGGGTGGGAACCGCTTAAAGTGCATCCGTAGTTGACAAGGACCTAGCCCTAAAATGGACACTGGACACACCGGAGACAGGTAGACAGATGCTGGGCCCTAAGGACATCCAGACTTCACTGCCACACCTCTAGGACCCATGAGGCTCCAAGGCTAAGGGAGTGGAACTGAGAGTGCAGAAAGAGCACCCTGGAATCCCTGGGAGCCTCACTGTGGGTGCGGGGTCTTCATTCATGGGTGGCAGATGCTGGGCTGCAACCCAGGCTGGTTGCATGTGCCCTTGCATAGGCTATTTGACCTCCGGGGAAGCCAGCTGTGCTAGTGGAGCCCAGAGTTTCAGACTAAATTTGGGGTGCAAGGCCTGTTCCAGCCCCTACTGACTGCTTGGGGCTTGGGTTCAACCTGGAGCAATTGGAATGCAGAGGCCACGCTAGGATACGCAAGGCGTGACTTCTCCCTCCCCCAGTCTCTAGTCAACCCTGATCAGTCCCAGGACAAACTTTGTCCAGCTGTCCTCTTGTGTGCCTCAGTGGACCTGCTGCCTGGCTGCTCTATGCAGGGTGTCCTGGGCTTGGCAAGGGCAGGTGCTTCTGGTGCTCATGCCCAGGGTAGCTGAATGACAGAAAGGGTCAGAGTGGAGCTGCCATGGAAGGGGCCAGTTTCCCTTGGATGGAAGTTTGGGTCCAGTTCTACCTCGCCCAGCACAGCCCCTCCCCCAGCGGCTGAGGATGGTCTGTTCAGCAGGTGGGCCCTATACCTGCTCATGAGGCCTTCAAGGAAGGTGCTAACAGTGTGGACCATGCAGCTGCCAGGACATGTGAGCCAGGTTCCTGGGCAGGCCCAAATCCCTGGGTCTGGGAGCCCTGTGGCAGGCACAAATCCCTGTGTCTGGGAGCCCTGTGGCAGGCCCGAATCCCTGTCTGGGAGCCCTGTGGCAGGCCCGAATCCCTGTCTGGGAGCCCTGTGGCAGGCCCGAATCCCTGTCTGGGAGCCCTGTGGCAGGCCCGAATCCCTGTCTGGGAGCCCTGTGGCAGGCCCGAATCCCTGTCTGGGAGCCGGGGGTCGTCGTGACATAGACTTCATGGTGGGCAGGCAGCACTAACTACACTTGGTGGCAGGTCACTTAGACGAGCCATTGGTGCCCTCTACTGTTCTGAGTCTCTTCTAGTATTGAAACCAAGAGCAGGACTGGAGGTGTGTGGCCTGCAGGGGGAAGGGGAAGGCTCTATATGGAGGTCCCCAGTAGACCAATGGACGGTACATTTGCCTCAATCAGACATGTACATGGAGCCTTGGGAGGGAAATGCTGCCAGCAGCATGAGGCCCCCACTCTAGCCCTTCCTGGTTAGCTGGGTAGACTTCAATAGGGCCGAGCTCTATGCAGGTAATAGCTGGGCCTGGGGAGATAGTCCTTGAGATCCCCAGTGCTGAGGGCAGGCCAGCCCACATGGCTAAAGCCTGATTGTACCAGAGGTGCCCTGTTAGAGATTCAGCACCACTGAACCTTGGTGTCCCTACCCATGGAGTAATCCCAGTGCGCGGGGCAGATAAGGGGTTGCACACCCAGCAGAGGCTGGCAACAGTGCAGTTCCCTGTGCCGCCTTATATTCATGTGCCAAGTTTCAAGAGGTGGTGCAAGGGCAGATGGACTCCAGCAAGCCTGGGTGCCAGCAGCCTGGCCAGCGGGCCTCCAGCAGAGTGGCGTAGTGTGAAGGAAGGGCAGAGGTGGGGTGGGAGGCTGTCTTGAGGGGAGGGTGACAGGCAGGGCTGAGGAAAGCCGTTATGGAAAGCCAGCACAGGCTCCTAGGCGCTCCATGGTGACCACAGCAGTGGCTGTGGTGTCGGTTGCACAGACACCTGTGTGGACGGTGGGCAGAGATGGTGGCTGGGAGCACGTTGGATAGAGGGTGGTATGGAGTCACGAGATGACGAGGGTGGTTCCCTCAGGGGAGTAGACACAGGCAGACTGTTGGGAGGCTGATAGTGACTAGTCTGTGATTGCGGACCAACTGCGTGGTACGCAGAAGGTGGCTGAGGAGTTCGCCCGGTGACTGTGAACTCAGTGGATAGGGCCCCCCACCTCTGGAACAGGCCAGAGAGGGGCAGGAAGGTTAGAGAAGAGCTGGTGATCTCGAGTGACCCTCATCACGAGGTTAGTCTAGTCGAGGCCGGCTGAGAGCCTCATTCGGAGGGGAGTCCCCAGGAGGTACCATGGAGACCGGCAGCCAAGGGTTATGGCAGAGTGAGCAGGGCTGGGCTTCTGACAGTGAGACCAGAGAAAGTCCCTGTTCTTCCAGTGGACCCGTACATGGTGAAGGCAGGGGAGGGGAGTCTACTCTGCAGGGGTGGAGCAGGGGTTTCCAGGGCAACTGAGGCCAGAGCCCAGGCCTTGGACCTGGGCATCAAGAAGGTGGAAGTGGGGCAGCTGGAGGAATGTGGATGGAGCTCTCCAGAGGCCTGGAGGAAGGTCCCAGACTGGGAGTATAGGATGTAGATTGGGCCAATGTCAAGTTACAGCTACAAAAATTGCAGCAGGGGGATCCGGTGCCTTCATCATTAGCTTGAGGGGCAGAGGGTCCAACACACATGGGGGTGAAATGTACCCTAGGAAAACCTTGGGGTAATATCCCTGAACAGGAAGTCAAGATCCTGAGGAAAAAGGCATGCCCAGACCGGTCACAGACTCAGGGGCGTCCCAGTGCTCCCTGCCCCTGCAAGTCTTCAAAGGGAGGCTAAGACAGGTCTAGGTCCTTGACTTCCATGTAGAGTACAGTCCTCTGGGGAGCAGAGGACACCGGAGGAGGCAGATGAAGTGTTGGTTGGCTGCCTTGCTATGGTGGCTACACTTCTAAGGGCCATAGAGCAGGTGCTGGAAACCCAAGGGGAATCTCAGGGAGAGGACAACAGGACATGAATTCGAGGGCACACAGGGATTGTTGTCATCTGTGGAAGCCTGCCAGGACTGAGTTTTAAGCATAGGTGTGAATGAACTCAGCACATGCCCAGGGAGACAGCTGGTTCCTAGCCAGACACTGTGGGGAACTGCAGGACCCAGCATCCCATGGCAGGGGCCATATGACTGCTCAAGAGCCTCCTACCAGGCCACAAGAACACTCTTCCAGCCCAAGGTGGGGACAACAGATGGCAGGAGGGACTTCCTGCCTGACCTGCAGCTCAGCCACAGGGTCCCCTCCCTGAGATCTCAGAAGGGATCTCAACCTTATTTTACAGGCATGGAAACTGAGGCTGGCCTGGATGATAGGGTTAGCCTGTGGCAATGGACCTTGTCTTCAGTTCTGCAGCTGTACATGGGATGTGGCTCAAGCAGGAGACTGGGGTCACCTGGGCCTTCTCTTACCCACCAGCCCATCTCCCTGATGTTTCCCATCACCTTTAAACAACTTCAGGTTTACATTGCAAACTGTGTTGTTTAAACTGCTGGAGAGCAGCGTGTGCAGACTTGGGAGGCATTTGCCTTCTACTAGGCTTTGAACGGAAACCAGAGGCCTTTATGTAAATTCACACAGACCATGCAGATGGGCAGGGCAGAATATCTGTGGCTCCTACATTTCCCATCTGGCTAGTTTCTGTAAAAAAAGGCCCCCAGACAGAGGCCACATGGCTTCTCAGGACTGTTTGCTAGCCAAATCCCCTGGGCTCGAGTTGTCCCAGGGGGTGTGGAAGCACCTTACAGGAAAGGTGTGGCTTTCACTGTACCCTTGTGGTAAGTTGGGCAGGACCTATGAACAACTCTCAGGAACATTTATTCTTGTGCAAACCCAGGCCCATTAGCAGGTCACCTTGGAGGGCTGGGTAAGAGGCAAACTGGCCAGCAGGCCCCAGGTCTCCAGAGGTACTTTCAGAATTCACGGTCAACCTCCGTAGCTGCTGGTAAGACTTACAGAATTGAAGAACAGGCATGTATGCTTTCTCAAGGGACCAAGCAAAGAGGAGACCAGGGCTATGGCTAGACTGCGGTAGGTGAAGCTTGCCCGCAACAGACTACAGGTGGCACCCCCAGTGTCAACTCAGTAGTCATAGGTACCCACCCGAGGTGTGAAGGGAGGGGCCCTTTCAGACTTGGTAACCTTCCTCACAGACTGAGCAAGTACAAGGTTTCATTCTCCCTAGGGGTCTGCGATTGGAGGCACAGTGGCAGGACTACAGGTGAGCTAGAAGCAGAGGCAAAGAGCTCTACGTCGGGTTGTTGAGACCCTGGAGTGGACTAGGTCCTGGAGGAAATGGTGGGATGCCCGTCGCAGGTCTGCACAGGCTGGGGGATGGAATGAAGCCCACTGGATCTAAGACAACAGGCCGGCCCGCCAGCGAGCGCGTCACACTGAACGTCTTTATTAAGTGCCAAGGATCCGAGCGGCGCGGGCCCACGGGCTCACTTCACGTGCTCCGCGGCGTGAGAGGAGCAGTAATACTTCTTGTGTGCGATGAAGGTGGACAGGCTGCTGAACCTGATGTTGCACAGGCGGCAGTAGCGGTGGCCGCCGCCACCGCCACTCGGCGCAGGAGCCGGCGCGGGCGGGCCCTTGCAGGACGTCCGCACACCTTGATCTGCGGGGTCCGAAGGCGTGTTCTCGGGCGGCGGGGATGGGGATGGCGGCGCACGGCCCTCGGGGCTGTCGCGCGGGGCACGCTCGGCGGCCGGCCGGGGCTCAGAGCCCGGGCTGGCCGCCGGCTTGGCCACCTGCAGGCCGTGCGCCAGGCGCAGGTGCTCCACCAGGTCGCCGCGCACGCGCCCGTTGGGCGGGCAGTAGGGGCAGAGGGCGGCGGTGCGCAGAGGCGCGGCGGGGCACGAGTACTTCTTGTGAGCCAGGTAAGCTTCGAGGCTGTGGAAGCTCACGCGGCACGCAGTACACTCGTGGTAGTCGGCCAGCGCGGGCAGAGCGGCGGGCGCCTCCGAGGTCTGGCGCCGCGGCCGCTTGCTCAGGTCGATGGGGCCGTCGGGGACCGGGCTGGGGCAGGGCGTGGGGGTGGAGCCGGCGCTCGCGCTCCCGGGTCTCGGCGAGGAGGGCAGCTCCGCCGAGGGGGCGGAGACAACAGGCACAGGGGCGGGGCCTGCCGCGGGGGGCGGGGCGCTGGCCGGGGGCAGCTCGTACAGTTTGCGTCGCCGGCGCGTCCGCACGGGCGGCGCCGTCAGCGCGGGAGCCGCGGGTCCCGGAGGCGGCGTGTGTACCGGAGGCCGGCGCGGCGGGGGATCGTGGCGCGAGGCGCAGTAGTAGCGCTTGTGCACCGTGTAGGTCTCGTGGCGGCTGAACCGGATGTTGCAGGCCTCGCACAGCGTGCGGCTGGGGTCGTCCTCCGCATCATCCACCGAGCTGCCCGGGCTCTGGCTGCCCTCGCTGGCCCGGCCTGCGGCTTCGGCCTCTGGAGTGGTCGTGCCACTCGCCTCTTCCTCTCGCGACCCGGGCCCCGGCGACGAGCGTGGTGGGTCTGGCTCTGCAGCGGAACCCGGGGGCGCGCGGGCCGGGCCCGGGCCCGGGGCCGCCTTGGGTCTGCGCACAACCGGCGCGTCCTCTGGCGCGCGGCGGCCGGAGCAGTAGAGGCGCTTGTGCACGTAGAAGTTGTTGACGTTGTTGAAGGTGATCTCACACTCAAAGCACGTGGCGCCCTTAGTCCCCGGGAAGAGGCTGGTGGGCGTTCCCGCCGCTCCAGAGCTCCCTGGGCCCTGCTGCAGCCGGCTGTGCACCAACTCGGACATCTTGGCCAGGATCTCGGAGGCCTGTGGCGCTGCAGGGCCGGTGGTTGTGCCCGCTTCGGGACCGAACACATACTGTGGCAGGAAGAGCGTCCCCGCCATTGGTAGCTCTCCTGGACCCGGGCTGGAGCCAGGCGTGGGGCTGGAGAGTTCAGTCTTCACCCTAACTGGAGTGGGGCTATGTGGTGAAGGTGTTCGAGACGGAGCCTGGGGACCTGGCTCTCCTGGACCAGAAGCATGGGCCGCTTCAGGCTCCTCTGCAGCCTCCACTTTGATGGTCCTGGGGGCTGCAGGGGACTCACTGCTGCCCCCATTTTGTGGGGGCACTCTGGGCTCTCCGTTGGTGGCTTCGGCCAGGGCCTTACTGTCCAGTCCTGACGGGGTGGGGGTCTTGTCAGCGGGAGCCAGGGAGCCGTGCATCAGCGAGTGCTGCTGGAAGCCTGTCAGGCTGTCTACAAGAACACAGGACTGCACGTCAGGCCTGGGACAGGCCCTAGGTAGGATGGGATAGGCAGAGGGATTTAGGACCAAGGCTGACAAGGATACCATGTGTTGCTTATGGCCAAGCTCCCTCCCCTCCCACTTCTCAGAGGGCCAGTGACGCCTCAGTATGGCTGCTTACCTGGAGGAAGTTTGGCTGCTGGGTGTCCAGCCCCTGGCGAGTAGATCTCACCCTTGGAGCCTGGCTGGCACACCATGTGGTTTGTCACCAGGTGGCTGTAGAGGATGTCCCTTGTGGTGGATATGAAGCCACAGTTGTGACAGACACCTGCAGGCCATGCTGTTGTGGTCAGGGTCCTGGGGCTGAGGTGTGGCCCCAGAGACCCCATCCCGACCCCCTCCAGCCCACCTACCGCTGAGCGTGTCCGTGTGCACTTTGAGGTGGCGCTCACAGTTGGCCTTGGTGGTGAAGGCTGACAGGCAGATGAGGCACACGAAGGGGCGCTCTCCTGGAACAGGGAGATGAGGGAGGTTGGCTTGGATCACAGTGACCAAGAAGGAACACTGGACCCAGGCCTTGTTTAGCTCCTCGCCAGCCACACGCCTCCCAGAGTCCAGCCAGCCCTGTGCTCAGTGTGCAGAGCAAGCTTTCCAAGCACCTGTCTGGTACGTAGTGCTTGGCTCTGCGGAGGGCAGCGAGGCCAGTGGAGGACACAGGACACTCACCACTGTGGCTGCGCATGTGGATCTCCAGCGAGCTGGCGCTGGGGCAGCTCTTTCGGCACTGGGGGAAGGGACAGACTCGCTCATTGGGGTAGGTCTCCTTGGGCTTCTCCTCAGTGGCGGAGGCAGGGGAGCCTGCACGCTGGCGGCTGGCGCAGTAGTAGAGCAGGTGAGCTTGCAGGTTCCGCTCGCTGCGGTACCAGATCCCGCAGTCTTTGCAGGGGAAGACATCTTCTGGTGGGGGTCAAAGTGAGGATGAGGTACTGGCCTGGCCTGTGAAGCCTGGCCTTGATGGCTCCAAGCTGAGGTACTGGCTTTTGGAAACCTAGCTCGCCTTCTAACGTGTCCCTGAAGGCTCCCAGGAATGGGTTCTCTGAATGATTCCGCCACAACAGTGACCTACTCATGAGTCCTCTTCCCACTGTAGGGACTCACCCAGGTTCTGGGGATTCTGTGGCTGCAGTAGGGACTCCTCTCAGAAGCCTTAGGGCAAACACCGCCCCAGCCCTTTCTCTTCCCACTGCGTGTTTCCCATGGGACCTGCAATCAGATCCCCTGGGGGCTGAGCCCTCCCCACCTTAGCAGGGTACATGCAGCCTTCTAGCACCCAGGTCACCGGCATTAGCTGGGTACTGTCCTTCGGTTCAGTGTCATTCTGGGAATGTAATTCATCCCCCTACTCTGTGTATGTGTAGAAACTGGAACTCTTGTATGTGCAGCTCTCAGAACTGAGCTCTGAGCCCTGATCTTTGACTTGAGTGTCACCCACAGTTTGCCCGAAGGTGTCCCACACTTACTGTTGATGACTGCAGTAGCAAGGATGGACGCCATGCCAGCCTGCTGGGGCAGCAGCTGGATGTCTGTGTGCACTGGGGCTGGGCCTCCAGGTTCTCCTGGTTCCTGCACAGGGTGCCTGGGAGTACTGTGGGGCTCGGTCACAAGGAGCACATGTAGTAGTCCACCAGAAGGTACCTCCTTGGTAACTCTGCACCAGAGGGCGTCATCTGTAGGGTATAGGCATTTATGATGCTGGGACCAGTGATTCTGGGCTTACAATGCGGTTCCTTCCTTTTTTCCCCCACACTGGGGCCCACTGTACTGCCAGGGATGGGTGAAGTGGCTGTACTCAGGTTCTGTTGTGGCTGGCTGGATTTGTGGTGTGGTATCCTGTGTCTGAGCAAGGACTGGGGACTGTTCTATTTCCAGTAAAAGGGTGAGTATGAGGCTGGCAGAGATAACTGGTGCTGGGGGGTGGGGGTTGTCTTGTGTAGTCACTTGGCTGGGGTGGAGGGGTATCCTAATGCGGGGGAGGGGGAGGGGAATGCAGCCCAGAAAAGTCAGTTCTCTATCCTGTTGGGAATTGGCTAGGTACTGTTCCCATAGTGGCCTGTAGAGGGCAGCCTCGATCAACAAAACCCGGTGTGCTGGGCCAGCAGTTCTACTTTCTGGCCTGGAATCCTGAGGCTGTGAGCTGTGGGCAGGGGCACTGCTGGCTTCAGCCTCGAGCCAGTGGCCACTTGCAGCAGAAAGTGGAAGAAGAAGTAGGAGTATGTTTGTCCTAAGACAGCAGTGGGGGCTGAGCTGCAGTGTAGAGTCTGGGTAAGTTTCATTATGGGGGTAGGGTGATACACTGATCAAAGTCCGTGAGATTCCTGTGGTCATTATGACCCTGTCTGCTTGGCTTGGTTTCCCCAAGTCCGGGCCCTACCCAGGCCACGTCACTATCAGCAGCAGCCCGGTACAGACTCTGTCTTGTGGACAGCACACTGGGACAGAACTGTGCTCTGGAAACCGACGGGAAGGGCAGGCTTGGTGGCGCATGCTCACGGCTGACTGCTTGCCAGCGTCCAGTCTGGTGTTGGGGAACATTCCTTCCTAGTACAGGCTGCCTCCTGGCTCCCTCACTGAGTCCTTAGACCACTCTTTGGTAGGGTGGGTAACACGGGAAGGACACACATGTGGGGTGAAGTGTTGGCACAGGTCACATGGACCTGACCCCAACTCTCAATACTTTTGGAGCTTGGGAGGGTACTCCGCTTCCCCCAAGGGCCCACTCAGAACATTTTAGCAATAGGATGAGCTGAGGGGAGACCCCTCTCACAGCCCCCACTCTTGGAAGGTTGGTAGAGGGGGGGGTCAAGTAGAGTGGAACCATTTAGCGTCTTCCCATTTTCTAGATATAGCAACAACCTGGAAAGCAGGGCACTAACCCAGGGACCACAGCCAGGGAGCTCTAGTAGAGCCCAGGCTGAGCCTCAGCTTGTTGCCCTTCAGGGGTTCCTCAGAATCCCTCAGCGTTCAGTCTCTACCTGGTGGAGAAGCAGGGATCTCTGTGGCCCCAGAGGGGGGCCCAATGTTTGGGGGCCCAAAGCAGCTAGCTCTTTTAGTCAATGGATATGACTTTCCTGGGATTGCAGCTCCCGAGATTATCCATTTTCTGAGATGGGGTTCTGGGTGCTCTCTCAAGCAGTCTGCCTGTCACTGTCACCTGGATAGGTTGGTGTCCAGAACCGGGACAGACAGAACCAAGTGATCCCACCTTCTGAAAAGTCTTGGAGGGGAGGGAGACAGGAGAGTGAGATACAGACCCTTCCTGTAGATCTCTGAGTTGGTTTCAGCTTCAGTCAGGGCTTGGGGTAGCATTCTTAGCCAGCAGGCCTCATCCACCAGCAGGGTCACAGCTGGGCCCTAGGGAAGACCAGGGACAGGAAAGGTCAGCCTACATAGGAGTGCCTCTTGGGGCTTTGCTGTGGGTTGGGACGTGTGTAGTCCAGACATGGTGATATCTGGAGGCACACAGCTGGTGAGTCTAGAGTCTGCAGTCTGACATGTGCTCCCTTCCTATGACAGTGGAGCTGCTGGCACCAAGGGCCTGGCCATGCCACACAGCTGCTGGATACTTGCAGGGAGCTCTGTGATACCAGTTCCTCCCTAGAGAGAGACCCTTGTGTCCCACTATGGTAGACCTCTCCTTTCTGTTGCAGGGTGAGACTGTGTCCCTGTCCGTCCATTCTCTGGCAGCACAGCCCCTTCCCTATGGCTGGCCACCCCAGCCCAAGACCAGCTGCATTGCTGAGGCTGCGTAAAGGGGAGGGGGTAGCTGAGGCTTTATGCCTCTTCACTATCATATAGGCAAGGAAGCTGAGTCTGAGTAAAGGGGAAGGGGTTGGCGGTAGAGGCTCCAACCTAGGGTTGTGCCATACACTTCCTCTGTAGCTTGGTCTGAACCTGGAAGGAAAGAGCTCTGGGATCAGCCCCCCAAGGCCACCAAATCTGCTTGTTTCCTGCCCTCTACACCTTGGCTCTCAGCCCAGCAGCAGAGGAAGTATGTGTGGCCATGTTTCAGGGCAGCCCAGGCTGGAAGGCTGGGCTGGGATTTGGTCTCACATGGAAGACAGGGGCAGCCAGTGGCAGGCGGGGGCAGCAGAAGCGCGGTCTTGTTTGTCATTAGAGGGAGGGTGACTATTGCCACCCAGGGCCTCTCCCCTCCCGTGGGGCTGGATCTCAGTTCCTGGACTCAGCCATCTGGGCTCTATGGAGAAGTACAGAGCATGTCCATGTATTCTGTGAGCCACTCACTGTTCTATTGAAATAGATACCTTTTAACTCAGTAGTTTTAACATGTGGGTCACGACTCTTTGGGGGTCAAACAACCCTTCCACAGGGGTCACCTAAGACCATCTGCATGTCAGATATTTACACTGCGATTCATAACTAGCAAAATTACAGTTACAAAGTAGCAATGAAAATAATTTTATGGTCTGGGGTCACAGCATCAGGAAGGTTGAGGACACTGTTTTAACTGAAGGCCCAGAGCCGCTGCTCATTGTGTGGAACCCCTGTGCTGTTCACCGCAATTGGCTTATTGGGTAGGAAAGATAAACAACTGGCTGGAATAGAAGAGACAGGCTGCTGATTGTGTGGGGCACCACCCTGCCAGGACTGTGCTTGGCTTTTCTGGGTTCCCCTAAGTGTGGCACCCACACAGGCTCCCAGGGACAGACATCAGGGTCTAATTGAGGCTTGGCCTTTCCCCTGTGGACCAGGTCTTCAGAGACACCAGTTACATGCCATATACAAAGCCATCAAGATAAGGCCTACTAGCTGGAACTCCCAGTGACTATGTGGCCATGAGGCCAGGCCAGCCCAGCCAGGTGGCTTCCACGTCACCTGCTTGCTGCCACATGGCTTGTCATGGAGCGGGGAGTAGAGATAAGCTGACTCTGAAGGGGAACCCTAGAGTCTCATCAGGTGACACCTAACCCTCTGGCCTCAGTTTCCTATGTACCAGCACAGTGAGGTGCACAAGACAAAGTGGTTGGGAAGATGGTGCGGAGGGAAGCCCCTGCTGGTTGCAGGCTTCTCCTTTCCTGTCACCAGCTCTCAGGGGGGTCCAGGCAGGCCATCCCCCTGCCTGTGGCCTTTCCCTCCCTGGACACAGATGAGTGTGGGTATGCAGGAAGCACACACTGCCAAGGCTGCCTTACGCTTTGCTTGAAGGATGACGTGAACAGGAAATGTCTCTGGGCCCAGGTCCTGGACCCTAAGGCGGGGGCCCTAGGTTCTAGACCAGGTTGGCAGTTGCCAGAATGTTCACTGCGGGAGTGCATTCTACCCAAGAGCCTGCTTCATGTCTGCTGGTGTCAGGAGGGTAGCTCACTCTTGATGGGTACCTTGCTGACTCCCAGGGATTCAGGGGACAGGTGTGCCTTCTGTGGGTAGGCTGGAGCAAACCCGAGGGGTAATGCAGCATCTGGGGTGTGGCATCCATGTTGGGGACCCGTGACTCCCTTAACCTAGCTGTTCCAGGCCTGAGCAGCTGGCTGTCAGTGGGGTGTCTGGGTCTGGCCCTCCCTGCCTCAGCCTTCCACATTTCTAATGAATATTAATGAGCGGAGGAGGGTGAGAAAATTAATCTGCCTGATCCTCTGATGGGTGCTGTGGTAACGATATGAAATCTAATTATTCGTCCCAATATTTCTAAACCCTCAAACTGAGACTGACAGCCTCGCGGTCGGTTTAACGCTTATCGCTCTCCGGAGCAGCATGTTCACCGCATGATAAAAACACGCGCGCCACTTTGCTGACGCTGCACAAGCCGCTCTTTCTGTGGAGGTCCCATGCAGGAAGCACCATACCGCGCCCCCCCCCCCCAGCACTGGCATGGGGTGCGACCTTGGGGAGCTGAGCTAGGAGGGAGCTAGGGACTGCTGTTCATAGTCACATCAGCTCTCCAGGTTATGTCTCGGGCCTCCACCCATGGTCCTTTCTTCTCTGCGTCCTGGGTCCTGTCATCCACTGTCTCAGGACAGGTTAGGGCTTGGGATGAAGCTTGCATTACTTATTCCTGTCTGGGACCCATAGGCCCTGGAGGAGGAAGCATAGCTCAAGCCCACCTGGCATCCCTGGCCAGCTCCCTGTTTGACCCAGAGCCTCCATGTCAGCCAGGACCATTCTCTGATCTATTCTGACAGCAGCCAGTGCAGCAGGACGGGTCAGATCCCTGTGTGTGGCCTGCTTCTTTTCTTTCTTTTAGTCTCTTCCTTGTTTCTGAACAGCTCTGGAATAGAAGTCCCTCTCTGGTGTTGAAGACACCAGCCAAAGCCCCACAGGGTCCTGCCCTGCCCACAGGCAGCAGAGAACAGGCCTGAGTGGGCCTGGGACCCATTTCATTTTTCAGAGCTATGAGCCAGGTTCTCTGGTAATCCAGGATGGCTTTGAACTTGCCACATAGTCAAAGATGACTGTGAACTATCAATCTTCTTGCTTCCATCTCTTGATTCCTGGGATGACAGGTGTGTGCCTGTGCCACCATGCCCGGTTTATGTGATGGTGGGGATTGAACCCAGGGCTTTCTGCATGTTAGGCAAGTACCCTACCACTCAAGCTGTTTCTCCAGCATGAGGTCTGTGTTTAACTCCCACAGCCTGGCCCTTTTGTCAGGACCGTCAGAGGCATGGTGCTGCAGCCATCTCTCTTCCTGGTCTCAGCGCCTGGCCCGGCTCCACTGGCTCTGCACAGGTGTGTCCAGGATCAGAGAACGGCCCTGACATTCACCCCACTCGCTGCTCCTCAGGCCACCATTTGTCGTTCCCCTCCAGCTCCAACTCACCCCCGCCCCCAGCCCAGGATGACATCAGTCACTTTAAATTCTCCTGTGGATCTGAGCCTGCGCCTGTTCCCCCAACACAGAGGTCAGTGTCTCTACTCCCTGGCCTGGTGACCATCAGAAGCCATATCTGTGCACCATCCACTGTGACAACTTTATCTGAGGTTGTTCCTAGACCTTGCTGTCCAACTTATAAGGCCATTTATAGGGAAAGTAGGCCCTCGGGTAGGCAGCATGGCCCAGAAATGGCATCTGTGCAGGGTGGGTTCGGTCTCCATAGGCTGCAGAACCAGGGCTGAGGCCTGTGGCCATAAGGTGACTCTGATTAGGACCTCTCTCCTGACCCATCCACCTGTGCTAAGAATTTACTGGATCCACTCATCTTCACAATGATGGCGGTGTAGGGCTCTTTCTTTTCCCCGGATGCCTATTGGTCACTTTACAGCAAGTATCAGGGCTGGGCTTGCTGTTTACTGGGCTTTGTGTTGGGAGAACAGCCAGGGATGGTACTGGGCCATCACAGCCAGGAGAGCAGTGATCACCTCCGGGTCATCTACAGGTCACCTGTAGGGAAGGTCACAGGAGTGTGATCCGTGTCACTTCTGCAGGTCATCACACTGTGGGATGGGACCCTGGTCTGTGCCTCTTGGCCCCCAGTCAAGGATGGAACGAGCTACAGGTGGGCCTGAGGCCAGCGCTGCCTGGCTCCAGGTGCAGTGGAAGAGCCTGAAGAGAGCTGGGGCCTGGGGTATCCTGAGCTCCCACCCTGCAGGCAGGGACATTAAGCATGGAGAAGAAGGGTACTCAGGCCCCCACAAGGCCAGCAGCAAGCCTAGGCTGTAAGTCTGTTTCTGCTTCTGCCTGGTGACCCAGCCAAATGATACTTCTCTAGCCCAGTCTTTGTGGAGTGGGCAGAGTGGTGGGTTCACAGGGGTCATCAGAACTGTGAGTGTGATTTCATTTAGAGAAAGGATCTTTGCCAATCTGAGTTCAGAATCTCAAAATGAAATATGAAAGTCCCTGGGACAGTGTAGCCCTAGGCCCAGTAACAAGTGCCCTAAGGAGAAAAGAGGCAAGGGGAGACGGGAGCCGCCTGAAGTCAGTAGCAGGCGGAGTGATGGCTGACGGTCCTGGGGCCACCAGAGGCCTCAGGCAGACGCTGCATCAGAGACCCACAGGACTAGCCTTGTCACCTAGGATATGTCTTCAACCAGAGTGTGACTGAGATACCAGTTTGTAGCACTCAGGGAGCATCTGCCTGCTCAGATGCTCAGGGATGATCTGCCTGCTGTCAGGGCACGTCAGACAGCCATTTTCCAGCTGGGGTTCCTAAGGCTGGGCTGCTGTCTCTTCTGAGCACTAGGTGGTAAGTTGGGTCTTGGAATGCCTTAGCAGACCAGCAAGGCAAGACTCAAGCATAGCACACCCCTGCTTGTGTAAAGCAGCAGTGGGCATGGCTGGGCTGCGTGTCCTGGAGAGGAGCTTTTCCTGGGCACCCCTTCTCTTCCTGTTCATGGAGACGCAGCTGAGAACCAAGCTGCCCCAGCACTCACTAAAGCCTCCAGTTAGGGTGGGACCGGAGGTGAGTTTAGGCTTTGCCATGCTAGCCTGAGCTCCTTAGCTCCACCCCCAGGCCACTAGGGGTTGGTTGACCTAAAGGCCATTCCACAGGTAGGTGAACACTCGCCCAGAGCCACATGGAGGCTGGGCCCGAATGGTCCCACTTCAGTTTCTCTAGCACCCTCCCTTCTTAGCAGTCATGGGCCCTCCCCTGGCCTCACTGATGCTATGGGGGGCTCCTGGCCAGAGGGGAGCAACGAACAGGCAGGACCAGCATGGCCTGGCCGGCGTGAATGGCTGTGCACGCACCACCCATCCATGCACCCATCTCTGTGTCTGTCCCTCCACTCTGCTACCCGTCTAGTCACCCGCCTACCTGTCCACCAGCTCACCAGCCATTCACCCTCGTACATCTGTCTATGCGTCTATCCACCCTTTATGAATATATGTCTCACATCCACTTGTCTATTGATCCACCTACCTATAATCCATCTACCTTCCATCTGTCTGCATACCCATTAACGCATCCATATCCATCCGTTTGTCCGTCCATCCATCCGTCTGTCCACTTACGCACGCACCCATCTTTATCTGTCCCATTGACTCTCCTTTACCACCCACTCATCCATCCATCTACCCGTCCACTTAGTATCCTCATCTCTTCCCTCCTCGTTCATCCATTCTGAGCGTCTTAAAGCTAGGACCATAGGAAGGCTTTTCAGCTGTCCTCTCATAGGCATGGAAATTACAGCAAGCCATAGAGTTAAGACTCCTGACTCTCCACACAGGGCTGTGTGACTCAGTTTCCTTCCTGGATACTAACCCTGGATATCTGGAGTGGGTGGGAGCATTGAGTGGAATTTCCCTTTCAACTTGTCCCTATGGTGAGCAGCCCCCAGCCTAAGAGAAGCCCAGGAAAGGGGCTCCATATCTGCATATGCTCCCTCCTTCTCTAAAGGGAGAGGAGGAACTGGCTGGCGGCTGATAGGGCCATGGGGCAGGAGGTGACTTCTTCCTCAGGCTGCGGGGAGAACTGGGACCCATCAGCCGAACCTGATAAGAGCCCGCTGAATGTTAGCAAAAATATTTAGACAATAAACGAAGTATCGCCCATATCTTTCAGAAATCAATCATCTGTACCGTGTGTCTGGACGCTTGGCGCCAAGGCGGAGATAGTGCCTTGCTGGGGAGATAAGGGTTAATCAAGGATTTAATTCTGTGAGATAGAGGGGAGCTAGGGAGGTGCTTCCTCCCTCTTCTGAGAGCCTCAGAGGCATTGTGACTGCACTTCTTTGGCCAGCATCTCACACCTGGAGATTCTACCTTCCTGCCACCCTCCCAGGTCGAGGAGACAAACTGGGAGCAGAGGGTAGCAGGGACAGAGGCTCTTGTGGGAAGGGGGGCTTCCAGATTGCAGAAGAGTTTGAACACAGCTGGGATGAGTTCTAGCTCTCTCCCAGCTCTCTGGATCCTGGTGACTTGGGCAAGAGCCTCAGAGCCTTAGCTTTGTCATCTATAAAATGGGGACACCTGGGGCTAGTAAAATGGCCGTGGGTAAAGAGGCTTGCCTCTAAGCCTGGCAATGAGCTGAATCCCCAGGACCCACGAGGTAGAAAGAACAAATCAACTCCTGTACATTATCCTCTGGCCTCCACGTGTGTGCGGACAGATGAAAGGATGGACACACCACACACACATACATATACACACATGCACACACATATACATACATACATATACATACACACACACCACACACATATACATACACACACACACATATACACACACACATACACCACACACACACATACACATGTGCGCACACACATACACACACCACACACATATACATACATACACACACTACACACACACCACACACATATACATACACACACACATATACACACACACACATACACACACACACACATACACACACTACATACACACACACAACACATGCGCACACACACACACATACATATACACACATGCACACACATATACATACATACATATACATACACACACACCACACATATACATACACACACACATATACACACACACACATACACCACACACACACATACACATGTGCGCACACACACATATACACACACACATACACACACCACACACATATACATACATACATACACACACTACACACACACCACACACATATACACACACACACACACACACACACACATACACACACTACATACACACACACACATAACACATGCGCACACACACACACACACCACACACATATACATACATACACACCACACACACACATACACAGAATACATTTTAAAAATTGGGGACAGTGGCCTCTCTCCTGGGCTGGGGGAGGGTGCTATGTGAGTGTGCCTGTGACATGCTTATTTGTCCTCCCTTAGGCTGACCACCCCAAGGAGTAGAGGGATTGACACAGGGTACACCAGGTCCTAATTCCTGGGCAGATCTGCCTTTGCTTCTGTTGCTACATGTGGGTTTTTCTGACTGGAGTCTGGAGACAGGCTACCAGGTTCTTGCTTGCATACCGACTCCTCTTTCTGATTAAAGTGCCGATGGTCTCCAAGTCCCTTGCTGTCCACTGCACACAGTGACAGGCTCGCCCTGAAGAGTCACTTTGAATGTGCTGGCTTCCTTCTTACAGGACCTTAATCAGCTTGCTGTGTATCATGACATTCCTCCCTGGTCTTTGGGCCAGTCTCCCAGGCTGTACTGAGTATGCACAGGGTCAAGTACCACTCCAGACCCATTTCACTTGGTCCACACAGTCACAGCAGGCAAGGGGATGGACTCCTACCTCAGAGAGCACAGCCTAGCCTTATCTTCTCTGCAGGCCTGCCTATGATCCCAAGCTTGGGCTGAGGAAACAGTGGCTCTGAGCAAGAAGGGATCTACCTGGGACATGGCAAGCAGAGGACCCTGGGTGGACATGCCCAGTCCAGGGCCAGCTCTTGCTCTCACTGGACAGCCTGGGACAGAGTACCCATCCCAGTGGCTGAAAGGCTACAGGCCTCAGTAGGTGGCATATTTGAACTCAGGGAGCCTTTCCCAACACGAGAAAGCCTGTTCCAGCACAGACATTGAGTCCCCACATGTGGCTGGTGCAGTAGGGGCTGTGAGCGGTGGTCTGTGCGAGGGCCTCTCTGCAGCCCATCTGCCTGTGGACACTGTCAGCTGCGCTTCTGGAATGTTTCTTAGGCGAGATTTGTGTGTGCACATACATGTGTGTGCAGCATCCCGGCCTCCAGACGCTGGGGAACTGAAGTCCACAGTCTCAGCCTTACCCACAAAGGGCACTACGCAGGCATTGGGCCATTGGACCAGGAAACCCAGCAGCATATGACACTGGCCAGGGAATGTCTTGGATCAACCACACCTGAATGCTACATCAGGAAACGGAGGGCCTATGCCACAGTGCGCTTGCTGAGAGACCCCTCAGCCCAGGCTCGACAGGCCTGGCCTAGCAGCCTCTGCCATCACATGTCTCTGGACATTGCACCTGCTCCCTCCCCCCATTCCTGCTCATCTGTTGCCTACATGGCTGCTCCATGTTTGTACTCAGCTCTGTGTCCTGGTGTCAGTTTCCATCTGAAATGATTTCAAAAGGAACCCACACACATCCCAGCAGGAGGAAGCCAGGCCGACTTGCCGTAAGAGAAGCGGCTTCAGAAGCAAGTCCAAGATAAACGACCAGTGTAGTTGTGTGGCCCAGGAGGAGGCTGCCTTAGGAAATCTCTGCCTGGGCGGGGCTTCTGTGGTGAGCAAGATGAGCCGGTGGCGGAAGCCACGCCCACCCAGCACCTGTTCCTGTGTCGGAGGGAACTGCTTACCTTCCGCAGCCTCCCCTTCTCTCAAGCTGCTGCCCAGCCCTGGCCGCCTTTCCCTCCCAACCCAGTGGGTACCTTGTTCCCTGCTGCTCACTCCCTTTTCTCTGCTGGGCTCCACTGATCACTCCTCAGGGAAGTCCCCCTGGGGTCCCCAAGCAGAGCACCATCCCGTTCAGGCCTCCCAGGAAGTCCCTCCCTTTTACCTTTTGGCTGTTTGGGTTCCATCAAAGTTCCCTGTGGGGAAGGTGAGAGGTTTGGTTGGCCAGTCAGGGGTTAGCTCCTTACCGGTTCTTCCCACTCAGGGGTTAAGGCTCTGGTCTGGATGCTCCCAGGGAACGGGCCCCAGGACAGGCCTTCAGTGAGGCGCAGTCGGGCCCGCACACACCTCTGCCCATCCTGCAGTGCCAGCTCCAGCTCCTCTGAAGGGAAATACGGTGGGGTAAGGTGGCTGCCTGGTGACCCCCAGCCCACTTCTGTCCCATAGCCCCCACTCCTGGCCTGGCCCTAGGGCCAGCCCTTTGCTCTTTTTCAGGACACCCTGGGCTGCAGAAATACCATGGAGAGGTGGATGGGCAGGGTACACCATGGCCTTGGTCACAGTGTATAGAATCCGTGTGTCACTGCGTGCAGCACCTTGTGCGCTAGGCCGAATGGTGTCCCTTCACAAGACATCACCTGTGGTGGTGAATGTCCCTTGCATGTGGGAAGAGGTCTGCAGGTGTGACTAAATTAAAGATTACAAGGTAAGGTCACCCTGGATTAGCAGGTGGTTCTAAATAAAACACAGTAGCCTTAAGAGAGGAAGATGGAGAAGACAGAGCTGGAGGGTGTACCACATGAGGCTTCTAGAATTTCCGGTGGACTGCAGCCTCCAGAACACTGGGTAGGGCTTGCTGGCCAGAGGCTGGGCAAGGAGACCCTTGGTTGTACTAATTGGTGTTAGCTGTGGGATACACGGATACCTGGCAAGCCACCTGTCCTACTTGAGCCTGTTTCTTTAAAGGAGTAGGGTAGATGGTCATTTCTTCAAAGGGTGGTACTTCCCCAGGCCACATACCCTCTGCCCGGACTGCCTGCTACACAGGCCGCCAGCCTGTGGAGGCCTCACATGGCCTGGCCTGGTCCCCGGGCCAGAGTGCTGTGGCGGCCCCACTTCCTGGAGCCCCATCAGGCAGGCTGTGGCCTTAATGGGCTCGATCATCAGATAACTGGCCAGCTAATGGTAGAGATAAGGTGTAAATACGCCAGGAGGCCCCATGGAGAGCTGTAACTGGGCCTTTGTCTTCTCCAGGGCTGATAAGATGGCAGTGGACCAGGACTGGAGGCCAAGGAGGCCCGCGCCCCTTTATCAGCCTGGGAGTGGGAAAGGGGTTGAGGGGCCAGAAGGCAGGATCTATCCTTCATAAAAGCAACCAGCCCTCTGCGGCCCACTGGGCACTGTCTTGTGCAGGGCTGTCCCACTGGCTCTTCCCTTTCTCATCTTTCCTTGCCCCACAGGGTGTGGCCAAAGCTGACACCAGGATGGAGTACCATCTATAGGGGAGCAGGAGCAAGGCCTGCTTGGCACTGCCCTGAGAGGGACGCAGAGACTGGCCCCTGTGAAATTTATTTCCAGTACAGATGAGGAAACTGAGGCCCTAAGAGGCTCACTCACTGCTGGCAGCAGGTGTCAGGATCCAAACCTGGCACCAACTACAGGGCCGTTTATCTGTTATTGTGACAGGGACTGCCAGTGTCCCTGTTTTCGGTGCCTATGTCTCTGGCAGTCCCCATATAATGGCCCTCAGGACAGAAATGGAGTTCTCCCAAGTGTCCGTGCTTATAGCTTGGCCACCCAGCAGCCCACCCAGGTGTCAGAAAGGGGACAGAGAAGCTCTAGCCTCAGAAGTCCCCTGGCGTGTACTGCGATCTTGAGACAGACAGCTAAGTCACCTACCCCACGTGACAGAACATTCGTCAGGGGATGGGGCCTGGCCCTGTCGGGGCCTCCCCACTAAAGGAACACATTAGTCTGAGGCTGCGCCCTCACACTTTGGGGCACAGAGTGGAGAGGCAGTTGATCCAGGTCACCATGAGGGTATGGTATGGGCAGTCCCGCAGCCACACCCATCCGTGCTGTGGGAGCCAGACCCTCTTGGATAGCCCTGAACTCCGGCTTGCCTCTAGCTCCCCTGGGGAAGGAGACAGTCACTGCCACCCCCTTACTCACCCACCAGCAAACGGCCCCGCACACTAATCAGAGTTCACGGCCATGGCCCAGCCCCTCAGATAAGAGCATGGTTGGCATTTCCCATGGCAGCCACCCCATCCTCCGGGTATCACTCACTGCCAGAGAAGGATGGTTGCTGATAAGGGCTGTGGTCCCTCTCCAGGGGCGCAGCACCACTGCTCTGCACTCGGGGGCTGGGGGAGGCCTGGGAGAGGTAGGGTATACATCAATCACTATGGCAACACACCTCTCTGGTCCCGGGTCCAGGTCAGCCAGTCTGAGGCTGCCTCTTGCGGCGGATTGGCAAGGAGAGGGCAGCTGATCTCAGACTCAACTCACACCAGCACCGTGTGCAGGGCAACCTATGCAACTGTCCAAAGCTACCCTGACCCTGGTGGTATTCAACGTTCAGTTGCTTAGATAAGCTCGTTCCTGCCCCAACCCCTTGTGGCCAAAAAAAGAGCTAGCATCCTGCAGAGATGAATACCTACCGAGCAAGTAAGACAGCACCAGAAAAGCGGGGCTTGGGGAAGCTGTTTCCTTTCCGGGGACCCTGAGACAGAGTGAAGAAGGAATGCCCAGGGCTCAGGGATGGGATGCCACACTGGGAGGCCTGGCAGGTGTGGGAAGGGAAAGACAGTTTTCTAGAAAAGCTAGGGCTCAACAGTAGTGTTAGGAATCCTGGGCTGAACATGGCGTGCTCTAGTCTCTGGGTCACTGTCACAGAGCCCTGAGGGGGATCTGGGGCAGGGGGCTGGAGCCACAGCTTTTACCATGGGGACTCCAGGAACAAGGTAATGTTCAGATGCACTCATGGGAATAGGCAGCTCCCATGGTGGGCTGTCATGTTGGGTTCTAGTCTGGTTCAGGCCCTGGCCACCTGTTCCCTCAGCTGGAGAATGGAGAATGTGCCTTTTGTTTCTTAAAACTTGCAATCCTAACACGAACACTGGCCCCATCTTCTGTGCCTTAGCCCAGCAGCGGGCATGACTTGTAGGGTCCCTCTTGGCATACCTGGGGGGACTGAGGCTCAGGAGTGTGCACAGCAGACAGGTTGAGTTTGAGCCGGAGTCTGCCACACTTACAACCTCAGTACCCTTTGAGGGATGAGGTGGGAGGGAGCAGCTGGTTTCTTCCAGGGCTGAAATATTCTGGCTCTGGCCTCAGTTTTCCTGTGCTCCCTGGTGGACCCTTGACTGGACCCAGGCTGTCACTGTAGACCCAGCACTGTGTCAAGGGCCAATTTATTCAGGTAAACAACTGTACACATTGCTTCTAGAACTCGTGCTGTGACATAATCGCATTCCTCAGAAGCATCTTCGAGGAACCTAACGCTTATTTATCTGATTGAAATGTTAGTCACGCACCACCCTCAGGGCCCTCACCCCCTAGGAACGGAATCCCAGGATCCACCTCCTCAGCTGGAGCCTGGCTGGGGGTAGGGTGGATCTGGTCATTGTTAGGGTGTCCTGGGTGGCAGAATTGGTGTTCAAACTAACAGGCCAAGTCCTGACACGGCCCTAGTGGCTGTGTTCCCGTCCAGCTGGAGCCTCAGTTTACTATGTTGTAGACGGGGGCTCACATGTCATCCTCAAGAACTTGTGTCTGCAAGACTAGGGCGCCCATGTTTATGACAGTCCTGAGACTGGCCTCACACGTGGTCCAAAAGCTGCGACTAGTGGTGCCCTTCGCTTGGAGCCCCTCACACCTGGCTGGAGGCCCTGGGTTCCAGTTCTGCCTTGAAATCTAATGGCTTCTCTCAACACTATGCCTAATACTGCTGTCAGCCGCATTTGAATGTAGGTAAACGAGGCCTGGAGATCTTAAGCAACTTCCCAAGCGTGGCCACTTCTTTGCTTTTTTATTCATTTATAGTGTGTGTGCGGACATGCGTGTGTGTGTGCATGTGTATGTACATGCGTGTGTGTGTGCATGTGTATGCGTGTGTGTGCGCATGTATGTGTATGTATATGTGTCTGTGTGTGTGTATGCATGTGTGTGTATGCCATGTGTGTATCTAGGTGCCCACAGAGGCCAGAAGAGGGCTTCAGATCGCTTGGAGCTGGAGCCTCTGACACAAGGGCTGAGAACTAAAGCTGAGGCCGCTGGAAGAGCAACAGGTGCTCTTACCCACTGAACAGTCTCTCCTGCTCCCCAAGTGCAGTCTCTTCAGTGTGCCTCAGAGTGCCCTTCTGACAGGACCCAAGTCATCCCGCTTTTCCCATGTGAGTAGTGGCCACATCTGCTGGCTTGTAACTCTAAAACAAGAGGCTTCCTCCCCTCAAATGGGGCCAGACCCCTTGTGCCAATGGCCAGGGCCTCTACCAACTACCCAACCAACTACCCAAAACCCCCACCCATGCCCTGTGGGGTCTGTGGTTGGTATGTGGGTGCCCACCAGTTCACCACCAGCACCTACTTATCTAATCAGCCTATCGTTCCCGCCAACCCGCCCTGTGGCTCCACAGGGCAGCTGGGGAGTGGCCCCTATCACAAAGATCACCCTGTTTGCTTTTGATAAAAGTCACAGTAAAGGAAAGAAAAAGGGCACAAATGGGGAGGGAGGGAAGCCCCACTCTGGCGGGGTCTAGAAGATTCTGCAGAGTAGGGTAGGCAAACTGTATGGCCCAGAGAGCATCTGCTTCCACTGTAACCATGGCCCACAAAGGGCAAGCAACTGCCCAGAGCCACACAGCAGGTGAAGGAGGGGTGGAAGATCAGCTGACATGTGTCTCTGGACCAAGCCATTCTGAATGCCAAATCTGGCTGTAAAGGGGGCCTGCGTGATGCCTGCCCTTGCTCAGTTGCTGAGACTGCAGATTGTCTGCTAAAAAGTTCTTAGGGAAGACGGGGGCATTGAGAGCAAGCTTAGAGAGACCAAGGGACTTTCCTGAGGTTATACGGTCAGTTAGGAGAGTCCACCCAGCTCCCTCTGACCCCAGACTCATGACTCCAATTCAGGTGGTGCTAGCTTACTCAGAGTAAATCCCCTGTATCAGGCAGCTGGGTACCTCAAGCCTTTCCTGTTTATAGATAGGAGTGTGAGCAGCCATAGGGGCAGAAAATGATGCTGAAATCTCAGCAGGGCCCCAGTGTTCACTTGCCGGGAGCTGGGCAGAGAATCATAAGCCTGTGGCCATTGGCACAGCCAAAATGGAAGGATTTTCTGCCAGGCACTCTGCAGAGGGAGATGATGGCATCAGCCAGGTGAGCTGCAGAGCAACAGGCATCATGGGCACGAGCTCAGTACCTCTAGAAGCAGAGGCATTGAGAATGGCATGAGCTCAGTGGGAAATGGGAGGGTCTCTCCCCTGCCTCCTTTGGAAGTAAGTTCTGATCTTACAGAGGGCTTGAAGCTAGCTGACAGCCACTAGGAAAGCGGGGATCAGTCAGTTGGCTGTGTTAAAGTCTGATTTCTGACACCATTTGGTATTTCTGGCCAGGCTGGGACAGCTGGAGGCCACCAGAAAGCTGGGTTCAATTCTTGTAAGGATCTTTGTAGGACCCACTCCTACCAGGAAGCAGTTCTGCTCTGAACCACATGCGTCCACCCTTGTAAAGGCAGCCAAGGATGGTGTGGGGCATGCAGGTGCAGAGCAGTGTCTGCAACAGGTTAGGGGCTGGTCCGTGGGGTACTGCAGCGGGATCCTGGTTAGGGGCTGGTCTGTGGGGCACTGCAGCAGGGTCCTGGTTAGGGGCTGGTCTACGGGGTACTGCAGCAGGATCCTGGTTAGGGGCTGGTCCATGGGTACTACAGCAGGGTCCTGGGGAGCCGCCCGCTGCACTCAAGCCCGAGTACCGCCTCTCGCCTCACTGTTCCCAGTAACTCAAACATCAGAGGACACAGTTGGCCAGCTCCCTAGACTGCCAGCCCTCAGGGATATTCTGGGCATCACATGTCCTGGACCCAGGAGGGCATCATGCCTGGGAGAAGGGGCAGCTGGTCCCAGGGGGTGGGAGGGCATCACTGCTTCTGTTCCCTACTGTGAGCTTCTTTGCCTGCCCATGCAGCCTCCTCCTCTGGTCCAGCCACTGCTCTCATGGCCTCAGAGAGGAAACAGCCTCAAGCTTTTTGTCCACAAAAAAGGTACAGGGGAAGGTATGTGTATGTGGTCAGTTTAGCCTAGGGTCTGAGTCACTGGGAACTCCAAACACTAAAGGGTGCAGGGTTGGAGGGCTGGTCTAGGGTGCCAAAGCCCTGCCCCTTCCAGCTAACCCATGGCCCCTCCCTGGTCTCTGAGACTGTGCCTGTTGAGTATTGATTTTTTGACATGGAGCAATAGCCGGCTTTTATCGGCTGAACCCTGGCCCTTGCTAATGGCAGACCTGGGTCCACCTGGGAAGAGCAGGCATATGGGTGGGGCTTTTCCTTCCAGAGATCTGTGGGGGCCTCTTACCACCTGGTGTAACTGAGCTTGTTCTGGGGAAGGGTTGGCTCTTGCAGAAAGTTCATCTATAGGTTGCAATGGAGCAAGGGGTGCCTTCTTCCTGGACAGTGCCCAGGTGGCTCTTCCTAGGCCCTGTATGGCGCAGAGCCAGGATTCCTTGGAGAGGGACACTACCTCTGTCCCTTCAGGGGACAGCCAAAGCAGCCAGACCAGCAGGAAGAACCCAGCACCGGTGGCCTGAGCACCCCCTTCCCCTCAACAGACACACAGACCCCATAGAGGCTTATGTGCCATACCCAGGCAAGGAGCTCTTTGCTACCCACCCCACATCCCTGAGGAGGTGGAGAGTCATGGCTCCAGATTGTCCTGAAGTGCAGACATATCTTTGCTAGGCTTTTCCAAGAGTTCCATGCTAGCTGCTCGACCTCCCACCCCCCACCTCCGAAAGACAGAGTAAGTCTATCACCATGGAGTCCCACATCTTCACAGGCACTCTGGTCCTTGCCCAGGGCCTGGCTTCACCTGGTACCCACCTGGCTTAGCACACCCACCCACCTTGTCTTCATTCCTTTGCCACCATTTCTGGTCTAAGTGGTCAGAGGGTGGGTATGAGGGCATAGGAGGGTCTGGGAAGTGCTGCGTTTGCCAGGGTGAAGCGGTGAGTCCTCTTCTGCCTGGAATGACAGCTGTCTGCTTTGCCTACAGGTACATACATCCTGGGGCCAAGAGCTGACAATCAGACAGTGCTGAGAAGGCCAGCATATCAGGCTACCAGCTGGAGCACACTGGTTCTTTGGGGCCCGAGCTGATCCTCTGCACACAGACCAGAGGCCCCTATGAGGGAGGTATGTGCAAGTGGGGAGACAAAAGCCTTGGCTATAGGGCTCCCAATGGCTCTGGTTGTTAGGTTTCCGCCCCAGGGTGAGTTAGGCACAAGGAGGTTTAAGGGCTTGTTAGCATCTCCTCCCAGAAGCGCCATCTGCAGCAGCCTCTGCCCTCAAGGCCTCTGTCAACTGCATCTTGAACTTAAGAGGCCAGGGGTCACATCTGGACACTGGGAGTTGAGACCTAAGACTCTGACCTGGCTCTGTCCTTCCTCAAGCTCCCAGACCAGGAAAGGGAGGATGACATGGTGTGGGCAGGAGCCGGTGTGTGCTCAGGAAAGGTGAGCACCACGCAGGCAGTCCTGCCCGAGATCCACGTCTCCTGCTGCAGCTCCCCACCGACCCTGGAATCAGGCACCTAGCATGGCGGGGCATTGGAGCTTGTGGCCCTGGGCACCTGTCCCAGGAAAAGAGTGCCTGCTCCATCCTCCCACCCTCTGTGTGTGATCTAGAATGCACCGGGCCTCCAGGGTAGGCCTGGGGGCAGGGGAAATCTGGGCAGACCAGCCGTAGGCAGAGGTGGAAGCCAGTGTACAGCTTGGTGGCTCCATGTGAGTGCCAGCAGGGACTTCCTATGGAGCCTGCGTCTCTCATGATGGTTTCCACTGGTGTGTGTGTGTAGTGTGTATGTGTGCGTGTGTGTAGTGTGTGTGTGTGTATGTGTGGCGTGTGTGTAGTGTGTATGTATGTGTGTGTGTATGTGTGGTGTGTGTGTATAGTGTGTATGTGTGTGTAGTGTGTATGTATGTGTGTGTGTATGTGTGGTGTGTGTGTACAGTGTGTATAGTGTGTATGTGTGTGTGTGTGTATGTGTGTAGTGTGTGTATGTGTAGTGTGTGTGTGTAGTGTGTATGTGTATGTAGTGTGTATGTATGTGTGTAGTGTGTGTATGTGTAGTGTGTGTGTGTGTAGTGTGTATGTATGTGTGTGTGTGTGTATGTGTGTGTGTGTGTGTAGTGTGTATGTGTGTAGTGTGTGTATTTTTCTTTTTTAAAAAATTCTATTTATTTATTTATTTATTTATTCATTCATTCATTCATTCATTCATTTACTTTTTGAGACAGGGTTTCTCAGTGTAGCCCTGGGTGTCCTGGAACTTGCTCTGTAGACCAGGCTGGCCTTGAACTCTGAGATCTGCTTGCCTCTGGCAAGCACCACCACCACCTGTCTCTTGCAGAGATTTTTTTTTTAAGGGTCAACAATGTCCTCTTGCTTCATTACCAATGGCCAAACTCGCTGCCCTT
Organism: Cricetomys ansorgei; assembly: GCA_026225945.1. Lineage (NCBI taxonomy): Eukaryota > Metazoa > Chordata > Mammalia > Rodentia > Nesomyidae > Cricetomys > Cricetomys ansorgei. The sequence goes on from JAMJFZ010001280.1 coordinate 1,839,975, forward strand.
CCGTCCATGCTCATGGTCTTTTTGGATAAATCCCCAGGACCCCATCAAGTCCCTGTGCTTAGGCAGCAAAGAGCTGCGGCGGCCTCGGTTAGCGGGCCCCACCACACCCTACAGCACAGGTCATATGGTGTGGGGAGCATGGAGGCGCAGTGGGTTTAAGGACGAATCCAGGGCCTATAGTGTTTCCAGGGGACCTGGATAGCCCAGCTGGGGGCAGGGCTGGGTGGGCAGGGCCCCCATGAGACACAATAAGGTATGATAGCATCTCGCCTCATCTCAGGCCGAGCCGGGCCCTTGCGTGCAGGATATGACCAGCCCTCCAGCCGACGGCGGCCCCTTTGTCCCGCCCCTGGGGACCGATCTTATCAGCTGCGTCCACCGCCTCCATAATGGAAAAAACGCAGCGAGGAAATCAAAAGTTACGCACAGAGATAGAGGGGAAATAAATAAATAAATAAATAAAGAAGCAGCCATCGTGGCTATGGGGAAGGGGCGCCTCTCGAAGAACAGCGACATGTCACAGGGCTGTCAAGAGTGAGTGGGGGTTGCTTCCTGGCCCCTATCCTGGTTCTGGGTGAGTCTTGGCGGTATGCTGGGCCTTGGTGGGGGTTCGTAAATGCTGCTCACATGAGGGTGGTGCTATTCACAACGAAGCAGAACTGCCTCAGTTTCCCTGCTGCGGCAGGGTAAGACCAAGAGAGAGGAGGGAGCATGTCCCATTACCCATGGGTCATTGTACTGTGCCTTGAACCCTGGACCTGTGTGGATCCCTGTGTGGATCCCCTGCTTTGCTTCACCCCAGTCACCCCTTTATACTCCACAGAGAAAGGGCAGCTTTCTGGATGAGGCCATCACTGCTGCCAGTGATGAGAGGAACGTCTTATTTCCACTAGATACTGTGGTCGTGGTAGAAGCAGCTGGTGCTGGTGTGGCTCTGGACAGGATGGGGCATGACAGCCCCTGGTGTTGGGTGAGAGAAGAGACAGTAGCTGGCAATCAGCGTTGGCTCTTACTCCTGTGGTTACGGCACGAGCAAGAGCCATTTGCCAGTATGGTCACAGTGCCGGGGCACTGCTAGTCAGAGTACCTGTGGCCCGCGAGCTAGTGGCAGGTGTTAAGGACAGCAGCAGCTACCACACAGCTGGCATTATCAACCCTGACCCCAGTAGCACTGGCTGCCCCTACCACATGCTGCCCATCAAGTGCAGCAATCCTTCCTGGGCCCCGAGGCAGACCTGTGGCCAGTATTCTGAGAGGACCGCGACTGTTAGGGTTGAAATGACACGTAGACCTTATAGACGGGGAGGGGACAGCTGGGAAACTGCTGGAAGGTTGAAGCTCCCCTGGCAAGGCTGGAATCCGCCTCGCTGGTGTCTGGGCCAGCTGTGGGGCTGCTAGCTAGGCAGGAAGCTGGGTGGGAGGGCGGAGGAGGAAGCGACTTGATTAGTGTCGCCACCAAGATAGCCTGCCCTGGCCACAGACAGCAGGTCCCAGGAGGGGGTGAGGTCAGTAGGCCACATGCGGTGGGCAGCCAAGCCTGGGGCCCCCTTTAGGGCTCCACCTGCATTTCCTACCGAATGTCTTGTTGTCTGTCAACTTCCCTTCTGCCTACAGTGTCCACTGAGAGCTCCTTGGCCTGAGACATCATGGTAGGTAATGGACACTCGCCCCGCAGAGCTGCCCATCTTGCTTGTTTGCCTCAGTTTCTATGGCTGTAATGGGGTACCATAGTGCCTCCTGCTGCCTGGATAGTGTTGGCTCATCTCTTCTGACATCTTTTCTGGGCTCTGTTTCTGCTGGATATTCACCCACACAGCAGCCAGTGGGATCCGTTCCCAGAGCAGACCTGCCCGGCCCTCTTGGCCACCATTGCACCATCTCTGCCTCAGGTGCCACTCATGAGGTGTCAGAAAAAGCTCTGTGAGCGTCTGAGCACGGAGTGCATAGCCACTGGCCCTGCCCCTGCCCCTGTGTCTCAGCCACATTTCTGTCCCTTGGTGACTGGCTGCCACTCCAGCTGCTGGTCAGATGGGAGTCCTTGAGCCCGAGGTCTGTAATGGGCTGGCATGTACCAGATGCTCAGAGAAGAGACGCAAAGAGGGACTGGAAGCAGTATGTGGAGGAGGGCAGTTAGACTTGCCAGCGGCGAGGTACTGCTAGTGAGAGGCCCTCCTCTGCCCTCCTCTGCAGCTGGGGCCCAAGGCCTGAAGCAGCTGTCAGTGTGGAACCCAGACCCACGTGGGCAGTGCCAGCAGGCAGCCAGGTGTCCATCTCCATCCCACGGACCATGCCGACCCAAGACTATGACCTCTGAACTTGTTTCTTCAGAACGATCACCTGGTTACCACCACAGCCCCCCTCTATGGGGTCCCCCACCTCTGGTCCTCCTTTCTCCTCTCTCTACATTTAGGTTCAGCTGTGAATTCTCAGCTTGGGCCTTTCATGGTGACCTCTGCACCTACACAGTATTCCTGGGTAGCTGAGGGTTTGTTGGCTCAGACAGTCCCACTTTGACACCATCTAGAATCATCTCTGGCCTCAGATACGGGGGTGGTGGTGTCTTCCATACATCCCAGCAGGGCAAGGCCAGTCCTTAGGGTGCCTGCCCCAGGAGGTAGTCGTGACTGTTCAGGAAGAGGATGCCTGACTGTGAAGATACACTTTCCTCGGGTCTTTCACTCATCTCCTAGTCTCACATGGCTCACAGCAACCCTGGGGTCTCAGAACAAAGGGGCTCCAAGCTGCTGGTCTGATCTCTGAAGCTGACCCCAGAGTGACCTCTGTCATCCACCAGTGCCCCCTCCCCCGTTGGTTAATCTAAGACAAATAGGCCTATCACCCTCCACGCCAGGCCCCATGATAACGCAAAATAGCTGGAATGATTCTTCCCACCCACACATGCCAGCCAGCCAGCCGTGGGGAGGGGAGCATGGCCAGCTATCGGCCCATCTCCCAGGCTGTCCATCAGGACGAGCCGTCCTGCCTCAGCTGCCAGATAACAGGCCTTGAGGTTCACACAGAAACCCCGGGCCTGCGAGATTAGTCAGCCGGACACAGTATAGATAACAAGCTACCGCTCCTTGGGAGGGAGGGGTCCCTGTCTCCTGCTTCCCTGGGACCCTGGGCAGGAGATCTGGCTGGGGCCTCCAACAGGAAATGGCCAACAACACCTCCTGTGGCCCTAGCGGTAGCCCCTTCTACCCGCTGACCCTGGGATGCTCTAACTCTGATCTACTCTCCCACGCAGCTGACTAACGCCTCCCGAAGTCTCTCAGCATCTTCACTGTGCAGCCAAGAGTTTTGGGCTTGGGTGTGTCTCAGAGGTAGGGTGCTTTGCTAATGTGTTTGCCGGCTGGGTTCCTAGCACCATGACGAGACAAGGCTGTGAGGGCTGTCCTCAAGGTCTGTGGCTCGTGGCCTGGACCCGACTCATCTGTGCCCTGCACCAGCTCCCCACGTTTACCCCAGCCCACGGGTCCATCATGCCATGCCCCCAGGCCTCAGGCTCTTTGCGCTTTCCAGCTCCTTGCCCGAATGCCCCCCTCCACCCTATGTGCCTTTCAGTCGCCAGCTTAGAGGTGAGGGCGTGCTCCAGAGCTGCCACCTGCTCTCCCATTGGCCTTGACACTCAGGCATACCCTGAGTGACACTGCTCAGGGACACACTGGCCTGAAACATGGCTAGCCTTCCCGTCCCTGTCTCTAGGAGCTGGGAAGGGCTACCTTGCTCCCACTCAGTTCATAGCAGCTCCTAGAAAGAGTTCTGGCCTCTAAGAAACTCCTGTGGAAGAGACACAGCTCTTCCTGCTTTTCTTGCCTCTACACCCTGCCCTAGTTGGGCACCCTGGCTCTGGGGCCTAGCAAGCACTGCACTTCCTCAGGACAGGACTGTGGGGTCAGCAGACCTCCTTGGTCTCAGCTGCAAGGAAGCACAGGGCTCCCCGCTTCCCTGCTTTACGTGGTGTCTGGAGCCTGGGGTGGGTTTACAGGTCCTAACCCCTCCCAAGGACCATGTGCTCCAGTAAGAATTCTAGTCACTTCCTTTCCAAAAGTGTGCACGAATAGGGTGCTGCCTCATTCCCAGCCAGACCTCCCCTCTTCCGTGTCCTCTCCAGGCTCAGGATGTTGCTAGACCTTGACCCAGCACCGTGACCCTGGAGAAGCTACCCCAGCCCCAGCACATCTGCCTATTCTCCTTGTCCCTGGCCCCCACCCCTGCTGGCCAGTCTGTGTAGACCCCCCCAGAAGGCCAGGCTGGGGCTCTTCATCTAGCCCACTGGGTATCCTCCCATGGATTCGGGGCAGTGAGCCTGAGGACCTCAGGTTGCTCTCCGACTGCCTCTCCTTCACCTCCAGGGATCTCAGAACTGAGAACTGGGTCCTGCCTGGGGTGGTTGAGGAGTGGCCCTGGGTCAGCTAGCACATCCACATGGTGCTGGTGTGCTTGGTGAGCTTTCACAAGTCATCCTGAGGCCCTCTTGCCCTTCCCTTTATGGTTGGCCTCAACTTCAGGCATCCGGCTCTCCAATGGTGATGACCAGAATAAGCCCCAGGCCCAAGACACTCATGGGGCAGAAGAACACTGCCACAGTCCTGGTGATTCCTGACCCCTACTGCTAGCTATGGCTGCCCTCACCCTGACAGCTGGTGGAACTCTCTGGACCTCTCCACTCACTTTACATGAGAGCAGGGGATGGTTTGGGGCCCCCATAGTGACTCAGTTTGCCCTCCCATCCCAGAACTGCACTGGCCTCCAAGACAGATGCTCAGAGGGGGCTGGGGAGAGACGCATTACTGACGGGAGCGCCACTCTGCTGGCACAGGCAGGCATCAAATGGCTGGTGCACTAATACGGCAGGCACGCAGCCTTTGGAGGACCTGGGCAGGTCATGGGACTTCTGTGTCCCAGATCCCCCGGTTCTATGGAGTCTTGTGTAAGGAACTGGGTGGGTATGAATTCCTTTGCTGAGGCCGGCTCTGGAGGAGAGAACCCCACATGGTGCTCCCTGACTGACAGGAGCCTCTGGGCCCCTTCTGCTCTTCTTTCAGCCACTAGTTCAAGACCCTGCCAGGGAACCTAGGGGGCTAACAGAGTTAGATGGGACTTGTATCCTGACAGAGCCGGTGTGTCTGCAAGCCACATCCTCCTCCTGACTTTAAGGGAAGGTGACAGGAGGAGTGTGACACTGGGGAGCCCCAGGCACCTGAGGCAGGTCCCTACACCCCACAGCAAGTCAGCAGTGCAAAGCTACAGAAGCTACTTCCAAGCCATCTGCATAGCTGGATTTGAAACAGCCATCACTCAGCAAACAAGGTCATATGAGGATGACGACTCAGTCTCTCTCCCTCTCTATTCTTCCCAGTTGGAATTCAGCAGAGGTCCAAGGAAAGCCAGGGGTGTGGCTCAGCACGGGTGGCCCCAAGCCCTGTTTACAACTTGCCAGAGCTCCGGGTCCACAGACTAGTCTATGGCCCAGTCAGGCCCAGGGCATGCTTCTGCTGTGCCTCAGGGGCACGAAAACCCTCTTGCCCCAATCCCTCTGGTTTTCCCCACTTGCTAGGCTCAGGCCCCTCTGACTCCACTCTCCTTGGCTCACGGACTGGCAGACTCCAAGTCCTCTAGAGCTTTGCATGGCTGTTCCTTTCTTGTAGGCTCCCCTCTTTGGCATCTACAAACCCCTCGGATAGCACAAAGCAGCGTGCCGTAGGTGCCATCTAGGCCACTCATCCTCCAGAACACCTCTGGCTTGTTCTGAGCAGGGAGAGGAGGGCTGCTGTTTCGTGTACTTAAAGACTTTTATCATGTGTACTCTGAAGGTACTTTCCTTCCCTGGCTTTTATAATCTACATGGGGCTACATCACCCCCAGTGCCCAGCAGAGGGTACGGGACCACACTGTAGGCTCACTGCGAAGCAGGGCTCTCTAGTGTGTGACCATCAGAGCTGCTACAAGACACTGCCCATGGTGCTACTTGGGTGCAAATGTCATGCAAAATCAGCAGCCACAGGGGTTTCTGAACCTGCCTGCACCCCTCTGTGAGGGAAACCAGGCTGCCTAGTAGGTGGCAAATCGGAGAGCCACGATGACTCTCCCCATATCCATTTTACAGAATATAAAACTGAGGTCTGAAGGTCAGCATCCCACCCATTGACACCCAGCAAAGCTGGGCTCCTGCCTCTCACAGCAGCAGCATTGAAGAGCAGAGTGGCTAGTATCTGAACTCTTGGCAAGACACAGAACCCTTGACAATGGACGAAAACACCACTGTGCACTACCCAGACTGCCGAGTGCTATAGTTACCAAGTACTGGGCAGGGGTAGGAGGGAGCCTGGGGCAATGGCAAAACCAGAAGAGGATGGGAAATCACGACAGTGAGGGTGATTTACGCAAGCTTGGAGCTGCACTCTAGTGCGTATAAAGCTCCTGAGCAGGTAAGACAATATTGAGTCTGCAGCAGTCAAGTAAGTGCTCCTGGGTATCACTGGCAGCATGGGATCTAGAAGGCGAGTGAGCGAGTGAGCGAGCGTGCGTGCACGAGCCTAAGGTTGAGGCTGGGAGTCATCCTTGATCACTCTTGCACATTTTTCAGTGAGGCAGGGTCTCTCAAGCACACGGAGGTCATTAATACGGCCAGTGCTGCTAACCACCTTGCTCTGGGGATCCTGTCTCGCCTTCCAGGGCTGGAACTACAGGTGGGCTGCTAGTCCACCTGGCATTTCCGTGAAACAACAATCTTTGTGCGTATATGGCAAACGCTTTAATCACTAAGCCACTTGCCAGCCCTTCCTGGAGGATTTTTCTTCATCTGCTCTAGGCCTAGACCAACAGGAGATGAGTGGTCTCATGTACACACACATGCTATGAAGGAGCAGGAAGACCAGGATCTGTGACGTCACTTTCTAGGACCTGTTTAAATCCTGTCTCATCTAGAGAGGAGTCTGATGGGTAGTCCCAGGTAGCTACAAGCCTGGGTCACATCATCAGATGGTGTCCAGAATGGGCAGAGTACTCAAGAGATCCCAGCCCTGTACTCTGAGCTCTGTTATTGGTCCAGTGATCACCTCACCTCAGGCAGAGCAGATGGGAATAGGCTCAAGCCCAGGCAGTTCCCTGAGCCAGACAGAGCCAGAGGGAGACTTGGAGTCCAAGCCAATTCTATACGCTCTCTTTAGAGAGGAACAGTGGAAGATGTCTGTCAGGCAGGGTCCCTGGGACAGGCAGGGTGAGTGCTGAGACCTATTGGAGGGGAGCTACAGGCCAGAGGTCAGAGACAGTCACAGGCAACCAGCAAGGCAAGAGTGGCCACTTGGTCTGTCACCAGACTGGGCACTGTCTTCAGGACTTAACCCTGCAACCCCACCACAGGCTTGGGCGGCTCTGGAGATAAGAGCCCCTGGGCCTCTCCAGCAGCTTCCCCACTGGGTGATAAACACAGCCTGTGCGGGAGCTGATAGGCAATGGCTACCACGGCGGTTGGCCAGCGGCCACTTATCAACCCCATCGCTGCCCACTGCACAGAAATTCCTATCTGTGGGAGCTGATAGGGTACCGCCTGGCCCCCGAGGATGCAAATAACTTGGGAAGCTGGGGTGCACCCTGACCCCAAACCACAGCCACCATGGGGCATGGCCTTCACAGGGGGTTAGGGCAGGCTGCAAGCTGCAAGGGCCTTGCTTCTCCATCTAAAAAAATGAAGTAATAACACTACGTGGATGAGGACACGGTAATGTTTGACACTGATGATGATGACCTGGCATCGGGGCCTCTGTAGCAAGGCACGGTTCCCAGCCAGTGTGACACGGACATACCCCTTCCTGCTCTACACGGCAGTGGGTATGACACCGCTGGCCCCATGGGTCTGACGGAAGGACCATCCTTGCCTTCTACCTGCTTAGTGGCCATTGGAGGTCCACAGACACACAGGATCCCTGCCACCTCCAGCAGGCACTGTCCACCTTATTTTTGTGGACATGGACCAGGGACCCACAGGAATCCTGGTGCTGAGTCGGTGCTCATGAACCCTCTTCTAGCTGGAGAAACTGAGTAGCACAGGGCTGGTTAGAATCTGGGCAGTCTGAACGCAAGGCTCTGCCTAGTTCCATGGCTTTGGACACTGGCCTGTGAGTGTAAAAGGCTCTGGCACCACGTGGTCAGGTGTAATTACTTCCACCACGGTGCTGAGACCTGGGGGCGCTGGCCTCAACTCAGATAGGACCCTGGGTCAGTGTCCAACGTCCCCCAGGCGCTCCAAGAGGAGTGGACATCTCTGCCATACGTTTCTGCCAGCTCGGCTAGAGGGCTAAGAGGCATGCTTAGCGCCTGATGTCCCGGGAGTGGCAGAGGGGAGTGCCCCGGGACACTAGCTAAGGGGCGTTCTGTGAGTGCACTGGATGTCCGCCCTGGGTGCTGGTCCCTGCTCTGGCTGTGGCCTGGACAGCGCTCTCAGGCCTCAGGCTGTCATCCCATTTGTGTGTATGCGTCACGCCTGCCACTCATCTTCCTTTACCCTGGTGCAGAGATCAGCAGCTGACTCCTGCGCTCTTTTAACGCCTTCCAACTCCACCAAGACATCCATATGTCCAGTTAAGAGTCCATTTTTCCTTTTCCAACTTGATTCCCAAGTTCCCCAGAGGAGGAACAGGGTCTCTACCCTGGCAAAGCCTGCTCTGATCCCTCAGCAAGACAAGACCCGTGACATGCCTTCTATCCACGGCCAGGAGTCTGGTTGTGATATTCCTATATGCTCGTACGCAGCTGACACTCAGGAACTGTGCACGCGTGCGCCGCCAACCCACCTGCTCAGCTCCATCCCACCCCTCCTCACTGAGAACCATATGCCGCTTACCCCACCTCACCTATGTGCCCTGCACAGCGCCCTGGGCCCTGGAAATCACCAATGCCCCCACTGTGCCCCTGCACCTCGGTATCTGTTTATCAGGAGCAAGGGTACCACGGCTGCTACCTTCTGGGACCTATGAGGTCTGAGATTCAGCTGCCGATTCCAGCTTAGCATGTGACCAGCAGCACACACTGCTTGAAGATGTAAAGGCCTGACTGGCCTGTTGGGGCACAGGAACCTCTGATGGGCAGCAGTCCCTAGGAATAGCAGGTCTTCTTTCTCACACAAGCCTCAGTCCACCTGGGCTCTAGCCAGCTTAGAACCCCAGCCATCTGCCGTTGGGAAGGCCTGAGACCAGCAGCTCCAGACACACCCTCTAGACACCCCTCCAGGCACCTGTTCCTGGTAGCCCCCTCATTTCTCAGTGCCAGCCACAACAGGACCTCTAAATGCTTCTGTCTACACCACAGGCTCTTGGCGTGGGCACCTGGAGACCAACTCAGGCTACATCGCTTGGGCCAACTGTACAGACCCGGGCTCGGTGGTCTCCAAGGACCCAAGATCCCCGGCTAGCCCTGCCCGGAGGGCTGTAACAAGGCTGTCCTGGGGTCGGAGCTCTGCCGTACTGGGCTAGTCAGCCTGGTTACCTGGCCCACTCCAGGGACTGGCCACGGCTGCCTCCTCTTCCTTTTCCTCTTTCTCTTCATCCTGGGGTCTCATCTCCAACTCTTGCTCCTCCATATCCTTGGGAGCTTCTGGGGACTCAGGGGGTGCTGGCACTGTGGGTGGACTCACATCTGTAGAGAGGAAAACACTGTCACATTCTTGCTGGGATAGCCTGTGGCCAGCAGGGAAACTGAGGCCAGGGGGTACACAGCTACCTGCCCTCTTGCCTTATCTAACACGCCAGGTTTCCTCTTGGCGTTGTAAAGCCCTCAGACCCTGCTGATCACAGCAGTAGTAACTGTTCCTTAGCTGCTGTCTGTCACAGTCCAGTGCCCACTCAGTGCACCTAGGCCTGTGGCCTCTGGCTCACTAGTTTCTAAAACAGCTGGGCCCCTTCACCAGCCCCGCACCCAATTCCAGCCCAAAGGGCATGTTTGCCTTCCCGGCGGGCCAGATAACCAGTGTGGCCCCCGATCGATGCGCTCCTGCAGAGCCCCCTGGGTGACGTCATGGGACCAGCAGATTATTAATACCGCGATAAGGGTTGTGATTAACATCAAATAAATCAATCTCGTGGTATAAAAGTCCTATTATTTTTGGCTATAAATCAAAGTGGCTGGCATCTGAGCTCCAGCCACCGCGAGGAGCCGTGCTGGACCCGCCTGAACGTCAGATACGCTCTTGGGCCGTTATCGCGCCCATCACCGCGCTATCACGCTGCTGGTGCCAGGTGCAGGCCTGGCTGTTTGTCCCAGATCCTTCCTGGCCCCACCCGCCTACCCCCTCAGCAGCCCCAGCTCCCCAATCAGATAAAGGCCAGCTCCCCGGGAAGCCATGGGTCAAAGTCCAGCAGCCGCCAGCCACTTGCCCTTTGGCAGCTCCCGATGGTAGCACTGATGGTGAGGGAGATAAGGTGGCCGCCTCTGAGCATGGCACCTGCTCTCCTGGAGGCCACCCGGTAGAAACTGAGGCTGAGGTTAGAGCTTCATCCCTCAGTACTGTATGCTGGCAAAAGCAAATAGTAACAATGAATAAGGTCCTAGCCAGAGACTGTCCTGGTGTCTGCAGCCTCACTCCTGGGGTGGGGTATCCCTGGAGAGCTGAGGGTGATGGGAGTCAGGGCTTGACTCCCAGGGCTGCTGCCAAGGACAGGCCAGAAACTCAGGCTGGGTGCTGGGCCTGGGGACAAAAGGGAAGTGGGAAGTCTGGAATCTGTTCCTCATTCAGGCTCCTGGAGATCTCTCTGATGTCCCCCTCTGTCCTGTCCTTCTCCTCCTGGTCCTTCTTCCTCCCCTCCTCCTTTCCTCCCTCTGTCTGTCTGTCTGTCTATCTATCTATGTATCTTCCCGTCTCTCTGCCTCTTCATGTGTAGTGGCCAAAGAACAACTTTGGAGGTCCTTCCTTAGGTTCGCTACCTTGTGTTTTGAGCTGTTGTGTCATTGGCCTAGGACTCAGTCTGGCTAGGTTGGCTAGTGAACCCCAGGGATGCTCCTGAAGCCACTTTCCAGTGCTGGGATTATAAGCATGCATCACCGACCTGGATTTTGCAGAGATGCTGATGCTCACTCAGATCCTCAAGCCTGTGTGGCAAGCACGTTACCGACTGAGCCATTCCCTCAGGCCTTTTGTCCTCTTTGCTGTCTCCCTCCACCCTCTCTGTCGTCCGTTCTCTGCCACCTGCTCTGTTCCTGCGTCCCCCTAAACACTTGCTGACACCACTGTCAGAGCACCAGCTCTCTGTGCTTACAGCACAGGCGGTTCCTCAGGGATCTCTGCTTAAGGCCACATCCTGCCTCTCCTTCACTTCTGGTCATGTCATGGTCATGCTGACCATTCTTCCAAATGGCCCAATGGCTATGTTGTCTAACCAGAGGCTGGTAGGCAAGATTGAGGGGTGGCTCAATGGGACAGTGTTTGCCTAGTATGCTTGAGGCCGTGGGTTCAATCCCAAGCACTGGGGTAGGGGTGGGAAATGGCTACCAGAAGCTACTTCAGACTCTGCAAAGAATAGTAGATACGGAATGGTATGCCCTTACAGCTTGGGGCTGTAGGTGGAACAAAGGCTCATGGGTAAGGACTGAAGCTCAGAGTTGCAGATAGAGGTGGGCAAGGCTCTAGACTCACAGCCAGTAGAGCCAGGATTCCTGGGTCAGGATGCAGGTATCCCTCGGGTACCCTAGAGCTCACTACCATCCCTCCGGAACCCCGCGGTCTCCAAACCACAGGCAAAGTGCTGATCCCCCAAGTCCTCTTCCTCCGGGAGGTCCCTCCTCGCAGGACCTCAGAGAACATCTGGAGTCTCCCTGTCTTACATCCAGCCTGTCCTGAACTGGCCTCCTAGAGCTCAAGTAGTCTGGAGGTCTGTGGGGTTTCCTTCCTCGGCCTGTCCTCAGCTTCAGAAATGCACGGACCTGGAAACTGCCTAGGAGGCCCAGCACAGTCGGGGGAGGCCACGTGGGCGAGAAAAGAACGCCGTGACAGTGGCGTGGGTCTAAACCCAGGCCCAGGTCAGATCCTTGTCGGAGTGTGATCCTGTCTGTGAGCTGTGTGACCCCGACAAGCCCCAGTCCTGCGGTACAGCACAGACAGTGTGTTCCTTGCCTCTCAAGAGCCTCAGAGCTTTTCCTGGGTACAGCTTGATGCTGTGTATGAGCCGAGCCACCACCCCACAGACCCTGTGGACAGCATTTCACAGAGGTAAGCAGGCTGGGCATGGCTGTGGCTCTCCCGAGGTCCCCACCCAGGTCTCAGTTGTCTTAGTACATGGCTGGACCTCCAACTCATGCACAGACCACCCCCCCCAGCCTGGCTCCCTCTAGGTCCCTGGGGGCAGCAGCGGGAGGACACTGGGACAGTGCTGAGACCCTCTGTCCTCCCATAAGCTCTAGGCAGGATGTTGATCTGCACACTCACCTTCGCTGGGTGGGCTTGGGGGCTCTTCTATGGCTGGGGGCTCTGGGGATGTGGCCTCCTGCTCCATGGGGCTGATGCCCATGGCCTGGGCTTCCTCTCTGGCCTCCATGTCTCTGAGGGAACCTGTGGACATGAGACCTGGGAAATCATGAAGTGATTCCAGAAAGGCCACCTTGGTTTCCTAGTGGCCATACAGGCTCAGCTTTGGTGCCCGGGTAGAGTGGGTGTCAGGACAGGGGCAGGGCCAGCCACCCACTGAGGCAGAGGCTGTGACTCCTCCTGGGTCCCCCGGCACTTAGCATGCAAGCTTTGTCCTGTGTTTACCACCACCCCACAACAATCCCTAAGTCGGGTCATGGGATGCGTTTCCTGTCCTTGCCCCTCATGTTGGCCGTCCCTCTCCGGGTAATAGACACCAGCTTGACAGGGCACGAGCCTCAGCCCTTCCCAGCCACACACTGCAGTAGAAACAAACACGGGGTCTTCTGGGTTCAGACGGATGTCACAGGCCTTCCTGCCTCACAGGGCCACACGGCAGACATGTCTACTGTCTGCATAAGGCCTCCTGCAGGGAAACTCTCAGGTCCCATGTGTCAAGCCACCCACACTTGGGGTTTGGTTCAGAGCTCCCCAAGGGAGCTTGTGCTCACAACGTCAGGCAAAGACACGATGGCACAACATGGCAGAGGCAAGACTGACTGGTAGGCTGCATCAGGACACAAGTACTCTTCAGAGGGAGCTGGGCATCTTTGCTCCCTCCCTCCAGATGAGTTGGGGGCATCCACCTTGCAGTGGGAGATGGCAGGCTGGAATAAACCCCCATGTTTCCACAATGACTCCCAGAGGACCCAATGCATCAGGATCGATGCAACCTACGAGGTCACCACAGGGTGCCAGCGATGGAACAGGAGACTGAGGCCCAACTGAAAGCCTTGCCCAGCCCGGCCCCAGCTCATGGCCTTTAGCTACAGCTTCCAGGGGATACCTGTCATTCTGTGGTCACTGAGGAGGGGAAGAGCCTGTATCTGGGGCATACCCATCGGCATGGGAGGGGCCTTGCATCTAGAAGCGAGGCCTGGCACTAAAGAAAGGAACCGAAAGGCCATGTGTCAGAGGGCTGAGGACACTGTGGCTCGTGGTGGTGGGAAAACCATTGCAAAAACCTAAGCAAGGAACAACGTTCAGGGAGTGAGACCAGGAGACCATGGTGGCCTCTGAGGTCTGGAAAGGAGGGAGTCCATCTTCAGCCTGGGGCACTGGGATGCCATCACGAGTCTCAGGAAGGGATGAGATAGGTTTCCTAGCCACAGTCCTGTGAGTGCTAGTTCTAGACCCAACCTCCCAGAATCCATCCCAGCTATATAGAAGGCTGGCAGGCAGGACTCAGGCCTTCCGGAAGCAGGGCTGAGGCTCAGTGTCAGACTCAGGTGAGGCTGGACACACGCCCTGGCCTGTGTGACCTTGCTCCAAGGCTGGAAGACTGTTGCGGTGGAGCCCACCCTGAGTGGAGCCGCCCTTCACGGGGCTGGAGACGTCCTGCCTAAGCCCATGAACCCATCCCTCTGTAGGAGCTCCGTGCTAGAAGGTACCCGGAGCCTCAGTTGCCCTGTTTGAGCAAATGGGATGAGGCAGTTCTCAGGAACTCTGGGAGTGGCATTGAGCTGGGCCAATGAAGGGGAAGAAGCTGAAGCATCCTTCCCCGATAATGTCATGGAGCCCAACCTGGGGCCCACCCGGGTGGACCTCCCACACCCAGGCGCCTGTGGCTGGGATGTTCCTCCATTTACAAGAACAAAGGCAAGCGCTCCTCACAAAGCCGTGTGGATGAGCGTGGAGAAGCCGGCTGCAAGGCGGCTCGTTCTGATGTTGTTAATTCAGTTCCAGAACAATTAAAATGGCTCTGATAAAGCGGAGACAGTCACCACTGGCAAACAGAGCGAGCCCACAGATGGGATGGGGCTCTTCTGCCTGAGGCAGCCGTGTCTTTCCGAGCCCTGTTGGCTCTGATGGAGCCTGAGCCGGCACGGGGCCCGCTGGTGCACCGAGGGCTTTTTACCGGAACACCTGTAAAAGCTGTGGAGAGTAGAAAAGGGGGAGCGTGGCCCTGTAGGTCAGCGCTATCCGTGAGCTGTGGCTGGACAACGCCCCTCCCCCCCCAGGATGTCCTACGCCAGAGTCCCTTTGGGGACCCTCGCGGTCTCCAGCCAGGCAGGGTGGCAGATAAAAACTGTGTCCTTGCTCTGTGACCTTGGGAAGCTACTCTACCTCTCTGTACTCCATCTCCTCAGCTACAGATGGCAGCTGTCACAGCTGCAGCCTCCAGGACAGCTCGCAGGCACTATCAGAGTGCAGCCGAGGGTGCTGGGGGCCAGGGCTTTGCAAACACCAATGGCCCCGCAGGGCCACGGGATGGGGAAAGCAGTTATTAAGCACAAACTGTATACAAGGGGCCTTCGCTCAGCACTTCACTAATGCCCTTCCTTAACCTCTCCCACTTACTTAGCCCAGTGAGGTCATCTTCTAGTCCTATCTCAGATGGGGAAACTAAGGCACAGAGGGTTCATGCTGGGTTGACTCTTGGTATGTAGAGACAATGCAGAATATGTAATGTGAGCCAGACTGGGTGCCATGGGAGTAGGGGCAAAGAACAGTGAAGGTGTAAAGGGGAGCCTGAGGCCAGTCCTATCTAAATTTCATTTCCATAAGCAGCCACCCCTCCAGAAGTCTGAGTTACACCCACTTTATGGATGGGTAAACTGAGGCCCATCCAACTAAGACAGAATAGCTTGTCCATGATTCTCAAGGAAGAGTCAGAGGGATGCTGCATGGAGAGCATGGACAATATTCAGACCTGACCAGACAGGCTGCCTCCCCAGCTCTGTCTCCAACCACACCTCCCACTACCCAGGGTGAGGCTGACGCTGGCCCTGCTGTCTGGCTACTGCCCAGGCTGGAGAGGTCTAGGTATAAGACTTCATTTCTGCTCAGTGGCATCCACAGGCGACCATGGTGGTCACCCACAGCCAGGGCAGCACTGGGAGCAACCCCCATAGTGCCCTGAGCCCCTTGGTTATCACAAGGAGCAGACGCCCAAGCGCCCATCCGTCGCCTGCTCATTAAGCCGGACGCCGCTTGGGAATGAAAACATAATAGCTGTTTGATTGGGGGCGAGATATTTTGCATATTGGCTCAGAGCTGATAGCGGAATTTCATCAACTCCCTTTTTCATGCTTTAAAACTGAATTATGGAGACAGGCTCTGCGTGGCAGGCCGATGCCCACTCCCTTCCAGGGCCCTGTGCCTGTGAAGAGGAGCGCAGTTCTCCCAGCTTTGATGAGTCTCATAGAAAGGTGATGGTGGTCATTTTGAAACCGCCACACGGAGGGCAGTGTAGGTCCTAGAAGAGGAACGAGATTCTCCAGTCTTTGTCCCTCGGGCATCGTGGAGGGGGTGTCCTCGGTCCAGGAGTCTGGTTATGGGCGAGCCCCCTGAAGACTACCACCTAAGGGTGGGGACCGCTGTAGGAAGCAGAGCAGCACCCACCTTTCCAAACCCAGCTGGAGTCACCAGGCCAAGGCCACTGGAGCCTGCCTGGCACAGGGTCCTGTCTAGGGTCACCCAGAGATCCTTCCTACAGACGCAGCACAGATGATCGGGAGCAGCTGACTGCCCGTCCCTGGGCCACGGAGCTCAGAGACGGATCCCAGGTAGACCTCAGAGAGCAGGCAGCCTCGCTCCTAATCTCAGTTCTTACGTAGTCATTGATTCGCTCATCAAACCTTTCCCACGCCCTTGGGCCAGATTCAGGACCAGGAACTGGAAACAAGGCAGTGAGCAGATGTCTTTCCCCAAAGGAAAAGGCCAGTGTGCATGGCCGAGAGGGAGGCTACGTAGAGAGGACTCCCTGCCAGCGGGGCCAGGGAAAAAGTGGTGAGGTAGAGGGTCCGTGCACACCAGGCACGGCGGGACCCTCTTAGAAAATGAGGAGCAGCCTCCTGCGGGGCTGGAGTCCGCACAGCCACATGAGATAGTGGCTGGGAGCGCAGCTCTCGGATGTTGTGACAACCGCGTTCCTTTCGGGGCCGGGGAGGGCCATCAGGAGGGGTAGGAAGCCCCCCACCGTGGTTGGTAGAGGCCTAGTCTCCGTGCTTCACTGGAGTGGCTTGGCACTGCCAGGACGGAGACCCTGGCCTCCAGCAGGACCCAGCTGCCAGATAAGGCCCTGATAGCTGCGAAAAAATAGCAACAGATACAGACTTTCCCACCACTGGGCAGCGGGCAGCTAGGGCCATGGTGGGGACAGACAGGCGGCAAGACAGCCCTGCCCTCCCTGAGGGGCTGGATTTAGGGAGCTTAGCGTCACAGGACTCAGCCCAATGGGGACCATGGCCTGACATTCTAAGGGCCTGCGTCTCAAGTCTAGGGTCTTTAGCCCTACTTCTTGGCTAGTGGGCACCATGCCCTCTGGCAGTGGGCCCTAGTCAGGAGGACCCAGTGGAATCCAGGCCCCACCTAAGTAGGGATTCCGATCCAGCCAATGAGAGGGCATCACGCACAGGACGATGTGGCAGGGACCTCACGGTCGAGTCTTCTATCGCTAGCCGTACTCCTGGCGCCTCGGCATGTGCCCAGTCTACAGCGCCCAAACCTGTCCTCGAGCGGCCGCTGAGCTCCCCACGGCACCCCCTCAGCCTATTCTTCAGAGTCCCCACACCCAGTGGGGTGGTCTGTCTCCTCTGGGACCACCAGCTTATCACAGTTGCATATTACAAGCTCAGAAACCCTTGTGGCCCTCAAGACTGAGCAGGTGTTCAGTGCGGCTGGGGAGGGTGAAAGGCCACTTGAGGCTCAGTGTCGGTGTCAACCTTGACCTCAACTCAGGGCGCCACTGGGGAGATGCTCAAGAGACAGCACGACCATGGAGGTTGAGATGAGGGTGCTGTCGGAGGTACACCATCATACAGAGCCCAGAGGGACACTGCCCACAGCTAGGCTGGCCACAGAAGAGTCGGCCAGATAGCATGGGTTGATCACTTGAGTACAAACCCTGCTCCAACAAGGGGAAGTGCGTCTGCCTTCTGGGGTTCCTGATGATCACAGTTAAGCTGGGGCTGCTGCAGCCAGAGCCATCTTTGAGCCTATGACCTGGACACAGATACTGTTCACTGCATGAGAGGCATAGAAGTTGAACATACATGGGACAGGACGGGTGGATTCTGTTTCATGCCAGGGTATCACAGAGGGCACTCCCTCAGACCCCGGGATGGGGAGTTCACTTTTCTTTCTGAGAAGCCTGCGCTCTTGGCCTTCTATGCCTTGCCTGATTCTCTCTACCCTGTTGTGGTACTGGTGGCTGACTTGTTGACTGCTTCGGTGACTGACTGTGAGCATCAGGAGACGCTATCCCGACTGGCATGGACTTGGAGCTCAGGACACCCTGGAGAGCGATATACACCTTCCTTAGTCCCCCGACAGTCTTACAGTCTTACACCAAGAGGGGGCACTGACTGAGAGTCGGGACCCACATTCTAGTAAACATGGGCCCAGACAGACCTCAGCATTCAAACACTAAAAATATCCTATTGAGATGCGATTCACACACAATAAAACATAGGCTTTTCCTGCTGCTTGGCTTTTAAAGGCAAGAATCTTTACTGAAAAAAACAAAACAGAAAACCGGGTGTGTGGGAGTGACAGGCAGTGCAGATAAAAACTCAGGGCTCTGTGTGACCCTGTCTCGTGAAAAGAACACTCTAGTGACCTGAGGTCAAGTTGGTTCCAAACACTTTCAAAGAAGTCACTGAAGATCTCTGACATCAGTCACCCGTCCTCGCCTATTCCCAGAGCACCCGGGGCTGCATGCAGCTGTGAACCCACCCAGGGCATGGCTGGCCCAGTGCTCTTCCCTTGGGGAACCTGTCCCACTGTTTCCAACACACACGCAGAAGCCAGCTCTCAATAAATGGGCAAGCTGTGTGGGCCTCACTGCCCGAGCCTTGTCCGTGTGGAGAGGAGTGGCTCTCTGGAAGCCCCAGAGGACCCAGGCACCCCAGGCACGTGCTTCCAGCGGCTTCACACAGTAGCAGAGACAGGGGCAGTGCCAGGGCCTCTGGCCGAGGAAGCTGCCGAAGCTCTGCGCATTCTAACAAGCAAGGGCACTTTATTGCTGTTAGTTCTCCAATTTGGCGTCAACCTGATTTAAGTATGGGAAACTGAGGCACAAAGTAACGAGGTCTCTCTACCAGCAGAGCAACACCTGGTGAGACTCTCTGAGCTCTGCCTTCCCCATCCTGGTTCATGGTGAAAAGTATGGATGGCCTTGCCTGGAGATACTGAGTAGGGTTCAGACACAGGCCCATGAGGCTCTCATGACCGAGGTCTTGCTTTTCCCTCATTAGGCCTCAGTTTCCCTCCCTGATCCCTCGTCCTCTTTCCCACCTCTGATTCTGTCCACTCCTGGTCCTTATGTCTGTTCCTGGAGTCAGAGCCTGGGCTCTGCTAGCTGCTCCTGACACAGATGGAGTCAGGGCACCCCTGTGTTGTGGGGGTGTCCCTGGCCCCTCTGGGTGCACCTGTAACCTTTGGAGGCTTTAGCTCCCTCAGTGCAGATCCGTGTAGACACATGCACTCTGCTCTCAATAGCGCACTTGGGTCTGTCAGAGCCTTACCAGCACCACCCTACAGGCATGTGGATTCCAGGGACACATAAGGAAACTGAGGCAGAAGGCAGCCATTCTAGCCTCCACCTGGTCTCAGGGCAGCTGCTCACACTGCTGCTATTCCAGGACATACATAACAGAGAGCTGGCCAGGCTGCAAGGTCCAGGGAGCCGCATTTGACCTTACAGAGCTTTGATGAAGAGTGGCTGGAGAGGCTCTGCAGGGAACAGGAAGTTCCAGGAAGGATCCATCCCTGGCTGGGGGCTGACTGTTCAGACAAGAGAGGGTATTCGGTCTGGGATGGAGAGAGGAGCATGGGCCTGGGTACCTCGGAGGGCTGGCTCAATCCACAGGGGATGTGGGGGTACTGGGGCTTCTCAGGGGAGGTGACATTTAAACCACAACTGAGACTGCCCCAGGGAGGGCACTCGGGCAGTATGTACACAGAGGCCTAGGGTGAGGAGGGGGCACAGAAAGGCCCAGTTGAGCTCCCGAGGTTAAAGGCCTGGGAGGAAGCTGAGTTTTAACCTGGGTGCTGTGAGCAGCACTGCCAGGTGCCAAAGCTGAGGACGCAGGGCCTGTCGAGGGCGGGGTGTGTTCTGACTGGGCCCTGCTCTCTGAGGGCCTGTCGAGGGTGGGGTGCTGACTGGGCCCTGCTCCCTGAGGGCCTGTCGAGGGAGGGTGTACTGACTGGGCCCTGCTCCCTGAGGTATCCACAGCTGCCTCTGGGCTTCCTCAGGATCTTCCCCTCAGCCTGAGCGTGGCCTCTCTCCCAGGCCAGATCCAACCAGCAAGCTGGTCCCCTACCCTGTCCCCAGGGGCAGGGGCCTGGGCGGGGCAAGGCCAAGAGAAAGGGAGGCTAGGAGGAGGGAAGAGGGCTGGGGGCCTGAGAAAGCCCGGCCTGGCTGATAGAGAGAGATTGGTTTCAGCCGGAGCCCGGGGCCTGCCAAGTCCACGTCCTATCTGCGGCCTGCGCTTACTCAACATTCATCACAGCTGAACTCGGAAACTTTATCAACGCTAAAGGTTGGCGCCATCTCTAGGCCCAGCCACTCCCGTCCCTCCTCTCGATGGGCCTGATAGCCACTGATAGATTACACAAGATTGTTTCACTCCGGGAACCCATGGCCTGCGCTTCTGGGGGAGGGGCTGCATGGGGGAGGGCCCAGGATGCCTCAGGGGCTGGAGCTGTGCACCCTGAGGAGGGTCAGTGCACTGGGGGCCCTGAGCCAGGACAAGGCCAGGGTCTGTCAAGGCCACGTGCCAGGCAGGGGTGACTGAGGCCACAGCTCAGGGCCTAGAGCAAGAGGGGAGGAACTAGAACGTGGAGATGGGCTCTGAGGCCCGGGAAGCCGGGGCGATCCTTTCTCTAGATGGGCGATAACAGCTGGGCTGTGAGCAGGTTTCACTAATGGAGCCTCTGTGGAGTGGCGCGGGTCGGAGGGATGGAGGCAGATGGCTGCTCAGGAGCGGACCGAGGTGGCTGGTTGTGCCCATCCTGAGCCCACAGCAGCTACGGCGGTCAGGCACAGCACAGCGCTCTGAGCACTCAGCGCAAACCCACGGCCTGTGATACGGGCCTCTCACAGTCTCCCCATCAGTGGCTGTACCACCACCCCACCAACCCAACCCTGCTCAGCTTCTGCCCTTCCGTTTCTGATCCAAGAATGCTCTCTTAACACCGTGGGGCTCCCACACATCAGTGCCCAGTCACGGTCCCGTCCCTGCCTGTCTCTCTATCAGAGCACGTGCTCAATCCATCAGGGCTTCTCAGGCGCCTGTCTGTGGTGATCCTGGCTTCTTAGGCTGGACCCCTAGTTCCTTTCCTCCTTCCTCTGCCTCCAGACACAGGCAAGGCTGATCTAGGAACCAAGCAGGCAGCTTTTATTCAGTAATGTATACCCTGTGCTTTTGGGGAGGGCAGAGCTGCCCACGTGAGATGAAGGCAGGGGCTGAGCCGCTGGTCCCGGAAGGCCCTGAGATGGTGTCCTACAGGCACGCGCTTCTGACCCTCACGCCCATTTTATAAACAGGTGTCAAAGACCCAGAGTGTGGGGCCAAGACTGAGGCCATGGGGTTACTCCCAACTCTTCCTCCCTTAGGTTTCAGCCCAGGCTCTCCAGTGGACCGTGTCCCACCACTATTTTGCAATTACACACTTTTTCAAAAACACCCACATGTGTGGCCATCAGGTTTGAGGCTTGGTGGCGCTGTGGGAGTCAGCGACCCTCCCGCCGTGACGGTGAGTCCAGCTCTGTGACACAGTGTATCAAGGGGTGAGGAGATCAGGCTCCCATCTCCACAGGTTTTGAAAAGAACAGATATGAAATGGGCAACTCCAGACACCTCTGCATCCGGAATGGCCCCATGATGTGGGTGGGGAAACTGAGGCCTGGAGTAGGGTAGGGGTCCGGCTGAGGCAAGTTCCTGTTCCAATTTACAGATTAGGAAACCAAGGTGTGACAAATGGGGCTCCCTGTCTTCACCAGAGCCTGGCATCACAGAGACCTGGCTGTTCACTGGGGAGCATGAGGGGAGAGGGGACAGAAACGTGAGCAGGGGCTGGAGGGAGGGAGGGGAGCTGCCAGCCTTCGCTGTCTGTCTCTGCCCCCCATGTGTCATCTCCCTCTTCTCCTTCGGCACCGGAGAAGACGAGAAGACTGCGTTTGTGGGATGTCCCGGTGCTGGAGCCCAAGGGTGTGACCTAGGCTCTGAGGTCAGCAGAGGTTACTCAAAGGCCAGCCTCTCCAGGCAAACATCACGGTTCCGGAAGGTTCAGAAGAAGCCTGGGAGGACTTCCTCCCTGTGGGCTGAGGCTCCACAGGTGCACACTCTTTTAAGGTAAGGCCCCACCCCCTCTATGGACCTTCAGCCAATCCCTGAGCCTCAAGTCTGCTCATTTGCACACTCTACTTTCATTGGCTGTTAGCAGGGGCTGGACGGTGATGGAGGGATGTGTGCTCTTGGGGCCAGGGCTCAAAAGTGCTGCTGTTAGGAGCCCTGAAGTTAAGACTTTGGGCTTTGGGGGTGGGTTGGAGGCAGAGGTGGGATGGGATCTGGAGAGTGTTAAATTCTGGGTGACCCGAGGAGGCTTCAGGCAGAATGGAACTTTATGGGGAAGGCTTGTTCCACCCAGGCTCACTAAATCTACACTGGGCAATTCAGATCCACCCGGGGTGCCTCAGATGGAAGGTACTGGCCCGAGGGCACACAGCCAGTATGCAGGGACCCCCATCCCGAGGTGCCCATTCCTGGACCACTCTATCCCAGCTGCCATGTCTCAGAACAGGCTATTTGGGTCTTCCTTTTGCAAAACGATGGGGCTGGGGAGCCTCGACTTTCCCTTTAGATTTCAGGGCCATCTCTCCTGGCAGCCCTGAGTTGCGGGCCACGGGCTTGCCAGTATGTGTAAGCCTGCAATGCTTTTGTTCCTGGCATTTGGAGGGGTGAGATAAGGGAGTGAGCAGCGGATAGATGGGGCGATAGCGGCTCCTCCACGCATGCTGCCTATCGCTCTTCTTATCAAGGTTCCCTTTCTTTCTTCTTTTTGTTGGGGGCCTGGGAGGGCTGAACACACCCACCCCATTCCCTCCCACACCCGTGGAGCTCAGGAAGGAGGCTTTTCTCTCTCAGGCACCAGCCAGAATGGGAGACACAGGCACCTGGGGTGGTGGGGTCACGAGCACCTGTCTGCCAGGATTCCAGGGTTCACGAGCTCCGTCTCATCAGCTCCTCACAAGGACCTGCAAGGACACTCGCGTATTGTTTTCTGGGTGAGGTAGCCAGGCCCCGAGAAGTGAATTACCTGGACCAAAGTCACACGCCAAGTTATGATCTGGTGGGCACAACTAGGCCGTATGGGGTGGCCAGGGAACACAGCTAGAGAGTCTGAGAAGTGGGTCCAGGGCCTGCAGTACAACCTTAGTATCCACAGCCCTGTTTACACATATGGAAACTGAGGCTCAGAATAGGGAGATGCCTGAAGGGTCATGGGCAGGCTGAACTCTAACCCCTCTCATGTCCCTGGGCTGGTTGGTTCACTGTGTGAATCCTTTGACACTCCAGGTATGAAATTCTGGGGATTGGTGGGGGAGGCTAATGATCCAGGATGACAAAGACAAATATTCTAGAACCATCCAGGTGGGAGTGACCAGAAACCCTGGGCCTGACACCTCAGTAAGGAGTCCTATGGGAGCTGTTTGTCCTAGTTCAGCAGTTCTCAACCTGTGGGTCGCAAGCCCCTTTGGAGGTCAAACAACCCTTTCCCGGGGGTCGCCTAAGACCATTTGCATATCAGATATTTATATTACGATTCATAGCAGTAGCAAAATTACAGTTATAAAGCAGCAATGAAAATAATTTTATGGTTGGGGGGGTCACCACACTATGAAGAACTGCATTAAAGGGTCGCAGCATTAGGAAGGTTAAGAACCACTGCTCTAGGGAGATGGAGACTCAGATCTGGACAGAGCCTCTAGATCAGGGTGCCTCTTGTGCTGTGTGACCTTTGGCGATTTACTTAACCTCTCTGAACCTTGAGGGACTAGAGCCATGGGCAGAATAAGCCCAAGAGTGTATTCACAGCTCAATCAGTATAGCTATCCTCAGGATGGCCATCATTGGGTCATTATATCTGGGGAGACCCAGGACCCCACAGGAAAAGTTCTGCCCTCCTGAGGCCTACCCATCTCTGGGATTCCGGAGTTTCGGCTCTCAGGAGTGATTTTTACATCCACAGGATAGGGGACGAGCTGAGCGCCCCCACCCCACTGGGCCCAGCAGGGCTTTTGCAGGGCTTCCTGCCAGTGGGGCCAGCTTGGCCTGGCCACCACCCCAGGGGTGTTGGGTTGACAGGCCTTGGTTTCTCTCTCACACAGCAAGGTGCCTTGCTCCCCATGGCTGCCTGCCTGTCCCTCAGCAGGGGGATTAGCCCAGCTGTGCAGCCCTAATCTCGGGCGCATCACAGCATCAGCAAGGATCTTGATCAGCTGAAGGAGGCGGCGTCATCCAGACAGCTCGCAAAGGCACCCAAGTCCCATCTGGTGCCGCCTGTCACAAGTGGCAGCTGGGCCTAGCTGGGAGGCGTGCTGGCTGAGCACAGGTCTGGAGCCCATGGGGCTTCTGAGTGCTGCAGGCTCTCACAGCTGGTGGCCTGGCTTTGCGTGGGCACCTCGATACCTAGGGAACCACCTATGGTCTAACCGGGCGCTGCAGGGCAGAGGGCACACAGGCAGAGCTGCCTGGTGAGGCTGCAGAGGCACAGTGTCTGCTGGGTAAAAACGGCCATGTTGGTACGGAATCTGCCCGAGGGCGTGTGCGTGTGCTGGGGGCTGCCTTCCGTCCTGGAGGCTGGCTCTCTGGCCAGGCAGCCTCTGTACCAGCTTCTGATCTGAGCAGGGACTGCTAGGCCTGACTGGGTCTGTGGCTTCAGAGGCTGGACATTTGGTGGCTACCAGCCTGGCCTAGAGGCTGGGAGGGCTGTCTCCTGAGACTCGGCCAAGGGTTCCCCTCTGGGGCCCCCTTCTTTCCACCCTCCTCCCTACCTTCCTTTTCAAAAACATAATTTATCTGTGTATTATCAAGAAATCCAGACACTTTAATCAGCGAGCTATGAAGTCAGAATTTCCATTCTTATCTGCGGGAGGAGTGGAAGGAGAGGAGATAGCGCGGATCGCTGGTGGGGAATGTTAATGGGCGGGAGCTCAGGCCGCTGGCCACCGAGACATGGGTATCTCCTCCATTATCGAGCCGTATCTTGCCAACCATCTCAGTGCAGTAATGGGGCCAGTTCAACTTTCCAAGTTATCACAGGAGCTGAAACCTGCGCCGGAGGAGGCCGGGACTGGAGACAGTACGGGGAGGACCAGGTTGCGGCTGCTCCGGGAGAGGGCTGGCTGGACAGCTGGGGGAAGGCCTGCCTGGAGCCCATGGGCTGTCCATGCTGCCCAGCTAGTGTCAGGATGCCCTGTCCCTGGGCAACGGTGCTTGGCCAGGCTGGCTGTGGGCTCAACCGGAGGTGCGGTGGTAGCACACGGAGAGAAACATGTGGCCTGAGACAGCAGAGGCGTGAAGCCGGGTCCACCTGCTGCAGCTCCGATCTTGGCTACAACAACCTTGGTTCAAAGTCACACAGCGAGGAACAGAGTTGAGACCAGTGTTGGCTATGGTTGAGACCCACCTGAGAGCCTCAGACACTGAACTTGAAAATGGTCATGGCTGCTCCCCCCACCCCCCTGCAATCAGTGGCCACTGCTCTCTCCCTCTCCAAACATCCACATGGTGGCTCTCCCAGGAGTCTGACCTTCACACTTTCTAAGCCTTGGTTTCGCCATCTGGGCCCCATTCAGGCTGATGAGGAGTGGACACAAAACCAGAACACGCTCAGCATGTGCTAGCAACAATACCTGCAAGTTGGGCTGAGAGTGGGGAGACTGGGGTGGTGGGGGGTGGAGTCACCCACATTAGTGGTACCCAGGGCTTTGAGCCTTGGTTTCCCCTCCCATCACAAATCTGTGTGTCAGGAACCAGTGGTGTGCTGCAGGCCCTGCCACTCACTGGGGCTAGTCTAGCAAGGTGGGGATGGATACCTTGTCCCTGGAAAGCAGAGGAAGTTCTGCAGGAAGGAGCTGAGACTCCTAGCCCTGGTCCTCTTCCTTCCTCATGGGGTGAGAAAATAGGCAACTGAGGCAAACGTAAGCCTAGGGGCAGATGGGAAAGCTGAATGGCTTGAAGTCAGAGGTCAGGAGGAATGGCAAGAAGCTGTCTCAGGAGAGACAGAATTGCAGATGCCTGAGGGCCGGCCATCAGCAGCTGGGGGAGGGGGCAATGGCCCCCTTTTCCTCTCCTATCTGGCCACGTCTCCTTCGTCAGTTCTCTGTAATCCTTGTCTCCCACCAGGTAGACCATGTGTAGTAGGGGAACCGAGGCTCAGAAGGTTGGGACTCACATGACCCAAGAGCCCCTAGCGCACCCACCTGTCTGGTATGAGCAGGCAGGGCTGCGCACACCACCCGAGGCAGGCTCTGTTTCCATAATGAGGACACTGAGCACAGCTTTGAAACCCTGCGGCACCCTCGCGGACCCTCCACCTCTTCTTGTGGGCCAAAAAGAAAGCCTCCATTCTCCATTTCTTCTGGACGAAAGGGAGAACCACAACCTAAGGACGTGCCTGGAGAACTACATAGGGGTGTGGAGGAGGCAGTGAGCACACAGGAGCACCCAGTGCGGTAGGTGACATCACCTGGGTCTGCCATGGACCGCAGTGAAGGCGTGGAAACCAGTCTACACTTCACTGGCTCAGAGGCTGCAGAGCACTGCAGCCACCACAGTGTCACTGGAAGTGTCACGGATGGAGAAGCCAAGGCTCAGAGGTCACTGCCAGAGGGAGCAGGTAAGGGACAGGCGGTCTCGAGGTGTGTGTGCTGCAGGGGCTGCTGATGTGCACGGACAGCTCTGCGTAAGGTCAGTGCCACACTCCTGTCCAGAGGCCTGCTGAGGAGGGAGAGGGGAAGTCAGCCGGCAGAGGCTCCAGAGCCATGCGAGATGGTGGGGCTGACCCCGCAGGCCTCGCCTCTCTGCTCAGAGAATCTCCATTGGGCAGTGCCTTGATGGTCTCACCCATAACAGGAACGGGGAAAGGCCACCAGGGTGGTGTGTAACACATGACACCCAGGCTTCCGGTATACGCCGACAACAAAGCCGGCAGGACTGGCAGTGCCCACCTGGTAATAAGTTACCCGGCACTTCAGTGTGCACCTCCAGGCTCTCCCTATGGCCTCCAAGGGAGGTGCTCTTCTGCAAGTAGAAACTGAGGCAGGAAGGGGCCACTGACACATAGGTCTCCTGAGAAGCCAGGTTGAGCTTTCCATGGGCCCCCCTGTGGCTGCGTGGCTCTAGGCAAGGGCTAGCTCGTAGTTCAGAGTTCAGAGGCAATGGAATCACGGCACCTTTGGTTGAGTCTGCTCTGAATGACTGCTGTTCCTTAAGTACCTACTGTATACCACTCCCGCCTAAGTGTGAACCCCACTGCTGTTCCCTCAGGTGAGTGACCCCAAGCTGGCTGAGCACAGGACAGCACTGACTGAGGCCTCTGGGAAGAAGCTGGGGCTAGAAACTGAGTATCCTAAAGTTAGGGTAACATACTAAGGATGAACACACAACTGGGATTGGAAGGGCGGGGAAGGGGAAGCCCCGGCCTCTTCAAGACAGACCACCACGGGCTGACATGGGGACAGCCCTAACCAGCACTGCTGGCTGCAGCAGACACCAGTGTGGGACCACTTCTGTTTGCCTGGGCTATCAGAGCCCCTGTGGTTTGCTGGGCCCTGGTTAGAGGGGAGGGGGTTCGGGCTCCTGGGCCCAGGCATCGTCATGTGAAGTTGGACAGGGGTGTTTTCCTGTTAGACCATGTGACCTTGGCAAGCCTCATTCCTGTGGGTTTACCTTGCTCACACGTGTCTTTAGAGGGAGAGCCAGTCCACAGCTCAGCTTCCTGCAGGTTACAGTGTGTGCATGGCTGCTCAGTGAGGGTAGAGGCAGCCCACTGGGTGCTTGTGCCCAGCTGAGACATGGCAGGCATCTCTACCTGCCGTGAACGACTCCCTGACCTTCCCCATCTGGTGGCCCCGCTTCCCATTCTGCCAGGCCTTCTCTCCCTCACCACACTACCAGCTCCCCTGCAGAATGGGCACTGACCTGGGAGACCCGAGGGGTTCCACTCCAGCGCACAGAGAGGAGAAGAGGACAGGGGTGTGTGACGATCACAGAAGGCTCTGCTCATGTCCTCTCTGACAAGGGATCCCCAGCTCACAGAAGGCAAGCAACGCACCCAAGCTGCACAGTCCAGGGGCTCCCTGGACAACAGTGTGGACATGCAGGAGGGAGGGATGGTCAGTAACAGGGGCAGGACCAGGATCCCATGTCTACCCACGTCTCCTGTAAGTGATATGCAGAGATCTCATGGGAAAGACTTTGGGAACAGGGATGCCCCCTCCCAGATAAGCTGGAAACCATAGACCTGACCTGACCATGGAGAGAAGGAAGGGGGAGAGAGGGAAGGGAAGGGGGCAGGAGGGGAGGGGCTTCAGCTGCTTTGGGAGACAGGCACTATCTCCTCCACACTGTGAGGGGAAAGCAAGGCTCCTGACCTCCTAGCAGGCCTTTCCCACAGTCCTATGGGCAACGAGAGGCGGAGCCTCCCAGCAAGTCCCTGGCTCTGATGGGCCCAAGACATGGCTGAGTCAGGCTCCTCCTCAGAAGTCTGAGGAGCTGAGTGGCAGCAAAGTTGTCTCAGAATATGAGGGGCAGGGCCTCGAAGCAGCCCCGGAAAAGCACCGAGGCTGAAGATGTCTGAACAGAGCCCTCCATGTCTCAACTGGAGCACAAGCCCCCACTGGGCTGCCTCTACCCCACTGAGGGGCTCACGCACACACTTGCAATTTGCAGGCACTTGAGTTCTCACCTATGGGCTGGTTCCCTGACTAATGACACATGATAAGCATGTGAGCATGGTGAGCCCCACAGGGATGGGGCTTGCCAAGGTCACATGGCCTGACAGATGGAAGGGGGTGGGTGGGGTGTGTATGATATGATTTCTGGAGGTGCGGCTGACCCTCATTTTGCCACACCTTCAGCCAGAAGAGGTCTGCAAGGCAATGGTGTGTTGTAGCCTCTGTCTCCCCATCTGTGAAATGGGAACAGGGACCATAGGCACCTTCAGGTAGCCTCAGGGGGATGGTGTGAAGGTGGGCAGGAGCCAGCCAGGGCCTGAGTATAGCTAGGCAGCTCCATGTGGGCTGGGTCCATGGGTTTTGTGATACCAATCAGGAGGCAACAGCTGCCTCCGTGAGGCCTGTCGATGGCAGATAGTCCGGCCTGGAGTATTATTCACGAGCCGTCAAGCCCCGGGACCGTCTGGTTGGCATAGAAACAGGAGATAAGGGGCACAATTAATGGCATCACATTCCTCCTCCTTTCTCCCCGACTGACCCACTTAAATCGGTGCCATACTGGGTTCCTGTGACCTCCGGGGAGGGGCCTGGGCCAGAGGGACTGGGTCTGGGGCTCAGGCCAGGGTAGGGCTGGGTGAGGCTTCTCCGGAGGATGCACTTGAGTTGAAGCATCTCAGAGAGGGGCACTAGGATGGCAACAGCATCTGGGAAAGACAGCAGAGGCCTCTAGTCCTCCCATAGGCCCACTGTACAGATGTGAAAATTGAGGACTGTGACTGAGAGTAGGGAGAAGCCAGAGGGTGGTGAGACACTTTGATGGGGTTCCTGGTCCCAACGGCAAGGGGCAGCACCCACTTCTTCAAACTCTGGCTTCGCTACTTTCTGGGACACAAAGTTAATTTTTTAGCACACATTTCCCTGGAGGTACTGAGATGCCGGACTGGGGCCTGTGCAGGTTTCTCAGGCCTGGCACAGGCTCAGCACTTGGTTGTCACCCATGACCAGTGACGCTGCTGCCTTAGGCCCATGCTGGTCCAGCTACTGTCTTCTCGGGCTCCAGGAAGGAAGGAAAGCCACTGGCAGGTGGGATCAGAAGGCCCAGAAAGCACTGGAGACTTCATGCGGGCTGCCCTGGGCCCTCTGCATGGGCTCCATGCTTGAGCTCCAGTACTCCAGAGGACCATAACCATCACAGAGCCAAGTATAAGGCCAGTGCTAATAGCCAGGGCTTAAGTCAGCAGGACCGAGGCTGGGAGGGGCAGTTTTTAGACTCCCCACTCATACCTGCTGAGCCCTGGACAGCAGACACTATCACAAAGGGAGACATGGAGGCAGCGGAATCTTCAGGGGGCACCATGGGCCACCAAAGCCCCTGAGGGACCGACCCCACATACCTCCTACACTTACAAGGGGAGTGGGAAACGATCTGTGTAAACAGTCCCTCCTATGTCCATAGAAATGTAGCTAAATCCACCCTTTGGGGGCTTCACCCTGCTCTCCCGGGACGGGGCTGTCCCCTGGGTGGGTGGGTGTGAAGTGTTAGAGGGAGTTGGCAGATGGCTTCTGAGCTTGGAGTGAATTAGTCATCCTGTGGCTACCAATAATTTGCTTAGCTGAACTGTAAGAACGTGTGAAAACACCTCCTCAGAGATGGAGGGCGGTTGCATCAGGTGGGTTGCGGTCAGCCCTAGGCCCCTCCAAGACTGTGCCAGTCACCTAGGCCTTTTAGCATCTGGGATCTGTTGTGGAAGTGTATTTTTAGTTATGTATAAAATAATTGGGTTTTTTTTTTTTTTGCACTGTTGGGAAAAGGCCTGCCTAGGCCTTGGCATTTTGTAGTGTCTGCAGGTGTTGGATTTATGAGGGGGACGTGTGATTGCTCATGATCTGCACGTGCTATCAGTAGAACACCTAAGGAGTTCTGCATCAATAAAAACATTTGAGCTGGGAGGCTCAGGGGTCCACTGTCCAGGATGGCACTTGCCAGGATAGGTGGCTCCCTCTGGCAGGGTTTTATATCTATGAAAATGTCTCCTAGTCTTCCTTGGTGAGCTGCCACAGTAGATGTACTACTAAAGGGACCACTAACTCCTGCCTGACCTGGGGACGCCCTGTAGCCCTGAGTGCTTATCCCAGCCCTATTTTTCAAAGAGGGAAACTGAGGCCAGCCATGCATGTCAGAACTTTCCTGATTTCATTTTCTCATTTACTGCCTCTTAGCTCTTCGCATACCCAAACAGCCCAATTTTCCAAAGTGCAACCACGGCTGGCCTCCACTAGACACCTAGAGGCCAGCGACTGCGCAGTGTCCCCGGCCCTGGGCTTCTTTCCTGCTTGTACCTTCCAGCTGCCCTCCTGTGCTCATACTGTGGACAGAGCCAAGTCAGGGCTTGCATACAGGTGCTCACTACAGAACTGCACACAGCAGGAGCACAATAAACACACCGCTGCACACAGCACAGAATTGGCTTCAGTGAACACTTGTCTGCTCAGGCAGATCTACAGCTCTCTCTCCGTGTGAACCTGCTGGGCTTCCCCAAAACAGCCAGGATGGTGGAAACCACCTCCAGTTTTTCTTCAATAAAATTCCACACAGGTCACACCAAAGACTTGCCAGGAACCAAGAGCAACCCAGCATGATTCAGGGGAAATCACCCTTCGCAGGTGACAAACCGCCCCCTGGCCTCTGAGTGCTACCTAATTGGAATGAGGGGCGGGGTGTCCTCTCTGTCTCCCCTCCCCTCAGGCTGCACAAAGTCAGTTTTCTTTCATTTTGATGGACTGTACCACTGGCCGCAGGGGGACGATCAACTTCTTGCCAATTAAGTGTGTTTGGGGAAAGTGTCCCAGATGGACGCCCCCCGTTGGTCCCTCGTTTGTTGCTCGGGCCCCCTGCTGCTGCCGGACGCCCCCACACCGCTGTTGCCTCGAGCCCGGCGGGGCCTGGTGGCCAAAGATAAGGCTTCTTATCACTCTTGGCAATCGCCATTGGGCGGACTGGCCCGCGCTGAGGCCCCACTTATCAGAGCTCGCATCGCCTGGACAGGAGGAAAGCTGGTGGGCCGGGGCACCGGGGGTCCCGAGCTGCACCCTGCCTCTCGCCCCCTCCAGGGGCCTGGCCTATCGTGTCAGCCATCTGGCCGGCGAAGGCCGCACTCCTGCCTCGCCCTCCCCCCTCTCCCACGTTTGAAGTTAATAAATGGAAGCGCTATCGTGGCTGCCATCGGTAGCAAGCCTTATCAGCGCGGCACATCTATCTTTGCGCAGAACAAAAGGCGCACAGAGGCGCGGGCAGCTGCAACCCGGCTTCGGTGGGGGCGTGGAGGGCGGCGGCCCCTAGAGCTCAGCCTGCTTCCCTCTCCGCACCCTGAGATCCGCCACAGGTGAGGCCAGGGCAGCGGGCGCGCAGCTGCGAGGGCCTCACGCACGGCCTTGGGCAGAGAGCGGGCGGGCAGGCGCCGCCGCTTAGTGACAATCAACGTTCGCATCTTAACGCGTTTAGATCTGCTAGGGGAGGAGGAGCCTGGGCCACGAGTTGCACAGAGGGCTCCGGGCCCCGCCCCCGCCCCCCAGGCCTGCTCTCCTCCTCTGCTTAAGTCGTGGGGCACGGTGAGGGGTCCAAGGGGCTCTCCTGCACAGTCCCGGCCCCGGTTCCCAGAGTGCGGGGTTGTGCTGACCCAAGTGGGTTGGGCTCTGCTGGGCTCCCGAGGGCTTATCAGCGCTGGCGATCCGTTCCCAACCTGAGATCTCCCTGCCCTGGCTATCTGCATTTCTCATCAAGCTGAAACACACACACGCTCACGCACACACATATACACGCGAGAACAGAACCCGGCAGAGGCGCACAGGGGAGGAGGGGAAAAAGAAACCAGAGAACCAGCACAGATCGGGACCTGTGGGTGGCTTTAATACTTGAGTTGACATGATAGAAGGAGACTTTCGGAAAACAGGTCCGGTTCGCATTTGGGAGTCGAGTTACCAGAACCCAGATTCCTGCCTGTGTCCCCCTCTCCCGAGACCTCAGTGGTAGGGACACTCACAGGCTAAAATGCACATTAGGTCCTGGTGGCAGCGTCATGTGGGCAGCCCAGGCGTCTGGAGCTGAGAAACCGGATGGCCCCCCTTGTCACCTCCTGGGCAGCCCAGATGACCTGTCTCTCCCGGCAGGGGGAAGCTCCTGGGAGGAAGCCCCGTGCCCTGCTGGGAGAGGCGCGAAGTTATTATTGGTGTGGCATGGGGAGGAGCTCTTCCTGTGATCTTACTCCCTCCTAGTGCAGCCAAGTGGCCCCGCAACCTAGTAGCTCAGAAGGCACAAGAGGCTCATATTGTGGGGGTATGGGTGATGTACAGGGCCTGCCCTGCTCAGGAAAGTGCCCACCAGAGATCTGCGAGAAACTTGGACACATGCAGCCACAACGCTTAATTCCCTGAGGTCCCTGGCTGGTTCGGATGTGGGGATGGAAAGAGAGGTGCCCATGGGCACAAAAGAACACCATTTGCCCGCGTGGCGTTGTTTGGGGCAGTTGGTCGGACCTCCACATGTCCCCAAGCAGGTAGAGGTCAGATCGCCAACTCCAGAGCTAGAGCAGATAAAGGGGGTTTGGTCAGCCAGTGCGGAACTCCTGGGCTGCAGTAGCCGCCACTACCTCACCCCCGCAGCCACACCACTCTGCAGCCAGAGCACTGCGGTGGGCGCCGGCCAGTCCCCGCAGCCCTCAGTCCCCCTTACTCTCAGGTCTTTCTCCTTCTGCCTCTAGATACAAAGCCTGGGAGAGTCAAGCGCGCCAGATAAGATCACAATTTCAGCCCGTCCCGACAGAGCGATCTTATCAGGATGGGACTTGCAGAATGGAATATTTTAAACTTTATCTGAGCCCAGATCGGGGCCGCCCTATCGCCGCACCATCTCTGAGATGAGGGGGAGGTGCAGGCCGCGAGGTGGCCGGGCTCTGCCGGGACCGCGCCCCCAGCCACTCTCTTTCCGGACCTCGGGACCCGCCAACCTCTCCGGAGCCCGGACCCCCTGAGTGCCCATGCTGAGACGCGGGGGCCCTGCCCGCCGGCAGAGATTAGATTACAGTGCGCTTGGCACTCCGCGCGGGGGGCGCGGCGCGGGGTGAAGGTCGCGGGCGCAGCGGGGACGGGCGGCCCCTCCGAGGGCGGCTGGGCGCGAGCGGGGGTCCAGCCGGCACCGCGGGCAAAGTTTGACTTACGCTTGATCTGCCGGGGATTGCTCTGTTTCCTCCTGGACATGTCTCCGACGCCGCGCGCCCTCGCGGAGGCCGCCTCTAGCCCCTGGCGGGCGGCGGCGGGCGGCAGGGGCGCGGCAGGGCGGCAGGGCGGCTCATGCCCCCGGCCCGTGGGCTCCACGGCGGCCTCTGCCCGCGCCCCCAGCCCGCCGCGCCGCGCGTGGGCCGCCGGCGCCGCCGGGGAGGCCCGAGGCCACGGCCCTGCGCTCGGGCGCGCGGACTGCCCGGCGGGCGGCGGGCTGGTGGCGGCTTCTCTGCTCCGGCGCAGACGCCGCCGCCGCCGCTCGGCTTTTCTCAATGGAACCTGCGAGTCGCGAGCGGCGATCCGGCGGCCGCCGCCAGGGCGCTCCCGGCAGGCTGGCCAGGCGGGCGGGGCCTTCGCGAGCTGGCGGCCGCCCCGCCTCTTGCCACTCCCCGGGCCGTCCTCCGCGGTCGCGCCGCCCCGCCCCCAGACCGTCCTTTCCGCTGGCCCGCCCCAAACTGTTGCTCGTTCCTTTTCTGCCTGCCGGAGCTTCCGCGTACTCCTCCAGCCGGGCGGTCCCTCCTCGCTCTGGCTCCACCCCTCACCCGTCCTCCTCGCGTTGACCACGCCCCTCAGCCCTTCCGGCTTACATGACCCCGCCCCTCATTCCTTTTATCACACTGACCCCGCCCATCAGCCCTTCTCCTCGTGTTGACCCTGCCCCCGATCCCGTCCTCGCACTGCTCTTGCTCGGCCGTTCAGCTCGTACTGACCCCGCCCCTTAGACTGTCCACTTCACATTGACCCTGTCCCTCATTCTGACCTCTTCACATTGGCCCTGCCCCTCACTTATCTTCTCGCACTGAGCCCGCCCCTAAATTCGTGCTCCTCGCAAGAACACAACCTCCGCTGTGCGTCTCAGACTGACTCCGCCCCCTGGCTCGTCCTTCCCACAGGCTCCGCCCCTGTGTTCCCCACCACCCTGTGCTGGGCCCGCCCCTAGTCAGTCCTTCCCGGTGCTGGCTCCGCCCATGTCTCATCCTTCCTCGCCCTCACCCCGCCTCAGCAAGCCCGCCCTTCTCCCCGGCCCCGCCCCTGCCCTGTAGTCCTTCGCACGAGCTCGGACCCTCCCCTTCCCCCCAGCCCCCGCCCTTGCCCACATCTGCCGGGTCCTCACCTCTGCCGGGCTGGCCCCAGGCCGCGCTGGCCCTGCCCCGGAGTCCCACCCTCACCCTAGGTAGACCTCTAACCTCCTTTGCTAGTTCCAGTTTCCCGAGGCTGTGTCCTCAGGCCTGGCTGGGGCTTGGACACCTTTTCTGCCCAGCAGTCCCACTGCACAAGCCTCTGGCTTTCTGGCCCGGCCCCTCCACTCTGGAACCCTGCGCCCGCCCGTGGCCTAAATAGTGCTACCCCTTGCAGCTGTGCGGTTCAGGCAGCCAGCAGAGGGTCCGGATGCTCGAGGCCTGGACGCAGAATTTGTGCTGTGTTGGACTTGGGGTGTGACAGGTTCTGGTCCAGAAGGAGGCTTCAGTATGAGACTTCTGGAAGCAGCAACCCTTGGTCTGCAGCGGATGGCTGTGGCCTCTAGTTGGTCCAGTCTTAATGTCTAATGGGATGGGGAACCTTAGGTTTTTCCCTCTTAAACTCAGACCTGCCTGGAAATCTGGGAGGAGCCAGAGGTCAGCAACTCCTGGACGTCGCCGCTGGGCCTTCTTGCTTAACTGCAGCCGAGGCCACAGTGGACATCTGCCAAGGAGGTACTCCTCCCCCCTAGCCTTCCCTGCTCACACAGCCCAAGAGGACAGGTTTGCAGTGTGCTCCAGACCCAGGTCAAGAATATACCTCTTGTTCTTTCATTGAGACTCAAGACATGCTCAAGACCACACAGCTGGGAGTGGGAGTCATGTCCTCATCCAATTGGAACATCCTAATGGGCGTCTTTGATGTCTACTGCCCCTCTTCATAGCACACAGCGCATAGGGTTTCCCTGGCCCCCAACCACGGGTAGACAGTCTTCAGTCGGCACTACTGTCTCACCCATGTCCTTTGGAAGTATGCCAGATGCCAGGTACCGGTGTTCTAGGTGTGAGAGCTGTTGCCTTCCAGCTTCTGTTACCCCTGGGAAAAGGGAGATGTGGCTACCTCTTCCCTGCCACCACTGTCACTCAGTGAAGGCTACTGTGCAGGACTGGGCAGTGGGACAGGATGCTGCCCCCTCTTCATTGGTCATATAGGAACACCAAGGCCAGGAGCCAAGATTTGCTGAGGATTGCGTAGCTTTTCAGCTCTTCCCAGAAAAAGCTGTCCTGCAGCTGGGGATCCCACATCTGCTGTGTCTCCTGTCTAGGGAATCCAGGATGGTTATGTACTAGGCAAGACATACCTCTTATCTGTTGCCTTGGGCATGCTTCTTCTTAAGAGAAGAGTGCTCTGCAGGGTGGGGCTTAGGAGGACGTCCTGGAAGGTGGCTAGGGGCTGGCATGTCGGGTAAGGGTGAGAAGCTGGGTTCTTAGCAAGGTACTCAGCAAGTAGCACCCAGGCTGGAGCTGCTGGATGAGTGAGATCCGTATTGAGTTGGAATCTGAGAGTCATGAGAGAAAACGGGTATCAGTTAGTAATGTCTGCTGTGGATGCAGGAGAAGGATTGGGGATCTCTTTGGGCCCTTCTTTGCTTGACCTGATTTGTTTGTATAGTGCTATGTATAGAGTACAGACCAGGACATACATATCTCACCCAGCAACACAAGCCTGCCGACCAGCACAAGCCGCATCATTTGTGTGGGCCTTGGGACTCCTGTTTAAAAGTGAAGAATCCCAGCACAGCAGAAGCGGAATGCTGACCCATACGGCCTCCCCCTGTCAGGGCTCATGCTCCTCCAGGGTTCTGCTCTGCCTAGGCTTGCAGCTTCCTGAGTGCCTTCCTCCCCGTTATCTTCCACAGGCTTCTACTGTGGGCCCCAATTTTCCCTGCCTCTGAGTGTCTATAGGGAGTGGCAAGTTCATGGCCAGAGTTGGCAGGGAAACAGGATTGATTGAGCCAAGGGTCTTATAGTCAAGTCTGTTCAGAGCAGAGAAGCCCTGATGAGGTTGCTGGGACTTCTGGGACTTCTCCTGGGGACCCAGGGCTTTGTAGTAGGTCCTCAGAAGCTTTGCTGAGACATGCCAAGGATGCCAGCACCCCATTATGGGCACACGGGATGGGGTAAAGGCTTTGTCATTGTAAGCATTTTCTGAGCCCTTGTCAGAGCTGCCTTGGGTCTTCCCTTGGGACCCTGGGTAAGTCTCTAAGGGCCATGCCATGGAGGAGGCCTAGGACAGGTAATGCTGTTCTTGTGTGACCCAGGGATGTTACTATGCAGAAATCAAGGCTCAGACAGGCCCAGATCCTTTCTGAGAATCCTACTGCTCAAGAGACAGAGAAGCTGGAATGTGGCCTCAGGAAGCAACCTCAGAGTCCTAAGCTGAATTTTGGGCTGGACACAGGCACAACTGCCTTGGATCCTGTTCTGTTGTACTGAAGGGTGGGACCCTGGGAAGGACTTTGGTTTCCTTAGAAACTGGTGGTGGAAGTGGGCTACAATTGTCCAGGACCCCTCAGACCTCAACCCCCCTCCCCCAGCTCCGGGTGTTCTAGGTTTATGTCTTGCCTAGCACAGCCCTCTGCCTTGAGGCTGACTCTTCTAACGGATGGGCATGCTCTGTACTGATTCAGCACCTGTTCTGGCTTTTGGACTATAGTCAAGAGGCTCAAAGCATGTTTTAGAAACCTCTGTTAGACCTTGAAGGATAAAGAGGATGCTCAAGACTAGAGTAATGGAGAGACACTGACACAGGCTGGGAGGGTGAGCACGCCACTGCCTATCCAAGGCCAGGGTGGGTATGGGGAATGAGGCCTTGGGCCAGAGGTCAGAGCTGCGGGACGACATTTTGCCCTGGCTCCTCGTCCCTTCCAAACTCCACTGGCTACTGCAGTCATCCAGTCTCAGTGGCTTCATCACCCCATGGCTCAGATCCTTGAAGACGTGGCCTTCTCCCCATCTCCTCCTGACCGCTGTCCCCAGCTCCAGCTGCCCCCACATCTACTCTTACTCCCATTAAAGGCTGGAGCCAGTGGGATCTTCCTGGGAACCGTGATGCTAACCAAACAAATACCTTGTCTTGGCTGGGTGTGGTGGTTCATGCCTCTAATCTCATTGCTAAGGCAGGAGGGCTGTCGAGAGCTCCAGAACTGCCTTGACTGAGACCCCGTTTTGTTTTCCTGCCTTAATTTCTAAAATTCCTACGCGTGGGGCCCAAAGCCCTGTGGCTGCAGGGCCTTTGCATTAGTTGTCTGGGTGCTGTGTATACCCTCCCCTCCCATCGCCTGGCCTATCCTGCTCCCCTTTCTTGAGGGAGCCCCTGTTCCTCTGTGTTCCAGGTAAAGGCAGCCCTTCAGCACTGGGCGTTTAGTCATCTCTCACAGCAGTGGCAAGCGGGCATCACGGAGGCACTATGGCACCCGTCTCCACGCCGAGCACTACCTTGTCCATGCACTGGTCACAGCAGCTTTCTGAAGGAGGAACTGACAGAATTACCATTTGCCAGATGGATAAACAGAGACTCAGAAAGCTGAAGTCATTTGCCTGGAGCCACACAGCAGGTAAGGATTCCATCTGGAAAATGCCCAAACTCTGCCTTAGAATGGATGCTACAGGCTGCTTTGGGGGAGATGCCCAGACCTATTATAGACGTTTATTTTTAGTTATGTTTAAAATTGTTGTTTTGTGCCAGGCAGTGGTGGCACATGCCTTTAGAGACAGGCGGATCTCTGTGAGTTTGAAGGCAGCCTGGTCTACAGAGTGAGTTCCAGGACAGCCAGAGTTATAACAAAGAAACCCTGTTTCAGAAAACAGAGAGAGAGAGAGGATGTTTATGGTTGTGTGTGTGTGTGTGTGTGTGTGTGTGTGTGTGTGTGCGCGCGCACGCGCACATTGTTGGGTGAGGGGCTGCCTAGGTCTTGGCATTTGTATTGTCTGCAGGTGTTGGCTTCATGTAAAAGATACTTGATTCCTCATGATCTGCACCTGCTATCAGGTATCGATTAAAAAAACCCCTGAGATGAGACACTCAGGGTTCTACTGTCCAGGATGCTGCTCGCCATGATAGTGGTTCCCTCCGCTGAGGTGCGGCAGGGTTTATGCTTATGAAAATGCCTCCATGTCTTCTCTGCTGAGCCATGACAGCAGCAAACTGCTACATGGACCTTCCCCCTATCCCTTGCCTGGGTCGGGCCTCTGTTCCTCTACTGCCAGTCATCCTGGGCCCTGGAGACACCAGGCAGCCTTGCCAAGGGCCATCCTGACATTTGTCAGCACCAGCTCTGTGAAGGGTTTAATTAACTTCCTGTTTCAATGGAGGATAATGAGTTTTAAACACCATGTGATTCCCTAAGGAGGTCAAATGGCAGCCAGGATGTCAAAATAAATTAAGTTAGGAACTGGGAGGCCACCGAAGGAGGCAGATCTAGTGGTGTTGGCTCCCCCACCTGGCTGTCTGTCTGGGCTGCTGGCCTGGCTCTGGGGAGAGGGCTCAGGCTGTCCTTGTCTCTGTTCTTGGTCTCCACAGAGGTCAGAAGACAGCAGAGAAGGAGCTGCCGAACCCCTTTCACTGGCCTTGGGATCGCACACACAGCTGAGGTCTCTAACAAGCCGTGCCCTCTGACAGCAGGGACTTACGCAGAAATGCTGCCTCTGGGTATTGTAAGCATAAGCCACCATCTACCCTTCATGTTGCTCCTCATGTGACCTCTAGTCCCCTCCAGGCAGGGGTGAGGGAGAAACGCAGTCTTCCCTGGACATCATCCGTGTCTGAGCTCAAGGTCAGGAGAGCGCGTCGCACCGGCCGGACCTGCTTCGGCCTGCACAGCCACCATTCTTCACCTGCTTTATCTCGCTTTCCTCTCACATTTCCCATCCCGTCTCCCTCCTTTCTTCCTCTCCACAGAAAGCAATGGGCCAAGCTGAGGCCTTGAGATTGAGCAGTGAATCACAGACATCCCTGGCCCTGGGGTACAGGTTAGAGAAGGAGGGAGACAGTAGACAGAACTAACGGGTGGGTTTGGACCACATGGGAGGGTCAGATGCAGTGGGAGGCAGAGGAGAGCGCTGAGAGACTGTAACATGGCAGTGGAGCTGGATGGCACTGGAAGGGCAGATGCTCTGGGTCTGTGAGAGCCCTGGAGGGTTAAATGCAGTGTGTGGGTGTAGAATGGACTGGAAGGACGTGTGTCCTTCTGGGGAGCCAAGAAGGGGGACACTGTAGCTGGGAAGCCATGGGGGTGCTGGGATGCTGAGTACCCCCCTAAGGACTATGTTGGAGTTTTTTCTCATGTGGCAATGTGTGGGGATTGCTGAGTCCTTTACGGGTTATGGTCCGGTAGAGACCCTT
Organism: Cricetomys ansorgei; assembly: GCA_026225945.1. NCBI lineage: Eukaryota > Metazoa > Chordata > Mammalia > Rodentia > Nesomyidae > Cricetomys > Cricetomys ansorgei. The sequence continues at coordinate 1,880,138 of JAMJFZ010001280.1, forward strand.
CGGTCACTGGGACGTGTCCTCTGTCTGCTCCTGACCAACATGTGTGTGAGTGTTGCTTCTTCTATGACCTCTGGCCATGGATGCCCTGACCATTACCTTCCAAAATGGGCGGATGCAGGTGCTTGCCCTGAACCTCCAGAGCTGTGAGCTAATTAAAGCCTTTCTTTCTATCTGCATGGTTGCCTCAGGTATTCTGTTGTAGTAACGCCAAGCTGACTCACAGGCTTTCCTCGGTGCAGCTGTGGCTAGGGGAGGCTAGTGATAAAATGACCAGATAGAGACAGAGGTGAAGGAGGGAGCTGGATACCCAGGGGAGGCCAGATGCAGGCCGAGCAGGCCGCACCTCCAGTCCCCAGTCCTCAGCTCACCCACATTCTGGCCACAAGACCTGCTTCAGCCAATGGGAAGTCAGCAAGGATGTTGCCTGCACAGGCTTCTTAAACCCTCGGGCAATGGACTGGCCTGGGGCAGACGTCAATAGGAAGCCTGTTTAGGCTCTCAGCCACCTCAGCTGACTGCAGCCGCTGGAGAGAGGCCAGGGAGGCAGAACCAGGACCTACTCAGTCAGCTCCCAGAATCGGCACCCACGCTGAACCCTGCATTCAGCATTGACTACTGCGGTGATGGGTACAGGGCAGTAGTTAGGTGTGGGTGGGGCACTCAGACTAGCTGTGGAATCGGCTGCAGATGAAGGCTGGCAGGTGCCTGTCGGGACATCCAGGGTCATCCGCCGTCCCGAAGGATACAAAGTGCCAAAGAGCTCAGGTCGTGGCCAGATATAACCAGGTTGGATGTGCATGTGCAGTGGCTCCCATCGTCAGCTTATGACTAGACGCTGGGGAACAAACTGCAATTTCAAACGGAGGCAATGCACAAGAGCTCCAATATGCCAGGCTGGAAGACAGCACTGTGGCCCATTGGCAGGGACTAGAAAAAGCTGCCTCACCACCACCAGAGAGATGGTTTCACACTGGAGTGTATCCACGACGTGGTCCTTTGAGCAGCCCTGGGTGCAGATGAGAGACAAGATGCTCTGGCTGCAGCCAGAGTGGCTGCAGGCGTGGACAGAGGTCCTGTGTCCCCAGGGGCTCTGTCAACCTGCAGCTGTGCTCAGGTAGATGGGAGGGAGTCTACCTGGTAGCCATAGCTCCCCCGGGGATGCAGTGGACAGTCTGTTTGGAACAGAACCTCAACAGTAAAGCTAGACCCACATCTCTCTCGTGGGGCCCAGTCGGGTTGGAACAAAGAGACCAGCATCACCTGGCTGGATCTCAGAACTGCTCTTGGCCTGTAGCTGCTGTGTGCTACCCTCCCCATGTCTCCATGGGGGAGCATCCACGGCCTTTGTACTATGTCCTGTTCCATACCGCAGGAGAGGCCCCATTCTGGGCTCCTGGAGACTGGAAGCGTGCGTGGTATCAGTCTGAGGCCTGCAGCAGGGGCCCAGAGCGGTGTGGACCACACCAGCTGTTCGGTCTGCTTTCTCTTAGCAGCGAGTGCTTGTCCCGGGAGCGGGGCCTCACAATACACTTTCTTCCATCTCACAGTCTCTCATGAGGTCTTGCAGAGCCCAGTTAAGCCCAAGGCTTGGTCATGAAATCCGGACATTCTGTGTCAGACAGCCTTCCACCTGGAGTCGGGGCTGAGGAGAGAGCTGCTGAGTGCCAGGGAGGCAGGATGCGTGTTGAGTATGCTGTCCATTTAGGGCGAGAGGAAACAGCCCAAACCCTACCATTGTCAGCACTGTGGAAGAGTCACACGCTCTCTTCTTGTGGCTCCAGAAACAGCACGAGGGGTCTCAAGCAATGGAAACTGAGGAGCTGTTTATCCATTCTCAGCCAAACCCTGGGCCTAGGTGGACTACTGCCTTCATAGGGCTGGAGACCAGGGAGGCCTTGAGCTTCTACCCTCAAGGCCGTGCCAGCAGCCAGGGAGGCAGACAGTGTTCTGTGTGAAAGTGGCCTGTGACCTTGGTTCCCTTGCAAACTGGGAGGGCCACAGTGCAGGTCTCATTGCGTGTGCGTGACTGGGATGCCCCACCCCCAGGGTATTCAGGACTGTGGCCTGAGGCAGACTGGCTTACTCACCTCAGCTGCTGGGAACTGGAAGAATCTCCAGGCTGAACGGGTCAGCCTGGCCCAAATGTACCATAGGCAAATGTGGGTTTCCTGTGGCCTCTGGAGTCTACAAGCCCCACTGTCTCACGGGAAAGCTACAAGGAACCCAGCCATGGGCACCACCTAGCACTGTAGTGCCCCTTCCCAAACCCAGGCAGCTTCTGTTCCCCTGAAGGTGCCTTTCTGAATCCAGTCCTTTTTTAAAAATTTCTTATTGTTGCGTGTGAGAGTGTAGGGTGTGTGTGGAAATGGCTCTCTCCTCCCACCTTCACGTGGGTTCTGGGGATTGAACCAGGTTCTCAGGGTTTTTTACAGTAAGTGCCTTTACCCACAGGGCCATCGCACTGGCCTGATCCTGTTCTTTCAACTCTCTGCACACCAGGCATACTTTCCTAGGCCCAGGAGCACAGAGCCTGCAAGGTGCTGCAGCAAGCAGGAGTATCCGAGGAAAAGTGGTACCCAAGGAGCAAAGGAGGCCTGAGCATGTCAAAGGTCCTGGCCTCAGAACCAGAGGGAAGTGGCAAAGCCCAGGGGAGGCTCAGAGGGATGGCAGACTTCCTCTGGTCCGACTGTGATTGCTGACAGCGCGTACAGAAAATGTCCACCGTGGCTGTCCCCCCTGGATGTTAAGGCCTGAAGGCTGCTCCCCTACAGAGACTGCTCCTACTGAGACTGTCCAAACCTGCCCCCTCCATCCAGCTATACCCCATGCACCCTGCCCCCTTGTTCAGCTGTCTGCAATAACCCCGCCTCTCTGTTCAACTCTATATCATAAGCGCTTCCTGGGTACTGGGCTCTCCATCACAGAACCCAGATCTTTTGGTGTGTCTGTCTGTGCCTCTTCTTTATTTCCTCTTTGCCCCAGTCAGGTCCATCCCTGGAGCCATGCTGGGCATGGAAACAGACATTTCCACGAGCCTCCAGCCTCAGTCCCTCATAGAAATGCCAAGTGTGGCCGTCCACGCTGCCAGCGGCTCTCTTGAACCTCTTGCTCTCTGGCCCCCGGTTGAAACTCGAGGTTTTTGCCTGTTCCCTGTCCTCCAACTGGTCCTAGGCATGGTCAACTTTCTTCCCCTCCTCCCTGGGCAGGCTTAGACAGACTTGGGGGCTTCTGGTAGATGCTGAGGAAAGAGATAGCCTGTCTACTCCTCCCCTTGAGGCTCCTGAGGGGAAATGTCAGCCAGGAGGGACCTCAGAGTCTCGGGAGTGAGGTCCTGAGGACGAGGATGGCCAGGGACTCTCTGCAGGCCCCATCTGGGTACCTCACTGTTTCCTGGCTACCATTTCAGTGTGTTCTCCAGGAAAGCCTCTGCTTCCTGCTGGATGCATCTCAAATCCTATTTGCAGCGTGGGCACCTGGATATGTCCCGGAGGCTGAGCGGGCATGCTTTCCTAAGAGTGCCTGTACGCGTGTGAACACCCATGTGTGGGCCACGTATGCAGCGGGTGCCTGTTGGTGCAGACAGGCTAACAGCCTGTCTGAGGGATGCTCTGCGTTTGGAGAGCTGTCCTCAACACTTTTGAGGCCCAGTAGGTGCCTGAGGGCAGCCATCTGTACTCAGGAAACCTGGTTAGGTAAATGCTGCCACCTGGTGGCCAGACTAGGGTTGTGCCCTCTGTGCGTCTACAGGTCACAGGTTGGCCTGAGGGTTTTAGGGTAGGCGAGTATGGACAGGGGGCTGGGCTTGCTCATGTCAAGCTCTGAGCACAGCCTAGATGGCTCCAAGAAACTGCCCTCAGAGTCAGCTCTGTGCCCTCAGAGTGCCACCAGCCTGTGACATCTGACCCCTAACTCGGCCCTAATCCTAGGGTGACAGTGCTGCTCACTAGGGTGCTAGCTGAACCCTTGATGTGAAAGGACAGGGCAGTGAACCACTGTGTTCCCCCCCTGGAGCCCACCAGACCTCTCCTAAGACCCAGACCAGGCAGGCCACTCCCCTGACCATCCCAGCCACAAACACTACAGGGGAGGGCCCTGTATGGTCTAGTCCCTTCCCCGCCCCTCCCTGGTCCGCTCATGTCTCCTCCCCCACTTCCCTGTTGCCCTGAATCTGTTTTAGAGGATTCCTAACCCCCTTCAGTTCCCTGGCTCATGGCGCACAGTGGCCACGGGAAATGACCTTTGAAACAAATGTTTCCGGGGCCACATCTGGGCTCCGGTGAGAAGCAGGAGCGAGGACAGATGCCACACAGCCAAGAGGTTTCTGCGAAAATAGTGGGAATATATTTGAAAAGATGAGTTAGCTGGGCCTTTTACAGTATGGCCTCAGGGGCCCCTGCCCGCACCTTCACTCATTTGAAAGAGGCACTCTGAAAGACCCCAGCACCTTTTAGGGAGGCAGTTTGGGCCTGATTTGGTTTTGTTTCAAATGTCAAAATGAAACCTTTGACACTCACATTGCACCCAAGCTAAAAACTACCCAACGAAACAAGCCAGGAATCAGAGACTCCTAGGAGAAATGGCAAGCCCTTCCTGCGTACCCATTTTGATATACAGCGCCATATCAGGAGGTATGCAGGTGGCAGGCTCACGCCAGCACACATACCACATACCCACAGCCCAGCCTTGAGGGTCCCTTTACCGCTGGGACCCTGGGGCTGGAGTTCAACTGGGGAGACCAGTGAGGCTCTCTCGAGTCCCGGGCTTCAGCCTCTCTGGCTAGGTCTCCCCACCCTAATCATCCCATGGTCTAGACAGGACCAGAGAGATGGTATTCACATTACAGCATGGGAATAGCACCAGAACCTTTGGATCAGGCTTTCTGGGACCTAGTGACGGAGTCCCATGTGGGAGAAAGGCACTAGGGAGGGGCCATGGGGCTGAGGGATCCACTGGGTGCTGGCCAAGGAGTGGCTTTCTCTTCGTTCCTTATAGGACCCAGTCCTTGGGGGCAAGGTGCTGGAAACAGCAGCAAGGCAGTTGGAGGCCAGCATGACGTTGTGGTTGGGGTTGGACTGGACCTGTCATGCTCTCGAGGACCAGGTGGCTCAGAAATGGCCCAGGTAGAGAGCATGGTCCTCTCCTATGTGACTTCTAAGGTCACTCTGGAACAAGATAAGGCAGCTGCCACTGTCCGACCGACCGCCTTAATGTGCTTCCATGCTAGGAGACGGGGACCCTGTGCAAACCTTCAAACATGAGTTTTACAGCACGAGGTGCCTGGCCAACAGGGCATGTTGGCGGCAGTGGGAGCTGCTTCCTTCAAGTACCCGGTAATGAGAAAGCAGGTGCATGCTCCCAGAGGGGTTGAGGCTGGTGGCCCTTCTCTCAACCCTAGCATTCCAGCAAAGAGCCCTGTTCCCAGAAGCACACTCTCAGCTCTTGAATCTGTTGGAGAATCTGTGGGAAGTCAGGCCCAGAGAAACAGACGTGTGGTCTCGAACCCGGCTCTCTCTAATGCTGAGGGCCAGACATGAGCCCGTCAGCTCTCTTGTGGGTCACTGGGAATTGTCTTTCTTTAGAGGGATTTTGAAGCTGGTTAGTTTCTGCCCAAACAGCTGGCTGAGGAGGTCACTCTGGGCCTCTGCAGTCCGGTGGTCTCGGGGCTCCATGGGTTCAACACCATGGACAGCTCTGATCCTTTTGTAGGGCCTGGACAAGGGCCTCGCCTGTGGGAAGGAGCCCTTCTCAGAAGTGTGGCCCAGGCCCCCTTTCCGCTGTGCTGGTGGCTGTGGCCTTGTCCTGCCACTCTGGCCACTGGGTCTGGACTTGATAGGGGGAACTCGGCTGGGGGTTGCTTGCTTTCGGGGGGCCCTGGATGACTGGTCAGCGGCTGAAGGGGCTCTTCCTGTGCTTCCATGCCTGGCCAGTCCCAGAGCCTGCCCCTTCCTCTTCTTTTCACTGTGCTCCCTTTTCTCCCTGGGACTTGAATGCGCTTGAACCCCCTGATGATCAGCTTCTCCGGGCCCCCTGGTGCTTCCCTTGGTGTGGGTTTGAGGTGGGTCAGGGGTGGAGCTCTCCCAGGTAGGACAGCTGGGCTCAGTGGGGGTGGAAGCCATCTCACTTTGGAGCTGCCCACTGGCTGGCTGGGGCTGGCTGCCACCCCCTGTCTGAGTACCAGGCTGGAGCCCCCCACTGCCCTGAGAGCTGGATCTCGGTTTGGCTTTAGAAGTGCTGGGTTTCCCCCTGTCCTCAGGACTCGGGACCAGCTCTTCAGATGCTGGGGTCCCCATCCCTATAGGTTTTCTCAGTGGTGCTGGTAGCGTTAGTGCTTTGCTGGGGGGCACTGCTGATCTGTGCTTGGAAGAACTTGAGCAGGCTCCTGGGTTGGTGGCACCATTCTTCTGGGAGGAACCCTCTGTCCTCCCCTCAGGTACCAGGCGGTGTGCGGCCTGGAGCCGGGAGGGGTCTCCTGGGGAGCGGGCAGGGGCACGCTTGCCTTGAACGCCTGGGCTTCTGTGTTTTCTTGAGAATGGGTGAAGGGCCCTCTTTTCCCCCAGGAGAGTTTGCCACTTACATGGTTCGGGGCTGCCTAGGGAAGCCTCATTTTCTGGTTTCTCCAGGGCTCTGTCCAACCCGCAGCCACCTGTGTCTTCAGCTGAGGAAGCTGAGAAAGGAGACAGAGATGGAGGTGGAAGGTCCTGGCCATTCACTGGTGAGTTGTTCCCCCTGAGAGAGTGGCCTGCCTGGTCCACAGGTCTTTCTTGGGAACTGGGCTGGTCCAGGACAGGGCTAGGAGCTGTCTCCGGATAGACCAGGGGCAGTGCAGGGAGGGAACCCTCACTTGCAGTAGGGCTGCTTGTGGATGGGGCTGTGTCGGTGCTGGGCTCAGGAGGGCTGGGGGACACCACCACCCTGTGCCGCTTGCTGGGCAGCACATCCCGAGGGACCTGGGTCTTCCTCCCAGGAACCCCTGGCCGCCTAACACTTCGGAGTGCAAAGGGCTGCTGGCCGCTCCTCAGGTGCTTGTCCATGTGTCTATCAAACTGCTCTTTCTTGGCAAAGGTGTAATTGCAGGAGCTGCAGACAAAGGACCTCCTGATGACATGCATGACGTTGGCACAGAGCTCACAGGCATAGAGAGGCATGTGTGGTAGCTCCCTCTCCTCGTTCAGCCCGTGGGTCAGGCCCAGGTGTGCCCTGAGCTCCCAGTGCTCGGGGTAGACCTGTGGGCACTGGGGACACAGGTAGACGCGCTGTGGGCTGTGCACCGCCAGGTGGCGCTGCAGCTTGAACGGCTTGGGGAACCGCTTCCCGCAGTGGTGGCAGTCACGGGAGGGGTCCTTGCAGTCCTCATGCACTGGGACAGCTTGGAGCAGGGGCTCACTGTGGGACCAAGGGTCTGGAGAAGGAGTGGGGGGTGTCTTGGCAGAGCCAGAGCAGGTGGCAGGGCTGCGGGTCAGAATGGGTGGACTACCTCCTTCCACTGACCCACCGAGTGATGTCAAGGCACTGTCTTGGCTGGGGGTGACTGAGGCCTGTGCCTTGCGCTTCACCCTTCTCCTTGGGGTTTTCTTCCCAGCCTCTCTTTCTTGCTCTGATGCCTCCCTGTCAGCCTTGCCAATCGAGCGCTTGGTCCTCTGGGGTTTGGATGCTTGCTCTACAATGCTGTTCAGGAAGTGTGTGAGAGTGCTCTCCTCTTCCACGCACCCAGGCAGGTCTCCCAAGGCTCGCAGCGCCTGTCCGTTTCGGGCAAAGCGGGCTGCATGCTCCCGCAGGTGCTGGTTGTACATCCAGACATCAGCCACCTCCTTCAGGCACATGCCGCAGGCCCACGGCCCTGCTTTGCCCTGCACATGCTTCTCCCACAGGTGCTCGCGCAGAAGCTCCCGGGAGCTGAACCTGCGTTCCACGCACATGTAGCAAGTCGGGGGCGGAGAGGGGCTGTGTGCCAGCTTGTGCAGATCTAGTTCGCCCAGGCTGTGGAAGCGCTGGAAGCATACCTTGCACTTGTAGCAGGCTCTCCTGCCCCTCACCGGCTGGTCTCTACCTTTAGCTCGTCTGGCCCCAGAAGCTTCCTCTGTTCTTTTGTTTGGAGGCCCCTGCGGATTTGCTGCGGACTGGGCATCTAGAATGCCTGAGTTGGGGAGGTCAGCAAGGTCATCACAGGGTCCCTGAAAGCACAGGCCTTGTATCTCCAGTTGGGTGCTGAGAACCTCGAAGTCTTTAGCGTAAAGTGGAGGCAGGCTGGCATTCCTGGGAAGCCTATCATCATGCTCTCTTTCCAGGTTGGGGGGCTCCGGGCTCCTGTCTCCGAGCGAAGAGGATGTTTCACAGGATGGGTGACATAACTCCAGGTCTCGCCAGGCTGCCGGGACCATGTGCAGCTGGGGGATGGCCTCTGTCCACCTATCCTGGTTTTCAGGGAAGCAGGAGGGCTCCTCCTCCATATAGCTGGCCTCCCTGTTGGATTCTAGAGCCCACAGACTGAGGCTGGGGGTCCAGGGGTCCAGGCCAGGTACCTTGCTGCTCAGGAGCCCGTCTAGGAGGAGGGACTCAGGCAAACTCATGGTTTCATCGTTGCAGAGATCCTCTTCCTCCCGGGACAGGCACAGTGAGCCCGAGTCACTGAGATCTGTAGGCAGGCGTGTGGAGGAGAGTGTGCCACTGCCCGCCACCTCAGGGCTGGGCTCCTTCGGGGGTGGGCACTTTGGCCTTTTGCAGCGTTTCCCATAGACACGTAGGTTCTTTTTCTGAGTGAGGCGGCCATCCAGGGGGAAGAGCTGAGAAAAGGATATGTCATCATCAAACAAGTCTGGAGGTTCCCTTTGACCTTGGCTAGGGGCTTTCGGAGTGATGCCCCTGGGCCCCTGAACTCCACTCAGAGTTTCTGGGTCATTGCTGGGGCAGCTGCTGGTGGTGCTGTCCACTTCGAGACTGGGTGTACTGTCAGGAAAGTCAGATGTTCCCTTGCCAATGCCTCCATCTGACCTGCCTTTGGCTCCCCTGCTGTTCTCTTCAGGCTGACCCTCGACAGCCTGTGATGGTTCTCTGTCCAGTGCCCTGGCCTTTCCTGGTCCCCAGAACCACCGTGTCCAGGCTGCCTTCTGTTCCACCGGATGGTCTTTCTCTATTGTCCCTTGACAGACTCGCCACTTTTGTGCTGGCATCTCCTCTGTACACAGGGCCCTTGGCCCCATGTCTGCAGCAACCTCAAGTGCTCTGGGCCCTGCTATGGGGGATGGAGGTGATGGCTCAATATCCACGCTGCACTCTCCCTTGGGGGAAAGGCTCAGAGGCATGAGACAATGGCCACATGGGGCTGATAGAGCTGAGAGGTGCCTGTCTGAAGTCGCAAGGGCAGTGTCTCCAGGACTACTCTTCTCCCCCCTCGCTCTCAGCTTCCCTGCTTTCCTGCTTGACTTCCTCTCTGAGTGGCTGGGGGAATCCACAGGCTCTCTACCTTGCCTCTGGCCTCTCATTTCTGCCTGGTTGGGATGGAGATGTTCTGCCTGCCACCTGTCTGGTCTCCTTGGCTTTGGGGCCGGGACCCTTGCCCCCTTTCCTTGCTCAGTCAGGCCTGGGGTATACACTTGCTGGTTGAGGGGAGTGTCTGGTGTCTCGGATCCCTCAGATTTCCCCCTAGTCACCTTCAACATCTCAGGGCCCACGGTATCCTCGGGTGCTGTGGAGGCCCGGAGGGGAGGTGGCCCAGAAGAGTGACTGGGCCCCAGGGGTGACTGATTTGGTCTCTCTTTCCCAGGCACCTTGCGGCTTTTCTTCCCAGGGGTCTTGTATGCCTGAGCCATGGGATCTGGAGGCTGGCAGGCTGGCGGGGCCATAGGGCTTGGCTGGGAGCTAGCCTCCCTGTGTGGCCCGTGCTTCCTGGCTTTGTGCCGGCTTAGGCCTGCTCTGGAGCGGAAGCAGGCGGAACAGAGCTCGCAGGTCATGGGTAGCCCAGCTGGAGTCTTCTCTGTGGGCTCTGGCTTTTTCTTCGAGCCGCGGGGCCTCCGTTTATGTTCTTGGGGACTGAAAGGGTCCTTCTGGGGAAGATGAGGGGAGACACTGATACGGTGTTGGGGAGAGTCAGACCTGAAGTCCGGGGCTGTGCCGCTCTGACAGGCTACTAGGGCCGAGTGGAGCCCTGTGGGCGTGCCTCGGGCACAGGCTCTGGGTACCTTGGTCACATCACAGTGTCTTGCCCCAGGAGTTCCGGGGTTGTCCTGTTCTTTGCTGCTGGTCTCTGCTTCATCTTCTTGGCAGATCTGAGAGTCTGGTCCTGTTGGTCCCAGTGTGGCAAGGTCTATGGGCACAGCTGTAATCCTCTGGCCTTCCCTGCGGCTGGGGCAGAGTGTGCTGCTTTGGGACTCTGAAGAAGAGTCCTTGGAATATGTCCTTTCTGGGCTGCTGATGGATGGGACCCTCATGCAGTGGGGGCCTAGCACCCTAAGTCTCTCATCTGAATCTAGGTCATCTTTGGGAATGCTGCTCAGAGAGTCAGCTTTGACGGTCATTTTGGGGGAGCTGAGACCTGCTGGAGGAGGAGTAGTCTCATGGGCAGGAGATGTCCTCAGCTCTTCTTTTCCAGAATCTTCTAATGTTCTTACTGCTGTGCTTTTGGGGCTGTCCCTGTCAAGTATTACAGGGGCTGAGAAACTGATGGGACCCAGTGGGTGCGAGGGAGGGTCTCTGGAACTTCTGGCCCCTAAGAGAGAGTGGTGGGATAAAGTCTCTTCAGAGCCATAGTAGCTTGTCATCAGTGATGGAGGGGTTGCTAGGGGCCCGGCATCTTTGGTAGCTTGGCCATGACTGGCCTTTCCCAGAGGTGCTGAGACAGGATAGGCTGGCTGATGGTAGGGGCTGGGTAGGTCTCTGTAGGAGGAAAGTGCTGGTGGCCCAATAGGCTTGACTCTGGTCCCAGGGTCTTCCTGGGGTCGGGGCTCAAGGTCACAAGGAGTAGGCGTAGGTGGGGAGTTGGCTGAGAAGGCACAAGTGGCTAGGCCTCTATTGGAGGGATCTGGGCTCTCCTGGCTAAACAGCAGCTGTGGGCTGGCTGCCTTCTCTGGGCTTCTCTCAGCAGGCCCCACCTGGAGAGGGGAAGCTGTCAGGATGGAAACCAAGGATGTGCCGTCAGGGTGGGTGGGGCTTGTGGAAGGCAGTGCTTGATTCCTAAGGCACCGGGCTGCTCTGTTCCCCTGGCATGCCCCTCTGCCCCTGGTCGGCCTAGCTTGCAAATGGGCACTGGCCTTGGTGAGTGTGTCTGGGTTCCCCAGGCTCCTCCAGTTATGTGACCGAAGTCTGTTGGCTTGACCTTGGCCCTTGGTCTTTTCAGAGTGCCCTAGTGAGCCCAGATGTCCATCTGCCTTGAATCTCAGCTTCTTTTGGGTGTCTGTAGGAAGAGCTGACACCTTTACAACCCCTGAGGAACCCTCTCTCACACAGGTTCCTCCTGTCACTGAGGGGTCCCCAGGCTGAAGGTCCTGGACGTTGTCTTCATGCTTGGCTTTAGCATCCAGGAGCAGAGGAAAGGAGCAGCAGACCGGATCCTGGGGCCTCTGTCCAAGGTGGGCATTGGGTACCCAGGCAGGATCTGGCAAGGGATGGGACCAAACCCTACCACTCTGGAGGGTGGATAGAGAGGCTCCTGCAGGTGCAGACTCACCCTTAAATCCAGAGTCCTTTGCAATGGGGGTGGTAAGCACAACTCCCATGGGACTCACTGCTGGGCCCTCAAGGTGTCCTTCAGAGTCATGGCTGGGACTGGCACTTGGAGGGGAGGTGATACCCTCATCAGCCCTAAGCATCAAGTTGGGTTCTAGAGCCATATGGACATCGGGGCTGTCGAATCCTTCCAGTGCAGGGGAATGTGGGTAGGTCCCCTGGGCCTCACAGGGATCCAGAGAACGCCCTCTTGTGTGTTTACTGGGAAGCAGCATGGCATTCTCCTGTTTCCCAGAAGCTTCATTTTTAGAAAACAAAAGCTCATGGTTTGGGCAGTACCTGGCTAAACTCTCAGCGTGTAGAAAGGGTGCCCGTCGCTTGTTGGGGTCAGGCAGATGGCCACTTAGGGGGACCTGACTGTCCGTGTTGGAGACGCAAGTCTCCTGCACTGTCCGAAAACTGAGGCTGAAACCTGCAGGGCTGAGAGGAGCCCCAGAACCTGGGTCTTCCTGGGTACCTGGGGGAGGTGCTGCCTTTCCTGTGCGGCAGGAGGCTAGGCAAGGCCATTGTTTCTGGGGGGTCTCGAGGGCCCCTTCCTGCTGTGAACTTGATCCCTCAAGACCTGTAAGGTCGGTTGCTGAGAGGGTGTCCCTGTGGGGTGAGGTGGCCTGAGGTGTGGGCAGTGGAGAAGCCTGCCTTGGGCTTGGGTCCATCCTGCCTTCACGAGCAGCTTCCTCGGGCTCTCCCAAGGCCCTCTGTAGGCCCTCTCTGCCTTGCAGTTGGCTTTCTAATTCAGTTACCAATCTTTTGATCTCCAGGTCATCCTCACACAGACTGTTCATAAGGGCAATGCTGCATTCACTTCCCTTCTCAGGCATAGGGGGAGGGCTGAGGGGCACCGTCTGGTCAAAGGGACACTTCTTGCCAAGTGCTAGTCCCTTGGAGAGGTCGGGAAAGGGGCCGGGCAGCACTGGAGACACTTCATCCAGCAGCAAGAATGGTGGGTACAGAGGATCTGTCAGAGGTTTTTTAGGGAGAGTGTCGGTACACCCCATTGGTACGTGGGCAACCCTGTCTGTAGACAAGCTGTCATAGAGTGGTGGGTCAAATCCATCCTCAGGCAGCCCTGCAAAAAGGGATGTGGACTCCAAGGTCAGTGGTGAATGCACCTTGCCCGAGTCTGTTTCAACTGGGTAGGGTAGATTCTTTGGTGGTGCTGCCTCAAGGGTCTCCATACCGTCCTGGCCAAGGTAGCAGCTGCGGGCAGGCGATGTGTCTGTTGCTAAAGGCAACAGATCTTCAGAGAAGCAGTTAGATGGATCCTTGGATCCAAGGAACAAGTCACAGGGGGTGTCATTGTTAGGCAGGGGCCCTCTTTTGGCAGCTGGACACCCTATAGATACAGAGTTTCTGTCACAGTGGTCAGGGTCACAACCAGGACCAGAATTCTTGAAAACCAGGATGCTGGATTCAGTGTAGAAAGTATCTGCCACCTTATCAGTGGGTACCAGGCACCCTCCAGGCTGGGAAGCAGAGGAGTCCTCTCTGGCATGCAAACTGGGGGACTTCATGCATCCAGATGTACCCAGCAGACAGTCTGCGTCTGGTGCTGGCATGCTCCTTCCTGACAGTGTTTCAGGGTGGCTCCTCAATGATATGGGGCTGCCAGTCTGGGGGGGCACTGGAGCAGCAGGTCTGGGGCTCTCCCCACCACAGCCAACTGGAGAACCGGACCTCTCTCTGAGTTCTGTGGTGTCAGGGTGTAACTTGGCAGCAACTTCAGTCTTTTTGGCCTCCTGGGGGAAGCCCAGGGCTACATGATTTTCCTCTTGGGTCTTGGTGGTGGTGAGGACCTGTGGGGCATGTTTCGGGGTTACCGTGGGGTGATCAGTGTGCTCAGGGCCTCCTTCCACAGGAGCATCCAAGCTCTGCAGCAGGCTGTGTGTCCGCTCTGGAGTGGGGGGTTCCCTGTGCTCCCCTGCCTCCTGCCTCATGACCTTTCTTGGGTCCTGGGCCAAATCTTCTTTCTTCCTCTTCTTGCCTCGGCGCCACCGCTGGCGGCTGTGGCGGGAACAGCCTTGGGCAGGACCCCCTGAATCCTGCTGCTGCATACCAGCCTCCTCCTCAGATTCAGAGACACAGCCTTGCCCCTTGAGCCCGCCCTTCTGGGTGCTAGGTGGCTTTGCCGTCAGCGGGGGGACACGGGAGACCTGGCCACGTGGCGTCTGCCTCCTGTGGCACCTGTTTTTCTGCTGCACTATCTTGTGGATGAGCTCCTTGCTCCAGGAGCCACTCCGCCCCTTCCTTTTCTTGAGGTCCTTCCCGGAGGGTAGGTGCAGGTGCTTGGAGCTCCTGGTCTCTTTAGAGGTGGCTCTGGGGATGCTGTGGTCTGCGTGGCTCTTGCGAGCCTGACTTCTGCGGTCCTGGGGCTCAGCACCGCAGCCCTTCTTCCTCGGCCTTAGGCAGATGGCTCTGGCAGGGTTGTTAGAACCCTTGGTCACACCTGGATCTTTCCGAAACAACTTGAATCGCTTCCCTCTTCTCTGCTGCTTGATCAGGGTGGTTGCATCGGCCTCTGCAGGTGCCAGGCCCAGGGAGCGGGTTTTGGGCCTGTTTCGGGCTGGGTAGCCCCTGTCTCCAGTGCAGGGAGCTTGAGGTTCTGGCACGGCAGCTCTGGATGGGAGCTGGGGCTGGGTACCATTTTTGGGAACTGCTCCTGCCTGGGTGTTGAGGGGATGCCCAGCACTGGGCCCCCTGCAGCCTGAAGGCTCCTCATCAGCAAAGACATCAATGAAGCTGCTGTCTATCTCAGGGTTGTCTGACTGGTACTCCATGCCATTCAGTGCCTCGGTGATGAGCCTGTCCAGCTTGGCATCATCTTCCATGTCCAGGTCCGAGGTGGGGAGTGGGAAGGGGGCGACAGCCAGGCCAGGCAGGAAGCTTGTTCTCAGGGAGTCATCTTTGCTGTCCCCCTGGTCATCTCTGGTTAGCAGGAAGGGAGCGGCTTGGCTTTGTTCAAGCAAGCCTGAGTGTGTGTCGGTGGGTGCCTTTGAGGTGGTGGTGGGTGTGGGGAGCCTTGAGGGCTGCAGGGAGCCATCCTTGGTCTTGGCTAGCAGCAGGCTGCAGAGTGGCCTGTGTTCCAGGAAGGCTGCCAGGCTGCTGTAGTTACGATCACACTGTCTGCAGGTCAGCAGTACGTCCAGCTGGTCCAGGCTGGCAGTGCTCAGGGAGAAGTGCTGGGCAGAGTATGGCGGTGGCTCTGGAAGAAAACCCTGCAACCTGTCCCCGCCCAGTGAGGGGCTCTTGTGGGGGAAGGCGGCTCCCTCCAGGCCCTTGAAGGCATCCTCAGCTCCTGGCCCCTCTGTGGGGAGAGGGAAGGCTTTGGCCGACTCTGACTGGTAGTGTGCAGGAAGGGCGCGTGTGGGCTCTGGGGAAGGAAAAGGGCTGCTGGTCTCCTGGGAGGGAGCTGGGGGCAGGAAGAAGGAGGAGGACCTGAGGGTTCCCGGTTGCTGGCTGTCTTCAGAGCTGGGGTTAGCTGGGCTACCGGACGGTGGTGACAGGGATGAGCAGGTGCTCCCGCTGGCTGTGTTGGTTGCAGGTGAGGGAAGAGGAGACTCACTGGGAGAGGCTCCCACCACCCTGTTGGGTGGGGGCCGGCTGAGGGCCCCTTGGGGTGACACCTGGGGTTGGGTTCCCCCAAAGAACAGGGGCTGGGTCCTCCAGAGTCCTTCAGTCCACCATAGGCTAGCAGCCTTGGGGAACTGTTTGGCTGACCTGGGCTGCTTCTGGGAGCAGACAGTGTCTCCCTAGGCCTGGGGATTGTATTCAAAGCACTCAGGGCTCCCTGGCTATCCCCCTGCCACTCAGAAGACTCCTGGGGGAATGTCAGTTGGCTCAGTACTCCCATCTGGTGGGAATTTGGCCCAGGGGTTGTAAGCACCGGGGGCCAGGGCACGGGGGGACTCTGGGGGAGGCAGAGCTGCTGGCTTTCAAAGAAGGCAGTCTTGACAGCAACTGCAGGGCCCAGGGAAGATGTGGGGTAAGGAGCTGCTGTGGAATCCCACAGCTGGGGCAGATGGGTGGTGGGTGGTGGCCCAGAGGTGGGCAGCTGTGTATCCAGAGGTGCTGGGCTAGTACCCACCCCATTAGCTCCATATGCCTGCCCTGGAAAGTGCCTCTGGGGTGGAGGATTTGGAGGAGGCCTGGGGTTTCCCAGTCCATCACGAGTGGGAGAGAGCCCTTCAGAAAGGCCTTTGGTCAAGCTCTTGTGCAAACTGTCATGGAAGGGGCTTGGAACCAAGTGAGCAGCACCAGATGGGGAGAGGGCACCTCCAAGATCACTGGGAATGTTGGTTCTCTGTGATTGGCCTGGGTTGCAGGGCAGGGATGAGTAGGCAGGGTTTGTACCCAGGGCCTCCTCAGACCATGCTACCAGGGGCTGGTGGAAGGTGAACAACTCTGTCTCAGCTGCCTGCTCATGTTGGGCCATTTCTATAGGAAAGGGGTAGGGTACAGAGACCCCCTGGGGGCTGCTAGGCCTGCTGCCTTCAGGGAAGGGCTTGGGCTCTGCAGAGGGGACCCCAAAATTAGCACCTGGGAAGCTGTTTTCAGCAGCAGGAGGCCAGGAGTTGGTCCCAATGGCCTGGAGGTTAGGGCCAGAGGCAGGCCTATGGGGGCTGGTGCCACTGCTCTGGGGGGCCCTCTGGGGCAAGGGCCCGGGGGTGGCACTTGGTGAGGTACCGTTGGTGGAGGTAAAGCTGGAAGGGGCACCCTGAAAGCACCTTTGGGAGCTATTCTTTTCTGGGGAAGGCAGGGTCTCAGACCTTGGGATGCTGGGCCTGCGGCGGGCTCTGGTCTTTTGGACCCGGGGAGCCTTGGTTTCTGACACCTGGGGGGCTTCATGCTGCAGGTCTTTAGGTGGTTCATCCTGGATGCATCTGATCCTTGAAATGCTTAGGCCCTGGAGTGGCGGGTCCATCCTGCTCTCCATCCTGCTGGCCAGCCATGAGTAAGCCTGCACACAGCTCTGTCCTGCTGGGGCCTGGGTTCTCAGTAGCAGGTGCTCTTGTTCCACCTCTTTGGCCTGAGCTTCAGGGGAACCTTGGGCCTGAGCTTTGTTGCTGTCATCTCTCATGCTCTGGGTGGCCCTGCTGGCAGAGTCGCGGTCCTTGCAGGGATGCTGAGAAGGACACCCTAGGCTGCTGGCAATTTGGCAGGGCTGCAAGTCTCTGGGCAAAGTTGGGGGCCGCTCTCCTGGCATGGCCCTGCCGTCCTGGGTGCTAGGAGGATGCAGTGGTTGGAGGAGGAGCCCAGGTAACGGGCTGGGTGGCCATCCTCACCCCCTGGCGGGGCTCAGGGAAGCCTATTCTCATGGTCCTGTGTGGAGCCTGCAAGGAAAGGACACACATGAGTTGCAGGTTCATGGTGGCTGGGATCTCCTCGGCGGGGCAGGGGGGGGGGCGCAGGACAGGGAGCCCATGCTGGACTCTGTAGCCTCTGTGGAGGCTGTGTCCGGGCCAGAAGCGGCAGACACTTATGTGGCTGTCACTAAAGCCCTGTCTCAGAAAAGACAGGCTGACTGGCTCGGACAGTAGGATCTCTGACAAATGGAGCCAGAATAATACTAGGAGGGTATGGAGAAAAGTGGAGGGAGAAAATGGGAAAGGGAGAAGGGTCTGAATATCATAGATGTCCACTTAGGGCAGGCCTGTCCCAGAGCTTCAGGGTAGATGGAGTTCCAGTGTCCACCAGCAGTGGGCAGCATACCTGTCATGCTGGGTAGCAAGCCCACAAGCCCAGAGAACAGGGTAGGTTTGGTGGTGGTGGTAGAGGGGGTGGTTTCATCCTTTGCCACATCTAGGCTCCTCTTCAGCCTTCCCACCTAGAGGAGGGTCTCCTTCCCTTCTCTGGACCTCACTGCCATGGGCAACTGGGTCTTTGGGAAGGGCTTGCTTGTTGAAGGATTACATGATGGGGTTGATGGTGGTTATACCCACAATGTACTTCTGAATGTGACTCCTTCGTCCTCACAGGTGCTCAGACAGTCAGAATTGCTTCTGTCACCTCTGATCGTGGGTGAGAAACCCAGACAACTTTCCCAAGGCCTCACTGCCCTCCAGAGGGACACCTCCTAGTCTTTTGCAGCACTCAGCCACATCACACCGGGCCCAGAGACTCCCAGGGGCTGGGTGGCAGATGTGGGAGCACAAGTAGCAGGGTCCCTCATAACCCTCTACCTGATGGGTGACACTGCCATCTAAGAACAGGAGCCCTCGAGGAGGCTGAGGAGGGGGTGGGGCACTTAGTTGAGCCCCTTGGCTTCAGGAAGGCATAGTAGGGCAGAACTGAGCTCCAGTGGTGGGTGGGTGGTGTAGGCCCCTCTACCACTCTGAGCCCTAGCCGCTACATACTCCAGGAGCTGCCAGAGCTGAAGGTCCGCTAGGTCCCAGGGGCCCCAGGTGATGCTGCCATTTACTCTGCTCAGAGGATGTTTCAAAGGCCTGTTAGCTCCAAATGGCCTGGCTCAGGTGAAGGCTCTTGGGGACCCAGCTAGCACCCCCAATTTCTGTCGGAGATGGAGACAGGAGAGGGTGTACTGGGGTCGAGGGAGCCTCAGGGACAAGGCACCTCCTCCAGTCAGTGGTGATGGCTCCCCTCACATACCTAGGGATCTGGAGCCCCTCACTGGGTTTCTGAACACTTGTCTGAGGAACAGGACCCTCTTGGCTGCAAAGAGAGGGGACACTGTGTTAGAATTTGGGGTGGGTGCTGTCTCCTCCAGAGGATCCTCGATTGGTCCCTGTGTGAGTGGGGAGCCCCAGGGAGCTTACTGCTCCTCTCCAGTGTGTCTTGAACAGAGAGAGTAGCTGACAGCCCACTGGCGGGCTGAGCGGTGCAAGCCACTGTGCGCCCCAGGAGTCGTCCGATCTGAGGCTTCCAGCCTGCCCACTGCCACGGTTCCATCTGTCAGCCCAGAGAGCAAGTCTCCAAATCAGCATTCCCACCGTGCGCTCTGCTCCCGAGCAAGCCTCTGCTTGGCATCTTGCTCCTTGCTTGCTGCCACTGCCCATGAGTCTTGGTGTCCACTTGCTCCAGCCACTCCACATAGAGACCCCGTTAGTTTACTCCTTTGTGCCCTGACGCGGCTGCCTCCAGGTCCAGATCCCTCAGGGATGCTGGGCAGCCTCTGCACATGGTCAGGTGACCTGAAGGAGCAGCTTGTGGGACTGCTGATTTGAAGAGATGCTGTCAATGTGGTTTTAAATACAGACAGGGGCTGCCGAGATGTACAGCAAGTAAGGGTACTTGCCACCACGCCCGATAACCCGGGTTTGGTCCCTGGAATCCACGGGGTAGAAGGAGAGAACTACTCCTACAGAAGCTGTCCTCTGACTGTCACACGAGCACAGTGGCATGTGGTCTGCCCCAAACAAACCAACACAACACATAAATGGAAAACATGTAACAGTCAAGCACCCTTTGGCCGCCTTCCTGCAGCCTGGACACATCGGGATGGCCTTGCTGGCAATGGGGGCTCTCCTGCGCAGGCCATACCAGCTCTGACTGCACACTTGGCGCATGACATAGAGTGACTGTCTGAAGAGAAAACCTGGCTAGGAGCTGAGGCCTACCATGTGAGGAACCACCTAGGCATGGCCCTGGCCCCAGCCAAGCCTCTGATGAGACTGTGACCACCAAAAACATTGGGTTGCAACCTTGTGGGGACTCAGAAATGACCAGGCCTAAGGACCTGTCTCAGACTGCTGATGCTGGGGTTCCAACTCATAGCTGCTCCATGATGCATGCCCAAGAGGGGCACATACTCCACACAGCCGCAGACTTTAGAGGTTTGGCTGAGGCCTTTTTCTGAGATAGGCAGCAGAGGCTGGAAAAGGTGGAGACTGGTACGAGGCTACGAAGAACTCTACCCAACATCCGTCACCTGTTATCCATCCATCCATCCACCCATCCAGCCACCATCCATCCATCCATCCACCCAGCCACCTCTGATCTATCCATCATCCATTTATCCACCATCCATCCATCTATCCATCCATCCATCCATCCATCATCCATTCATCCATCTGTTCATCATCCATCCATCCATCCATCCATCTATCCACCATCCATCCATCTATCCACCATCCATCCATCTATCCATCCATCCATCCATCCATCTATCCACCATCCATCCATCCATCTATCCATCCATCCATCCATCCATCTATCATCCATTCATCCATCTGTTCATCCTCCATCCAGCAGTCTGTATCTGCTGTGCCAGGCAAGCATGATGGATGATTGATTTGTGGCCTTCAGCTTAGTACAAAGATAGCCAACAGCTATAGATGAGGGGAAATAGGGGCTCGGAGAGGTCTTTCACTGCCCAAGATGACACGGAGGGAACATTGCCAAGCAGCGATGCAAATGCAGGCAGCATGTGTCCTTGTCTCTCTTGGCACCAGCAATGCCTGAGGTCCCTGTCTCGGCACCTGGATTCTTATTCTTTCCATCCTGGCTGGTCCCAAGTTCCTGAACAGTGCTGTCTTCACCTGTTCAGTCAGTGACAAAACTCCATCTACCCTGTCCTTGGTCTTTGTGCCCACATTCTGCTACCAGCACCCCAGGACCGGAGCGTGGGCAGCATGAACAGGGTTCTCCCTGCCTGGGCTCCTGGCAAAGCCTCTCAGTGCTGTTGCATTGGTGTGGGTTTCCAAAGGCGAGGACCCCTTTGAACTAGAGGAGAGATCCAAATTCCAGATCCCCAGCTGGCCTCAGCACCCTGGAGGGGCGGGGCATTTCTTTTCTCGAAAAGCCCGTCAGCAGCCCCCGTCAGCAGCCCCTCTCAGCTGCCGGGACGGGGCTGCGGTTGCCATGTCTTGACGTTCCTTTCAAAGATTCCCTTTTCCTGTTTCTTCAAACGCTGCCGCTTTCCTTACAAACTGTTAACCCGAGCACTCAGATAAACCTCTGGAGGTAAAATTATATCTGAGATGTGGCCCAGAGGGTGCGCTTAAGAATACGCTGCACATTATCAGCTGCATTTATCTTAATTACTCTGGGGAAAGTAGAGGCAGGCATTGGAAAGGGGCTGGGAAGCAAGGCCTGTGCTGCCTTATCGGGGTGCATATTTGAGATCCTTTAGCAGGAGGGAGATAACGGAGTGGGGGGCAATAATGCCGTCCAAGATGACAAGGAGGTAGCAGTAGGGAGACAGCATTCCTGCTTGAAGGCAGTGCCACACTGCTGTCCGGAAAGCTAAGAGCTGTCCTGGGTCAAGACCAGGTACTGGCCACCCTCTCCTCATCCCTTTGTGCTTCAGAGGCGTGATGCCGGCCCCAAAAGGGGGTGCTTTGCTTACCCAGATTCCATACATCAGCTGTGTACAACACTGCTGGCGCTTTTTATTCAGTGACTTTGCGCCCAGGGTCCTCAGCTGACCGTACACCTTCCCAGGACCAGCCTTCAGATCAGGGGCAACCCCTCTAGGAAGCCCTCCTTGACCAGAGTGAGTGCTGGAAGAAGCCAAGGTCATGATGGGCTCTGCAAGGCCCATGCAATCAGGCACCGAGGAGCATAGGGCTGAGCCTGTCTAGAGGTGCCCAATGGCAAGGCGCATGTGCTCTGGCACGCAGCATCTCCCCCGCTTTGTCTTTTTCAAGACAGGGTTTCTCTGTGTAGTCCTGGCTGTCCTAGAACTCATTCTGTAGACCAGGGTGGCCTCGAACTCACAGAGATCCGCATGCCTCTGCCTCCCGAATGCGAGGATTAAAGGTGTGCGCCACCACCCCCTGGTCCACAGCTCACATCTCACTGTCAGAACCGAGCTTAGCCCCTGTGCTGTTTCCCACTGCCATCTCGAGCACCCGGAGATCCAGGGCTCTCGAAGCGAGGAGGCCATTGTGGGCCCTGCTCTAGGACAGATACAGACTGGGCTCTAACTGGAGTGGACATCTGTTCACCGAGGAGGCTGCATCTGCCTTCCACAGCTCCGGCACATGGAGCGGCAGCCCCGGTGACTTCATGACCCTACTGGCTGCAGTGTCTGGCTCTAGGTGGTCTTATCTGGGGCGATGAGAAGAGCCTGAGGCTGGGCCTAGGCGCGCAGTAGGATGCCTGCATGGTGCCACACACAGTCTCACGATTTGGTCTGTGACACGGTGAGAGGGTGGACATGGGGTGGCCTGGGCTGTCTCCCACCTTCTTGTAGGCTTGGGGTGTTTCCAAGCCAGGGCACTGAGGAGGGGGCTGAGGCTGCCTGTGGTGAATGACAGGGGGAAGTATTTGCAGCCCCTAAGAGTCACCGGTCTGGAACAATGTGAGCTGGTGATCACCTGTCCTGACTCCTTCCCAAGGTCCACACTGGCAGTATATGGGCAAGGAGATGTGTCCCAAGGACGGAGGGTAACACGCTCCCTGGGGAGAGCCTCTGGTTCTCCTGTTGCAGCTCATTCCTGATCCTGTCTACCTTTTTTCAACTAGGAGTGATTCTAATTTTGTTTCCTTAGGACCTAGGGTCAGCAGAGGCTGGAGGAAGTTGAGTGGCGGCCAGGTGGGAAGGCTGACACCGCTTAGGGTTACACATTCGCCCTGGCTCCAGGAAGAAAGCCAGTGCTGAATGACCGCGTGTGGAAAGCCCTCTCCAGGCGATTGGTCATGGGGCAGACATGAAGTCCCTGCTGCAGCCGTACGCATGGAAGCGGGTACCCATTTCTCAAGGACAGATGAGAAGTTGAGTCTCAGAGTTGAGTGTGGGCTCCAGGTCACATAGCTGTCACACTGGCTGTGTTCACTTCTTCAGCTTTGTTTACTCTCAGGCTCTCTCTACCTTTACTGCCTCTTATTAGCTCAGCAGTTCTCAACCTGTGGGTCACGACCCCTTTGGCCGTCAAACAACCCTTTCACAGGGGTCACCTAAGACCATCTGCATATCAGGTATTTATATTACGATTCATAAGAGCAGCAAAATTATAAAGTAGCAACCAATGTTATGGTTGAGGGGTCACCACAACATGAACTGTATTAAGGGGCCGCAGTACTAGGGAGGTTGAGAGCCACTGTGCCAGCTCCTGGACAGTCTGGTCTCACCTGCACTGTGGCCACAATCCCAGGGACTGTCTGCAGAGAGAGACTGAGGGGCCAGATCCCCTGCTACTGGGTTGGGGAACATAAGGAAGGTCCTGACCGCTGTGGGAGGCAGTCTGCACCCCTCCCCATGGCTGCATCTCAGCCACCCTGTGGCTCAGGCCCAATTTAGGGGTCTTGGCCTCAGTGTGCTCAGTTCTAACACGGGTGTGGTGCTTCCATGGCATGGAGCCCTCTGGATGGGATGCTCCGAGCCACACCCAGCTGCTGCCCGTCTGTCCTCTGGGCCTGGCCCTGGTGGATCTGGCTGAGGTTTGAGAGGCCAAGGGGAGGCAGTGGGTGGGCCTAGGCTTGGCTGCCAACAGGAATGGTCCATTCTTTGTCAGGGCTCCAGCTCAGCATTGGCCCCAAGGCCTAGGGTGTCTCTGGATTGCTACCACTTCCATCTTTTCTAAGACTCTGCTGCTGTTCCTCACTACTCAGGTGAGGAACAGGCTCAGAGAGGGCAAGTGACTCTTCCAAGGCCACTGAGCAGAGCGGAGGCCTCTGAGGACAGGAACTTCCTTGCGCCTCAGAGCAGTAATCTTCCCAGTAGTAGCTGTCCTTCTCAAGGTGATAGGGTGCCAGTCAGCTGGCCCACTGTTACTGGTGTGATTGCTGGGCAGCTGGGACCTAGAGACCTGGCTTGCTCTTCTACATAGATTGACTACTTCTGGGGACATCTCTGAGTGTCATTCTCCATGGGTGGGTAACCTCATCTAAAAAGACCATTTGGGCAGGTGGAGGCTAGCCGTGGGTAGTCCAGGCTTGGTCCCTGTCCTTTGCCAAGGCTCCTCCTGCTCAGCTATAGCCAGCACTGGTCTCAAGTCCCAAGATGCCACATGTGGCCTCTGACCACAGTAGCCTGGGAAGGTGGGGGCAGCACGCCCTGACTCTGAAGCACCTGCTCAGAGCTGACTCACCAGGATGTCCTCCTCAGATGGCCCACAGCAGTGACAGAAGGCCCAGTCTGGGAGCGCAGAGGAAGCCTTATGGCCTCCCATACTGGCTTCCCATTGCAGGGCCTGCCCACTGTCCCCTCCCAGTGGCCTCCGTGGCTTCCGAGCCTGCTGAGTCGCGAGGGCCTGTCTGCCAGACTCCTAGGTGCTCCTGCCTACTGGCTGCCAGACTCTCCTCTTTGGTGTGCTCTTCCTGGAAGTCATGCCTCTTACCCATGACTCCTGGCAGCTCTGCTCCCCTGGACAGCTCACATTCATGAGCAGGAATCCACTCTGTGCGCTCCTTCTGCCCTTCCTGTCGGGGTCTGAGGTTCCGGGGACTCCTCCCCTCAGAGGCCACCTTCCGACTCAGGTACACAGCTCAGCTGGTTCGCCGACTCTGGGAACCCCGTTCTTTGCCCTGAACTCTCTCCGTATCAGGTGGCTACTACCATGTTCATCGCCCTGATACTGGCCTCCCAACGTCCATAGCCAGGCCTGCTAGACTGAGCAAATGCACACATGCCTACAAATCCACCCCACCACTTCAGGACACCCCAGGACCGTCCCCTACATGTGGACAGGGTGAGCTGTCACCATGTCCTTTCTCCCAGGCCTACTTTACATGGTCCAGAGCTCCCTCTGCCAACTCTTCTAGTTTACCACATCCCTCCCAGTGCTGCTCCACCCAGCCTAGAACTCGCTGTCTTTGTGGCTCCTCTGCAACCTGGGGCCCAGAACCCTAGGCAGGCTGGATATCCCAGCCACCAAGGTCTGCAATGCCGTGAGCCACTGAAGGGCTGCTGTCAGAGGGAAGGAGGCGACCGCAGGCTGGGTCCGTGGGGCTGCGGGTGTGTCCTGCCTCCTGTCATCATCTCCAGGGACCCTCACCTCCCTGGCACTGACCTTCGCTGGGTGACTGAGCTTTGCAGTCTCTTCCTTGCAGAACTGTCAGCCTGGCTACCTGTTCTTCCATCACGTGCTGAGAGCTGACATTTCTGTGTAGTATGCACAGCTGAGTCCCCCAGGCCAGAGACACTGCTTGGGACAAAGGACACGGCCAGCATCTGCTGGAGGAAAGGAGTGTGAGGGATGTCCCACCTGCCACTGGGGCTGTGGGGATGTCCAGAGTAGGCTGTCTGCATCCCTGGGCCTCCCTCTCCCCAGGCCCTGCTGGGTCAGTGGGTGTGGTGGCAGCCGGACTGCTGGTGGCTGTCGGGAAACCGAGGATAGGGCAGGTGTCCTGATTTTTCCGGAAAAGTCAGAAATCCAAGTTTAAAATGAAATCTCCCCATTTTAAAACCTGGCAATGAATTCACCTAAAACCAAATGACGACTGCATGGGCCGAAGCGGTTGGCCAGAGTCAGCCTGCAGTTTGCAGTATGTGAGCTTCCTTTGGGCACGCAGGTCCAGCTGTCCCCGCCCGAGCTGATTCTCACCCCTTCGCGCACTCTCTCACCCATGCATCCAATCACTCATTCACACGCTCGCCTGCTCACTTGCTCGCTGGTTCACGTCCTCTGCTTGTTATGCACACATTCACTAATTCGCTCCTCCACATGCTCATTCACGTACACACTCACTCATGCACACAATTCATTCACGCACTCAATCCAGGCTGCCCCAGGGCTGGGACATTGCTGTGGCTGAGACTGACTGGTCTCGCTGGCCCAGTCGGGATACCCCCAGAGTATCCTCCTGGGGTTTAAGAGGGGTGCCACATCCTGGGAAGTTCTAAGGACTTTCACAACCACTACTGGGGCAGGAAGTCCTGTAGTGGAGTCGTACACGTAGGCTGCCCACGCAGCGGAGCTCAGAGGGGCTCGGCAGTGTGCCCAGAGACACACAGAAGGCTGCAGAAGTGGCCCTGAGAGGTGAACTTGGGGGCATGGCAGGGACGAGGGGAGACAGGCTGTGTAGCCCATAAGCCTGGGTCTGGCCAAGCTGCCCACAGCTCAGGCTAGCCCTGTTCTCTGCTATGTAAGTCTCTCCACACAACCAGTTAGTAAATATCTCTGATTGCAGCCACACAACCTGTGTACGCAACTCCTGCTTCAACCAGCTCTGTCTCCAGGGCACTGGCTTTTTCCCTGCACCCAGGAATCATATGCAAGACACGGGAACATGGCACATGTACAGCACGGTCTCCTGCACCCACCACGGTATCCTGCATGACCAGGTCTACTTATCCACGCTGTGAGTCTCCCTCCACACCACGGGGTTTCCTCATCCCTTCCTCAGGGTCTCTGTCTCCCTCCTTACCATGGGGTCTTCCTATTTCTATCACAAGGTCACCCCTCCCCACTGGGGTCTCCAGCCTGCATCTCTGCTGTGGGTCCTGCTGGAGCCACAGATTGTACAACTAGGCCCTGGTCTCACACGCTCACTCTGGCTCTGTAGGGCTCTTCAAGGCCCTGTGACCACCCCACTTTTGCAGGTGAAGAAACTGAGGCACAATGAGGCCAGGGCTTTCCTCACCCAGCACACTGACCTGAAGTCTGGGTCCCCAGCTCCAGGTCACATCTCTGTGGTCACAGGCCATGTGACCACTAACGCAGAGGGACCTAGCTGGGATGCCCTTCGCTGGGCTCAGCTCCAGCTCACAGCAGTCGGCTACAGAGGGGCCCATTTGAGGGAAATGGGGTGCTGCTGAATAATGCTAACATTCATTCCAAGGGCAGCTCCGTGGCCTGCAGGGTTGTTGGCTGGGGCCAGCACGGCTCCTTTCCTCTCCCCCTTGTCCTTTCTCCCCTCCCTCCTGTTCGGCCTCTATTTCTTTTCTGTGGTGTTTTCCTCTTCTAGTTGGAGGGTTTTTGCTGGGATGGGGTGCACAGAGGCTTGGGAGTTGGGTGAAGACGGTGGAACCTAGCTTGAGTCCCAAATGGAGAAGGCCCCAGATCAGAGGACAGGGTAGTCTCAGAAGCCCATGAGATCAGGAGCAGGCCAGAAAGGGACAAGGCATTCTGGAAGGGGTGAGGAATTCAGTTTGGTGCTTTAGAAATCACTGCAGGATGCACGTCTAGTCAGCTGGCATCTGAGGCTGTCCCTGCAGAGGCCCACTGAGGCAGCTCCCCCTTACCCTTCAGTCCTCTCATCCCAACTTTGTTTTTACAAAACTTGCACTCTCTCTGCCCAAAAAGTACCAACGCAAGCTTAGTGAAGGTGATGCAGATATCACGGGCGTTTCCAAAACAAAGCTGAAGAACGAGCCTTAGGTGGGGAGCTTCCTGACGGTAAGTCACAGTGAGCCTGTAACTCCCGTTCTCTTTCCGAAGGGAAGTGAGTACAGGGAGGGTGGCAGTGTCCTCCGAGAACCCTTGTCACCAATCCTGGTCTCACAGCACGTGGTGAACTAGAAGAGGCAGCGAGTATCACACACGTGCTAACACCAAATGCACATGCTCAGTGGACTCCCACAGCCTGAGCCCCTTCACATTCCCAAGGCACTGCCACATCCAACTCCTGCCTGTGCCGGCTGTCTAGCTGTCCAGGACGTGACAAGTCCCTTGTCACTCAGCTAGACCCTTCCACAAACCAAGTGGGCTAACTTCAGGGCTGTGACATGGGCCCTGTCTCAGGAGGTCTCACCAGCCTAGACCTGGGAACATCTTACCCCAAGGCCTGAGTCTCCAACACAGGGAGTGGGCAGCCACCTTGGGTTAGGGTGACGGAGGGATCCCAGATGTCTCTGCACCTGCAGCCGATGGGCTCGCTGCTCCGGGTATCCAAAGCCTGACACGCTGGAGGTGACGCCCTGCTGACCAAGACAGTAGCCCTGGTGGCCCATGTTCATGGACTCAGTCTCCACGGGAAGCCTGGGATGTGACGCATGACACGGACTGCATTTAACAGCCCCTGACGTGTGGCCCTGATGCCTGGTCTTCGTCAGCAAGGGCACTGAGTAGAGAAGAGGACCCTGTGCACTTGTGAACCTCAGGCCGTTCGTCCTTGTTGATAGGTGGTAGTTAAAGAGCAGGCTTGCCCTTGCTTGCTGTGTGACCACAGAGAGCTGTCTCAGCTTCTCTGAGCTTCATGTGCCACCTGCGAACAGGTCTGGAAACTGTCCTGCCTCTTAGAGTTTGTGGGAATGCATCGCTGAGCAGGTGACAGTTCTCAGTGATGCTGGCTGTGGCTTCCCCACATCTGTCCCATCTGTGTATACACATCTGTATATTCATCTGTTCCAGTTGCACTAGGATGGGCCTGAAAATAGAGTCGGTGTGGCTATGTAGAAAGTGATTTTTGGGGCCAGGGTGTAGGTGGGTGATCAAGTGCTTGCCTCACGTGAGTGAGGACTGGGGTTCCATCTCCAGAACCTGAGGGAAATACAAGGGGGTGATTTCACAACAACTGAGTCCGGGCTGCACACATGAAGCCCTTGGTTAGATTCTCAGAACTGCATTAAAAAACAACCAACCAACCACCCAAACAAACCCCAGTCGTGGTGGCGCACACCTGTAAACACACACACACACACACACACACACACACACAGTCTCATTAAGTACTAAGTTCTGGAGCTGACCTGGAACTCCCCCCGCCTCAGCCTCCTGAGTGCTGGGATTATAGGTGTGTGCGCCATGTCCAGCTCAAATTACAACAAGACCATGGCTGGGCTACGGTGGCGCTCGCCTGTAATCCTAGCGCTCTGGAGGCAGAGGCAGGTGGATTTCTGTGAGTTCGAGGCCAGACTAGTCTATACAATGAGTTCTCAACACTGACTTTCTTACTCCTGGGGTTCTGGGGAGGCAGCCACAGCCTCGTCTCGGCTCGGTGGGGCACGCCACATCGCACTAAAGGAGGAGACCCAGGTGGGTCGGTACAGAGAGAAGCTGCTGTGGTTTGGATCTGAAACTCCGCCGCAGACTCATACTTTGAGCGCCTAACCCAGCTATTTTGGGAAGCTCTGGGAACTCCAGGAGGCAGGGCCTGGCTACAGACATGGATCACTGAGGCAGGCCAAGCAAGGCTGCCTCTGCCTCTGGATCCTGTTGTGCTCTCTGCTTCCATGGGGATGTGAGCAGCCTCTGCTGCACATCCCCACTGCCATGAATGGAGCTGCCCGCCAGGCTCTCCTCACCACGACGGAAGGGAACCTTTTGCAAGTGTGATTCAAAATAAACCATTCCTTCCTGCAGTTTTTTTTTTTTTTTCCTGTCAGATATTGTGGTCAGTGAAACAGAAAAGCAACCAACACAGGTATCACTTCTGACTCTAGTCATGAAAGGCAGTCAGAGCCCTCAGAGGTGATAGTGCCCATGGTCTTCTCACCACACTACCCTCTGTGGACGCTTTAACAATATTTGGTGTCTTCTGCTGAACAGGGCACTGGCTGACAAAGGGCTAGCCCTGACCCTGCATGCAGCTCCTTCAGGGAAGGAGGGCAGCACCCAGCTGAGCAAATGCTACAAGGCACCCTCGGATAGAGGGTAAACTGAGGCACACACACAGGACCACTCTGAGAGTCACATGTCCCATGAGTATAAACACAGTCACGTGAGACACGTGTGCACACGCATGCTCACGTGGCCCCTAAAACATACCACATTGCTGCCCATTTCCTGTAGACAGCCCCCTACCTCAGAGAAGGGCAATCCCTGCGCATTTCACCTCTAGCTAGGCTGAGGTGGACTGGGTGGGTAATCAGCCCAGCAAGGCTCCCTGGCCACAGCACGGAGGCAGCGGGTCACTACGAGGGCCTTTGTACCTTCACATCCTGTGGAAAGCGCCCCTGGCTCCCCACCTCCCAGTTCCCACATCTCAGCTGGTTTTAATTAGTTTCCTTCAAAGTCCCCCAAAGCCATTCAGCCACGTTAGCGCTCTCCAGCTGCCAAGAGCTCTGGGGTGTGTCAGGGCGGGGGTCGGAACACAGGGCCACATGGAGCTGCAGGGCTTTCCTGCTTCTGGGGCCAAGAACAGAGGGCAGGTCTGGCCTGAGCAGGGGCAGGGGCAAGGGAGGGTCCCCCAGGAGGGGTCTGGGACAGGTCAGATGAGGCAGCCCCCCCCATCATGGAGGTGCAGAGGGATTGGCCTCTGGAGACCTCAAGATCTGTTGGCATTTCCTGGGGTGCCTCTAAGTCCCCTTGGAGTCTGCAGGTCCCGCAGAAGCTTCAGTGCTGAGGTCTTCTCTAGCGAGGTCCAGGGACCCAGGCTCCCTGGGTGCTGGGCGAGAGGGTAAAGGAGGCGGGTGGGGAACAGGCAATGCTGGAGACCCAGGACAATCTGAGAGCTAACAGCCACCCACCCCATGTTTGCCCTAGGCTCAGCCGGGGCAGGTGTCTTCTGCGTCTACTGAAGCCAGGGCAGTCTTTGTGGGCTTGCAGTGTTTTAAGATGGCTTGTGGCTAAAGCAAACATGTGCTGTGCCCAGGCTGCCAGGCTGCTGTCAGGGCTCGGGGCCAGGGGTCCTCCTGCTCGGCCTTCTTTCTTCCCTGGTACATCCTCATGGCCGTCCAAGGCCCTCTGTTGAGCACATGTGTTCTCCAATGCTTCACGTCTCTTCTGGGAGTTGTCTAATCCCTCCTCCCAGTCCATTCGGATCCCAAGACCACTGAGCACCTGGATGTAGCTGCACCTGAAGGCTCCCCATGGCCAGGCTGTTGAGCCAACAGTATGCTTTCTGCTAAGCCTACTAGGAGCTGCCCCCCCCCCCCCACCGCCCCGGTGTCTAACTAGCCTGAACCCACGTCGGGACCCACAGGTGGTCCCCTGGGAGCTCACTGCCATGCCCTGAGTCTGTCACACGTCCAGGTGGCTGTCCTGGGGATGAAGCCTCAATCACACCCGCTTGTCTGTGCCCCCTTTCCGCAGCTCCCCATTGTGCCCATACCCCACATCTACAAGCTCAGAAGGCTCAGGACACTTGTTAAGTGCGTTCGGCTTTGCTTTGGCCCGTGTGTGAGTGCTCAGGGACTCTTGTCTCAGAAGTCTCAGGTGGCTCCAGGGCCTGCCTTGGAGCTAGGGCAGGGTCTCCTCATGGTCCTCCCTCTCTCCAAGAGGCTGAGGAAAGGATAAAATCGCACAGCTGACCAGCTCACTCCGGTGGCTTGTTAGCACACCATGTCTGTCATGCCTGTCACCCGAAGGGCACCTGCTGCCTCAGCAGAAGGCTCTACAGTGATATGACCTCTTTCGGCAGTGTAGCCGGCACTTCCGAAGTTCTTTAACAATACAGAATGAGCAAGGGACACAAACTGACGAAGCCTGATGCCCAGCGCGTCATCACTGTCTGCCTGGTGGCTTGTGTGGGGCGTATGACCCCTCTATGGCTGCTTTTGCTCAAGTTTTAAAATGACCTATAGTAAAAACACAAGAACAACCATCTCTGGGAGTTCTGGCTGTTTCAGGAAGGATTTGGAATCGTCCCAGTCGAATCCTACTGGATGGAACCACGGTGACTCGGGTGTCAGCGTTTCCCTGCCTCCCATTCTCCTGAGACAGCAGCAGGTCTGCTGTGGGTGGGCCAGTGGTCACCACAACCAGCCTGTCTGATTTCACCTCAGTCGAGACATTCTTGTGCATCTCCAGGGACACATGTAAGACCTGCCCAGGGCCATGCACCACTACAGAGGGTTTTAGAGGCCACTGAACTGAGTTAAAACAGGAAAAACTTAGCCAGCTAGGATGTGGCATCAGAGACTGTTCTAGAGAAACCACGATGGTCACCTGCTGGACATACAGAGGAAGTATCCACTACACACACAGGAGTGCGTCCTTGGCTCACCATAGCCCAGGGCAAATCTGCACCAGGTAGGAAACTGGGGTGGTGGGGACCTTGTACAAGGTCAGCAGCTTGGCCCCTGTTCCTGTCTGGCCTCCTTTGTCCTTGCCGCCCTTCCTGGCCCCTCTCCTCTGTGTTCTCAGCTTTTGTAGCCCTCTTTATCACCACAGCTTTGCATTCTGATGTGTGGCTGGTACTTTCTGCTGCCATCTCCCTGGAGGGCAGGGCTTCCTGTACTCAGCCACAGACAGCCACTGGTCAGCAGACCCCTGGGGTAGCCTAGCAGAGTCAGTGTCCTTGGACTAGCCCTCCGTCTGTTTCCCCTCTGATAAAATGAAGCATTTAAGGAAAGCCCATCGAGAGATGAATCCAGCTTGGTGCAGGCACCATAACTGCAAAGGAGCCAAAGCCAGGGTAAATCTAAACTCACATAGAGTGAACTGAAGCAAGGGCACGTCCATATCCCTGGGGCTCCTCAGATGCAACATGGCCACATAGCACCCTCTCCCCACAGGCACCCAAGGCCACTCTTCCCCAAAGCCTTCCTCTGTCATACATGTGTGAGTCTGTGGTCCTGATGCTGCGTCTGCTCAGAACACAAAGACCCCAGCATGGACAAGAGCAAATCCTTAGCACATGAGGGCCGGGATGAATTTGTATCAGCAGCAAGCTTCAGGGGGATGGAGCTCCTGGGATCCCTGCTGTGCTTCTGGTGTTTGTCACAGTGCAGAGCCAATGGTAGTCACACTCCTACACATTATTTACCTACACACACACACACATACACACACACACACGTGCACACACACTATACCACTATACCATACCACACACACACTGTACCACACCACACACACACATACACACACACACACTACACTACACCACATATACTATACCACTATACCACACACACACACACACACACACAAACACACTCTATACCACACCACACACACACTGTACCCCCCCCATAACACTACACCACATACACTATACTACTATACCACACACACACACACACACAAACACAAACATACTCTGTACCACACCACATACACATTGTAACACACACACACACACATACACACACACACACACACACACTTTACCATACCACACACACTCTTTGTTTTTAAAGAGGTTGTACAAGGCTGGAGTGGTCTGTTCTCACTGTTTTCACAGCTGAGAGGAGGGACTGCTCCAAAACAGCAGGATCTCAGACTCCAGGGGGCCACCTGGCCTGGAGGTTCCGTGACCCACTGAAGCCCAGATGATGCTCCTTCCTGGTCTGGCTGGCAGGCAAGAGGAAGATCCCAGGGAGGCAGAGCCTGAGGCTGGGCCCTGGCCTGTCTGGGGCATATCTCATTCTTCCATCTGGAAGAGCAGCTGCTGTTCCTGCTGGCTGGTCTCCCCTCTACCCCAGGCTGGTCCCTGACCTGTTTGGACCAACATAAATAGGAGGAAGTGACACCCTGAAAATCTGGTCCTTGGGGCCTTGCTGTTTCTACCCTCATTTAGAGGAAAGGTGGGGGACCCTGGTACTCCCCAAACTGCCCACCAGGCACTGAACCCAGAATCTGATTGCCAACCCAAAGCAACCCCTGTGAGTGGCTGGGCAAGAGCAGAAAATTCCAGAACTGCAGAGAATGAAAAGCTGCAGATGGATGTACCATGTCTCTCTGTGGCAGCTTCCTGCCTGTGACACGATTAAAACCATCTCTGATGATGCAGGACAGTCCCTCAGCACAGAAAGGACAATCTCTGGTCATTGTCTCTGCCCATGGATCCTTTAAAATGATGGCCTGTGGGAAGTGACAGGGGCCAACCTGGCTGTGGGGCTCAGACCCCAAGCCGCAGGGGTTCCGCACCCAAGTCCAGCCCTCTCTGAGGCCCTCCCTCCAGGATGCGAGCACAGGCTCCTGCTGAGGAGGACCCAGCCTCCATTGCCACTTCAAAGAGCTGGAGGCTACAGAGCTGAGCCCCTGATTGCAGGATCACACGCAGGTGTCAGGATCAAAGGCCAAGCTGGGCACCGGACCCTCTTCCTGCTTCACCTTCTCCAACAGGCTTTGTGTGGCTGCCTAAGGAGGCCTCTGCCCACCCAGCTGCTCTGGCAACAGCCTCTGGCAGGGCACACGAGGGCAGGTACAGCACTTTGATCCCCAGGGGTCCCTGCCCAGAGGGAGGTGGGCACAGGCACCTGTAAACACTGTTGAGTTTGGTGCCCGTGCCCACACACGACTCCAACTGTCTGGGGCACAGAGTCCCAGGTCTCTCCAGTGGGGACTCTCAACTCTCAGGCCATAAAATCTTTGTTCAAATCTCCCAAAAACAGTCTCACAGAGGAGTACCCACCTACTAAGCGTTTTAAAAATTCATCTATCACTGTCATCTATTCATCTATTAATTCTATCTATCTACCTATCTATCATCTACCTACCTATGTCCGTGTGTGTGTGTGTGTGTATGTATGTACGTACCTATCTATCATCTACCTACCTATGTGTGTGTGTATGTATGTATGTATCTATCTATCTATCATCCATCCATCCATCCATCCATCGGTCATCTGGGTACTGCATGCACTCACTTACGTGTTCCTATTAGCTGTCTGTGCTCCTCGTTGCTGCCCTTGGATTTGTCTGCCTCACATGCTGAAGACACACATTCCCATGTGCATTAACACTAAGTTTATGTCCACAGGATGGCCAATATCGCTAATTTTTCAGTGGCATGCCCTTGCCCTCTATCCTGGAGAGCTTGAGATTCACCACTCATCTCTTCCCTACCACTGCGTCTTCCCTGGGATACATCTTAGTCAAGGCAACGGCCCTAGAGATCTGGGGACAAAGGGATTGAGGGTGGGAAGGACGGGCATACCCTCCCGGAGCCCTGGGAGGGGCTGATCACACTGCAGGTCTCAGGAATGGCTGTGATCTGGAGCTGGCTGGAGAAGAGCTTGTCCGTCATAGATTAGGATGCTAGGATGAGGTGTGTGGTCTCTGAGACACCCTGAAGAAGGTCTCTGGAGACTGGGGCCAGAATGGGTGCAAGCAGAGTCAAGGGATGTAGCTGATTCTGATGGCACTGCCAGGAAACCTGGATACATCTATGCCTGAAACCACTCATTGCATGTATCTCAGGCTCAAGGGCAATAACTTCCCTTCTGTGGTATCTGAATTGTATTTCTATTGTTCTACTTGAGCTCCTGTGACAGTCAACTAGAGGGCAGGGTCATGGAGAGAAAGGAGACAGGGTCAAATGTACAGCAGGACCTAGAAATGACAGATGAACTTGGTACTTTCTGAGAACTTCTACTTGCTGAATGGGAACCTGCGCCCAAGCAGCAGAGAGTCTCACCCTGCTCTGCCATTTGGACACTTACTGTCAGTGGAGGGCCTCACTCTGCCCCAAGAACTTCACCAGCCCCGCCAGGGCCACAACATTCAGGCACAGGAACTGAAGACAAAGCAAGAGCTTTCTGGATGTGGTACCTAACTGATCCGGGCCAAAGATGCCAGCTGACGCATGCTTGTGATCTGGCCCAGGTGCAGTGGGGCCTGTGGCTTCCCTGGGATGCAGATGACCCAGTGTGGAGTGCAGGAGACTGACTTCAGGGTTTCTGTACTGGTAGTCACCCTGGAGCATCTCATTTCAGCCTCTAATTCTCAGGTGGGAACTGGCGTGTTATTAATGTCTCTTGCCACTGGATGACTATGAGGGAATAGGCACCAAAAACCAGGGCAAAGTCCCACACAATGTTTGATATAGCCAGGAATGATACTCAAACTCAATAACACCGTAATACATAACAATGTATAGTACACATGTATGACAGTGTATGTATATATATATATGTTATTTATGAAAAATACATATAACATATACCTATATCAGTGTACATGCTTACGAGGATATAAGAAATATATGTATCTGCCTGCCCATGGAGCTCCCCAATGGGTTTACCATAGTCATAAAAGAAACTTCCTCCAGGTGAAAGGTCCCCAGGGTTAACTCACTCCTGGGGAAACTACTGGAGGGACCCCCAAAGCTGCACAAGGCGATCTGGCAGTAAAGTCTGGATCACAGAAGAGAGATGCTGGTGCAGGCAAAGCTGCCACAGAGGATGAGGGATAGTAAAGGCACCTGTGGAATGCAAGGGAGGGCAGGCCGCTGAGGTCAAGGTTGCAGGAGACACAGGTGTCTGCAGGGACCACGGAGGAGCTACACTGAACAAACTCTAGCACGTTCAGTGCTTTAGATGCCATGGCCACCCTCTGGGACCTCCGACCCTGCGCACCTGACGCCCCCTGCTCTTCAGAACCAAGTCAATAACAGTGTACAGCTGGTGTCCCGGGGTACCACCCAGGTATCAGGGACAACTCTAGGAGTGGCCAAAGGCCCAGGGTTGGGATATCTGTCCCATGTCCCCCAGGTCTGCCCCTCATAGCTCGCTGCCAAGTGTGGCTCCCAAGGCGCAGCACACAAACACACCCTTGCCTTGAAGCCTGGAGTATAGAAACAGAAAATATGTCTCAGATACTTAAAAATACAGGCCTCATGTGGAATACGAGCAGTCTGGTTATAAATCACATCTGTTGGTACCCTGACATCCATTTCCTTTCCACATGTGGCCTCTACAACTTCTGAAGGGGCACTGCTCTCTCCCCCAGCTTGCCAGCTGCTGCAGGTGACGACGGTGTGACCCTTCCTGCCCGAGGCTGGCACTGCTCATGCTTTGGGAGCTCTCGTGACCTTGGCTGGACATATGTATCTAAGATGCCCCTGAGTGACAGTCCGGTGACATAGCATCAGTTCTATTTTTTGTGGGAACAATAACACGGGGTGCTAGGACCTGCCCACAGTGTGCAAGGCTTTCAGATCAGCTGCCGGCCTCACCCTGTTTAAAAAAAGGCTGGGCCTGTGATCTCTGGATGAATGCGGGAATCAGAGGCTCCAAGAGGTAACATATGCCAACAAAGCCCACGGCTTCGGGGCTGACCCCACTCCAAGTTTCCTCTTCCTACTGAACGCTGGCTGCTCGGCCTGGGCCCAACCCACCCTTACCCTTTCCCCACGAGGATCCCTGCCTCTGCAGGCTCTGGTGCCCAGACCCCAGCCACCCAGGGCAGGCAGGCCCCTTGGAGACTCTAATTACTCCCCAGGCTCCAGCCTGGCATAAACACAGCCTAGACATCCAAGAAAAGCAGGCTGCAGGCACGGGAGCCTCTCCTCAAGTTAAATGCAGACGCCGGTGCTGGGCAGGTTGTGGGTACTCAGATAACAATCGGATGCTGTGAGCCCTGAGCTGACCCCGGGGTGGACATATTCCCACTCACCAGGAGTGACTGCCTGACCAGGTGCAAGGCCCCTGGCGGCCTGTCTTCCGCTGGGAGGGCACTCGGGGTGCGGAGGCAGGAATGCATTGGGCTGGTCCAGTTCAGAATGTATTTATAGACCAGTCACAGCTGCCAGCCGAGTGGTGCCCACGAGGTCAAGTTCCTGCCAGGCCCTGTGGCCAGATGTTTACTGAGATTGTAGGGACTAACTTGTCCACCCACGGCCCGACTCATCCCATGTCCACGCCCAGAGGTTGAACCTCTAACTCTGAAGGGTGACAGCCCTCAACTGGTGTCATGGCCCAGGAACTTTAGAAAGGGGCCCAGTGTGGAAATCAAAAGGATCAACAAAGGCACCGTGTCCCTCCTGTCATGTCTGTATGTTGCCCACGGCTTCTGTCTTTGGGTCACCTTAGTGTACTGTCCTGTGTTTTGAGCTGCTCTGACCAGAGCCTGCATAGTGTTTGGACATTCTCAGAATTCCCAGATTAGCTGCCCATGCTCCAAAGTGAGAGACTTCACAGGAAAGCCTCAGAGGTGGCTCTGATGAGCCTCTCTGGTAGGCAAGCCGTGTGGATGCAGATGCTTGGTTCTCCACAGGCCCAAAAGCCTTCTCTCCAGTAGTGTGGGTCAGCCCTAGAAGCAGATCCTGGCCTCCTTCTTCTCTTAAGGTGACCCCCAAGGGTGATCATGATGCCCCTAGGAGGGCAATTGGAGACAACAAAATCTGGGAGGGCTTCTCTTGGCCAGATGCCTGGGCATGCTGTCCAAAGGGCTTTACCCAGAAATCCAGACCAGAGATGCCAGGGCCAAGAGACACAGATGGCCACAATCGTAGCTCATGGACCCTAAATTCTCCCTGAGTGACTTGGTGATGTTGACACTACAACACTTCTGAGTCCTTTCCATTGGTGCCAGTGCTATCAGCATATAATCCGGACAACCCAGTTCTCCCAGAGCTCTCCACCCTGCCTCTCTATTGGGAAGCTGAGGGAATAGGTTCTCTAAAGGTATGACTTTGCTGGTCTCATAGATAGTAGGTAACATGGGCCACAGCTCCATGCCACTCGCTAATTCACAACAGCAATGGAGGCCGGCTGGTGTGGGCTGGGTTGCTGGGCAGTGGTGTGGAGTACAGATGGGAGCTGGGCATGAATAGCTGTGGACAAGGAACACCAGGGGTTCAGGACCAGCCATAGGGATGTGTCTCTGGGAACAGCCGGTGCCTCCTCAGTCTGGATTCCTCTAGTCTATTATGTATGAATGCGTGACAAACCTTCAGTCATCCTTCAAAACCCAGCTAAACGACCTACAGTTCCAGGGAGCCTTCCCTGGGGCCTCAGGCACTGAACTGTCTTCTTGGTCTCTGTCAGCTGCCTGCTCCAAAGGGGATGCAGGGATACATCTCACCTTGCAACTGGCCAACCAGCAACCCAAGTGATTCCTGAGCAAATGCATGACGAGGCAGAACATTGTGGCTGTTAGTCAGCAGGTGGAGGCCTTGGAAACTCTCAGCACACAGCCATGAGGCCAAGCGGAGGGAATCAGAGGTTTATAAGGAGAATGTACCATCCAGCACCAACACAACAACTTAACTTCAACTCTTTATAACAATGTCCTATGTGAAGAAGTTAAAATGAATGGCTGGGGATGGGAGGATGGCTCAGTCAAGAAACGCTTTCTGTGGGTGTATGAGGACCTGGCTTCCGTTCCCAGGACCCACAAGGAAACAGGACCACAGTACTTGTCAGGCATGCTGGAGCATGGTTATAATTCAAGCACTGGTGAAATAGCCCCTGCCAGCAAGCCCAGCTGAACTGGCAAATTCTAGGCCAGTGAGAGACCCTGTCTTAAAACAGCAAGGCGGATGGTGGCTGAGATTGACTCTGACCTACACACACACACACACATACACACCCATGCTCGCGCACACACACACGCACACATACGCGCACACACACATGCACACACATGCACACACATGCACATGCACACACACGGACACACACACACATATACACACACACACGCACACACACATACACACATGCACACATACACACACATGCACACACACGGACACACACACACATATACACACACACACACCCAACTACCAAGTGAGCAGACATTCATACTTTTTGGGTGCAGCATGTCCTGGCTACAGCTTTCTCTGGTTGGAGCAGTACAGGTACCGTGGATCTGGCCTGATGGCCACAGATCAAGCCCTGGATGACAAACCACAGCATGGCCCTGGTGGCCTCACACTTGGCCAGTCCTTCTGGAGCAGTACTTTGCAGAGAAACTCCTACTTGTGAGCTTCTGAGAATGTCTGGGCCCTCCAGCTCCCGTGACATGCACAGGCCCCTTCTAATGACAGACATAAATCCTTCCTGGTAAGTCTCTTCACCTTCTGTTCCCCACTTTCCTCACCTACAAAACAGGGCAACAGCGGCCTTCTCCTGGGGAGATAAACATTTCAGGTAGAGTCCCACCACCCTGCAGACCTGGCCTCAGCACCTCCGCTTGGCCACTCTTTGGGCCCTTGAACTGGGGAAGTCCCTTGGCTGTTGGTCTGTACTGGCTCTGGCTTCAAGGCGAGCCATCCACATTCTCCCTCCATCTCCTAGGACTACCTGGGAGTCCTCTCCGAATCTTCCCCACTGGGTGCTGGTTCCCTGCCCTCCTCCCCAGCCTGTGCTCCCGACACAGTGACCTGTCATAGTACTTGTCCCTGCAGTGCAGCCTGGCTTCCGGGGTCTTCCTGGATGGGTGCTTGGTGCTAGCATTCTGACCCTGTCATGTAAGCCCTGGCCCTCTCCCTGTCAAGCCCCCACACATCTAACATGGCTATATCAGCAGAGACACCTGGGGCAGTGGCAACCTTCTGTCTAGGGCTAGGTCAAGATTTGCAAGATGGGATCAGGGACTCATTGAGATTGAGAGCTGTGAATAGTCCACCTGACCTCTGGAAGCCCCTTTCTAGGTGAAGAGCAAGAAAATCTCCCACATTCAATGACAGCTCAGGACCAGCATCCAGTGGCTCCCCAAGGGTCTGACATTCCACCATCTTTGACAAACAGTGACCCTAGTCAGCAGCCAGCTCCCTTGAAGGAAGTTGCAAGAACTGACAAGATGTGTTTTTTGACCATGTTCTAGGGTCCCTCCTCATGGCCCAGTCTCCTGCAGTAGTCTGGGTAGCTTGGGGTCTCACAAGGATGACACTGCATGATTTGCAAAGAGGCTGGAGCATAGCCCAGAGCAGGTGAGAAAGTAGAGTCTCTAGAATCTCAAGAGGGATGGGATGGAGCCTCTTGCAGGACAGAACTGCCCCCTAGATATGGCTCAGGACCCTGACCATTGCTCTCTTTGCCTTGATGTCTTCATCTGGGTTGAGTGGAATCCCACACTGAACAACGGATTACCCACTGGAGTCCAGGGCTCTCATCCTTAGATGAGGCATTGTGGGAAAACAAGTCTGGTGGTTCTTTGTGAGCAACCAGGGGCCCCATACCTCCACTAGGGATCACCCAAGAGAAACAAAAACATACGCCCACACAAACACCCAAACACAAATGTCCACAGCAGCAGGATGCATAATGACCACACATCTACTGTAGTGACAGGTCCATGGAGCCCACAGCAGGACACTGTCCAGTCAGACACAGACCGAAGCTCTGGCAGAGTAAGCCTGAACACATGACATCCAGTGAG
The DNA here is from genome assembly GCA_026225945.1 of Cricetomys ansorgei. Taxonomy (NCBI): domain Eukaryota; kingdom Metazoa; phylum Chordata; class Mammalia; order Rodentia; family Nesomyidae; genus Cricetomys; species Cricetomys ansorgei. The sequence continues at coordinate 1,920,634 of JAMJFZ010001280.1, forward strand.
AGAAGCCAGACACAGAAAGCCGCAGAGCATGAGTGTATGTACATGAAATGTTCAGAATAAGCAAATCCATAGAGGTAGAGAGGAGATTAGCGGTTGCTGGAGGATGGGAGGAGCTGGGGGAGGGGATGGAATGTTCTAGAACCAGATCACCACTGCACAGCTCTGTGAGTATACTAAAGCCCACTAAACTTTACGTTTTGAAAGAGTTCTGTGTGGTAAGTGAAAACAAAACAAAACAAAACAAAACAAAAAAACAACCCTGTCTTGCAGGCTGCCGTGGACAGTCACGGTGCCCACCATAGCCTGTATCCCAGACTCTGCCAAAAGAAGTTTCTTCCAGGAGCCAACCAGCAGCCTGGCTCCTGGCCTGGACAACCATGGTCTCAGCACCCCATGCTCCTGCCCCGCCCCCTGTTGCCCAGTGGCCACATCCAGGTCCTGCAGAACAGCCTGTTTACGGTTGGCCCCCGAGGAATGTGGAAAATGCCGCTCAGGGGCGCTCCTAATGGTCGCATTCTGCAGGCGCTGCAGTGCCCAGCCGGTTGGGGCCTTGACTGCTGCTCATGAATGTTGACTCTGTTAGGTGCTGGCTGAGATGCCAGCCCTGGAGCAGCCAAAGACAGGACAGACGCTGTGAGAGGTGGCCAGGGGACGGAATGTCCCCCATTCTGCCACTGGCACTACTGGCGCCAGCAGGAGGAGCCTGGATGGGAGGGGAGGCTTCCTCTGCCTGTCTCCTGGGCATCGTCCCCAGCGACTCATACGTGTGGCCATTCACCATAGCTCTCACCTGCCTTTGGTCGCTCACCTTCAGTTGTTCAACTCGTTCAATAACTATGAGTCTTAGGTCAGGAATGGGGTAGGCAGAGTGCCCTCCCATTCCTCGCCACTTTTATGCAGACCTAAGCCTGTCCCAGTCTTGCACACTGCAAGGGCCAAGAGGTGAGACTAGGCCTAGAGATCTGAGGCCCCCAAACTCACAGTCTTCTCACCCATCGGACTCACCCCTCTGATCTGGAAGAAGCAGGACTGATGGGAGCGAGGTGTGGGTTCAGTCACCCAGAGGAAAAGAGGAGAGCTTGGTTCCCAGCTCCCAGCAGACAAAGGGCCCATCTTCCTTTAAGTGCTGGATGGGGAGCCTAGGATGGCTGGGTGTTGGGTGTATGGCCAGTGACCTCAGACGAGCCTCCCTGGAGCAATCCCAGTCTCATAAGCAGAGCTTAGCTTGGGCGTTGCCTCCCTAGAGCAGGCTTCATTTAAACAACAGTGTAATTCCCAGAGACCACTTCAATCCTGCCAGGCTGGACATGGAAGTATATGGTTTAAAGACAGGTCACAGCTTCCAGCTCCACTCTGCCAGGCACACTTGCTCCAGGTTGGACGCAGTGCAAGCTTCTGCAGCAGCAGAGGCAGCATCAAGAGAGGGGCAGAGATCAGCCCTGAAGGGCATCTGGAGGCGGGAGCCCATTGCTGACCACAGCCAGGCCAAGCCTGCAGCACTTTGGGGTAGGTCCCTGTAACCTCACCGCCTGTTACCCTTCCCCATACCAGCGACAGTGCCAGGGACACTCTCTGCATGTGGAGATGCACAGTGGAAGACATCACCTGAGGGGGGACCCCAAGTCAGAAATGATGGCTTTCTTGGCTCTTTGGGTCCCTGGGGAGGGAGGTCATTTCCCAGTGTGCACAATTGATAGGTCCAGTGCAGCCCTTGGAAGCAAAAACTGCCACTGACATACAGCACAGACATCATGGAGTCAATGTGGGGGGGGTTGATATATAAGATGAGGTTCTCTCTCTGGGGAACAGCCCTGCGGTGTGCGGAGTCTTGGTGAGCAAAGCATCCATGTGCGGTGAACAACCTACCCACCTATACTGACTTACTCTTACCAGTGGAAGAGGTGGAGTGTTGACAGATTTCATGATGGGACTGGGGGTCAACACTAGACAGTTCCTACTGCCCCAGCCCCAGCCCCCAGAGTGAATGGCAAGCATAGATAGAAAGGGAGAGGCCAGTGAAACCTTTCCTGGTAACGGTAGGGCTATAGCACATCAACACAAGCCCAGAGCCCCCTTGGTATCTTGCCCCTGCCATGTTCAGGTCAGAGTACGCTGGGTGAGCTCCACAGAGGGGCTGAGGGTGTCAGTCACAGGTGGACGGAGCAGAGTGTTATTTGGAGATGGACTGGACCATGTGGGGAGTGTTGTTCCTTTGTGGGGAGGGGACACGGCCCCACCTGCTCTTGTGATGCCAGCGAGGACAGGGACAGAATGGGAGGTGTCCCGGTTGGGAAGAGAAACCCAGGGCAGGTGTGAAAGTAGGGGCTGCACCGAGGGTGATCTCACTCCCGGCCATTCTCTTTCACCTAGGCGTTCCAGGAGGAGAGGAGGTGAAGCTGGGAAGCAGAGCACTGCTGAGGAAGCGGAGATGAGAGAGTGTCCTGGGCTACCTGCCTCCACATAGGCCTTCAGCTGGAACCTTATTCCCCATCTTTCTGCCACTCAGGCCCAGAGGGGTTTGGTGACTTTCTCAGGACCACACAACCTGCCATAAACGCTCCCACCCCGGATACTCTTGCGCAGATATGCCCCTCCCGTACACTGTTACAGCGCTAGAAGAGGAAGCAGACACAGAAATGGATTCTTTCGGGGGGGGGGGGAGGTGGCCTAGAAGCCCGGGCTGCAAATGAATTTTAGTGTGTGGCTTGGCCTCTGCTTCCAGGCCACCCTGGTATTTAGCAAGGGTGAGGGGCACACAGAGACCCAGGGCATGTCTCCCAAGGGCAGGTGGCAGGATGCAACTGGCCTGAAGTGCCAAGTCAGAAAAGGTAGGACTTGCTGGGAAGTGACATACTATTAATTTCTCCAAGGGCAGCTGTGTGAGTCAGCTTAATATGCTGCCTGTCACTCCAGATGATTGGCAGCCAGGAGCTCTGGGCCAAACTGAAACAGATACCCCATTAGTGGCAGGGCAGCAGGCTCAGGCTGTCATGAAGGGGTGAGATTCCCATCCCTGGAGGCATACAAGTAACCAATGATCCAGAGGGCGGGATCTTGTGGAGACCGGAGCACTGATGAGGGCTGTAAGTTCATGACCCGGGAGCCCTCTTTGGCTCTGAAATCCTGGAACTCACTGGCCCCCACAATGCCCCGGGAACTGCCAGCCTGGAGTTCACTCACTGGCTCTCACCTGTGTCTCCTAGGCTGCACCTCACAGGGACACAGGCTGTCCTGTGCTGCCCTTCTCCCATTCACAATTAGGAAGACAAGCTCTTTTGGCTCTGCCCAGCTATCTGGGACTTGCCAGGCCAAGCTTGTGGTAGAAGAAAGCTGCCATCCTAAAGGGACTCCCACCCAGCTCCTTCTCTCCCCTGTCAATATGCTCATCTTGTTATTTTTCCGACTTGGGTGTTGGCTGAGTCAGGACAGTTGGGATAGTGCAGGACACAGAGACCTTAACACACCTTTGTCCCTCTAACAGCCAGAACGGGACCAGATCCACGGGCAGCGCGGGTAAGTATCATCAGCACTTCTGCTGCTTTCCAGCTGTGCAACACAGGCCACTCTGACCCTCAGTTTCCTCATCTAGAGCATGGGGTCCCACCCATCTCACGACTGAAGATTAAATGCGGTAGTAACACGTGGCATAGTCCCCACTCAGTCCGGTCAGCAGAGCCGGCAGAGAAGCAGTCAATTGCTTTCGCTGGAACCTGAGCTCCGCTCGGCAGCCCGGCTGCCCCTGTTTCCACCGATCTCCTGTTTGCATCGCTGTCTCTACCCCGGGGTCCGGGGTGCAGGACAGGGTCTGCGCGGCCACTGCAAGTCCGGATGAATCCCGATAACCTCTCTTTCCCGCCATCGCCACGAGGGGCGCAGTGTCCCCGCGCGGTCGGCTTAGCTTAACTCCGTGGACTCCTCCAGAGGAGCTGCCCCAAAGCACAGGGTGGGTGGGGTCGCGATGGGCCTCCTGGCGGAAGCAACAGCGTGGCGACCCTCAAGTTGCCTAGCAGGATCCCATCCCTCCTGCGGCATCGGACCTTAGGGTGACCAGAGCGGGCAGCGGCGGGGTCGCAGACGAACTGCTGCAGGGCGCAATGAATGAGCCACCGCATCGCCTCCCGCGGCCCCGCGGCTCCGACTCCCCCGGGCGCTGGCGACCCTCGCTCTGCGCTTCGCATCCCGCCGGCGATATCGCCAACCGCGTGCCGGGGGCCCCGAGCAGGCCGCCCCGAGTTCGGTGCAGGGCGCACGCAACTCACCGCGAGTTGGGACCCGAGGCCCGCCGTGCGCCTAGCGCGCAGCGCGGTGACCGCGCCCGTCCCCGCACACCCCAGCGCCGCGCACTCACCTCCGCCCCGGCCGCGCGCAGCTCCAGCTCCCGGGACGCGCGGGGCGCCGGCGCCCGGCCCGCGCAGCCCCAGCGCTCATCCCCGCCCGCAGCGCCCCGGCCGCCCGCCCGCCGGGCACCGAGCCGCCGCGCTGCGCCTGGGGCGGGGTGCGAGCAGAGGGCCGCCTCCCGGGCCGGTCCGCGGGCAGCGCTCGCGCGGAGGCCGGACGCGCAGCCCGACAGCAGCGCCCCAGCTTGGGTTACACGCTTGCCCCCCGCCCCGCCCCGGCTATTTTTAGCAGGCCTTTTCCTAGGTGTTGGTTTCATGGGATCCACCTAGCCACACCGGCCTGGTGGGAAACTCTCTCCCCGGCCACCAACCCCCACCCCAATCCGCTCCTTGGCCAGCCTTACAGCTGGCACACCGCTGGGCGGAAAGCCTGGCTTCAGCACAACTTTGGAAAGCGGCTGCCACCATTCCACCGTGTGGCTTCCAGTCGCAGCTCTATCTGTGTCTTGCTCCTCCCAGTCCCTGGGCCGCCAAACTCAGCTAAACCTCTTCCTCTGGCTTCTGGCCCGGAAGGTCAGGGGCCGGGTCACAACTGGCACCTGTTTAGGGGAACTTCAGCTTGAGCAACCCCGCCCCCCCCAACATACAAGTCTGGCACTCCGTGGGGCTGCAGGAGTAGATGTCCAGGGGGCTTTTGTCATGAAAGTGGAGCCAACCCTGGTGGCTTTCTGCTGGGCCCTCATCCAGCTTGGGGCTGAGCACACTGAAACACAGTGGGGAGAGAAGGAGCCATTTAGGTTCCCAGAGAGGGAGGGGCCCCTTGAAGATCATCTGACCAAGCATATGAACCCAAGCTTCGAAGATCAGGGACCTGCCAGAGGACAGGCCACAAAGCTGGAAGAAGTTATATTAAGATGTGAGTTTGATGTCCAGGTACTCTGGTAAAAAGTGAGGTGTGGTGCATGATCGAAATCCCAGTGCAGGGAAGGCAGAGCTAGGCACACCCCTGGGGCCAGCTGGCCAGGCCGACTAGCTTACTTGGTGAGCTTCAGGGCAACGAGAGACCCAGTCCCCAAAAACAAAGTGGACAGATTTGATAGCTGACACCTGAGGCCCATCTCTGGTTTCCATACGCATGCACACACAATCCTGTGCACACCTGTGTGTACACACACACAAGATGTGAGCTCACAAATCTAGGTCCAGAGAGAGTTAGGGCGGTTACGGTCATTAGCCACTTTCGATGCACCAGGTCACTGGCCACGGATGTGTGGGCTTCTCAGAAGTCAAACCGAGAGGAAGGAGTCTCTTCACAGAAAGATCTTGTCAGAGCTCCTCCCTACCAACAGTGGTTCGTTCTAGCTGCCTCTCAGAAGTTCCGGTTTCACTCCTCCTGGGAACACCTTTATCATGCAAAGCAAGGCTCCACACAGGCTTCCAGGCTGCTTCCTGGGAAACGCCTGGCCTTGGGCAGGTCCCAAGGCTTGTACTGAACAACGCACCTGTGATTTGCTGTGAGACCTAGCGAACTGCAGAGCTAAGTTGATCTTCCTGGGACTGTTCTGTTTGGCACGTGACAGTGAGCCAGAAATGGCTGCAGATGTGAATGAACGCTGGGCGGGGGCTGAGAGGCCCCACCCTGCCCAATCCCCAGTCCTAGGGCTCCGATCACATTTCTGCTGCATCGTTCTAGGCTGTGAACCCAGGATCTCCTCAGAAAACACCCAGGAAGAGTCTGAGCAGCTGTGAGTGCGGGGTGCCTCAGCAACTGGGCATTGAGTCATCGCCTTGACTTCTGCCTGATGCAGAAGCAAACCACACCGCCAGCACCAGAGCAGGGTGGGAGGAGCAGAAGCCTCTGGCGGATTCCAGGACCACATTGTCACACTCCAGCAAGCTTGACCCCCAGCTCCCTCGGCCTGTGGTCACAAGTCATACACATACATACCTCGGGGGCTAAGTCTCACCCTGCCCCACGCCTGTACCAGACACATGTGGGGGCACAAGGGCACTCACCCCAATAAGTGATGAGAGGTGGTGCTCCAGTCTGTGGACCGGCCCCAACCAGAGGCCTGAGCAACTCTATGATCCTTAGACTCCTCTGGGCATTTTCAAAGCCGGTTGCTAGAGTGGAGAAACTGAGGCTGGAAGACGAAAGGAGCCATCCCATTCACACAGAGGCGCGGGAGGCTGGTGGAGCATACCGGGTACAGCCCTCATTCCACTTTACCTTTCTCGCTTCCTCACGGAGGCCAGGGAGAGTTGGAATAGCCTGGGCTTGGCTTGTGCTCAAATTCCCCGACCCTGGCCAGTTCAGCACCCAAGTTAACAGAGATGTCAAAGGGACAGTGGTGCCCCATGTCGTGGGATGTGTGTCTAGGTGGATCTACACTCCCTGATCTGAGTCCTGTGACCTGTGGAGGTAGGTGGATTCTGAAGGTCCAAGAAGTTCGGGTCTGTAGCCATCCAAAAAGTTCACCAGGGGCCCTGGCTCTGCCCCCTCCCTGCTTCCTGCCAGCTCTGTGTCCTTGGGTAAGTCAGCAACCTCTCTGAGTTTCCACTCGCACTTCTGGTTGGCAGCCATCTCGACATCCCCGGTCAGGAGGGCAGAGCTGCCAGAGGCCTTGGTGCCTCTGTCCTCACACGCCCTGCCGCCGGTGGGGCCCTGGGGTCAGGATCAGTTGTACATAGCAACTGCTGTCCAAGGCAGGAGGAACATGTGGGCCTGGTGAAGATGTGGGGTACCAGCCCGAGAACAGCTTTCCCTGATCCCCAAGGTTACCCTGCTCCTGAGTGTCTGGTCAGAGCTGGAGCCAAGTTTTCCCCCTGGCATCAGAAAACAAAATACAGGCTCTGGGGCAGAGGAAGGGATCACAGAGGAATGAATAGGCCTCAGTGCTGCCCCCGGCTCATCTCTTAACTGTGCGTATTATAAGGGCCTGTTGTGCCCTGAGTGAGAGCAGAGGGAAGGATGGGAAATGAGGAAAGACGGTGGTGAGGAGGTGGGAGGGAAGGGCGGGAAGAGAGAAGGGAGGGTCTGTGGTCATACCACCCGGTCTCATCTGATTTGGGAAGCTCCGAGGGTCAGGCCCAGTTAGGGAGGGCTGAGTGTTGAGTGACTAGCTGCTGGCCAGGAGACATTCCAGACAGACGGTGGCGCGTGACTCAGCGCCCTGAGCAAGACTTTTTCTGCCTAGCTTCCAAATGGTCCTTTTTTTTTTTTTTTAAAGGGGGGGGGCAAAGATGTCCTTTCTTTGAGTGGGTCACACATGGACGATGTACACCACCCATTCACTTAGCACGTGTCTGGGCAGGGCCACTGACCTTCTTTGGCAGTGGGTCTTCTTTCACTCCAGCTCTAAGTGCTTCTAGGCTGACATCTCCTCCTTCAGGAAGCCCTCCCTCTTGGGTCCCATAGAGTTTCTCAGGGGTACTACCTGCGGTCCTTATCCCCTACCCCCAGGGAGATTGGTGAAGATCTGAGAGCAGCAGGGGTGTGAAGGCCCTGAACACTTGTCTGGACCCCTGGCAAGCTCTTCTTAGGAGTGGCTGAGGCGATATTGCTGGGAGCCAGGCCTGTGTCGGGCCCTTTGTTCTCTCAGCCCTGGTGAACACCGCTCCTACTGCGTGGAGAACAGGAGGCTGGGTCCCTAGAGGCTCTGGACATTTCTAAAAGAAGCCAGAGCCCTGTCGCATCTAAGCACCCATCTCATCAGGACCCCCTGCCTCCTGGCTGCCCCTGAGCCCCTCCAAGTGTCTGAGGTGCCATAGCAGCTGCTGGCTTAAGCCCAAACCACTCCTACAAGCTGAGGCCATGGGGCCTCAGTTTCCCCATCTGATACCCAGTGAATGTGCTGGGGCCTGTGGGTGGAGCTTCTTTCCAGACACCCTTTCAGGAGCATCCCTGCCTCAGCCAAGCACAGACCTTCAGGACGGGAGTTCTAATGAAAAGAAAACAGAAGCAGTGGAGAGCAGAGGCTGTAGTAACCCAAGCCAGCAGCCAGGGCATGAATGGGCCCTTTCATGAGTCACAACCAGCGTGAGGCTGGGCTGAGGCACCAGGCTGGGTCCAAGGAGTGGCAGTTCCTTGAGCAGGGAGCAGAGGTCAGCGGCCTGGGGCCAGCCTCCACTGGTCCTCTGCATCCCAACCTGGCTCTCGACAGGCCTTGGATGTGCTCTGTCCGAATCATCAGCATGCCTTTATTTTTCTGTAATTCCGTGATCTACATATCCTGGTCTACCGCTCGCTCGGGATGCTGGGAAGGTCTGCGAGAAAGGTTTGCGTAAAAGGCACTTTGAGGAGTGTTTTCGTTCATCTGCAGGGTGCCCACTGAGTGTGTACACAACCGGCCCTTTGAGGGTCTGTGGTGAACAGCAGCGTCCTTCTCTCTGCCACCCGGGTCTGCGTCAGCGCCCTGAATGGCCTCAGTGTGCCAAGCTGTCTTTTCCATACCTGGCCACTGAGACTTCCAACATTCTTTTAGAAAAAATGTGGCAAGGCTCCTGGGACCTTTCTCTCTCCAGATAGCTTATCCACCTCAGGCCAGCCAGGCTCAAGCCAGCGCCTCTTCCCTTTGGCGGCACTAAAGAAAAACCACGCTTCCTTTTTGCCACCTGCTGCTGTGCCCTAAACAATGGTCCCCTCTGACTTTACTCGGGCAGGATAGCAGTCAGCCGACTTCCTTCTGTGAGACACTGAAGGCTGACGGCCACAGCCCAGCCAGTGGCAGTTACTCTAGGGCCCAGAGCATGCCTGGAATGTAGAATAGCTTGTGTTTGTTGAATGAATATGCAGAGATGCAAAAACAGGCAGAAGGAAGCCTAAGAGGACTGAGATGAGTCTTGGGTGGGGGAGGGGAGGGGGATACATGGGCTCCACTGTGGTAACAGTGTGAAGTATGGCCACTGGGGCCTCTTGCGAAGACCTGGACCTGGGAATCTGTTCACCTCACTGCCAAGGAGTCAGGAGCTGGAGAGACTCCAGGTTCAAATCCCAATAGTCTTCCTTCAGTTTTCCCAATCCTGTCTCACAGGGACTAAGGACAACCTGCTCCGAATGCTCAGAGCCGTGCGGATGGGTTCTCATGGTGCTGATTCTTACTAGTCTTGGTGGCTTTCTGTGTGTGTGTGTGTGTATGTGTGTGTGTGTGTGTGTGTGTGTGTGTAGGCCAGAGGTTGACACTGGGCATCCTCCTCTTCCTCTTCATCCTATTTTTAGGCAAGGCCTTTCACTGAACCTGGGACTGACCCATTAAGCTAGATAATCTGATTGGTGAGCTGCAGGGATTCTTTAGTCTTAGCCCGGGGCTGAGGAGAGCTGCACTGTCTAGCTTTGTTTACCTGGGTGCTGGGACCCAAACTCAAGTCCTCTGCTTACTCAGTAAGCATTTTACCGACTGAGTCGTCTCCCTTGCTTCTTTGGTAGCTTTTAGGGGACTTGCTTTCTCTTCCACTGCCCCAGATGTCCACCCTGGGCACAAATTACACCTCGTTATCACAAGAAGTCTAACACTGTTCATCATCCACCACACTTAGAGACCATTACAGCACCAAGCCCACCCTCACCATGCTGCCGGCCTGTCTCTGCACACAGCCCTGTTGCTATGGCAGACACGAGGCTCAGCCCACGAGGTTCCTCCTGCATCTGTGCTGTCAGGGTGTGGACTCCACTGTGCCCAAAATTGCAGGAGCCATGAGCACACTCGGAGCAGCTGGGAACCCGGCCACTCGCAGCCCAGTGCATGGCCGGCACGCCATCAGCACCCTAGCCATGCTAATGGGGTCACCCTGTCAGTCACACAGCATTTCACGTGTTGCAGAAGTATTCGTGGACTCCGTGGGCAAACCTTCGGACCCACAGACCGTGGCGCCACATCCCTCTTGCAAGTGCCACGTGGCTTCCTGCCCCAATAAGAAGGACTCACACTTAGCCGCAGCCTCGTGCCCAGCTCAGGACCACTTTCCCTCACCCCGACTCAGGCTGCACGAGCTGTTGTTTGTTACCCAGCGCTCCTTAGCCCCTTATCCTGCTAACTCTATATTTGATGTTCCTCTTTCTCGGAAAATTCCTCCATCGTACAAACTCTGCCAGCTGGGAAAAGTCTTACTTCTCCTTCAGACCCACACAGGTCAGCTCCTCACGCTGTGGCCTGCAGGTCTCTGCGCACCTGCACTCTGCTGAATCCTCGGTAGCGGGCCTTCTGTCGATCCACTGCAGACGCCTGAGCCCGGGCAGGGCTTTGCTCATCCATGACAGATGGGACGCACCCTCTACTCCACACCGCACTCACCCCTCACCTGAAACGGTCTCATCTCTGACAATGGAAGCTCTTTCTCTCCTTAAAACCCTGTTTGGGAAGCCGTGCCTCCAGAAAGCCCTCTGTGCTTAACCTAGTGTGGACAGTCATGGATGCAGTCGTGAGGAGACCAGTGCCAGGAGCCTCGGGGACACAGCTCGCTCGAGGCTTTTCATATCACAGACAGAAAGATACGACGCAGGAAACCCAGACATAGACGTGAGGCCTAGGGAAGAAGATAGCCATGGGGGCATAGACAGGGCTCAGCCTCTGAAGGGGACTTTAGGCCAGGAGCCCTAAATTGCCACCCGTATGTCACCCTGTCTGGCCCACAGAGGTAGCTCAGCACCCCATCTTGATGGCAAACCCAACACTCTCTTCCTATTTGCTGACTCTCCTGTGCCCTTGCTTATTTTACTACCCACAGCTGCTTCATAGTCTCATTGCAGGAGGAGACACCCTGGAGGGAGTCTGTGCAATGGAGCCGCAGAAGGAGGGCAGCCCTTTCCTGCTGTAGCTGTGGAATTTGGGCAAGTTGCATTTTAATTCTAGGAGTTCCAGTCTTTTCCTTTGAAAAGTAGAATTAACTTACAGAAACCATCTCAAAGGGTAGTCACGAGATACAGCAGAGTAACAGAAAGTGCTGAAGAGGTGCCTGGCACAGGGCCCCAGCGTTGCGTCCCAATATGATAAGAACAGCAAGGGGTGGAGAGGATGACGGGAGGGTGATGATGGCCGTGGTGACGATGATGGTAATAATGAAGGTGACGATGACAGCGATTGAGAGTTAACCATGGTGACGATGACAGTGATTGACAGGCAACCATGGTGACGATGACAGCGATTAAGAGGTAACCATGGTGATGATGACTGTGATTGACAGGTAACCATGGTGACGATGACAGTGATCGACAGGTAACCATGGTGACGGTGACAGTGATTGACAGGTAACCATGGTGACAGTGACAGTGATTGACAGGTAACCATGGTGATGGTGATAGTGATTGACAGGTAACCATGGTGATGACGATGACAACCACGATAGTAAGGGTGATGCTGGCAATAGTGATGGTGGCGATGGTGGTGATGGTGGTTCTGTGGGAATGACAGCCAATGCTGTGACTGCTGGCAATGATGACGATGATGGTGAAGGGTCACAGCGGTGCTGCCGCAGTGATGGACAGCAAGGGTGTGATGGTGATGGCGGCAGTAATGATAATGTTGCGATAATCATAGTGGTTAGGGTCTGGAGAATGGTGGGGTGATGACACTGTTGATGGTGGTGCTGGTGAAGCTGCTGGTGCTGGTGGTGGTGATGGTGAAGCTGCTGGTGATGGTGATGGTGCTGGTGAAGCTGCTGGTGCTGGTGCTGGTGATGGTGAAGCTGCTGGTGAAGCTGCTGGTGATGGTGATGATGGTGATGGTGCAGCTGCTGGTGCTGGTGCTGGTGCTGGTGAAGCTGCTGGTGATGGTGATGATGGTGATGGTGCAGCTGCTGGTGCTGGTGGTGGTGATGGTGATGGTGATGGTGATGGTGAAGCTGCTGGTGATGGTGATGGTGATGGTGCTGGTGATGGTGAAGGTGATGGTGATGGTGAAGCTGCTGGTGATGGTGATGGTGATGGTGCTGGTGATGATGGTGATGGTGGTGGTGATGGTGGTGGTGATGGTGAAGCTGCTGGTGCTAATGGTGGTGCTGGTGAAGCTGCTGGTGATGGTGCTGGTGCTGGTGGCTGTGGAGGAACACTTGGAAGAAGTTTTTGTTATTTTGTTTCTTTAAAAATGCAAAATGGCGTTTGGATTAGATTTGTGTTCCCACCCCAGGTGTGGTAGATGTTTACGAGTTGGGTTTGGAAAGCTTGATGCAGGTGGCTATAGCTTGGTTAGGTGTAGTCGTTCTGGTACCTGCAGCTTGTTCTTGAGATTGTCTGCCACGTGGGTTTATGGGAACTTTTGGCTTAGGGTGTAAAAGGCCTGAAGTCCCCAGAGTCAAGGGGACTTGGTTGGTTGGTTGGTGGTTCGTTGGTTGGGTTGCCCATCGTTAGTGTGTTAATTCTTAAAGGAACAAAGGTTGGAGGGATTGAGCTTACAGACCGTGAGCTGAGACACTAGTCGGACTCACTGCCAGCTGGTCCTCTCCGCGCTATGTCAGCCTGAAAGAGGCTGTGACGATTTCTACCTTTCTCTCGTTCTATATCAAGGCCGCTTGTAAAAGCGGTGAAGATTTCTTTCTGTCCTTCCGTTCTCTTTCCCCAAACTGAGGGTAGAAGATTGTCGTGTACTGCTCAGGTGGTAGCGATGGTGCTGGTGAAGCTGCTGCTTGCGTTGGTGATGTGAGGACTGGGGGTTAGGGGGGCGTGAGGAGGGCAGGAGTGCTGGGGCGGCAATGACACAAATGTCCCGGAGCAACGCGTCGAGACGCCCGACCCCAAATTGAGCACTGTAAACAGAGAACAAGCAACAAGTTGTGTTCGGTCACTAGTGGTGTCGCTGAGAAAGAACTGGACCAGGAAGAATGAGCCACACGGCTCTGAGAACGAGTGTCAGCGTGTTTTGTTGGCAGCATTGTGATCTAACTTACTTGCAGGAGATCTGGCCTGAGTTCTGCCTCTGCGGAACATGGCCGGGGCCTGGAAGATCATCTCTCTTTGCAGGGCTCTTCACACGGATCGTCAGATCTGAGGTAGCTTCTGTCAGAGGCTACTATGGACGTGTGCCGAGCCCAATGTCAGCTGTCATATTCTGCGTAAGCGAGAGGGATGGGTGCTCGGCTATGTGGACATCTTAGGGTGGATCTGCGTCTCTGTGCCGATCTTTCCTTCCCGAGAAGTGATACCTAGTAAGTACTGTCTCCTGTTCATGCCTCCGGAGAGACCAAGCAGCTCGGGCTCAGGACAAAGAGGAAGCAACATCTTTGGAATACCGTAGTGGTTAGTTTCTGTTGCATAGCAGCCAATCCCACAACAAATGACTGAAATATTTACACTGATGAACCATAGGACATTGAAAGTTCTCTGCTGTGGATTGGCTTGGCCAACTGGTGCCAGCTTGGTGGGTCTGGGTTGTCTATGGCTGGCTTCCTCAGTTGGCTCCAGATGCTGCAGGGCTCCATGCTTCAACCTCTAGCAGTTAGCTGGCTGCTCAACAGGTAGGGATTGCAGGCTCTCAGCATGGAGGACAAACACCCACCAGCCAAGTCTCTGGAGCTTTTCTGCTTGTGCCCATTTGCTGGTGTCTCACGGTGAGGGTGAATCAAGGAATGGAGAGACAGGCTCTGCTGGGAGGGAAGAAACCAGTCACCTGCCAGGGAGCACAAGCACACACTGGCTCTGGAGTCAGGACTGGTCACAGGCATTGCTGTTGTGACCTATTGGGGTCTTGGGAAAGTTCCCTTGTCTTCTTGAAGTCTTGATATGATGAGCTTCTAAGTGGGGAAACAGAATGAACATTCTCAGAGCTGCACAGGGCCACTGAGCCAGAAGCTCCTTGTATGATGCAAGCACAGCTCACGCCTTGTCAATGGTTGTCCTGCACAGAATGAAAGACACTGCATTTGGGCGCTGAGGGCCTATGATGTCTTGAGAGCATGTAGCTCAAGGGCAGACATTATAGTCCCTGCCAGGGATCCCCTCAGGGTGAGTATGGTGTTGACTACCTTTAAGGGACCCATCTGCGTCCTGGTCTGACTCTTTGGGGCTAATAGAGGAGTGCATAGCTTGAACATTGAGTTAGTTGACTTTACTAAAGTGTAGCAAAGCCATGAGGAGTGTGCTGACGCCCCACAGAGTCCAGGTAGTCCTGTGTCGCAGGGCCTCCTGGGGCTGGACTCAGAGCGGTGTTAGGCTGAGCTGGCTCCAGCCCCAGGCAATGGTTTTGGTTTTGGTTTATTTTAAACAGGAGACTGAATACTTTACTGTACAGACACACGGAAAGGAGCTGCAGGGAGTCACATGCAGGAATGGGCTGTCCAGGGAGTGTACTCGGCTACACCCGGGGATTGATTCTGTGGCTTTGGACTGTGGGTCCTGTGGGAGCAGAGCATCAAAGACTGACTTACAGAATAGATGGCTCCTTCTGTAGGTTGTCGACACCCACCTGTCCACACCTGGGTCTTCAGGCAGAAAAATCCATAGGAGGCTTGAGTTCAGGGGTAGGCCAGAGTTGTGACACCTTGGGTCTGGCTCTAAGGCTTTATATGATTCTGAGCAAACCATCGGGTCTCCATGGATGAAGGAGGCCACTGAAGGCCAGCAATACCTTCAGTGTGTCTAACAGCGCTCTCCGCTCTGGTTTGGATGACACTTGGTCCTTCTCAGGTGGCTGTCATCACGTTGGATCATCTGAAGGACCATGGCACAAAGCAGGACACTGAGCTGACTCTGCTTCTGGCACACTGAAGGGCACTGTGCTCTGCTGGCTGGGAAGAGTCAGGCGCCAGCCCTGTTCTCTGAGGAACATGGCCCAGAGCCTGGAGGACACTTCAGATACGGGCTCTTGGGTTCCTTCTCGAGTCCTCAGACCAGACATAGCCTGTCATAGTGCGTGTCTGGTAGGCATCCCTTTCCATTTCCTGGGGGAGGAGCTGGTTTGTGTCTCCCTGTAAAGTAGATCTATACCCATACCCAGTATCTGTGAAGATGACATTGTGTGGAAATACGTCTTTACAGGGTGACTGGATGAGACTGTGTTAGGCTAAGGTACTGGATACCTAGAAATATGGACAGGTGACATACCAGGGGCACACATGGAGACAGAGGCAAAGTCTGGAGCAGTGAAGCCACAAGCCAGGGGGTACCCATAGCCCCCAGATGCTGGAAGAGACCAAAAGGGACGTCCATCGGAACTCAGAGGGTATGCAGCGCCCAAACTTGGACGTCAGCCCTCTCTCAAGATCAAGACAGGATCCACGCCTGTTGCTCTCACTAACCCAGTGTGCCGTGATCCTGCTGCAGCAGTTCCTCACACGCCTCCGTCCTGAAGACAGCTGTCAGCACAGACAGGGGGCGTGTGTGAGGAGTGCCAGAGGCCACAGCACGTGGACATCCACCTCCTTTCAGAAGCTGAGTGAAAACACAGTCTTTTCTTCAGTAGACTACTGAAGACTTAACACTTATAGGTCCATGAGGCTGTTAGGATTAAATAGGGAATGTTCACACCCCACATGTTCCGGAACACTCTGAGCCGGCGGCTCCATTTCTTAAGCTCACTTTGAGGATGATACAGCTTTGTGATGGGGAGCGCCGGCCTCTCAACTCCTCGTGACACCAAGTCAGAGCTGGAGGCTGTGGGCAGGAGGCAGTGCGTCGAAGAGTGGCTCGAACAAGCAGGCGGTGGCCAGAAAATACCATGAAGGCTGTGCTTTGTTGCCACAGTAACTAGTTCCCAACACATACGACTGAAAGCTCTTACAAGAGGTATCTACATGTTTCTTCCTCCCCTGGGAACGGAGCCCAGGGGTCCTGCTCATCCAGCAGGAGCTCTACCATTGCCCTGTGCCCCAGTGCTCTGCACTAATTTTATTGAAAAGCAAGACTAAAATTTACTCTTAGAAGGGGTGGGAACACCTCAGCCGGGTCAGCTGAGGGCAAGGGCTTCTGGGTTGCAGAACCGCAGACTGAACTGCTTGGGTGCTGCTTGCTTTCTAACCTTTGTGGAAAGCACAGTGCTTCTGAAACAGGAAAACGGTGCCAATACAAGCTACAGCCTCGGCTTTGGGCCCACATGGTCAAAGCCATGCTGCCTCGGCTGGCCAGTGCCAGGACTCCGGATGGCAGGGGCAGACAGATGTGGCCTTGGGGTATGATGGAACAGTGCCATGACTGATCTTGACAGGACCTAGAATCACCTAGGAGACACACCTCTGGGCATGTCTGTGAGGGAGGGTCTAGACTGGGTTAACTGAGGAGGGAAGACCTAAATGTGGCTGAGCCATCTCGAGCCGGGGTCCTAGACTGAATATGAAGGAGAAAGCGAGCTGAGCGCCAGCATGCATCTCGCCCTGCTTCCTGTGACCAGCTGCCCCAAGCTTCTGCCGTCTAAGACTTTCCCACCATGGCTGATGATACCCGCAAACTGTGAGCCCAGACAGACCCTTTCTTCCTTGAGTTGCTTTGGCCAAATATTTTGTCACAGCAGAAAGAAAAGGAATGAATACAAGCAGGTTGCTCTTACTTCACCATGGCTCTGGGACTCTGTGGCTGAGCTTCTTCACCTCTTGGCTCATGTCTACCCTGCGCAGCAAGAGTGAGCCTGAATCAGGGTGGTGGGAACAGTATCACCCTAGAATGGCTGTGAGGACTGTTCTGTGAATTTTTGTTTTGAGACAGGGTCTCTGTGGGTAACCCTGGCTGTCCTAGAACTTTCTCAGTAAAACAGGTTGATCCAGAACTCAGAGATCCACCTGCCTTTGCCTCTTGAACACTGGGATAAAGGTGCGTGCCACTGCCCGCCCAGCTACTCTGTGAACTTGACTTGATATTACGCTATCATCACCTCCAGAGGAGGGTGCTGGGCCAGAAAGACAGAGTTGCCCAGGGTCCTCCAGCACAGGGCTATGGGATGACTTCAATTGCCTCCTGCAAATCAGAAGTGGCAACAGGAGACCCCTGCCCTCCTGTGCTGTCTCATTCTATAAACCAAAGCATGCCAAGGAGCTCAAGAAGAAGCAAGGCGAATTTGAATATCACCTGCACTCATGCGCACACCAGGGTGGCACATGGTGAAGCAGGCGTGGCAGAAGGATGCCTGTGTCGAAGGTCTTGCCTACCTAGGAGGAAATATTGATTTGGGGCCAGGGCAGTCTCTGGTTCGAGGATCCTAAGGATCCACAGCGCCATACCCTGCCCAGAAGCCAGCCATCCCATTTGCAAAGACCTCAGACCTTCTGAGAACAAGGAACAACTGAAGCAGAGCCACAGTAGAGGTCATGACCCAGCCACGCCCATACAACCTCACCTTCCAAGACCATACCACAGCCATGCCCTCCACACCGTGTCCTCCGGGGCTATTCCCATAGCCATGAAGTCTTCCAGATTGCTTATCGCGGTGACTTAGCCGGGTGCTCAAGGAGAGAGGGCTGTGCAGACTGGCTCTGCCTTCCACAGAGGAGGCCAATCCTGTTCTCAGGGTCAGGGCCATGTCCAAGCCTAGGAGGGTCTTTAACACTGCCCAGCATGTGCGGGGGTCTTTTGTCCAGCCCTTGTCTCCCCCATCATGTATTCACACAGCTGTGACCTGTTCTCGCTCTGTCCTGAAAGGTACAGCTCCTGGGTGCCCAGCTCCCTTCCTGGGCAGAACTGGGGCCGACGGCCGAGAGAGCAGCTTGTTTGTGTTTGACATAAGCCCTGGATTGTTCTCTGCTCTCCATGGCTATTATGCAAAGGCAAGTCCTAAAATAATATTGAATTTCCTCTCATAATTTGGAGGGAGGACACTCATCCGGAATTAAGCTGGGACGGAGGATGCTTTCATCTGTGGGCACTGGGGACTTCTGCATGGACTCTGGCTGGGGGTAAGAATGCAGGTCTGTTTGCGCCAGTCCAGGTCTGCTGAGTTCACCGGCATGGAGCTGCTTGGGAGAGCTGTGTTCTTGTGTTTTCATAGCTATGTGTCTTGGAAAGCTGGACTCTTCATGGCATTGTTCTGAATTCCAGATGAGGACATGAGCCCTGGACCCCAGAGACCAGAGCCAGAGCCCAGCTGGTGGCCATAGCTGCGTGTCAAGCCCAGGAAGGTGCCTCTGGGACCAGCAGCGCCTGGTGCATCGTGGGCGGTCGGTGTGCTCCTATCAACTCCAGCACAAAGAACGCTCTCACAGCCTTCCGTCGGTGCTGCGGCCACGCGCCCTGCTTGAGCTTACCATGCACGTTCCCTTCTGAAGCGCTTCCGACTTCCTGTTCCTCAGGACACAGACGTTCCTGAGCAGAGTGCCTCCTTCCTGGGCTTCCTCAGGGAGACAGGGCCAGGCTCCAGAGACAGCCGGACCATGTTCACACCCCAGCCCCATCATCAGCTAGATTTGGGATCTCTGGCTTAAACTCTCCAGTGCCTTGATTTTCTCATCTAAAGAACCAAGAATATCTAAAGCAATATCGAACAACGAGAACAGAGTTGGGGCTAGCCTCGGCAAGTTCGAGGCTTCATCAAAAATCACAGGAGGCAGGCGTTAGGTTTTAGCTGTTTAGCACCGTAACTCACTTGGATAACCAACTCATCCTTTAAAAGTTGTTTTATTTTGAGGCCAGATGCGGTGGCGCACACCTTTAATCCCAGCACTCGGGAGGCAGCAGCAGGTGGGTCTCTGAGTTCGAGGCCAGCCTGGTCTACAGAGTGAGTTCCAGGTCAGCCAGAGCTGCGTAATAGAAAGACCCTGTCTCAAAAGAAAAACAACAAAAATTGTTCTATCTGGAAAAGTGCCAAGTGCAAAATGCAGAGCCCTCTGTTATGACGACTTTTCCAGCTAGAAAATTAGCTGGGTCCTGGGTAATTGAGGCAGAGGGACCAATCAGAAGCACCCTCCACGTTACCGTCAGGAAACAGAGCGACAAAATGTACTTCCCTCCAAGCAACCCCAGCAGCTTAGTGTTTGCCAGTGTGTGGGCTGCCGTTGTCTCCTCTCATGGGAAACGGTTCATTTGTGCAGAATGATTATTCTACCTCAGGACAGCTTTGAATCCATCTCTCTACCTGCACAGCAGTGGACCGACGGTGAGAGCCACAGACAAACACGAAAACCCGACCGCGGACACATTAAACTAGGACAAAAGTCTTTCTACAAGCGCCTGGACGGGAAGGCTGAAGCATACGACGGTAACCGCTAGTGAGCTTTCGAGGCGCACGTTAGTGGTTGGGATAAGCAGGTCATTTAACCCTTGCAGCAGATCCTCTTTCTCTAGCATACGAACGGACAAGCCAGCACTGCTGTATCAACGACTCTGACACCTCCCACAAGAGGCTGAAACCACTACATGTCGGACAATGAATTTTTAAGGAGGATGGATTCCTCTTGGCTCACAGTTCCGGTCCACGGCTGGCTGGTCCCATCACTTCCAGGCCCTGGTGCTGATGCAGCAGTGTAGGGGTAGGAAGTGTGTGTTGGAGCTTGGCTACTCCACTCATGCCCAAGAAGCAAAAGACAAAGAAGAACCTGGGCCCTGCTGTCCCCTTCAGAGCATGGCCACCTGAAGTGTGCCCTCGAGGCTCCGCCTGTCGAGGTTGCATGACTTCTTGGTAGTGCCAAGCTGGGACAGGCCACTCACACTCTGGCCTGAGGGACACTTCAGATCCAAGTACCAAAGTGGTGCTGATAACGTGGTCCAACTCAGAATCAGCACTCACCTCTGGGATACTGCTTTTCAAAGAGAAGTGCCGAAGCCACCCAATGGGTGGACAGCTCTTCAACAAATGGTACTGCTACCACAGGGCTCCCTACACTCCAGAGGGAGCTCAGATGGGCTATGTTACCCTGTGACACTTCTGGGGAGGTGGCGATGCTTTCTTCCTTGACAGAGGTTGGCTCATACTGCTCAGAATTCACCAGGGACATTCACCCAGATGCACAAGGGTCTACACTTTCCTTTCTTTAATTTGCATGTGTACACACACACACACACACACACACACACAATCTGTGGAACACACACACACACACATAATCTGTGGAACACACACACACACACAATCTGTGGAACACACACACACACACAATCTGTGGAACACACACACACACACACAATCTGTGGAACACACACACACACACAATCTGTGGAACACACACAATCTGTAGAACACACACACACACACACACACACAATCTGTGGAACACACACAATCTGTGGAACACACACACACACACACAATCTGTGGAACACACACAATCTGTGGAACACACACACACACACACACACACACACACACACAATTTGTGGAAGCCAGGACAACAGCACTGGCGTTCCTTGGATGTCACTCTTTTTGTTTTGCTGATGCAGGGTCTCTGGGCTGAAGCTCACTGGTCTGGTAGGCTGGCTGGCTGGCGAGCTCCATTGATTCCCAACACTGGGATAACAGGCATGTGCCACAACACCCAGCTTTTCTACACGGCTTTGGGGACTCATGCTCCAGGGGCCACTTAAGTACTAATGCGTGAACGGCAAGAATTTTACTCCACAGCAGCCCCTTGTTTCTTTTGAGAAATGGACTCACTCTGTATCCCAGGCTGGACGCAAACTCTTGACAATCTTCTTGTCTTAGGCCTTCCTGGGTTGAGATCGTCCGAGTGAACCACGACATAGTATTCAGCAAGATCAGGCATTTCATTGCATTGGAGTAAACCAAGAACCAAGGACAACAGCAGCCTCTAGGTAAGCTAGTGACATGTTGAGGCTTTGAGCAATGCATGCTGGTATCTGTGTGCGTGTGTCTTTGAGATGGGGTCTTATGTAGCCAAGGCTGGCCTGAACTTGCTATTGTACTGAAGATGACCTTGAACTCCTGGTTCCCCTGTCTCCATCTCCTCAGTTCTGAGATTATGGGTACAGGCCACCACGCCTGGATTTATGCAAAAGCAGGGATGGGATCTAGGTTTTGTGTGTGCTAGGCAAGCACTGGACTGAGTCACAGACGCAGCCCCTGCTACTTGCGTTTAAATGCACCCAAAGGATTGCTGGGTGAATTGAAGGACCCAGAGGCCACAAAGCAAACACACGTACGATCAGTTATGAAATCCAGGTGCCAAGCATGCAGGGGACTAGTGTCAAATTCTTTCAAGCATTTTATACGCAGGGACATTTTCACAATCAAATATTGGGGGGCACACGTGAGCTAGAGTTAATGAGAATATTTGCAATGCTTTTTCTTCTAAAATCAACAAGAAAAGAGAGACATCGTCATAAGTAAGTGAGCAAACACTTGGGCTAAGTGGTGTAGCACACACCTGTCATCTCGGCGTTCAGGGAGCTGAGGCAGGAGGATCACAGATTTGTAGCTCAGGATAGCCTGAGCTACACAGCAGGCCCCTATTTCATCACACACACCCTGACTCGCAAAAAACTAAAAATACTTGATACTCCAAGAGCCAACAGTATTTGAACACGTTTGCAACAGCACAGGAAGAGTAAGGGCACAGTGAGGTTCCCTTCCGCACAGATCAGACTGACCATCTAAAGACATCCACAACAGGAGACAGACCAAGAGGATGCTGGGTGCTAGCGCTGGGCTCTGGGATTCCCAGTGCTGGTGGACAGGCCTGGGGAGGTAGGTTAGGGCTGTGGAGCTTTCTGTAGAAAAGGACCTCATAGGTTTGAACTTGACCCACAGGGATCTTACTCTGTGGCCCTGCCTAGGATGCCCTGGGGCTCCATGGCCTTCCAGCTGGGAAACCCCAGGACACAAGGTCAGAGCCCTTGGCCCAGGGGAATCCCAGCCTCTGAGCCATTTGCGGGCGGAGCTGGCCCTCACAAAGCAGCCTCTGTGCTTCCTGGGTCGGAGGTCACAGGCTGTGACGCACTGTGTGTGGGGCTATAGAGCTCTAGAGTGGCCTGGGGACAGCCCAGCATGATGGCAGACATGCTGAAGGACCCTGGGTTGGCAGTTAGGGCTTCCTGTGTACACAGGTGATCATGGTCACTCCACCTATTCCACGCCTCAGTTTCCCCTCTGCAGCCCTAGTGGGGTGACAATGGGATTTGCAGGGAATAAGCTTTTGGCTTCTGCCTCATTCCTTCCAGTAGGCTCTGTTCTCACTGCTGCTCCCCACAGCTCCCTGCCCACGCCTCATGTCTGAGTTGTTCCTCAATAGTGACATTTGTGGCACACTGCAGAGTTCTTCATTTATAGGCTACTGAAGGACAGACTGAATCGTGAGCTTCCATAGGTCAATGGGAAGTAGTTGACTCCACATAGCCTGGGAGCAGCCCGACGTGCTGCATGCTGGTCGACAGCTGACTTGAACCAAAACCACACCGTGTCTCACACTGTCCCGGTGATCAACACGTGCCCAGCTATCCCCTGCGGTGTGGTCCTCACACCACGGGCACCAGATGGGGAAGGGCCATTTGACTGGTCCACTTCCTAGCTGAGCTCCCTACCCTAAGCCTGGGGACAGGTAGGTTCCTGTGTTTAAGATCCAGCCTGTGTTTGCTGATCAACTTCTCCTAGTTACTGGGAGGCCCGCAGTCTCTGAGTGACATCTACCTGCCTGTGAGCGGCCTGCTCACTCTGGTGACAGCTGGGTCTGCCTTGGCAGCTTCCGAGGCTTTTCATGACATTTGTGGGATTTTTATTCCATTGGGGGGAGAGAGAGAGAGAGAGAGAGAAAGAGAGACACAGAGAGAGAGACAGAGAGACACAGAGAGAGACACACACAGCACCCACAGGGACATTGGCCGTGTGGGGCCTGACGATGCAGAGGACAGCCCTGACTCCAGCGTTCTCTCAGGGCTACCCTCCTGACTGCCCCAAGCCATGCTGCGAGGGGATGTGTAGCCCCCAGGCCCAGCTTTGAACAGCAGCACAGTGCTGAGACACACAGCTCCATTCTCACTTCACAGCAGAACAAAAACAGCTTCTAGAAGCTTCTCTATGTTTTCCTAGCTATCAGCGTGAGATCCAGGCTTCCAAACACTCCCACTGACCCTAGCCCGTGCGTCTCGCACAGGTTGTGGTTCCTAGTCAAGAAGCGTCCTAAGTGGCGCGAGCAGCTGGGTCAAGCTAGGGCCCCACCACCCAGGATCCTACGAGAGGCTTCCTGTTTCCCTGCTTCCCCTCAGGACTTGGGGGAAATTTTTGTTACTGTCCTCTGCAGGGAGCCTGAGGTGACAATGTCCCTGGTAACCATGGGCAGAGTTTTGTTTAGTCCGTGCTAGGCAGTGACGTCACAGCAGGTAGTTTGTGTGAGTACACAGACACATCACAGCCTCCGCCAAATCCTGTAACAACGTGCTCAGATGTCCAGTCAGCAGCTGATAGCGGACTGTATGTGCTCAGTCACATATACAGGTACATC
This sequence comes from Cricetomys ansorgei, assembly GCA_026225945.1. Lineage (NCBI taxonomy): Eukaryota > Metazoa > Chordata > Mammalia > Rodentia > Nesomyidae > Cricetomys > Cricetomys ansorgei. Next base: position 1,944,267 of record JAMJFZ010001280.1, read on the forward strand.
ACTAACACCCCAACACAGGCACACCCCAACACAGGTACACTAACACAGGCACACCCCAACATAGGCATACTAACACAGGCACACCCCAACACAGGCACACTAACACAGACACACCCCAACACAGGCACACACTAACACAGGCACACCCCAACACAGGCACACACTAACACAGGCACACCCCAACACAGGCACACTAACACAGGCACACCCCAACACAGGCACACCTCAACACAGGCACACTAACACAGACACACCCCAACACAGGCACACACTAACACAGGCACACCCCAACACAGGCACACTAACACAGGCACACCCCAACACAGGCACACCCCAACATAGGCACACTAACACAGGCACACCCCAACACAGGCACACTAACACAGGCATACCCCAACACAGACACACTAACATAGGCACACTCCAACACAAGCACACTCCAACACAAGCACACCCCAACACAGACACACTAACACAGGCATACCCCAACACAGACACACTAACACAGGCATACCCCAACACAGGCACACTAACACAGACATACCCCAACACAGGCACACTAACACAGGCACACCCCAACACAGGCATACCCCAACACAGGCACACTCCAACACAGGCATACCCCAACACAGACACACTAACACAGGCACACCCCAACACAGGCACATTAACACAGACACACCCCAACACAGGCACACCCCAACACAGATACGCTAACACAAGTACACCCCAACACAGGCACACTAACACAGAGCACACACCCCAACACAGGCACACTCCAACACAGGCACACTCCAACACAGACACACTAACACAGGCACACCCCAACACAGGCACACTCCAACACAGACACACTAACACAGGCACACCCCAACACAGGCACACTCCAACATAGGCATACTAACACAGGCACACCCCAACACAGGCACACTAACACAGGCACACCCCAACACAGGCACATATCATTTCAGTCACACACAGTATAAGTGTGTGCACACACATGCACACACACACACATATTCGCTAGGAGAAGCAGCCCCTCCAATGTCAGAAGCTCAGACCTAGTTTGCGCATTGTACTGGGGTGGGCAGGGGCTGCTCCCCGGGGAGGCAGTGCACCGAGAGCCGAGGATGCGGGTCACACAGAGGGAAAGACCCCACCACTCCTCCGTGACTTCTCACTTGAACCCCCAGCTCCCAAGCTGGGTCCCTGTGGCCGGGGGCATCTGTGCAATGTCCTCAGAGCCTGGTCTTCCCCACCCTGACAGATGTGCTGCTTGGAGCCAGGCAGTGGTGGGGTTTGTGAGGGTCAAACACGACTTCCATGGAAATGCAGGGTGGGGGAAGCAGGGTCAGACACACAGTTTTGCTAGTGGCTGAGGAAGGGCTTGCCATCTCCAGGACCTCTGTCCTCAAGGAATCACAGGTAACGAGGCCCTCATTGGAAATCTGTCAGCCAGCTTCTGCCTTAGTGAGGGTTGCTTGGACTTGGAGTGGCCTAGAGGCGTTTGGGAAGGTGTGTTGGCAGCCACAGCCTGGCTGTGCTTCCTGAGACTGCGCACATGTCCCTCAGGCCCAGGCTCAGGCCCAGGCCCAGGCTGACGTGTCCTCTGCACTTCTCCTCAGCAGCTGGCATTACTGTGACCCAGGTCCATGTGGCGTCAGTGATGAGGAAAGAGGCTCTCTCCTCGTGTACTGGGGCAGCTTGTCCCAGGACCCCTGTTTCCCATGGGCTCTGGACACGCCACCAACACACAGGACAACATTCTGTTTGTAGGCTTGTGGCCTGCTGACCTGTGGAACAGCCTGAACCCTGAACCCTCATTTAACTCCCAGGAGCCAGGGGCTTGTGGTAGATCCAGCCCAAGTCGGTCCAGGTTGGGCAGCTATGTTTGGGCTGGGGCAGTGGCTGGGGTGAGCAGGAGCTCCAGGCTCTAGCCTGTCTTTTCAGCGTTCCATCTTGGCTCTCTTGGCCAAACGGGAATGCTAAGGGGCAGCTGGTGCTATGAGGTTCAGAAACCAGTCAAGGTCCACTGCTGGAGTCTATCGCCAACTCTCTGGGGAGCTTCTGGCCCTCAAGGAGGGTCCTGGCCTTGTTTGAGAGCAGAGAAGGAACAGTGGGGGTGAGGATGAGCAGGGCTGGGGACGGGGCGTGGTCAGCAGTTCAGCCTGTGGTCCAGCCTCCAGGTCTGTGCCCTCTTGTGACCATGGGCAGAGCACTGTGGTCCCTGCCCAGTGTGGACAGGGGTAGAGAGGGAGTGAGTCTAGCTGATGCAATTCTCCAGGGTCCTCTACCTGGGCCTCTGGACTCAGTCATCTCAGTTCTCCCAGTGATGTCTCGTTTTCACTCTGATGCCCATGGGATGCCAAATCAGCCCCCTTTAGCCAGCGTGTCTATGGAGGATGGAGGCAAGCCCATATACCGGAAGGAGGAAGTTTGGGTTCATGGTCTCTGCCAAGGACTGGCTTGAACGCGGAGATAAATGCGAGAGTGGTGCACACAGACCTGTGCACAGTAGCCGTAGGCGCTCTGTATCTTTTCTGTGCCCGTGCCGGGTCAGGGGCAGAGCGGTTCACACGCGTCTCTGAGTCCTGGATGTACTGCTCTCGTTCCCACCGGACAGGCAGGGAACCAGAGCCAGCCAGCCTAGGCTATTTGGCTGAGGTTGCATGGCTGCCGAGGGAACTTTGGAACCTGAGGTTGTCACTGTTCACCACAGCTGGGCGGCCTCCATTACTGACCCCAGGCGTCAGTTTCGGAGGGCGTCCAGAGAACCAAGCACGGGCTGTCCTACAAGGAAGCCTGGACTCGCACGCAGCCCTACACATAGCCGGGTCCCATGCTGACAGCGGGCAGCAGACCCGGGATGCAGGGCTTCATCCCTGGCTGGTACGGTGCAGCGGGAGCCATCGCGTGGCTTTGAGTGCTGCCTTCTGGCATTGACTCTCTATGAGGAGAGATCTTGGGTGCACAAGTAAGCACCGCAGGGAGCCAGCCACAGAGAATTCGTCGAATTCTCTCAAGTGACTCTGAGTGCCCAGTGTGCGCTGAATGAATTTCCTCCCGTCGTGGCTGCTGCCCCGACCTCTGCCTGCCAATCTGAATCGGCCAGAGCCCTCTGGGTTGGTCTAGCCCTTGGCCCCATTCCCTTCCTTCAGACAGAGCCTGCCATGGGCAGCAGCTGAGGGACTGGGTGGTTCTGTGGGAGGTGCCCAGGGAGGGGCCTATAGCAGGGCGGGACACAGGCTGAGCTCACCTTGTGCCATGAAGCTGCCCCAGAGGAAGAAGAGGAAGAAGATGCTGGACTGTCCCCTGGGACCGCCGCCAGCTAGGGAGCGGCTGGGCCCAGCCATTTCACAGCAGAGTCTTACAGACACACAACAGCCTCGTCTCTCTCCACAGCACCACTAAAGAAGTCAGCCAGATGCTTGTTATCACCGAACACTCTGAGAAACTGAGGCTGGGTGGCTTAGGAACTCACACCTACAGTCTGGCTACCTTGTGACAGCACTTAGCCACAGTGCCTGGCCTTTCGACACGCACGGGGGTATCCAGGTTCATGAGTGGGAGACCCCGAGCGAATGCCCACCTCTCACTGCTCCCCTGGCCCTCCACTGGAGTTTTTACTAATTTATTTGTCTATTTACTGACTTTTAAAACAGGCTCTTATGTAGCCCAGTGACCTGGAAGTTGCTCGGTAGCTGAGGATGGCCTTGAACTCCTGGTCTTCCCGCCTCTACCTCCTGAGTTCATGGTGGTGTGGGCCACCATGCCTGACTTATGCAGTACTGGGACCAAACCTGGTATTTTCTTTGTTTTTGTGGTTGTTCTGCTTTTAACATACTAGACAAACTCTCTGCCAACTGAGCTACATCGACAGCCCACCAAATTACTTTAGAAAATGTGGCATGCACCTATGATCCCAGCACACAGAGGCCAAACCAGGAAAACCACAATCTGAAGTCAGCTTGGGCTATACAGGGAGACCATGCTCCCGAAATTTTCGTTTGTACATTGGTTGCTAAAGGTGAATGGTAAGGGAGAGTCCCAAGTCCAGGGATAGTTTGTGTGAACTTTTAAATTACGAAGTGTACCTGACAGGGGGCCTTTCTTACAGATCTGGATATTTAAGGCACATGTGCAGTGGTGGACACCTGCCACCTGTACCAGCTCTGGGGATTTTTCGTTCCCATGGGCCTTTACTTATCCCATCCCCAGCCCCTGGAGTCCCCTGACAGACTTGACACTTGGCACCATGATCCAGGGACTCTCCATGCTGTGGTATGTCAGTCCTCTGTTCTCCACATGGTGCTAACATGGTGCCGTTACATACAGGACACATGTGTACCCATGTCTCAATTGGATGGCCTGATTTTGAAACTCACTGAGCATGCCCAAATGAGACAGCAAGTAAAGGCCACACCACCCTGTCATTGGAACCTCTGGAATATCTGGAACAGCAGGAGAGAAGGCTGTGAGGACAGTGGGTTAAGACTGAGCTAGGAATGCTCTGGGGCCTTTGGCGGGAGCATCCACAGTTACCCCAACCACCTACAGAAGGTCCTGGCAGTTCCGGATAGTTTCTGGCGGGGGACTCCTGGGTGGGGCTGTCTGGGTCCCACCCCTATAGCCCAGGGAAGCCACCGGAATCTACTGGGCTCTGTAAACAGAAGCATGGGCCGCCAGCTCCAGGGGCTTTCTTGGGAGCAATGGGAACATCATTGACACTTCTGCCATGCAAGGACCCAAGGAACGGCTTGATTCAGGGCACCCTGTGTCACAGCAGGAAGATAGCATCCACGTCTTCGACTGTCCCACATGATGGCCGCTGTGTGCCAAGGTCGGGGACAGGCTGCGTCCCACACGGCTTTTCACTATGGCCACACTTCGGCAAGGTCCCGATACTTGTATGAGGTCACCTGGGGGTGTTGAGGTGCCCGTGGCTGCTGTAGCAAACTGCCATACTCAGTGGCTTAAGGCACATATTTAGGACTGGGATGTGGCTCAGTGGTAAGGGCTTGCCTAGCATGCTCAAGGCCCTGGTGCAGTCTTCAGTACTTCTGCAAAAGAGGGAAAACAAAGCAAGCCCTACAGACTCGCTCCACGACCACTCTGCAAGCTGGTGTTCAGGGCTATCCACTGACTGTCTACCTTCCAGGAATAGTAGGGCTGCTTCCTCTTGCATGCTCCAGAAGGGATCCTGGTCACTGCTGGCTTCTGGTAGCCGCCATGTCCCTGGACTTGGGACTGTCCCTCCACCTTCAGAGTTAGTGGTATAGCGTCTGGGACCCAGTGTCCATCCTACAGCTCTGTGTGACACAGGGGCAGCAGTCTCAGCTCAGAGAACCCTGTGATGATCCTGCACATGCTCCCATGTCAAGACTGAAGTGGGGCCCGAGCCTATCAGCAAAGTCCCTTTTGCCATGCTGGGGAGGTAGGAGCAGTCAGAGGGTTCTTTATGTCACGGTAGGGACTGCAACCATAACTTTTCTGTTGCTGGGACAAAACACCACGACCAAGGTAACTTATAAGAGAAAGCATCTAATTTGGGGCTCGGAGTTCCAGAAGCTAGAGTCTGGGACCATCCAGGCAGGGAACATGACAGCAGGCACACCGGCCTGGCGCTGGAGCAGTTGCTGAGAGCTCACAGCTGATCCACAAACACGAGGCAGAGAAGGAGAGCTGACTGGGACTCCAGCGGGCTTTTGAAACCTCAAAGCCGCCCCCAGTGACATGCTTCCTCCAACAAGGCCACACACATGAGCCTATGGGCCCATTCTCAGTCAAGCTACCACACACAGGTCCCCTCTGTCAGGCAGGACGTCAGAGACCAGGACACGGGCACCCTGGGGGACTGCCATTCCGACAAGCACAAGCTACTCAGCCTCTCTCATTCAACGCCTGTCTTACAGGAGAGAAATAGGCTGAGACAGGTGAGCTGGTGAGGGGCATGGTGAGGCCTGCCTGTCTGGCCCTCCCTGGTCAGCCAGCTGGTAGTAGTGCTGGGACACAGTCAAGCTGAGCCAAAGCTGGATCCGAGCAGGTCCTTACATTGCTGGAGGTGAGGGGACTGTGCAGAAGAGAGGGGCTGGGAGAGATCTCAGAGCCTGGCGGTGAGCTGCCTGGGGCGTCTTCAAGGGTCAGGTTAGAGGAGGCTTGCCGGCTGCCTTTTCCTTCTCTGAGCACAGAAGCTGTGTTGAGATCATCGACCCCCATGGCGACGGACGAGTGTTGCAGAAGTGGAGTTTGCTCGTGGTGATGCTGTCTAGGAGACAGGCTGCTGATAGCTGGGACAGGCTGTGGCCAATAGCTGAGGCGGACGTGTGTGTGTTTGTGTGCACGGCGTGTGCTCTGTGTGGTGCGTGGGCTGTGTATGAGCCGTATCTGAATGTGCCTCTGTGTGTCACTAACATGGTGGGGGATATCCGTGTGTGTTTGTGTCACATGTATGGTATGGGTTAGTGTGCCGTGTGTGCAGTGTGTATGTGTTCATGTATACACATGTCCTGCGTGTGGTTTGAACGCACATAATATATATGCAATATAATATGCTAGTCTGGTGTGCGGATACAGCATGCATGATGCGCACAGGTGACTGCCCTGTGGGTACAGCATGCACGTGTGTAGTGTGTGATTGACGTTTTGTGGAAGGGTGCTGGAAGAGAGGCCTCTGGGGAGCTCTCTGTGGATGCGAAGGCCTGTCTCTCCTGTGGGCTTCAGCCCCCTCTTCTGTGGAGCTGGGCTCTACAGCCTGTGGCCTGGGAATCTGACTCTGCTGGCAATGGGGAACATGGCTGCTCACGGCTTTTCCACACTGCTGGAGCCCTCTGCCTCCTGGCCAGAGCTGTGCTGGCCTGCAGATCTTTCCGAGCGAAGCGATGGAAACTGGGTTAGGGAACTGCGTACGCCCGCCCCACAATGCAGGCGGGGCTCCAGACTTACACAGTGCTCCACATGGGGTGACCCGGAGCCCTGGCCTGAGCTCTCAGAGATGCTGGTGTACACACACGGGCATACATGCACACCCTGGCCTGGAAACAACAGGGTCTGTGAAGGTGTGACCAGGTAAGAGTCATGATGGAGCATGTGGCCCCAAGTCATGTGCCTGGGGTGCACCTAAGGAGACTTGGAGAAAAACACAGGGTGAAGCCATGTGGAGACAGACCAGACATAGAATGACATGGTCAGGCTCAGGATCAACAAGCCCTGCTGGGCCCCAGGAGCTGGGGGGAGGTCTGAGCAGATCCTCTCAGGGTCCCCGGGAGGCAGCCACCCAGCAGCTTGGGCTGTAGCATGACAGAAAGCAGCTCCCCTGAGCCGAGGCTGAGCACAGTTGGCAGAGCACTTGCTTAGCGTGTACAGGGTTCTGGGTTCCTCAGCACCATATAAACCTGGATATAGTGGTATCCTGACACTCCAGAGGTAGAGGCAGGAGGATTGGAGTTCAAGGTCATCCTTGGTTACATAGGGAGTCTGATGCTAGCTCGAGACTCATGAGACCCTGTCTCGAAACAGAACAGAACAAACACAGGCTCCTCTGTTGTCTGGATGGGGTCCTTTATCAGGGTCACTTAGAAATTCATGCAGATGAAGGATGACTTGAAAATGAGCTTTTATCCCCCATTCTTGGAGCAGAGGTACCGAAGCCTTCCCAAGCCATGCCCAAGCTAGGCCACAGGACAGAGGGGCAGGGTTGGGACAGGGCTGAAGACAAGGTGGGGCCAGAGCCAGCTCCTCTGAGACTGGAGGGAGTGTACTGGGTCCTAGGCCTTCCTCTTGCCCTGTCTTCACGTGACTCCCCCTGTGCGGGCCTGTGTCCCAGTCCAATTTTCCCCTTTAGAAAGACACCCGCACTAGCCTTGGGCCCACCCTCACGACCTAATCCTAATTGGCTCTTCCACAAGGCCCCAATTCCAAGAGTGACCCCACAGGGACACAAGACACATCGACGCTGCCAATGTCACAACCCAACCACTGCTAGGGGGTCTCATCAGAGGAGCAGAGGCCCCCTGAACACTGCTTTGGAAACCGGGGTGGGATACAGGCCCTGGTAGGCAGGAGACCGGGTGGGAGCAGGGCTTGCTCCACAAAGTATAAGCCAGACCTGATGAGAACACTCCAAAGCTGACAGAACTCAGCCACACTGCCTGTTCCCACGTGGACACGTTTGCATTTTCCCATGAATATATTTTACTTTCCCCCCCCCCCAAGAACTTGGAAGAATCAGAATGTTTCTCCCAGCTTGTGAGCTCACCTCTCAGAGAACCAGGCTATCTATCTCCCAAGGAGCAGCTTGGCAGCCACAGTGCCACCGCATGGCGGGAAGCAGTCCGCTGCTGTGCCCCACCCTCTGGTCCTATGGCGCGTCTGACAGTAGCTGGGGCAGCCTGAACACACAGGGACAGGAGAGCTGGAGGATGTGTTCTGGCTTGAGGTCAGCTGCCTGTTAGGTGGCCATAGGGCCCATCTTGTCCCCTCTTGAAGGTGGACACAAAGGTCTCTGCTCAGAAGGTGAGTTCTGTGGCTTCAAGTGACCCCACGTGAAGGTCACTCCAGAGTCCACAGGGCGGGACTCTTAGGGAGCTGGCACCATGTGCTGGAGGGATCTGCCAGGCTCCACATCTCTGCCCTGGAGAACAGTGGGCTAGCACAGTGGGGCCCTACGGCATGGCCAGAGCCTCTCTGGAGGCATCTTGTAAACAATGAAACCAGAGCCCATGTACTGCCCTTTGCCCAGCTCCTGAAGCTGGCCTGTCCCTGCATTCACAAGGCAACTGGACGGAGCCAAGAATTCTGGTCCCTGGAGATGTCAGCCTGGGCACCAACAAAGAAAGTAGAAATGGAATAAAAATTCTTTTTTAATGGTCTCGGCTGCTAAGTTCAGTACTTCAGCCAGAAACTGGAGTGGAGAACCTACAGTGTAGTCTTCCAAAACTCCACCTCACACAGCACACTAGATCCAAGAATAATGGGAACAGATGGAGCTATTTTCCTGCGATCCTTCCAGGGCAGTGTGGTGCCAGTCATCAGAGCGATGTGGACTGGGGGCAGATCGATGGGCGGATGGGCCTGCGGAACAGGGCAAGGTCCGGAGAAGCCGTGCCAAGGCGCCTCTGTGACATGCAGATGAAGAGTCTAGTGAGACAGATATTGGGCCCCAGGGCCTTGCTGGCTGACGAGCCCCATGGAGGCGACTGGTCACTCTGTGCAATCCACGGTCCTTCCGGGGCTCAGTGTCATCAGCGTGAAAGGCCACCTGGCCAGCATCCAGATGCCTAAGACACTGCATGGTCAGCCCTCAGCACCCATCTTTCTTCTCTGCAATGGGGCCTGAAGCCAGGAGGAACATGATGTACCTAAGGCCCATGGGGTGGACACACAGTCCTGCACTCCGCTCTTCTTACCCCTACCGCGGCTCCTACGGTGGGATCCCACATCTACCATCAACACAGGCCTGTACGAGAGACACAGGCTTTCAGCAAGGATTTGCCTCTTTCTCTTTGACCTCTACAGAGTGGTAGCAGGTCCTTGTCTTGGGAGGACGGCCTTAGTGAGAAGAATATAGCTGGATGGACGGATGAAGGAGTGGGAGCCAGGCCCCAGGCAGTGGCTGTGTGTCCTGTCGCCCTTGGGAGCTCCGGTGCCTGCCATGAGAGAGGCAAGCCCTAGGATTTCCTTGGACTGAGAAGAATGAGACTCATATGGGTGAAGCTGGAGCAGGCCATGATTGCAGCCTGCTCAGCTGAGCACGGACGCATCTGCCGCTACTGCCCGTCGCCGCGGGCCGCTGTGGATTCTGTGGCTATTTGTTACCCAGCAGTAGATGGCTGACATGGTCTGAAATCTAGGCGAACTAAAGAGAACGAAAGATGGTAAAGGGGCAGAGGGTAGTCAAATGAGTGTGGACTGTCTCCTGATGGCTTTGTGTTTGAACACTTGGTCCCCAGATAGTGGTGCTGTTTTGTGAGAATCTTAGTGGGGTCCCTGTGGGAGGGCCTTGTGGTTTTATAGTCCGGCCCGTCTCCTGTCTATGGCTATGGAGAAGTGAGAAGTTCCAGTTCATCCACCGTGAACCCCGCCGTGGCGGCCTCCTAGGCTTTCCTTGACGCTTAGTACCCACGGTGCGCGTCCACCACACTGGTCCCGGTGCTCTGGCTGAGCCATCTGCCTGAACACACCTTTCTGTCCTCCGGCTCTCTGCTATCCAGCACAGGCCCCTCCCTCCTCTGTGGAATGAGTTTCCTTACAGAGTCTGGGAGCCATTGACTGCCTTGCGCTCATTATGCATTCATCCGGGAGTTTGTTTAGACCATTATGGACTTGTGGGTATTTACTTTATGCTTCGGTTTATGACCCTACACTGTTATTTATTTTCTTGCTCCAGTGGCTCCAGCCTTGGGTACTGGAAGTCGCTCAGTTGGCACCTGTGTCCCTCGGACACCATAGCACCGTGTGTGTGTGTGTGTGTGTGTGTGTGTGTGTGTGTGTGTGTGTGTGTGCATGAATACTTGAGGTATGTCCCTGCTTTTGACACTAAGAGATGGTCCATGCTCCTGTGGCTTGTCCCCTAGGTGTTTTCCTACTGGGCAGTTCCCCAGGAATGTGCTGGGCATTGCTTCGAGAAATGAGAGAACTCCATGACTGAGCTGGAAGCATGCCCATGGGAGCTGGATAATCAGGGTCTCCAGGTGTCCTTGGCAGAGATACAGCCAAGGGTGCACACGGTCACACCCTGCCTAGCTGAGCATGACTTTGTATGATGTCATCAGATCACCAGTGATCATGGGGGTGGGGGTGGGGTTGGTGCCCTGCTCCTTCACACCTGCACCAGCACACATGTCCACTTGCCTGTTGTTCACCTGTAACGACTGAGGTGGGTTCAGAATCTGCAGCCCTCACGGGGGTGACATCCCTCTGCGGAGTGCATGCAGCACTCTCTTTCCTGAGTCTTTAGATTCTCAGGAGGGTGCTGATCCAGTCTCAGGTCAGATCTCCCCCAATCCAGGACTCTCTCAAAGGATGAAGACTGAGACCCTCTGCTCTCCCACGCAGATGGGAGGTTCAGTTTCTGGCTTCCAAGTGCAGGGTCCCTCAGCCTAGGCCTCCTTGGCCATCGCCCTGTAGCGAGGCCTGGAGGAGCAGACCCTGCTGTGGCAAACCTCTAGTTATTTCCTTGGCCTAGGGAGACAGCTCCAGCAGACACGTGTGAATGGGCGGGTAGGAATTTGTGTATGTGGTGTCTATCCATGTCTGTGCTGGTTAGTGTTTTGTTAACTTGACATGAGCTGGAGTCACCTGAGAAGAGGAACACCAATTGAGAAAATGCCCCTATCAGACTGACTGGCCTGTAGGCAATATTGCAGGGTATTTTCCTGATTCGTGATTGATTTAGAAGGCCCTAGGTGACTACAGGGTTATTGTCCCTGGGCAGGTGGTCCTGGGGAGTATAACCTGAGGTCTTTAAGACGACACAAAACCTTTTCCTCCCCAAGTTGCTTTTGGTCATGGTGTTTTGTTTTGTTTTTTTTTAGGAAGAAAGAAGTGAAACCCTAACAAAGACCTGATCCCTCCTCTGCCCTCCGCATGGACCATGAGCCCCTGCCAGGCCTGTGAGCCGGGGTGCGTGCTCAGCACAGGGCTTACCCAGCCACTGCAGCAGAACTTGTGCGGGTGACATTAGGCTGTCCTGTGCCCACCCTGGAGCTGTGCGGGGAGGCCCGAGAGAGGAGATATTCAGTGCTATGAAGAATCCAGGACTGTGAAGGCTAAAAGACAAAAGCCATCTTGCTGAGCTCTGCAGCCATGCCAGTGGCTGTGCGTACATGGGATGCAGGGTGCTGAGGTGCGCGAGGACTCAGAGCTGCCCGCTGAGCCCAGCCTGGCTGCCATCGTCACTCTCACCCCTCCAGGGGACCAAGAGACAGTGTGCCTCTGGCCTGCTGCCTACCCACGTATCCTTCAGCATGGACAAAGGTTTGGAGGCTCCTTGGCAGCACATCACCAGAGGCCAGCACTGTCTTCTTACACACACTTGCATCGCTCTCCTCCAATACAGATACCAGTGTGGAGAGAAGCAGGCTGCACTCCTGCTTGCCCCCTCCCATCTAGGCCTGGCCCTCCTCAGCCTTCCTCACAGACCTCCAGAGGCTTCGGGGTGGAGCACAAAAAACACTGTCCTAAGCAGAGGAGTGTCAGCTGTGGAGACCAGAGGCAGTGGAGTCGACACAGGCCTCACACCCTCACGGACCCCCACTAGTGGGAGGAGGAGGGCTATCACGAGGAAATCCCCAGGCCCTACCCAGCCTCAGTGGAGCGTGCTCATTGTTGATTAGTAATGCCTGCCCAGAGTATAAGGTTGGTGAAATACTTGGTGCTTCCACTAACCCGGGTTGGGGATGGGACGTGGGGGTGGGGGTGAGGGTGCTTAAAAGATCTGTGAAATACAAGTAAGAGGAGACTCCCAAACTTCCCACCTTTCCTGCCCCCCACCCGGCTGCACAGCCAGACCGCCTGAGCTGTCCCTGCACCAAGGTCGTGACCTTGACCACTGCCAAGTGTCCTCTGAGTCACCTGCCTAACCAGTTTGTACCTGTCTACAGCCCCCCGCCCGCATACCCTTCTCACCCTGTCCTTGATCACTGCGTACCCAGAGGCCACTGCTCACGTCCCTCCACATGAAGTGGGCAGCTGTCCTGCTTCTCAGAGGCAGACCTAAATCAGAGCCCAGCCCCAGATGGGCCAGGCTGGTCCTTCCTCACTGGCCCTTACCTACTGGCCCAATGAGGCAGCAGGGAGGCCTTGGGACAAAGGCCTCTGACTTCAGAGTGAGGAATTCAAGTGGCTGTGAAAGGGAATGGGGATGGAGATGATGTCAGGGTCCGGGGGCTGAGCAGCCTGGAGTGGGGCCCAGAATAAGTCCTCCGGAGAGGAGATCAGGGAAGCAGTGCCCTACCCTCAGCCCTCTGCCTCCTCCAAAGTCTGTTAGGAAGAAACATTTCCCTCCTTAAACATATTAACCTCCTAAGCCGTGGGCCACACGACTCTTCCGCTGAGCAGCAGCGGGGCAGAATCCCGCCCCAGCAGGTTCTGGGACCACTTGATGCTAAGAGCTCCCGAGTCCCAGCTGTTTGAACGAGCTACACTTGGCTCCCAGAGCAGTGCACTGTGGTGGCTAGAGGCCCTGGGTGGCCCGTTCCCTCTTAGGCAGGGAAAGGGCAACCTCTGGGGCTTCCGGAGCCAGCTCAAGGTCAACCCAGAGAGCTCAGAGGCTGCTAGGCCAGAGCAGCCTCCTCTCCTTTGCTCAGGAAGCTCATACTCCCCTGCTGTGGTAACCTGGTTTGAGGGAGGCCATTCCCTGGGACCTTTCAGCTCATCCCCAGGGAAAGGACATCTTAGGTCCCATGTCACTGCCCGTGGTTAATCCTGGGACAGGAAGTGCGTGTTTTAGTTCACAGGGTTTTAGCCTCCTGACACGTGGCCCCTGGAGGTGGTGATTCCTGGTGGTCCCTTCCCCAGGGTCTTGGGTTTGGAGCCCAGGGATTTGGCATGCTTCTAGCTGGAGTGTTGGATTGGGGTGCTCTAGCCCCCGAGTATCCCCAGCCCAGAGTGTCCAGTACAGAGGAGGGCCCTTATCAGCACTAAACAAAGCCCCCGTAGTCCCACAGGGAGGCTCCTCTCCCGGCCTCACGCCCACAAGGCAGGGAGCTGCTGGCAGTGGGGTGGGGAGAGTTAATGGGCTCAGCCAGGCCTGTTCTATACAGCTCAGCACGGCTTTCACGTTTTTTTTTTTTTTTTTTTTTTTAAAGATTATAAAAAAATAATAAAATGGACCACGTAACAGAGACCATATGTGGCCAGCCAAGTTGCAAGGTTTGCTATCTGGTCTTTACACGCAAAGCTGCACCTCGTGTACTGAAGGAGAGGCACTGGGCCGCATGCAAGGGCAACAGGGCACTGCAGCTGGGTTCTCAGCCTGTCCCGCCAAGGCCCACTCCCTCCCTGGAAGCCCCTGCCTCTCATGGCTACTCAAGTGCTGACCCCTCTCTTCCCAGCGAGACCCCACTCACGCATCCAGCGCCTCTGAGCTCTGTGGCCCAGAGCCCATTGCCCCGCCCCCAGCCTCAGTTTCTTCATGTGCTCAGTGAGCAGTTCAGACTTAGCTCCCTGGGGCCTCTGGCTCCAGATCCTAGCAGTGCCACCCCCACAAAGCTTGTGGACCACCCAGAGCTTGCTTGATGGCAGATGGGCACCCATGGGACCTATGGATGTGGCCTGTGACACCTGGCTTATTATACTTGGCTTATTCCTGTCGCTATTGTTCCATGACCCTCCTGTATACTGCTGCCCTGGTAGCACGCAGGTCTGGATTGTGTGCCGGGGAGGGTCTTCCTGGTGGGTGAGCAGGGGCGAGGGTGGAGAGCACGCTGACCCCCCAGGGCCAGTGTCTTGGGCTCGGATCCCAGTATTCCCTGCTTAACACCACACAGACCGCTGTACCCTCAGAAGAGAATCCAAGTTCTTGCCTTGGGGCCCAGGACCCTTGCTTCCTCTGCATTGCCTGCCCCGCCCACTTGGCCACACCACCCGGGTCCGCCTCACCCAGACTCACGCCCATCCTCCTACTCCTGTTTCTATTGGCCTGCTCTGTCCTAGGAGGCGGACAGATGCCCTGTGACCCGAGGTGTATCCCCTGACCCCCCTTGCATGGTGGCCCTGGCTAGCAATGCTTCTCTCCTGTTTATAACACCAATGAGGGGTGTGGGGTTTAGTAGAATGGTATGTTGGGGTCCCTCCCTTCTCTCTGAGGCTCTCTGCTGGTTACCATTTGAAGGTCAGGGTCCTGTCATATCTTAGCTACTCTCACTCCTCTACAGAGATAGCGGCCTGAGCCAAGCTCCCAGCTCCTTGCTGGACCTTTTGGGGAGTCCCTGGCTGGTTGGTAACAGGAGTCCATCTGGATGTGGGGCTGCATCCTGGATCTGACTGGGTAACTTCAGCCAGCCAGCCAGCCTGAGCCCTGATTTCTTTGTTAGCTGTCCTGTAAAAAGAGAAGCGCCAGCTTTGGGAGAGCAACAGAAAGACACAAGGAGAGGCTGGGGCACCCGCGCGCTGTGACCCCCATGTCTGCACACTGTGTAGAAGGCTGTGAGAACATTCCCCTTGATTCTGAGAGAAGAATCACCGGGCAACCCCACGAGAAAGCAGAGGCTGTGGAGGCGCAGAGTCCACACAGGGAGGCTCAGTCACAGAAATGGGCTGGAGGCTGCCAAGCTAGGTGACACCCGGAAGTAGAGGCCTGTTCCTCTGGGAGACAGTGCCAACCCTCTATCCTGTGGTGTTGGAGTTTTCTCACCCCACGCTCTGCTCTACCTGCAACACCAGAATAATGAAATGGCAAAGCAGCTGGGAGGGTTGCGAGGACAGACAGCCTGAAACCAGGTGTGGCTGCCATTTCCCTCCTCAGGCTTCACAGCAGGGTCCTCCGTGCCCATTGCTGATGTCACTGGCTTATGACGCTGCTGCCCCGGGCTCTGATTTCCCCTCCTTCTGATAGGGGAAATTGTAACTGGCCACATCTGCAAAACCCTGTTTCCTCACCCAGTTCGGAGGTCGGCCTAGATCTGCCTTGGTTCTCCCTCCTTCTATGATAACTGAATTGTACTTGGGCATTCTGCAGCTCGTCTGAAATCAGAGTCCCAAGGAGGGCAGAAAGTGCCCCAGATTGAGGTAGAGATAAGCTTTCCTTATCCACCCAGCTGGAGCAGGGTGACAGTCTGTCTGACAGGAGAACTAGGAGCAAGGTTAGGCTCCAGGTTTCTGGGACAAACACCACCAGTCAGCCACAGAGCTCCTTCCCCAAGACTGGACCAACACAGAACCTAACACCAGCATATCCTTGTGGGTATCACCACCCAGCCCTGGAACCCTTGCCCACCTGGAGGTGTGGGGGTGTCTCTCTCTGGCTACTCAGGAGTACCAGTGGGCCACACGGAGTAGTGAGAGGGAGCCTGGCCATGGCCCATGGGCTATCTTGTGTGCCCAGCGGCTTGGCAGCCAGAAGCAGGATGCTCACCTTGTCTCACCCAGACTCTCCATGCCCCATCTCTCCCCAGCTACAGAGCAGAATGAAGTTCTGACACCAGAAATCATACAGAGTGACAGACACCAGATGCAAACAACATCCAGTTCCACTTACGAGAGGAAAACCCAGAGAGGGAGTGGGGTAAGGGCTACTGGGAGCTCGGGGTCCAGTGTGCAGGCGTCGGGTCTGCCTTAGAGATAAGGTGCTCTAGAGTCGCAGCTGCAGATGGCAGCAGGACTGTGTGACCACACAAACAGTGGCAGTTTGGACATTCTGAGCCAGGCCATCTGTCCACTGAGCACCACCAAGTGACCTTCACTGACCCCACATGGAGCCCAGAGCTGGCGTCAGCTTGCCTTGTCCCCCACACCGGAATCAGGTGCTACAGTGGCATGGGCTGTCTGAAACAGAAAGCTGTGGCGGGGCACAATGGGACCCGCAGCCCGTTTGTCCCCCGCACGTGGAGGCGCAGGCCGCACAGTTGACGACAGAGTGCCCTCGACGCTTCAGCATCCGCCTCACACGGGCCTCTTCAAACCAAACTGAGCATTATGCAACATCTGAAATCTCGTTAGCTCCATAAACGTTTCCCAGGACACCAGACGACAGGACCGAAGACATCCAGACACATTATCCAGGGGCCCAGAATGCCTACATGCAGCCAACACCAAGGCTAATGCCAGGCCAAGGGCACTGCCCACTGCTGAGCAGAGCTGTGCAAAGGCTGCAGCCTAACCCAACCTTGGTTCCTCCCTTCCCTTCCTATGAGAATGGGGGTGTCCACTCAGTCTGCTCTGGAAAGTCACAGTTCGGAGGGTTATTGATATCCGTAGCCAGTGGCTGAATGCAAGGCCCGAGGCACAGAGGCAGGGGCATGGCTGCCCTTGCCTGGGGGAGGAAGGGATGGAAGGCTAGGGCCTGGCCAACTGGTCCAGGTGTGGGACTCCCTGGGTCAGGGCCAGTGAAGGAGCCGGAAACCTGGCAGGAAGTTCTCTGGAGAGTGGTCTCCTCCCTCTCTGGGAAAGCGCTCTGGGAAGCACCTCGCCACAGCAGGCATCGTCATTAGCTCATTAGCGGGGGCGCCGAGCCCAGGACCGTCCTGATTGCTGCTCCAGACGAGCCTCGCTGAGAGGCCTGGGTGGTGGGAGACACCGGGAGATGGCAACTAGCAACAGGTTGTGACCCCTGCGGAACAAGGCACACTGTAAAAACACGTCATCTGCCATACCCCATGCCTTGCTGAAGTCGGGTACCTGGGCCACTGGCCAGTGTGGACGAGGCAAAGACTGAATCAGAGGTCTAAGCCTGGGCCTGATGCTAGTGTTCAGCTTGCCCCTGATTTGTAGAGAAACTCAGGTCTTGGCTGTGGGTGACTACCTTCTACTTGGCTCCACACCTGGAGAATTTGCCCCGCAAGCTCAAGGCCCCTGGCGTCTGCAAATAAGGTCTTTGCTGATGCGATCGGTTTAAATTGAGATCATATTTGCATTATGATTTGAGCCAAATCCACCAAGGCTGCTCTCCTTGTTAGAGGAGCAGAGGTGTCCGTACAGAGGATGGGGTCACGTGACCGTGAAATCACGGAGTGATGCAACCACCTGGGGCGATCGGGAGCCAGAAAACGGCAGAGGTAGGAAGGATCCCTGCTAGGGCTTTCAGAGGGAACACAGGCCTGTGCTCACGTGATTCCAGCATGGCTTCCACCCAGGAATGAAACAGCTGAGATACCTAATCCACAGACAGGGAGAGGGAAGGCTCGGGGATCAGAGCACCATGACTGAGCTGCAGGGTCAGGCTGGACCTGCACCACTCAGTAACACCCTGCCCTGAGGCTCCAGAGCCTATCAGACACACAGTGATGGCAACAGTGTTTCAGACGTGCACCTGTGGTTGTTTGCCCCCTCTCTACAGAACTAACTCAATGCGAAGGTGCTGATGGCTTTAGGTGCCTCTGTCCACGGAAGCCCTGCAGCTTTAGCACCAAAGGGAAGCCCTGAAAAGACGTGTTAGCCACGGGACACGTCCTGAAGCATGATGAGCTAGAGAGACAGACACACAGACAACATATGCCCAGATAGAGAACACGTCTAAGACACTGTTGCCTCCAGGAACAAGGAGGGCAGAGACAACCTCCCTTTGGAGCCACTGTGAGCACCAGCCTCACCAGCAGTGTGATTGGCAAGCCAGTAAGTGATTTTCAGCCAGTAAACTGTGGTCCCTGGATACTCCGATACTTGGCTCCAGGGGAGCAGAGCAGAAGGTGGGGCTTGAGTACGCATACACGGGTATTCCGTGGGTCTGGATGGTGCTGATGTCGTCCCCTCCCAGAAGCATTTCTGCTTACTTGCAATACTGCTCTTACAGAAGGAAAAGACCCTGACACGGAGACCACCGCCAGAGGGGCGCAGCTTGCCTACAATCTCTTTTTCGCTATAAGGACATTTATCACTGGACATAGGGCTCAACCTAATCCCGGGTGACCTCATCTTGAGATTTTTGCTTTGATTGCATTTGCAAGGACCCTTACTCCATGAGGTTCCACCCACCAGCTCCTGGGGTGACCTTTCACCCAGCGCCCTCCACCTGTGCCGATCTGATACTCATCTCAGGTCTCGGCCCTACTCTCGGTGACTTTATTCACTGTGTAGTTCTAGATCTTTTTCTTGGGGGGGGGTCAAAAGTGAGGAGTGATCTGCTGGGTAGTCTCAGCAACACCTCCTCCTGGGACACACACTGCCACGAGTGACCTTTTCCAAGGCTCCCGGGATCTAGATTCTGATGATTCTGGACTTTGATCTGTTGACCAGGGTGGGATGGCAGGCCTCTTGGCACCCCAAAGTCAGCCACAGCTGGTCCAGACCACTGGCTTTGATCTCTGCTCACAGATGTTAGATGCTTCCACACAGGGCCCCACGTGAAGACATCCTTCAGGGGAGTGTGAAGAGCAGCCAATTCAGGCAGAACGAGCCTCACAATGCCAACTTAAGACAATGTGTCTAGAAGGCCAGCTAGCCTTGCTGAGTAGGTCACGGTCTACCCCCAGAATGCATCAGGCTGCTGGCTGGGGAGCCATGATCTGGACCCTCGGCAACAGATACGCAGTGGGAACACACTCAAGTCTCTGATCGCTGCTAGGGAGCCTGTGGACCTCTGACACGGAGCTGCGGCCACAGGTGTTTGAAGGAAGCTCTGTTCATGTGTAGAAAAACTGGGGGCATCTTAAAGCTTTGTTGTCTTTAGAGGAGGTGACATTTGTAACACAGGGCCAAAATTCTTAAGATTTTTACCTGCCTCCCTTACTCCCTTAACACACATGCACACACGCACACGCACGCATGCACATGCACGCATGCACACACATGCATGCACACAAACACACACGCACACTACATGCACACACATGCACACATATGCACGCATGCACACACACATACACACACACATGCATGCACACACATGCATGCACGCAAACACACACGCACACACACACATGCATGCACACACATGCATGCACGCAAACACACACGCACACTACATGCACACACACGCACACATATGCACGCACGTGCATACACGCACGCACACGTACATCTGCACTGCAGTGTCTCAATTATCACCCTGGTCCTCCAACACAGGCGGTGCTTCTCCTCACCAGTCTCTCTTCCTCTGAGATCCTCAGTAACGAGCCAGACTAGTCACTGAGGTCCCGCAGCCCTGTCTCAGAGGACAATAGATGCTCCTCCCTCAGAGGTGGGACACAGGCCGGCTAAAGCCAAGGCTTCATTCTCTTGATGTCTTGCCCTCTCTCTGCATCCATCAAATGGAAGGAATGCCTCATGTTCTTAACTGTGACTCAGCTAGACACCTGCTTCAGCCGTGAGTCAGCAAATCCAGAGAGTCCACTCAGCGGTGTGCCTGCTCAGCTCAGAGGCTGAGCTCATGTCCCCAGGACCGTTTGTGTTCTGGGAGGGTGGGGATCTCCAGATTGAGTGGTAAGAGAGGGTTCCCTGGGCGGAGTGGGGTGGATATGGGATGACTGTCTTACCCACAAAGACAGCACTGCGGCCAGTGAAGACGGGCGCTCGGCTGAGAACTTGCTGCCAGGTTCACGGCAAACGCCAAGCAGGAGTCATGGGCCTGATGGGGTGTGTCCCATGCCAGGACATGAATTCCAAGGGCCACAGGAGGCTGTGGCCAGGATATTATTGGCTGGGAGTGTAGCTCAGTATCTCTGAGGATAGGCAGGAAGGGCTACAGGTGGGGGCTGGACCCCGGCTCAGGGGCACCCCAGAGTCTTCATCTTCTTTCTCTGAAATGAGTGCTAAGACCTACCTCCAGGCTCCTGCATGGCCTTAATGGCTGTGCTTTGCAGCTCCTGGAGGGCTGGGTGGTTCTGATCTGGCCAGAGGTGATCCCGCCATGCTCCTGGTATGCTTGTCTCTAGCCAGCCCTTTCCAGTCTGGGACCCTGTGCGTCGGGACTTATTTTGCTCCTTCAGACAGTGCCATCACCCTGCCAACCACGGTACCTGACCATCACTGTACACAGAAAGGCCTGTCGCACTGAAATGGTCCCAGACCTGCAGTTCAGATTCAGAACCAAAGAACGACCCAGTTCCCAGCAGATCTTGAAAAGACCTTGCTCATGGCCATTGCCAGCTGCCAGGCTGTGCCCGTGTGTAGAGGTGCCCAGCGCAGCTGCGGATGCCAGTGGGGTGGGGTTTGGCACAGGGCACACGCAGCGGGAGGGTCAGAGTTCCCACGGAGCGCTTCCAGGCCTCTGGCCCCCACGCCAGCTTCCCCAGAGATGGCGTCATGCCCTTGTACCGAGCCACAGCATTCTTGGCTACGCTGCCGAAACCTGACTCGCTTCATACCTAACGGGACCGCGGACGCGGAGCGCCTATTTCCTATGCGTCAGTTTCCATCCTCTGTCAAAACGCAGCTTGTTTATTCCTGAGATTCTCTCGTGGTTTTGCGATGGTAACTGAACACAAAGCGCTTCCTCATCCCCAGCCGTCATCAGGCTGTGAGAACATCTCTCTGCTGGAGCACACGGCAGCTCCAGAGACCCACGCAAGGGACCAGGCTAGACTACCTCCGCTCACAGCTCATTGGCCTTGGGTCAGCTTCCAAATCTCTGGGCCTCATTCTTCCTGCATGACAAAGAGGCCACTGGCCTTAAAGCCAGTATCTGAGATTCTAGGACTCATAGCATCTCCACAGGGGAAAAGAGCAATGGGGTAGAGTGAGTGATGATTATGATGGTGGTGGTGGTGGTGGTGGTGGTGGTGGTGGTGGTGGTGGTGATGGTGGTGATGGTGGTGATGATGGTGATGATAGTGGTGATGATAGTGGTAGTGATGATGGTGATGATGGTGGTGATGGTGATGGTGGTGGTGATGGTGGTGATGGTGGTGATGGTGATGGTGGTGGTGATGATGGTGATGGTGGTGGTGATGGTGGTGATGATGGTGATGGTGGTGGTGGTGGTGGTGGTGATGGTGGTGATGATGGTGATGGTGGTGGTGATGGTGGTGATGGTGGTGATGGTGGTGATGGTGGTGATGGTGATGATGGTGGTGGTGGTGGTGATGGTGGTGATGGTGATGGTGATGGTGGTGATGGTGGTGGTGGTGGTGGTGGTGATTGTGGTGGTGATGATGGTGATGGTGATAGTGGTGGTGGTGGTGGTGATGGTGGTGATGGTGATGATGATGTGGGTGGTGGTGATGGTGGTGGTGGTGGTGATGGTGGTGATGGTGATGGTGGTGATGGTGGTGGTGGTGGTGGTGGTGATGGTGGTGGTGGTGATGGTGATGGTGGTGATGGTGGTGGTGGTGGTGGTGATGGTGGTGGTGGTGATGGTGATGATGATGGTGGTGATGATGGTGGTGGTGGTGGTGATGGTGGTGGTGGTGATGGTGATGATGGTGGTGATGGTGGTGGCAGTGGTGGTGATGTGGTGATGGTGGTGGTGGTGGTGGTGATGGTGATGATGATGGTGGTGATGATGGTGGTGTTGGTGGTGATGGTGGTGATGGTGATGGTGGTGATGGTGGTGGTGGTGGTGGTGGTGATGGTGGTGGTGGTGATGGTGATGGTGGTGATGGTGGTGGTGGTGGTGGTGATGGTGGTGGTGGTGATGGTGATGATGATGGTGGTGATGATGGTGGTGGTGGTGGTGATGGTGGTGGTGGTGATGGTGATGATGGTGGTGATGGTGGTGGCAGTGGTGGTGATGTGGTGATGGTGGTGGTGGTGGTGGTGATGGTGATGATGATGGTGGTGATGATGGTGGTGTTGGTGGTGATGATGATGGTGATAGTGGTGGTGATGGTGGTGATGGTGATGGTGATGATGATGGTGATGGTGGTGATGGTGGTGGTGGTGGTGATGTGGTGATGGTGGTAATGACAATAGTGATGGTAGTGTTGACAGTGATGTGGCTGCCTAAAGTTGAAGAAGTATTTACCATACACCAGGTGCTTTTGAGGCATGACGTGAGTATCTGTAAGTGTTTTGCATCATAGAAAATACTGTTCCCTTTTTGTGCACAAGGCTCATGAGAGTGAAATGATGAGCACAAACTCACAGAGCAGGAAACGGGTGGCAGGATGCTGTAGCTAGCCTGTTAGTCACTTAGTATGCAACCTCAATCTAGGAGACAAAGGAAGAAGCAGGAATGGAAGCTGCCCTTTGCCTCTCCATCCTAGGGGATGGTATGTGAGCTCTGTTCCTAGATGTGGAAAGACAAATGGAAGGTCACTTTTTTTCAGCCCTACTGCTACTAAGTGAAGGCTACAGTCTAGGCCAACTCAGGCCACCATGGCGACTACCACCTCCCGCACCTCCTCCCCCACCTCCTCCTCCCCCACCTCCTCCACCTCCTTCTCCTCTACCTCTTCCTCCCCCACCACCTCCTCCCCCAACTCCAGCTCCTCCATCACTGTCAGCATCTGAGTCCTGAGCCTGACCCTGACCAGTGGGATGGGGTGGACTAAGCAAGGAGAGCACCACAGCTTCTATCTGCCCGGCCTTGTGGCTTGCCACAGCCTCAGCTTCCCCTCTGGAAAGCCTTGCCTCTGCCTCTGAGGACTGCTGAGAGAGGTGGAACAGTCAGCAGGGAGTGCTGAGCCTGAACGCTGCTGTGACTCCTGCCTCCTCCATGGTTTGGCCAACTCTGCTTGGGGGCTGGGGGGAGGGTAGAAATTACGGTTGGAGACAAGATGGATAACGGCCACAAATCAAAGGGCAGACTGAGGGCTCCCCACAGGCTGGGCCTCAACCCAGTGTCCCCTCCCTGAGGCCAATGGTGAATTCCTAAGTGGGTACATCAGTCCCTGGCCACCTCCAGCAAGGGGCTGGACAGTGTTACATGGAGACACACAGGGGTATGGAGGGTGACAGCTAGGGAGTTCTGGGCTCTCAGGGAGATGGAGTGGGCACAGTGGCATTCCTGAGACTCTGAGGGTGTGGCAGTAGTCCTGTGGCTACGCGCTCTTGAGTGAGAGAGATGTCTGCCTACTGAGAGCTTCAGGTGGCTTGGGGAGCCAGGCTCAGATTGGTTCCAAACTTGGTGTTTCCTGGGGACTCCCATTACCTGTGACCTCTTGAGGTCAGTCATTGCATGAGAGGAGGATCATATATCAATGACCTCTGGGTTCTAGGCTGGTCTGAGGTACAGAACAAGGCGATATTCCGGAGCTTCCACTGTAGCTCAGGGACCCAGAGGTGACCAAGAGGTGAACCCAGGGGAGAGAGAGTGGTCACCTCAGTAGATAAGCTCTTCATGGGACATTTTGAGGGGCAGACAATCCCAAATGAGACAGGGCTAGTTTCTGAAAGCCTCTGCCAAGACCTGGGGTACCACGGGAGCTTCGGGGAAGATTTGGGGCTGTGGGGCCAGGAGGGGCACCGAAGGCTGTACTATGCCCTGCCACTCACCTGTCAACACTTGCCGCTCCGCCCTCATTTGCTGCACTTAGAAGAGCCCCCTCCTTCTGAAAGGCAGAGGCTAGTCTGGGTCCCTGTGTAGCTCTTGGAGGGACAGGACAGCTGGAAGATTCCAGGGGGCCCGCAGCAGCAGAACTAGAAAAGGAGGCCCAAGGAGTGAGTGGATGTGCGTCTGCAGGATGTACGGGCAAGGCGGGACACCCGCTACTGCAATGTCCAAGCCAAAATTGCTGTGGCCTAGGACTAACTTACGGGTGCCAACCTGGCCCAAGTGGAGATGTGACAAGGGTTCAGGGAGGACAGGCCCCAAGATGGGAGATCTGAGAGGTGCGGCCTACAGACTTCAAAGGTGGTACTTGGGATAGCGTCTGAAGAGCTGAAGGGAAGACTGATCTATGACTGGGGCTCCTAAATTCAGTGTGAACTCTGCACCCCACAGAGCACCCCTAGGACAGGTGGGCCAACTCTTCACATACTCTTGGGGCTTACCAGTCCTTCCTGGTTCTTCCCTGGCTCCAGGGGAGACAGAGGCAACTCTCGAGTGCAGTCACGTGGGAGAGGACGGGTAGGCGGCACTGGCACTCCTCAGAGGGCAGAGATGAGCCTGATGCTGACCATGGGAGATTTAAGACCTGCCTTGGGATTTGAACTCATTGTTGATATAAGTCTCTAGGTCTCTAAGAACTCTTAAAGCAGGTACTGGGTCAACTGGGTTTCTACACACAGCAGAACGAAGAGAGACTCCTACATCATTCCATTTACAAAAGGTAACCCCACATGGGTTGACGGCCTGGATACAAGAGTAGAACTCATAACAGACTTAGAAAGAAACATCAGGAGTGAGTCTTTGCGACTTTGAGCTAGCAATGGTCTCTTAGATAAAGGCTCAAAAACACATGACAAGAGGAAAAGTTGGGCTTCCTCAAAGTAAAACCTTTTGTGTCAAATGAAAATGTTAAGAAAGGGAGGAGTGCACAGAATGGGAGAAAAAAAATTGCTAATTATCTTCTCCCTCCCCTCCCCTCCCCTCCCCTTCCCTCCCCTCCCCCCCTTCCTTCCTTTTATTTCTCCTCCTTAGATAGGGTTTCACTATGTAGCTCTGGGTAGCTCTACGTAGACCAGGCTGGCCTCGGCCTTTCAGAGACCTTGCCTACCTCTGCCTCCCAAGTGCAGGGTTAGAGACAAGCGCCAGCGCACAACTCTGTAGACAACAACGGAAGGCAACAATCCAATTAGAAAATTAGCAAAGGCTCTCCTTGTGGTTGGAATGTGAGGTGTCCCCCTAAGGCTCATGCCTGTGACTACTGGTCCTCTGCTGCTGCTGCAGGTTTGGAAGTCAGAGAACCTTTAGGTGGTGGGGCCTTGCGGAGGAAGCGTGTCGCTAGGGGCAGGCCTTGCAGGGCTTTTAAAAATTAATTAATCAGTCTATTTATTTATTTATTTGCAAGAGTGTTTTGCCTGCACGGATGTCTGTGCACAACGTGTGCCTAGTGCCCCCGGAGGTCAGAAGAGGGCATCAGATCCCCTGGGGTTGAAGTTACAGACAGCTGTGAGCCACCTTGTGGGTACTGGGAATCAAACCTGGGCCTTCTGTAAGAAAAGGTGCTCTCATCTGCTCAGCCGGCTCTCAGCCTCCACGGGCCGTGAAGTTGGCCTTCCCCCTGTGGCCAGCCACCACGCACTCCTCCCGCAGCGGCAATCACCTGCACCCCTTCGTAAGCCATGAGCCAGAACAGCCCTCTCTTTCCATACAAGGCTTTTGCCAGGTACGCTGTCACAGCAGCTAGACACGTATTAATACAGATCTGAATGGATGTTTCTCCAGAGAAGATGGCTGGTAAGTGGTGAAGTGGTGGGCAGCAGGTTAGGCTTCAGGAAATGCGAATGGAAACCACGTCACACCCACGAGGTCACCTCTCACGGGGGTTGGCAATGGTGTGGGGAGACTGGAACACCTCTGTCTTCCCGCTGCCAGTGCTGCTGACAGGGAGGGAACCTTCTGGGCTACCTGGTGTACCGCTCCGGCCATTCCTCACAGTGTCGACCCTCGTCGAGCAGCCATGTGACCCAGTGATTGTACCCACTGATCTACACCCAAGGAAAATGAAAACTTCCATCCACATAAATCCTCCTACAAATGTCCGCTATTCATAACAGACGCGGTGGGGATTGTCAGAACTCCCAGCAGTGTGGTCTCTCACGCAACGCCAGCGTTCAGCCGTAAGAACAAACCCAGAGCTGACTCACACCACAGCACTTTGAAGCTTGCTGAGTGAAAGAAGCCAGGCCCGCAAGGCCACATGCTGCACGGTCCTGTTACATCAGACGTCAGAACAGACAAATGTATGGAGACATAGGAACTTAGCAGCTACGGGCGGGGAGAGCACCGTGGGCATTCTGCCCCAGGAACGAGATGGTGGGATGGCCGCAGAGCTCTGCGAACATATCCGCTGAGCTGTGTGCTCTTGGAGAGTGGGTTTGACAGTGTAAGGGTTACATCTGAGTACAGATGCTCTTAAGAGTGTGCCCCTCACCTCCCTGTGCCCTGGCCGAGGTGGAGATGAGTGGAATGTGTGTTAAAGCAGAACCTGCCCAAACCTACTTCGAAGAGCAAAACCCTGGCCATTCTATCTTCGTGGCATGGAGGTGTCAGACTCAGAGCCAGCTGAGTAACAGTGGGTGTCTTCTCCCCGGCAACTCAACCAAGTGCCGTGTTAGAGCCACCCAGTGTCTACAGATCCTGGGATGGTGGCACATGACAGCTGACCCCACAGAGGACACTTACCCGGTGCAGGCAGGAGTATGGGTCTTCGGGGCCCTAGTCAGTGAAGGAGACTCACATAGTGCCTGCTGGACAGGGTCGTGCACACTGAACGCACAGTGTGAGGGACACAGCGCCTGGTAACGCTGGGGACTCGGCAGGACCCTCGCTTCGTGTGTCCTCAAAGACTCCTCAAGCCCACGACAATCCTGGTTCTGCATGTTGGGTCCTACAGGGAAGCTGGCAACAGGTCTCATCTTCCTGTTTTCCTGTGTGAATGCACATGTGTGTACGGGGCATGCGTATATGGGAGCGTGCGGGGTGTATGTGCACCTGTGAGCTCGGGCATGGTGTACGTATGTGAGAATGGGCATAGTGTGCAAGCGTGTGCATGTGTGCGAGTGTCCATGCCTCACATTTCCTAGGCATGTAGAAGTCCTCCAGTGCTCTGGTGTCAGGCATGCACTGAGCCAGAAAAGGACTAGGAGGTACTGGTGCCCTGCGCATCCACTCGGCATGGCCGTCGCAGGTGTGCACGCACTCGGCATGGCCGTCGCAGGCGTGCACGCACTCGGCATGGCCGTCGCAGGCGTGCACGCACTCGGCATGGCTGTTGCAGGTGTGCATGCACTCGTATGGCTGTCACAAACAGCCCTGTACTCAGTATGACTCACATCACCTTACAGTGGGGCGCCTGCAGGAGGCTTCCAAACCATTCAGCTCTTTAGTGGCCTGTGAGTGGGGTTCTGTATGTGTGTGCACACAGAATGTAGAACTTGAGGAAGAGGAACACAGTTAATACTCAAATCCAAGCAGGAGTCCTAGTCAGTGCACTTGCTGGGACTGGCAGCACCCTAGTCCTCAGTAGCTTGTGATCGTGATCTTAGCCTGGGAGCAGAGTCCAGGAAGCCATTGCTTAGTTTGAAGCCTCTTGCTACAGATGATACTGGGAGGGTCAGGGTGCCAACAGGATGCTGAGGGAGGATGGTGGTACCTTGGTGGTTGCTTGACTTCCACATTCGCTGTGGTGTGTATACGTGTGTGTATGTGTGTATGTAGGTATGCATATGTGTGAATGTGTGAATGTGTGTGTGTATGTGTGTATACATATGTATGAATGTATGTGTGTATGTGTGTATACATATGTATGAATGTATGTGTGTGTATGTGTGCATGTATGTGTGTGTATGTGTGCATGCATGTGTGTATATGTGTATGTGTGTGTGTGCATGCATATGTGTATGTGTGTGTGTCTGTGTGTATGTATGCGTACGTGTATGTGTGTGTATGTGTATGTGTGTTGCATGTGTGTATGTGTATGTGTGTGTGTGCGCACGTGTGTGTGTGTATGTGTGTGTGTATGCGTATGTGTGTGTGTATGCGTATGTGTGTGCGTGTGTGTATGTGTATGTGTGCATGTGTGTATACATGTGTATGTGTGTGTATGTGTGTGTGTGTGTGTACATGTATATGTATGTGTGTATGCATACGTGTATGTGTGTGTGTATGTGCGTGCGTGTGTATGTGTGTATGTGTTGCATGTGTGTATGTGCGTGTGTGTGCGCGCGCGCGTGTGTGTGTGTGTGTGTGTGTGTGTACACATACAGGCAACATCACTGTATGTGAAGGACAGTCTGACATCAGATGCCCTGCTTCAGTGATCTCTGTTTTTTGTTCATTTGTTCCTTTGTTGCTTGGGTGGACATTTTGAGATGATCTCTCACTGAACCTGGACTGTGTTGTTTTTGGTAGGCTGGCTGGCCGAAGAGCCCCCAGGATGTGCCTGTCTCCACCAACCACGAATGCACACTGCTGCCCCTGACTGTTACGCGGGTTCTGGGATCGGAACCCAGGTCCTCATGCTTGCATGGCAAGCGCTTTACCGCTGAGGGTCTCCCCAGCCTGGCTTCTGCACTCCTGAAGCTGACGCTGCCATAGTGACCAGAAACGATGCCTTAGCCTTGTTCTGCACGTTCCAGAGCTCCGTGGAGGAGTGTGGGAACATGCTGGTCCAGCTCATGGCTCCCTGGGGTGATGGGTGACTCAGTCGCTGTGAGTCAAACGGCCCCTCCATCCAGGCCTCTTGTCATTTCTCATCTCCAGATGTTTGGAACTGCTGGCACTAGCCCTGTGAACTCGGCCGCGGTGTGGGAGGGACTGCAGTGCACAGAGACGATATGGATTCCTTCAGGTTTATTGTCATACCCTGCCTCAGATAAGATAAGTGGCTATAAACCGATGGCCTCACTCTCTTCCCAGGCCTCTTCTCACACCCCAGGATGACTTTCTGGAAAATTCTTCAGGAAAATCACAAACTGCTCCCAAAGTCATTAGAAACTCTGAACAGGCACCAAGTATGGGCTCAGCAGCCCCAGAGTGGCCTGGTTCCTTGGGAAGCTCCTGCCTGGGGCCAGCAGCTCCCTGCTTGTCCTTGCTAAGAATCTCTGCAGAGGAAGCAGGGCAGTATCAGGCAGCAGCAAGAGCTTTTCCTGAGAGCAATGTTTGAGGTGAATGTGGTGGCTTGAGGCCTAGAGTGTGTGTGTGTGTGTGTGTGTGTGTGTGTGTGTGTGTGTGTGTGTGTGTGTGCACATGTGCACGCAAACCATCCCCTCCTGAGCTCTGAGCTAATGAGTCTGAGCACTTAGGAAGGCATGCCCTATCCCTTGGTCAGATGATTATTGAAGAGGGAACAAGCTGGGCTATGAATCCTGCCCAAAGGCACCTGTGCCCAACATCACCAAACATCAGATATGACTGAGTGCCACCCTGGCACTCCCCGTGTCTACAGCAGACAGTGCCAGTCCTTGTGGTTTCAGACAAATGTCTTATGGCAGCTCAACGTGGAATGAGGAACACCTTCAAAAAACAGCACAGGTGGTATGTGCTTCTTCCAGAAGCTTCTGAGGGACAGGATCAGAGACGTTGTCTCTGATGGTCTAGATCAAATGATGGGACTGGCATGTCCAGTTTGTAGGCAAGGCCTGAACTTGGTTCTTTCAGTACAAGTTCAGTGTCCATCCAGCAGCAGAGAGCTCCAGGGGCCAGAGGCTCCTGGAGTAGAGTCAATTGGCTTTGATTGGGAAGAAGTGACTTCCACCAAGGGAAGATGCTGATTCAGGAGTGGGCATTGATGATGGGGGACTCTATTTCTTTCCCCTAAGTCAGGCAGACAGGTTGAGTGGGCCTTGTTCCCTGAGCATCCAGATCTAGCTCCTTCATCAGCTGATACTGCCAAGGAGAACCAACCTGGTCCTGTGGGCCCTGTGGGCTCCATAGAGACCACCCAACAACGAAGGGAAAGCTGAATGAGGGTGGTAGGGCTCTCCAGGCTTGGGCAAAGGCTCCCTTTTCCCGCAGACCTCTCAATTGGGCAAGCTGGCAGGGCTGGTTCCCAGCATGGGGAGGGTTTGTGAGGTCTTGTCTACAATGGCTGCCCAAGAACACAGAGGCCTCCATCATGAAAACATTACAGACTCCAGGGTTCAATCTCCCTGAAGGTCACAGTCTTAGTCTCCAGATCCCCCAAGCCATGTTTCTTCCAGACTTCCACGACCGCTCACTGCTACTCAGTTCCCTTTCCCTAAGAACAATCTAGACCGATTGACCTTGACCTCTGTCCTTGGCCTGCTTCAAGCTTGCTTCCCTTGGGAAGCCCTCCTGCCTGCTCCCTTGCTTCGGGGTTCTGACCTGCCTCTCCTCTGGGCACTAGAAAGCCTGGTCTCCCCCACCCAGGGAGAAGACACAGCACGTGTCCCTGAGGCCCCTGCCATAGGCTTACCCTCACTAGTGATTATTCACAAGGAGCTGCAGTGACACAGCAGAGGGTGTGCCCCGGGAGGAGGTAAGGCCAGTGGGATGACTCTGGCTTTGAGAACAGAGGGCTCCTGACACGTAAACTGGTGCTGGCCTGCTGTCATGCTATGTATGTTCAGTCAGGATGAATGCACGCTTTCTGTGGGCTGGAGCCAAGTGAGGAGGGTGGGGTGGGCTCTGTGACCTTTCAGAGGTCACCTCCCTGGAGTGCCAGTCTGAGTCTCTAGCACAGGACCAGCATCCTGGGAACACGGCTATTTGAATTAGCGAGGCTGTAGTGCATCCACGTCCCGTCTACACCTTGTTACATTTCCCTAATGTGGAAAGTTGAAAGCAAACGAGGGCATCCCGGCCTTGCCTTCCTCTGCTCAGCCTGGATCAAGGGATCTGTGGCTGCCAGTCTTGCCCTCAGCAAACTCCCTAGGGGGACAACAGAAATGGTCCTCCAGGGCATGGAAATTAGGTGATGACTCATGTGGAACCTCTGAGCATGTGATACCCCAAGGCTCTTCTGGGGTAGCACCCCAAGGCAGAACACCCAGGAGAAGCCATGCTTGGGGTATTTTCTCACCTTGGACACACCTGTGTCACACATTCCTGCGGAGGAGAACAGGGCCTTTGAGGCAGCTGTTCCTTCAAGAGCCCAGAAGCCCTTTCTTCAAAGCCTCCCTGGTGGCAGTGAACAGGGAGGGGACCCAGACCTTGGAGTTTAAAACCTAGTGCTCCCCCACATGGAGCGCAGGTATATCCAGAGAGATAGTGATCACCTGACCAAGACCCTCAGAACTACAGCACGCACCTGCCCGCTGCCAGGCCCTCTTCTGCCCCTGCTGGCTCCTCTGTCCCCACCCCTGACTTCCTACCCTATCTGTATCCTCTCTTCCGACATGTTCACTCCATAGCACATATTCTAGCTCTCGACACAGGCTTTCTGGAACTCCACTGCTTGGAGGCCTTTGGGGCCCCCACCTATGGAGGCTGGTTACGGTTAGGGTGACCTGTGACCTGTCATTTACCTTGGGTAGCCTCTTTTAGTCTTTCTCCACCTTACCTCCATCCACCTGGAAGTATGTGGTAACGGAGCATGCACAGACTGCCAGGTTCTCAGTGTTGGGTGCACGCTGCCTCTTGGGAACCTGTGTTCCAGAGCAACAGCTGTACAAGTGCTAGAAATTTGTGAGCGAGTGGGCAGATGAATGACTGAAGAACAAGGAGAGAGGACGTGGTTCTGACTGAATCATTGTGTCCCGTCACCCGCCCCTTCTTACCCCGTATTGTACATGACTCCTGATCCTGACGGGGTGGCGTGAGAAATGGTCACTGGAAAGATCTACGGAACAGAGCTTCATAAAGGGGACTGTGATCTATTAAGAGACCCACAGGGCAGCAGCTTTGCAACATCTGCAGGCATGGAGCGAAGGGGACACCATCTCCTGGAGAGGCCCCGAGAATGATTGCACCTGCCCTCAGGAGTCTGGGCTCCAGTACAGGGTATTGGAGCTGCCTGGTCTCTGATGTCTGTCTCAGCAGCAGAGACGGCTGGATGGGGTGTTGAGGGGGAATCAGCCCATCTGCTTCACGGGCTCGAGATTTTCAAAGCTGTTTGTTCATGGTTCACTGTTGTTGGCACTGTGTGAGGGCTTCCCGTCAAGTCATGGGAGCGAGAAGCGTTCAGCAGCGGCTCCATTCAGGGCTGCAAGAGTCTCAGGAAAAGACTGGAGCCACACAGTCAGGTTTCCATGTACCTGTGACTGATGATGGCAAAATTGCATGTCCCCAAGCCACAGGTGTTAGTGGCAAAGTATGACTCGGAGCCTGAGGAGGGGCCAGCCATGCATGTAAGTGAGACACTTTGCAAGAAGCGTTTTGTACTGTGCAAGCTTCCTTATGGCTACATACTTGCCATTTGGACCTCTGGGAACAGCTTGGGGGGGAGCTATTTAAGAGAGTGTGTTCATTGGAAAAGATGGTTGGTTGGTGTCAGGGGAACAGTGAGCACTAGAGTTGGCTGGGTGCTGCCAGGGAAGCTGAGGAAGGGAAGGCAGGCAGAAGCAAGGCTCAAATAAAGACAGTTGCAATAGGAATCTTTCTCAGTAACAGCCAACAACTTGGAAAGGAACTAGTAAGTGTGGGGGATGGGAAGGTGGCGCTCCATTAGGAGTCCAGTTACGAGTGACAAAGTTAACTTACAAAACGTTTCAAAGCTTAGATACAGTGTTTAGAAACAGTTACTTTCTTTTAAGAAAATATTCACCTTTTGGCTCCCAAACAAAGAAGGCTTGGAGCCCAGACTCAAAGTCAGAAAACAGTACACATTAAAACAAAACACAAAAAACGTTTACACAACATGCACATCCTGACCAGCCCTGAGACGTGAAACGTGGAGACGCCCCGGAGCGTGTCCTCAGCCATCCCGTGACTGGCCACATACACATTTGTAAACTCTACAAGATCTTCTGGGACAGGTGGTGGGGCACTAAGATCCACAGCAGCTTTCTATTTTCCCATACGTCTCTGTGATATCCCAGGCCAAGGCTTCTAACTGAGCAGGCTCCTGGTTTCTCTTCAGAGAATTGGACGCTCTGTTTTATGTGTTGGTCACTGAGAGAAACCAATGTAAGAAAGACATTTCAGAGGGCTCAGTTCATGGTTTTATTTTTTTTTTGCTCTACCCTTGCTGGTGACGATGAGGTGGCGTATCACGGCAAGAGGGCACAGTGGAGTGTGGTTGTTCACCTCTCGGTGAAGAAGAGAGAGGGAGGGAGGACAAGACAAGACATTCCCTTCAAGGCCACACCCCCAGTGACCTATTTCTTCAAACAGGCCCATCCTACCATCTGTCTATAGGCTATGAATACATCAGTGGATCATTTGTGTGTCCTCACGATCCAGCCACACGTCAGAGCCTTCAACGCATTGAGGACACCTCACATACAAAACATAATATTTGCTAAATCCTCTCCAGAGATCTGACACGGCAAGTGGCTGAGGTCCAGACTGGCCTGGGCAGCTCCTGGCAGACTGGCTTCGTCTGCTCTGGCTCTTCTTCCTCCTCTCCTTCTCCCACTTAGTCCCTCAGGGAGGTTTCCATGGACAGGCTGGCAAGTGGGTGCTGCACGCTGTGTGCCATGTGCTGGGTGTGGGGCGAAGATGACAGAGGCAGAGCAGTAACATCCTGGCCACACCTGCTGCCATGATGTAAACAACAAATAAATAGGAAGCAGGCTGCGGGGTATGCAGGTGGAGAGTGGGTGTGGCCAGGTGGGTGGGACATTCTCACTGTCCACCCATCTGTGGTCCACCCCTCCCCAGCTCCCTGCTCAGCAGTGGGAAGTGAGTCTGAAGGAAGTGAAAACACACCAGCCAATCTGGGTGACTAATGGGATCAGGGCTGCCTTGTCTTCAGTCCACCCACTCCAGCTTTGTCACCAGTCCCTGTCACCTGCTCCCTTCAACTGATGGTCATGGTCCAGGCAGCTGGGTTGACGGGTGGCCGACATGCTGGCTGCTTACTAGAACTGAGTCAGGTCTTTTGGGAGAGATGATGTTCTCAGTGTCTGGAGATGGTGAGACACTGAGAGATGAAGTTGGACCTACCACTTGGGCTCCGTGTCAACCTTGGTCACCCCAACCTACCCAACATGATCCTTGCCATAAACAGCCCCAAACCATGAGCCACGCCATCGCCACCATTTTCCCATCTATGTGAAGTGACTTCTCCTCCTTTCCACTGAATACGCACATGCCCATTAGCACCTGTGCTACGATGGGGTCAGGATTACATGGCTGCCAGGCTGGCCACGCCCACGTGAGGTCTGGAGTAGTTGGCGGGAGACCATCAGTGGCCTCCGGGCTGATGATGAACCTCATCGGAGTTTCCAGGGCTGCAGTGGAAGGGAAATTGCTGTCGCAGGGAAGGATCCGTGCAGGAAGGGGCCTTCTCTGTGAAGTCGACAGCCTGAGGCTGAGGCTCATCAAAACCAGACCCTGCCAGGGCTGTCTTCTTCTCATAGATGTGCCTCGCGCAGCGTGCTGTGGCTTCTGCTCAAGAAGCCCCCATGTCTCTGGGCAGGCTGAATGCAGGTTCTGAGGTTCCCGCCAGGTGCCACTGTGCGTCACAAGACAGAGTCCATTGTTCTGAGCGTGCAACATCAGAACATCTTTGCCCGACCTCTCCGGGAGAAAGGGTTTTGACAGAACTCAGTGTCTGAGTACTGCACTGTGTTGGATGGTGACAAGCCAGGAGTTCTGTCTCTTAACTCTTGGTGTCTCTGTGTGTGCAGAAATGGATGTGTCCACCTTGGGGTGGACAGCTGTGCCCCTCACGAGCAGGCTACCTTCCCATGGAAACCACAACACATGAGAACTTTCCACCCTCCCCTAGTTAAGGGAGTACGCTGAAGTCACAGAAACTTCAAGACCCTGGGCCTGCCTGTCCTGGCTTCAGGGGTCTCGCTACTCACTATGACTATGGGCACCACAAGAGCGCAGGTCATTCCTGACGGTTCTTTTGTTACCATGAAGACCTTTAGGCCCCACTCTACAGCCCCTAGTGCTGCTGAACCTTCCCCAGTCGTGAATGCATTTGTACAGGCCCTGATGCAGCATTAGGACATTTGCTGACACTGGGTCAGAGAGACAGCAGAGGCCAGGCTATGGGGCAAACAACCATGTCCATTAGAAAGATGCTGTGTCAGCTCTCAGAAGCTAGATACAGGGACACCGGGGAGGGGGTGGCAAGTTCCACCTGGAAAAGACTTGCATGAGGTGACCCTGCCTCCAAATAATTGCTCCCTCTCTCTCTGTCTCTCTATCTCTCCTCTCATCTCTCTCTTTCATTTTGAGCCAGGGTCTCACTATGTAGCCCATGCTAGCCCCGAACCCAGCTGTCTGGTCCAAGTCTCCCAAGGGTGGGGGTCACAAATGACACCATACCTAGGTACAAATATAT
Source organism: Cricetomys ansorgei (assembly GCA_026225945.1). Lineage (NCBI taxonomy): Eukaryota > Metazoa > Chordata > Mammalia > Rodentia > Nesomyidae > Cricetomys > Cricetomys ansorgei. The sequence goes on from JAMJFZ010001280.1 coordinate 1,979,828, forward strand.
ATCATCACCTTGCCAGTGTCCTTGAGCAGCCTGGGATCTAAGAGGGTGGGGCTACAAACTTAGCCAAGTGCTGGGCAGAAACCCTGAGTGTTGAATGAGAGGGTTGCAAAGCTATGCAGAAGATAGTGTAGATGCCCCAGACCCTACAGCAGACATGAGGCACAGCAGGAAGAATGCAGGAAAGAAAAGGGGTTAAAGGAGTGAGAAGAAGGGAAGGAGAGAGGGAGGGAGGGAGGGAAAGGGGGATTAAAGGAGAGAGAGGAAGGGAGGAAGGGAGGGAGGAAGGGACAGAGGGAAGGAGGGAAGGAGGGAGGAAAGCTTGGACTTTACCTTGGGAGCCCAAAGGGCAGGACTCGAATGTAGGAAGCTGACTCCAGCGGTGTCTGGATGACATGTGGGTCAGCGGTTAATTCTGATGGACACTTCAGTCTGACAATTTCTATGATCTTTGTTACCTGCCCAGCATGTTACATGCCTGGCCATGAAGCTTTTGCTTACAGAGGGTTGTGAGCTAGAGCTTCCTGGGAGACCTGGGAAGAAACCCGGGACTCTCCTGATGTCACTGAGCCCCTACTTGCACATGTTCCCTTCAGCCTGGACCGCCTCTCCCCTCAGTCTGGCTTCTGCTTCAGGACCAAAACCAAAATTCAAAGTAGCCATACCTAACCACAAGCCCATGCATTCATGGCCTTTCCAGCCTTGTGATCTTACCCAGGCCTCAGGGCTTCGCCCACCCACCTTGATTTGATACTGTAGCCTTTCTTTATTGTATGCTGGTCTCCTTGGAGAATCAAAGAAGGACTTCAAGAGGTGGAAATATTTAGGTTGAGAAGCAAGCAAAGTAACCCTTTGATGCTCTGAGGAAGAAGAAACAGTCAGCACAGAGGCCTCAGGAAGAAAAATGTCCAGACAATCATGGATAATGGATCATCATTATCTATCTGCCTAGTTAATAAGTTAATCCATCTGCCAGCCATCTACCCACCCACCCACCCATCCACTCATCCACTCATCCACCCATCCATCCATCCTTCCTCTCATCCATCCAACCATCCATCCACCCACCCATCCACCCACCCATCCACTCATCCACCCATCCATCCATCCTTCCACTCATCCATCCAACCATCCATCCACCCATCCACTCATCCACCCATCCATCCATCCATCCATCCACCCATCCATCCACTCATCTATCCATCCACCCACCCATCCACTCATCTACTCATCCACCCATCCATCCACCCATCCATCCATCCACCCACCCATCCATCCACCCATCCATCCACCCACCCATCCATCCATCCACCCATCCATCCATCCTTCCACTCATCCATCCAACCATCCATCCACCCATCCATCCATCCATCCATCCATCCATCCATCCATCCATCCATCTATCCACCCACCCATCCATCCATCCATCCACCCATCCACCCACCCATCCATCCATCCACCCATCCATCCATCCTTCCACTCATCCATCCAACCATCCATCCATCCACCCATCCACCCACCCATCCATCCACCCATCCATCCACTCAGTTTACCTATCAAGCCAGGAATCATCCTTTATAGACTCATTAATCTACCCTTTCATTTGCTTTCAGTTCGCTGCCAATCCCCTACACCTATGAGATGGCTCAGCAAGGAAGACACTGAGGCATTTACATAGGTGCAGACCCTGCCAGACCTCAGCAGAGGGAACCACCATCATGGTAGGTGCCACACTGGACAGTGGAACCCTGAAGTTCTCAGCTCAGGGGTTTTTATTGGCACCTAAGCTCCTCAGGTGGTCTACTGATAGCACGTGCAGATCATGAGCAATCAAACATTCCCCACAGAAAACCAACACCTGCAGATAATATAGAACGTTAAAACCTAGGCAGCCCCTCACCCAACAGTGCACATAGCAACCATTTTAAACACAACTACACCACCTACCCACTAATAAACCAATTCGCCTATTGATTCGTCAGTCAGTTACCGGTTTGCCTACCTCCTCACTCACCCACCTACCCGTCCTCACGCAGCGTCTCACCCCGTCCGCCCATCGGCCACCTCTATTGACTTAGGAGAGTGGACTTGTGATTCCTTTCCATCTCTCTATGTAAAGGATGAGAAATATGTCCTCAACTCTGGGGCATTTAGGCTGAACCCCTTGGGACTGTGCCCCTAAGAGACAGTCTGGTGGACCAGTGTCAGGTAAGGATCCAGAACATACGATTTAGAGTGAGTTGTACACAAATTAAATTCCGCTAGAAGGAGCTTTATAACCTGGGCTGGAAGAAGCTAATATGTGGAAAAAGTGACTTAGCAGGGGCTGGAAAGGGCACTGGCAAGTGGCAGAGCTAGTCTGCACGTCGCCACCACAGGAGGGGCAGCAGCGGGCAGCCTGCAGCCAAGTGTGGGAGCCCTGGCTGGGCGGCCACCTTGCCCCGTCCAGATTCCGTACTTTCTTCTCTCCTTCAGGTCTGCTTGCAGCACAGTCTGTTCGGGCCCTTTCCCATGAGCCTCTCCTGCCACACAGCTTTTCAGGGAAGTGTTTCCATGACTGATCGCTCCCAATCTCCTCCTGCAGCCCTGGCCAGTTTTCCCTCCTGGAAGGGACAGCTGAGGCCTGCAGACACTAGGTCACCACTCTGGGATTGTAGCAGGATGTATAGTCAGGCCTTCTGTCCAGTGTCCTGCTGCCCATCCCCTGGGTCTCGCTGGCTCACTGCTCGTGGCTGGGTCTCAGGCACCCATCACCACCATCTCCGAGCTGAAACCGTTTCCGTCACCCTGCTTGTGCCCACGTGTCTCTTTCTCTGTTCCGCCCCTTAGATCTTCCCATGGCACCCCTTGTCCTCAGTGGTGACTCTACACAAGAACTTCTTGTTCTCCAAACCTCCAAGCCTTGGTGCCTAAGTATGACTTGTGCAGGACAGGAGCCTGAGGCCCCTCGGCGACCCCTCACATGAGCATGCCTACCCTTGGAGGCCAGCACCAGCCCCCAGGACACACTGGAGCTGTGTTCGACACCAGCTACCAAAGGAGAGAGCTCTTAATCCCAGAAGTGAGAAGATAAGTACACGTCTGGGCCGGGCCTGTGTGTGTGTGTGAGTGTGTGTGAGTGTGTGTGTGTGTGTGTGTGTGTGTGTGTGCGCGCACGCGCATGAGCATGTGGGTGCATGTGGAGGCTAGAAGAAGATACTGCATGTCCTGCTCTGTCACACTCCACAGCATTCCCTTGAGACGGGGTGTCTCACTGTACCTGGAGTTAGGCTCGCAGCCAGGAAGGCCCAGGAACCTTTGTCTCTATTCTCCTGCCGCTCAACATTGGATTACAGATGCATGCGCAGCAAACCGTGCCTAATTCTTACGTGGGTGCTTGGGTTTCAAACTCAGGTCCTTATGCTTATGCAGCAAGCCCCACACTCACTGGGCCACCTTCCCAGCCCTCCAGCTGGATTATACGGTGGCTTCTCAGTGAATGGGAAATGACTCCCAAATCTGAGCCCAGGATTCTGATCCTTTTGCAGAACAAAGCTACACTGTGGGTCAAGCTGTGGGGTCATGCATGACAGGACTTCAAGGGGACAGCACCATGTGAGCATCAGACTCCCAGGGGACTTCTAACCTGCAGCTGGAAACTCTGCTGGCCAGGGCCAGAGAATACAGAGCCAGGGCAGGAAGGAAAAGGGAGTCAGGACACTCCTGTCTGTAGGTGAGCACATCGTGGTCCACCTGGAGCCACTGAGTCACTTGGCACTCGCTTCCTAGATCCCTCCCAGGGCAGGAGCCATTATGGGCAGGACAGAGTCACCAAGGCTGCTGCTGTCAGTCCAGGCACAGAATAATTAAAGTGCACATACACAACGTAGGAACCAGTGATGAGCATATGGCTGAGTGACATGTGGCTTGGCAGAGGCTTTGCCTACAGTGGGGGCAGTGGAGGGTCCATGTGCCACAGAGGTCAGGGTCACTTAGCATCTCAATATTAATTTACATATCACTGTAAAATCAGAGAGCCCTAAAAGTTTAAAGAGCCTCTGAAGAATCCAGTAATTAACACATGATTGGGCGCACTGCTGACTGCGGCTCTTGAACTGAATCCCACTAACTCCTTACACGGAACCAAATGTCACCCTGACGACAGTAGACATGACACACTGGCTTCAGGAAGGGGACATCAGACACAGGACCAGGAATGACCCACTCCCTTCTGCACACAGTGTGTCTCCTCGAGCCATTTATGGGCACAGCTTTCAAGCGAATGAGAAGTCCAAGAGGCAACTCTGAGAGCAAGGGCACAGGAAAGTCCTTCAGCACGGAGGCCTTGGTAGCATATGTTAGCTCCAGCTGGCATGAGTCAGCACGGGCTGCTGGCTCCCGGCTGTGACTGCCTCAGCCGGGTCGTCCTGGGGGCAGCTCCATCTCCTGCTGCTCTTTGGTCCGTGGGAGCAACATCACAGCTATGACTTGGGAACAAACAGCTTTCCCAAGGATGTCTGGGAAGAGTCTGTCTTCCGTGGATTGTGACACAGCCCAGGCTCAGACACTTAGGAATGCTCATTGCCCACACGCACAGACAGCTATCCTTGGTTAGGTGGTGCTGCAAAGACCTCCCTCCCCCAGCCACGTAAGCATGCAACAGATGCGTGCTTCAGAATGTTTGGATCTGGTCTGTGAATCGCCAGTCTGCGAGTTTCTGACCAGTTACAGGGGTGTCAGGCACATGGTGCAAGAGAGCTCAGGGACACACTCACGGGAGTCAGATGTCTGGGGCAAGAGCTGCTCACCACCTGCCTCGTGCCTCTGCTTTAGCTTCTTCATGAGGGTAATACCTCTGAGGTCTTCACAGAGTGGAAGTGGAGACTCACTGAGCCCATTCTTGAGTGGCGCTAGCGTGGTGCTTGGCGCACAACAGGCAGGCACTCGGCAACTGGAGCAACTGGTGCTGATGTGTTATATTTCTCTGTCCTTATCACCACCGTGACATCGCCACCACCATCACCTCCATCACCACCATCACCTCCATCACCACCATCACCTCCATCACCACCACCATCACCACCACCACCACCATCACCTCCATCACCACCATCACCTCCATCACCACCATCACCTCTATCACCACCACCATCACCTCCATCACCACCATCACCACCATCACCACCATGACATCACCACCACCATCACCACCACCACCACCATGACATCACCACCACCATCACCTCCATCACCACCATCACCTCCATCACCACCATCACCTCCATCACCACCATCACCTCCATCACCACCATCACCACCATGACATCACCACCACCATCACCTCCATCACCACCATCACCACCATGACATCGCCACCACCATCACCTCCATCACCACCATCATCATCATGACATCACCACCACCATCACCTCCATCACCACCATCATCACCACCACCATCACCACCATCACCACCACCATCACCACCACCACCATCACCCCATCACCACCATCATCATCATGACATCGCCATCACCATCATCAAAACCATCACCACCACCATCACCATCACCACCACCACCATGACATCACCAGCACCATCACCACCACCATCACCTCCATCATCACCATCATTATCACTGCCATCATTGCCATCAACATCACCATCACCACCACAACCATGGTCTTCACCATCACCACCACCAGCACCATCACAGAATCACTAAGAACGTTGGACTCACGGAGTTTTGTCTCCAGGCTGTTTTCCTGAAATAACTGAATGTGCCGGTACCTGCAGTGCTTTACTATGAACACGCTCCTGCTCTGGAGAGACTGCTCACAGCCCTTCACTTGTCTGTGTCTCCTCTTTAGGAGAAAGTCCCTTTATTCTTAGCTTTTGCTGTAGGGAGAGCAAGAGCCTGGCAGTCAGGAGTTCTCAGTTTGCATCCTCCCTAGGCAAGTAGGTTTCAGTGTCTTCACTTTCATGGCAGCGGTCACATAGGATGGCGCTGGGCTCCAGCTCCAGTATCCCAGGGCTCTCCTTGATGACAGAGCGTTCTTGTCATTCAGTAAGTCCCAGCACACAGAGTAAGTGCTCACAACATGGAGGCTGAAGTAATGAATGTACACATAAGTGTCCTAAAGTCTAGAGCAGAGGTGCAATGGGCAAAGGACTCACCAAGTCAGGGAGGCCTCCTGGAGGAGGTTGTGGGTGAGGCCAGCCTCGTGACCAAGATTCCAGCAGTTGGACGGGAGAAGGTCATGTTCAGGCAAGACAATTAGAGTGAACAACTAGACAATCAAAACCAGACCTTGCTGTGGTGGTCAGGCAGACTGTGACAGAGGGGGACACTCGGGGGGTGCACAGGCCCTCTCTGCAGATGTCCCTCCTGATTTCCTCTCTCAGGAAGCTACCAGGGAACATGCCCTATGAACCAACACACTTATAGCAGTACCTGCATCAAAGAAGAGGAAATTACAGGACTCAGCAGGACTCAGTTCCAAATCACAGACGTGAGCATCATAAAGTGGGTGTGACAGAAAGGAAGGGCTCCTTCGCGCAGGCACACACACCAGTCGCAGGACAGGAGATCAGAGGCCCGAGAACCAGGCGAGCACAGCGACAGCAAGGGACAGGAAATGAGGGTGGGTGGACCCGAGAGGTGTTTTCCATCAAAAGCTTTAGACAACTGTTTGAGAGATGTCTACTGGGCAGCCAAGAAGCCAACTGGAAAAAAATACCATTTTGACTCTACTAGATAGAACAAGAAAATGGAGACATAATGACACCTAAGGACAGACTTGGAGCTGCAGGCCCGTCGATCCCGCCGGTGGCTTTCGTGGGCACACACATCCTCTGACCCAAGCAGTCATATATACGTACAGAGAGACTCAAGGTCTCCATACCTTAATGCATCACTGGGGGCTCCTGTGACACAGGACGAGAGACTGAGAGAGAGCACTTACGCGAGGGACTGCCTCCCGGTGGGACAGCCATTGGGTCTTAGTGCCTGCATGCACTGTAGAAAGTGAACATTCAGGAGGTAAAGTCAGCTGTCTCCCCGGAGACATTATTAATAAAATTGAAAACAGAGAAAACCTGTGTGCTTAGATGTAAAGGAACACTTTGCCAGGAGACTTTTTGTGCTGTGAAGCCTTCCTTAACATGCCGCTTGGACTTCTGGGAACAGCTTAAATGGGGGTATAGAAGAAAGAGAGTGTCCATTGGAAACAACAGTTGGGGTGGAGACAGGGGAAGGATGAGCACCAGGTTGGGGTGGAGACAGGGTAGAGTGAGCACCAGGTTGGGGTGATGTCAGAGTTCCAGAACTGACCATAGGAAAGCAAGCAGAAATAAGGCTCAGATAAAGTGGAACTAACTGGGGTTTTAAAAAGGTTATGTTTTAGCTCTTTCTCAGTAACTGCCGTGCTGGAAGAAGCTGAACCAGAGTGGAGTGGAGTTCCATTAGAAATCCAGTTACCATTGAAAAAGTAACAGTTACAAAAAGCTTAGATACAGCGTTTAGGAATGGCTACAGCCTTTAAGAGCCCAGACCCAAATGGCAGAAAAACACACACACACACACACACACACACACACACACACACACACACACACACACACCATTTTAAAAGAAAAACCCTTTACACTCAGGGTCTTTGCTGTTAGCATAAGACTCTTAAAGAAAAACTGAATGCAAAGCACAGGGCATGGCTACTCCAGGGAAAAGCGGTGGCCTTTGATGCTTGATTCTGTCCTGGCTCATAGCTGTGCGGATCCCTGGCTCCATTTGAATGCACTATGCATATACTGTAGTGTGAACAGGTTAAAAACTAAACCACAGAAAGCCAAAAGAGCCCAGAGGGCAGCAAGAACAGTGCCTTCCCTTAATTGCTGGAACACAGCCTGGTCAGACACCTCCTTCCACTGCTCCTATCCTTCCCACAGCTCAACCGCCAGGGTCCATGGACCCCAAGGAAAACATTATGAATGCAGAGACCAAAAGAAAGTGATGATCAAAGTGCAGAGAACTTTAAAACAAATAAACAAATAAAGAGAACAAATAAAGAGAACAAGATGTGGGAGCGGGCGGGGCCGGGGCCAGAGGCAGGCAGGAGGCAGGCCCAGGTAGCACCAGTGATACTGACCACATGCAAGAGCTGGCATGCAAGTCAGATTGTGGGGTGTGGGGCTGGACAGCACCTGCCATAAGCTCACAGGCAAAACTGGAGACACAGGTATTTCCATGCCAATGATCAGCAGCTCACCTGTGCCTCTTTCAAGCCAGCCCAGCTGAGTGATGTCCTCTTGGCACAGACAGCCCAGTTTGATAGAGCCCTCATTCCCTCTTATGTCTGCCTGACAGAACCCTGGCAGGGGCCCAGGCCAGGTGAAGGGCCTGAGGAGAGGACAGGTCATGTCTACTCTTAATGGCAAACATCTCAGATCTGCGGCCAGAAGACAGCCCAGCACTGGCTCCTGCAGACAGACAGCAGGGTGCCAATGGCTGGCTGTCCCACAGCAATGAGAGGTGGGGCAGGAGAGGAATATGGTAGTGAGCACGTGGCCATAGCAGGTGCAGACAGCCCCAAGGACACCTGGGTATTGAGCCTCTAACAGTCATCAGCAAGCAGATGTGGCTCCTGGAACTGCAGTGAGCAATTCTGCTGCTCCATCCTGTGGGCCTTAACTTATAAAAGATTCTGTGGGGCTTCATAGGCAAGTCCCTGGAGGGAACCAGTCAGAACAGGATGGGACACACTTTCTCCTCGGCTGATGGCGTGGACTTCCCGGGGGTGGGGGGGAAATGTCACCATGCAGGTCGGCTGGAAACTAACTGTGACTTTGTCCAGTGGTATACATATACTTCCTACATGACTCTTGGTCCTTGTAGCTTGTGAAATGGACCCCAACAGGATACACAAGCAGGTACACACACCCCTGACCACAGGCCAACCACACGTCCCAGACCTGGTGCTTGGGCCCATGTGAATCCCACACGTCAGGCTGACGCAGGAGAAAGAGAGGAAAGAGGAATTTTGAGGGCACCATTTGGCCACGGAAGTCTTCAGTACCTGAGCTCTAGACCCCTGAGTCACACGAGGCAGTAGTAACTCCTTTACAGCCAGTGCCACTCAGTGAACCTCACAGCCACCAGAACTAACCCCGTGACTTCCAAGGCAGAAGTCCTGGGCTCTGGACCCAGTTTGGTTCGGCTCTGGTAACGCTGCAGCCAATCCCTGAACGAACGCCAGGACAATGGCCATTCCTCCTGACCCGACGAGTAGTTTATTAACTAGACAGTTACCGGGGTTCACGCAGAAACCCTCTCTTTGGATTTGGAGAAGAAAACCAAGAGTAAAGAAGAAGGGCAGAAATCGCAACCGTTTCTGGGGGGCTGTGCCACTTACAAAAGAAGGACGCAGCTGAAGACGTCATAAGCCGCCTCGAGGCCCTCCCCCGCCCCAACTCCTGTCCTTTCCTGAATCTTCAGGTCCAAGAAGGGCGAAGGCGAAAACGAGCCTGCAAGAGTAAGTTAAGACTGCGCAGCCGTGTCGCAGGAAGCCCAGCCACAGTGACGCACGCATCTCTGCCCAGAGCGTGTTGTTCAGGGCAAGCCCCGCCTGAGGCAGCAGAGGATGGACCAGTTTCAAAGTGACCAGAAAAGATGGCAGGTGGCGGAGCCAGGGGATGAACTTTGTTCCAGAACAGGAGCACAGTGCTGCAAGAACTCGCTGCAACTGCTGGGTGAATCCAGGGCTGCCTGAGAGGCAGGTCCCGCACCTACCTGGTTCCCAGCCACAGGCCTCCACATTGCCCTCTGGTGGCACAGCCCTGCCTCACAGTTCAGAGGGAAGATGGCCACGTGGCCTGCTTGCAGTCAGTGACTGAAGTGCTGGGGCTAGAGGGGACAGTAGGTAGGAGTGGGTTGAGCTGAGACGTATCTCAAGGGATTTTGGTTACCGTCACTTTAAACCAGGCTGAGGGCGCTGGTGGGGCCAGGCTCCTTGAGGTGATGGTTATTACAAAGCCTAGAAAGAACCCCCAGGCAGTGGGGTCCACCCTCAGGCCGCACTGAATCCTCCAAAGTCCCTGAGATGAGGAATCATATGTGTGTGTGTCTGTGCCCTGAGCAGGGAGCCCAAGCCACCCTGTTCCCTGGGGAGAGAAGCTCAGCTGCTCCTGATTCCCGACTCACCCTTTCTGGTGGGAACTGGTGGGTTCAGCAAACCCAGAAGAACCCTTTTCCCTCCAGGCAGGAGCACCCCACTTACAATCAGCCAAAGTCATCTGAATGATGTCTGGAAGCAAGCCTTCTTCCACGAGAACTCAGAGTCCACAGTCTCTCCTCTCCCGTTCTGTACCTCCACTTGCAGGCTTTTGCTCCTCCCCCCTCTTATGGACTCGAGTCTTGCCCAGGAGCCCCAGGTCCTTTGTCTCATCCACTCCACCATGCCAGAAAGGCCTGGAAAACTACCCAACGTGTACCACAGGCCACCTAAACTGTTCTCCAGTTATCTTACCAGAAAACATTCCAACAGAAGAGCCAGGACTACACAATGAACCCACAGGCACTCCCCCCCCCCCCAGTCGCAAGGCCACATGTATTAGCTCCACCCACTTCCTCCAGCAGGCGGCCACCTCTTCATCCTGCCCATCATCTCCCTTTTCCTCATCTCAGCGTGAACGGCAGACATTACTTGCTCTACCTGAAGCCTCTGGCACGTGCCATGTTAGCTCAAGTTCAGCATGTGCTGTCTTCTAGGTCAGTACGGGAGTTGAAGCACTGGGGTCAGGGCCCGAGTCGATGAGATTGGCAGTAGAGGCCCTGGGTGGCTGTAATGCTCCCAAGAGAGAAGGCTGCCGGAACCTTCCAGAGGACCTCCCACCCCACCCCCACACCACACTGAGTTGCTCTGATTCATAAACATCAACAAAGCAAAGCAAACGGTTTATTAGGCCATGTCCTGAGCCATCAGGGGCGTGGCCACCCAGGCTGGCAAGGGTCAGGACTCTGTGACAGCTGTTCTGCTGATGGGTCTGCGCTTCTCGTCACACCTAGGTGACCGTCAAGGCCTTTTGCACACCGCGTGTCCACCCAGAGAGTTGGAAGCAGCCAGGACAGCTGTGCTCCCCCCAAAAAAAGAGCCTAGAAAGCCCCAGAGGGTGTTTTATAGACGTAGCACACATCGTGTGGCCTCCTGAGGAGCTGCACTTGCAATATGTGCCAGTGACGGGGAGCACCCAGCATGACCAGACAGGGCCCCAGGCTCCCAGTGTAGCTCTGTCTCATGGCAGATAAGGGCACAGGTCACAGTCACAACTCGAGAAGGGGCTTTGAGTTCAGCCTGTATTCTTGGTATCACAGCCTAGTGGAGAGGAATGCAGGTGTCCCACCCAGCAGCAATGGCCCCTTCCTCTTGCACTTCCCTCTGGGCGTATCAGTCCCAGAGGTTTCTGTGGCATCTTCAGCTAGCATTCGACATTTGAAGAATCAGTTGAGTCTCTTCCAAAAACAAACAAGGGCATAGCACGTACGAGCAAGCACTTGTACAGCCTGAGCACTGAACACTGCCAGCCCAGCATGGGCTTCAGCATGGTGCTAACTAGCAGACAGACATCCGGCAGCCTAGTACTGACTACTCAAGCACCGTCTTCAACGTCTGCTAACCAAGCATCTGTGGGTTCTCAGGACTCACTTGGGCGCTAATGTCACCCCAGTAATAACGGAAGCCACAATGACTGCGTGACAGAATCTGAGACAAGAACATGAGCAAAACCGGCAGGTCAAATCAACACCAGGAGAAAGAGAAACACACCCTTACCTCTGGATCCTTGGTCACATCTGATGTGTCCCCTCCAGCGAAGAGCAGCCCCGCCTGTAGGGCTCCGGCGTGCACACGGCTCCCCGTCAGCGCGGACTCTGTCAATCATACACAAACATTAGAGCCATATGGGCATTGCCTGATCCCAAAACACCCAAATCGGTGTAGACCGCAGGATGTGAAGTGTGGTGGCTTTGGGAGCCTCTCTTGGCAGGGAGGCCCTGTTCAAGGGTGCTGGTACAAAGTACTCTGGTTCCCTCCCACTCCTCCATGAATGCCTCCCACAATGCCCCACCCATACCCGGTGTGGGGGAGGGGATCCCGTGCTCTCAGGGTCACATCTAGATCTTCATAGTCTCATGGTACACATGCCCATCTACCCTGGATGCAGCCAGTCTTTCTACCCCGTGGCTGCCAGTGCACTCTCTATGTCCTGGGTATTTCTGGTTGCTTCACAGAGCCCCAGAGGAGCTGCCTGTTGTCTGTGCTGGGCTATCTCGGGGATGCATACGGAAGGGCTGGGCTGCTGAGGCCCAGGTGGGCTCAGTTCTGAGCATTTCCAAGGGTGGACCCTAATCTTCACGAGCTCATTTCTACTTCCTCTGGTGCCTTTGTCTCCATTTCCTAGGGCTCTAGATCTCACCTTGGGGTCTGAGCCAGCAGGGACAATCTGAGACTTCTGCCCTCCCTGCCTTCCGGCTCCTTTTTTGGGGGGGTTCTCTGCCCTTTGCAACTTCCTCAGCTCCTCCTTGGCACAACCAGATGCAGAAAGAAGCCAATCTCTGCCAGGACACTCCCTCCCCACCAGAGTCACGGGAGGCTTTTGGGGAACTGAAGAGGTGGACTGATGATGCACATCTTAGAGGCCGATGGTTTTGAGGCTGGAGCTACAGGCTCCAGCCCAGATGGGCCACCGGCTCATCTGTCCATGCCTCCCCACAGCCCTCTAAAAGGAGAAGAGACTCATGCCTTCTTCAGCCTTGTCAGGAATGTAGGATCTAATCATGGCACCCAAAAGCTCCCAGTGTCAGTGTTTCCCAGGAGCACCGACGGCCACAGTAATCCAGACTTGAGACTGTCAGGCAAACCAGTTCCTTATGACCTCACAGCACCCACTGGTTACTGGAACCAGCTCCAATGACACAGGGTCCCCGAAGACACGGCCTAGAGATGCTGTGCATTTAAATGGAGCAGGCTAGGGGCTGGGGTCCTGTGTGCTCAGCCACATGCGTGCTGAGCCTGCTTTACCCGCCCCCCCCCAGGTGCTGCCGCTGCCCCCTGGCCCGCAGCGCACTGTGAATCACTTGGGCTGTCAGCAAAACATAAAAACAGCTGCTGCCAGAGCTAAACGCACGCAGCCTCCCGTCTCATCTGCCCTCCAATTAATAGCTTCCAGGTCGTCGCGGCCCGTGGGAACATCTGTGTTCCATCTCCCCAGCCCCCAGATGTGGAAGGGCATGCCCCCACTTTCTGGAGACACTGTCTCAGGAACACTCTATCTTTAAAGCAATGTGCTCCCCCTCGTCTTCTGGCGCATAGTGTGTGCGCTCACACTCGTAACGTGGCTTGGCCATCCTGCCCCCAGAGCAACTTCCGGCATCAGTCTGCAGACCACATGGGCCTGTGAAGAAACTCTGGTGAGCCACTTGGTGATGAGTGAGGACTGAAGTCCACATGGTGAGTCACAGAGGAAGCCACAGAGGGGAAAGTGCTTTTGGAAGACCAGATCTAGACAGTAGAGCTGAGCTGTTTTTAAAAGCTTTGCTGGGCACAGCAGCACATGTACTCGGGAGGCAGAGGCAGGCTGATTTCTGTGAGTTCAAGGCCAGCCAGAGCTACATAGTGAGACCCTGTCTCAAACAAATACAGCTTACTTTTCCTCAGGCATGGGAGGCAAGTCGAGCCACGCTCAGCCACGAGACTGGCTCTGGCTGCAGAGTGTGCTGCTCAGCTTGGTGTGTTTGATGAGCAGAAGCCATGCAGCTTCCCGCATATAACCTGGTTTTTATGAGAGTCATCCTTTAAAGATTTTTAATTAAGTATGGGAAAATACACATAAGATTTAGCATTTTTTAAAGTACACTTGTGGTGTTGTGCAACCTTCACCACTGTCCACACACAGAATTCTTTCCTTCTCCCCCGCTGAGTTCTGCCACACTAAATGCTCTGGCACTTCCTAGCCCAGGCTCTCCTGTGGCTCCACTTTCTGTGTCTGTGGGTCTGATGACTCAGGGACTGCACTGAAGTGGACTCACAGCAGTGTGTGTGTGTGTGTGTGTGTGTGCGTGCGTGTATGTGTGTGCATGTGTGTATGTGTGTGTGTGTGCGTGTATGTGTGTGCGTGTGTGTGTGTATGTGTGTGTGTGTGTGTGTATGTATGTGCATGTCTGTGTGTGTGTGTGTGTGTGTGTGTGTGTAGATTGGAGGTTGACCTTAGATGTTGTCTCTCCAGACCCTAGTATTTTATCACTAGCTAATTCCCTTAGCATAATCCTCATCTATGCTGTTGCCTGAGGCTTGGAATGTCTTTCCTCCTACAGGCTAGTGTTCCACTGTATGCCTGGATCACATTTTGTTCATCTGGCAATGGACACCTGGCTGTTTTTGTGGTTTTGGCTATTGTGAGCACTAAAGCCTTTGGCCCTGTAGGGGGACTTTGCCAAGAAGTTTTTTGTACTTTCTTATGGTTACATGCTGCTTGGACTTCTGGGAACAGCTTAGAAGCCTTATAAGAGAGGCAGTGACAGTGAATGGCAAGGGAGAGTTGCTGGGAAGGCTCAGACAGCGGGTAGTTATTGGGGTAAAAGGCAGCTGCCAGGCTGAGACAAGGGACAGTTAACAGGATAGAAGATTCTAGAAGTTAGTCCAGGTTTAGACAGCCAGAGGGGCTGTAAAGATTTCTTCCTTTCTCTCTTTTCCTTTATAGCCTTTTGGAGCTATGGGGTTAAAATAAGCTCAAGAATCTGTCCCAGTAGGAGTTGGGACAGGAGAACTGGGAGGCAGGGTTCAGTTACAAATGAAAAAGTAACAGTTACAATTGGCTCCAAACAAACAGAACTTCAGAGCCCAGCCGCAGTCAGAAATCCTTTACACAGCCTTTGTGTTTGCATCCAGAAATCGACTTGCTGGTTCATAAAAGTAGCTCTTTTTTTCTTGAGGGGAATCTGAACTGTCTTCCACAATGGCTGGACCACTTTCCCCAACAGTGCGCGAGGCATGTGCTCCCTGTCTTCCCAACGCTTGCGTGTGTCTGCCTTTCGAGGATAACTCAGCCGGTGTATGTCTTCATGGCGGTTCTTATTTGCATATCCAAATAATGAGAGATATAATCTTGGCTGTCAACTTGACCGAATTCAGAATCAGCATGGAAACGTGCCTCTGGGTAGGCCAATGAGGATGTCAGCAGAGCTGTTTAGCTGAGGATGGGAGTCCCATCCTGAATGAAGGGCGCCATTCCCTGGGCTGGGATCCCAGGAGTATGCGGAGCAAGTGAGCCAAGCACCAGCGTTCCTCTCCCTGCTTCCTGACTGCGGACGCGGTGTCGCCAGCGGGCTCATGTCCCTGCTGCTCTGACGTCCTCCTCATGAGGGACTGTGCCTTGAACTAAATCCTTCCTCCTTCAGATGTTTTTAATCAGTTGTTTTTTGTCACAGTAGAAAAGCAACTAACCGACTAGAGATGCCAGCTTATTCTCTTATATATAAATATGCATTTTATGTATTTAATCTTCTGTGAGTGCCTAGGTGATGTCTGCACCACTAGCATGAAGCACCCACAGGGGTCATAAGAGGGCCTCAGATCCCCTAGAACTGGGTTATAGGAGGCTGTGAGCTATCATGTAGGTGCTGGGAACAAAACCCAGGACCTTTGCAAGGTCAGTAAGAGCTCCTAACTGCCGAGCCATCTCGCCAGTCCCAAATAAGGGTTTATTTAAATGCATTCTGCAAAAAAGCCTTTTGCTTGATGGGTGTGGATGGGTGGACACTGCAGCATGAGGGATGAAGCAGGACTTACTTCTTCCAAAGGTTGTTCTTTTCCTGGCATCCCATCACAAAGACTATAAATGGCTTCCACCTGTATCTCCATCCACCATCCACCATTCACTGTTATCCATCCATCCACAGATCATTCACCTATTATCCACCCATCCTTCATCTTCCACCCCCCCATCCATCTCACTCATCCATCTCACTCATCCATCCACCCATCCATCCACCCATCCACCCACCCATCCACCCACCCATCCACTCATCCATCCACCCACCCATCCATCCATCCACCCATCCATCCACCCATCCATCCATCCATCCACCCAACCATCCACCCATCCATCCATCCATCCACCCATCCACCCATCCACCCATCCATCCACCCATCCACCCATCCATCCACACATCCACCCACCCATCCATCCATCCACCCATCCATCCACCCATCCATCCATCCATCCACCCAACCATCCACCCATCCATCCATCCATCCACCCATCCACCCATCCATCCACCCATCCATCCACACATCCACCCATCCACCCATCCATTCCTCTGTGGCACCATGCAAACAGGCCAAAACCTCAAATGGCGGGTTGAAGGCACTAGTGGCTTCTGCTATCAAAGCGGAAGAAAGCTGCGGGCCCCTCCGCCACTGCGTCACTGCGTCCACACCCTAGCCTGCTCTGAACAAGCCAGCAGCAACTGGCAGATTGACTACCTGTTCCCCTGTCCCCGCACCCCCGAATATATATTCACCTGAGCCCTTGCAATAAAGTGACTTTTGACCCCCTCTGAATGGGAAGTCCCAGGGTAATTTAATTACCCTGTCCAGCTCTCAGAGCCCCGACCGGATCCTGGTGTCCCATCCAGACCCACGCCCCTCCCGCATTCCCGCCTGCCACTCTTGAGAAGTAGCCCCTTCACCAGGCTGGTGAGGGGGTTGCATCAGGTGGGATGGGAATGAAGGAGTGAGAGAGAGAGAGTCCAAACCAACAGACAGACATCCATCCACACATCCAACCATCTTATCCATTAACCACCCACCCTTCCACCCACCCATCTCACCCATCCATCCACCCATCCATCCACCCATCATCCACCCATCCATCCACCCATCCACCCACCCATCCATCCACCCACCCATCCATCCATCCACCCACCCATCCATTCATCCACCCATCCATCCACCCACCCATCCATCCACCCATCCATCCACCCATCCACCCACCCATCCATCCATCCACCCATCATCCATCCACCCATCCATCCATCCATCCACCCACCCATCCATTCATCCACCCATCCATTCATCCACCCATCCATCCACCCACCCATCCATCCATCCATCCACCCACCCATCCATTCATCCACCCATCCATCCACTCACCCATCCATCCACCCATCCATCCATCCATCCACCCATCCATCCATCCATCCACCCATCCACCCATTCATCCATCCATCCACCCACCCATCCATCCACCCATCCATCCACCCATCCACCCACCCATCTCACCTATCCATCCACCCATCCATCCCCATCCATCCATCCACGCATCCATCCACCCATCATCCATCCACCCATCCATCCATCCATCCACCCACCCATCCATTCATCCACCCATCCATCCACCCACCCATCCATCCACCCATCCATCCACCCATCCACCCATCCACCCATCCATCCACCCATCCACCCACCCACCCATCCATCCACCCATCCATCCACCCATCTCACCTATCCATCCATCTATCCATCCATCCATCCACCCATCATCCATCCACCCATCATCCATCCATCCATCCACCCATCCACCCATTCATCCATCCATCCATCCACCCATCCATCCACCCATCCATCCACCCATCCACCCATCCATCCACCCATCCACCCACCCACCCATCCATCCACCCATCCATCCACCCATCTCACCTATCCATCCATCTATCCATCCATCCATCCACCCATCATCCATCCACCCATCATCCATCCATCCATCCATCCATCCACCCATCCACCCATTCATCCATCCATCCATCCACCCACTCATCCCTCCCTCCATATATTTATCCATACACCTACCTATCCATTCATATACCCATTCACCTATATCTCCTTGCACCCACCCACCTATCCATCCATTCATACATCTACCTATCCTCCATCTCTCCCTCTTTCCTTTCCACCCACTGATCCACCAATCTACCCACCCTCCAACCCTCCATTTACCCACCATTCATCTACTGCCTGCCTATCATCTGTCTGAATACCCACCCCCTGTCAGCCACTCACTAACCATCTGTCCACCACACCCACTCAGTCCTGAAAGTGTCTGTCATTGCGATCCCACTCTATCTGTTTCCGTGTTGAGATCACTGATGATTGGCTCCTGCAGACGCTGGTGCACCAGCTCATGTCCCTTTCCCTGGGTCTGACTCTTAAAGGACTCTGTTCACAGCTTCCTGCTTTGGAGGCAGATGGCTCTACCCCCCTCACCCACTCCTTGACTGTTCTTGTCCTAGACATTGTACAAACCAACCATTCTACATCCCCTCGAAGCCTGGTTCCAGGTCCAAGACATGGTGTTCCCTGAGCTTCACCTTGCTGATGCTGTTCTAGCTGAGCCTCCTTCCTGTGAGTTACCCCATGACCTCCCTGGGGAGGGTGTGCCATAGTTGCCTGTCTTCCCACACACCTCTTTTCTTTGTTGGGACAGCAGCAGTGAGGACTTGAGGGCCAGCACGGACTCCCTGGGGAGACAGCCAGGCCAAGACACCCATAGTGTCTCACTGAGCCCAGCAACCCTGCAAACAAGATTTGCGCTCTCTCTCTGTCTCTCTCTCTCTCTCTCTCTCCAAACACACACACACACACACACACACACACACACACACACACACACACACACACACAAAGACCTGTGAGACTCAGAGACCCAGTAAGCTGAAATCTCACTCTGATTCCAGAACACTGATCAATTATGAGGGCTCAGCTCACTGCCAACCTGGAAGGGGAACCCACACCAGTGTGGCCCTCACGTCCTTCAGTGGAAAACAATAGCTAGTGAGCAGATGCACGAGTGATGAGTGTGTGGGTGAAGGCCCCGAACGACAGCTTCCATGGAAGCCCAGAGGGAAGTCCTGGCAGCTGCCCCTAAGGAAGGGCTTCTGGATGCTTCACAGACACGCTCGAGACCAGGCTCCTCTCCCTGGAGACAGCAGTGGCAGGAAGGTCAAAACGAGAGAAGCCAAGATGCTATGGAAAACAGCCTGGGAATCCCCCGGCCCCAGGCAAGCGTCATTACTTCAGCTGCTTGGAATTTGGATAAGGCTGGAGGGATAAGCGATTTCTATGCTGTGGTGGCCTGAGTCACGGGGCCATCCAGAACTACTGAGGGCTCAGAACTGTGACAACCGAGCAGAGCATGCTCTGTAAAGGTATCACACAGCCCTGAGACTCGAAGCCTCAGCCTCCAGGTAGCAGATTTCATAGGAAGCTACTGCGCTCGCTGAGAGCTGTTGAGAAAACACCCCACCCTCCGTTTTTGTTCTCAGTGATGGACGGAGGGTGCTGGGGCCTGGGAGGTGGGGAGGGGGTTGGGGTGCTGGGCTGAAAGTGGGTTGGGAGCAGGGCCCCAGTGGCTCTCCTCCCTATCTCTCCACTGGACCTGACATCTGGATATAGCCGGTTTCCTCTAAGGAAGGAAAAGGCCACCGCTAAGCGTCACCTCTGTTCCTGTGCTGGGCACCAGATCTTGGCTTCCCCGAGTCTCTCATTGCTGTGCACATGGGTGTGCTTGTTGTGCAAGGACTTAGGTTCTAGAGAAAAACCAATCTGCCACCCCGCCATCACCGGCTTCGCTAGCAGCTGTCTCCAGAGGCTCAGCCTTGTGGGACAGTCCCTAGGCTCTGTCGGAGCTGTTTCCTACAGTCTCGGGTTCTTGATGCCAGTCAGGGATAGCCATGCATTCCTCCCTGAGAGGTGGGGTGGGGAAGACTGGCCCAGCTGCAGCCCCCTGTTCTCTTTGGCAGAAACACAAGTACGGTGCCGGTGACTCCAGCTCTTTGGAGTGACTGACACATTAGGGCTAAGGAAGGGACTGGCTCCATTGTTAGTCACACATTGCCTAGTGTGCACAAAGCCCTGGGTTCCATCCCAGCACCCTATAAACCAGGTAATCCCAGTACCTAAAGGCAAGAGTATCAGTTCAAGTTCAAGGTCATCCTCAGTTAGATAGGGAGTTTGAAGACAGCCTGAGCTACCTGAGACCCTATCTTCAAAGGTGGGGTTGGGGGAGAGACACATTCAAGTTTAGACGTTGATGATGTGAGCACTTGTAAGCTTTCCTCTAGAGAAACTGCAAACACTGGGGCTGGTGTGGTGTGAGAGACTTGTCATCCCAAAGTCCCGCATCTGTGGGTGAACGTGGGTGAGTCTCACAAGCGGGGGACATCGGTCACAGGTGGCGTGTAAAGCTGCTGAGGTCCTTACCACAAGGAAGACAGGGTAGAGGTGCAACACAAGAGACCACATCAGGGGCTTCAATTTACTGAAACCCAACAGATTTTCTTGTATATTTAAAAAGCACCTAGAATCAATAAGCAAGAGGGCAGAGCTTCATGGAAAAGCGAAGGCTCTGAGATGGTTCAGACGCGGCTCCTGAGCACGCGAGCTGCAAAGTGTCCTCTCATAAGCCGCTGAGCTGCACTGATTAGGACAGGGTGTGTTGGTGAAGGGACAGAGCTCAGAAATCACCCCACAGCACGACAGGATTGCTAAGTCAACTTGAAATGGGCCATGAACTTCACATAAAATGCACCTGGAAGGTGGGGGCAGAGGGCACCCACTGACCTTGAATTTCCAATGAGCATTCGGTAGCACCAAAAGCATGGCCCCCAAGATGAAAAAAAAAACAGACAAACAAACCCCTCCCATAAAAGCTATTGGGTTTTATAGACTTTAAAACTGGCTCTGAAGGAAACAGAAAGATGGTCCATTGACCAGGACAAATGTGCACGAATCATATTTCCGAGAAATGACATCTCACACACAACACTCTTAAAACTCAGCAAGCAGAAAACAAACCAACTCATTAAAAAAACGGGCAAAAGATCAGAACGCTATGTGCACCTAAGGATGTCCCAGGCTCTGTGTCCGCCTCCCAAGGACATCTGGAAAAGAAGGACATCCCCCTGGTGGGCTGTTCCACCCGTGGGCCCCTCAGTGCCGAGGCTTCTCCAGTGGAGGGACAGTGGCCATGGTAGCTCCAGACTGGAGGGCCTCAAAGGTCAGGAAGGCCCCAGCTTCTGCTCCGGGTTTCTTGGACTGATTCCTCCAGCTGGGTCTTTTCTGGGAGGACACTGGGTTTCCAGGTGTTGTGTGGGGTCTTGTGTGGGTGGTCAGAAGAGGGATGGGATGCATGGGAGCCTGGAGGTCAGCCAGCAGCACCTCACCCTCAGGCTCCAGCATTTTGAGCAAGGAACCCTTTACAGGATGCTGTGCCATGCAGTCATCCTCCCCACTCCCTGCTACAATGTCTCAGAGGAGTCTGTGGAGTGGGGAATCCTGCAGAGGGTGGAGCTCCAGCCCCGCTGCTGCTCAGTCCCTCACGGTGACTGCCATGGTGAGGAGGAAAAGCAGGTGAGGCCATGTGCTGGTAGTTACTTTCCTATGTGGCGACAAGACGCCAGACATGATGCACTCAGGGACAGAGGGCTCAGCGGTGGCAGAGGCGCACGCCTTTAATCCCAGCACTCGGGAGGCAGAGGCGGGCGGATCTCTACGAGGACGGCCAGGGCTACGAAAAGAAACCCTGTTCCTTTAAAAAAAAAAAAAAAAGGCAAGAAGTGCTTATTTTGGCTCATGGTTTGAGGACGTCATGGAGGCAGGAGCATGAGGCAGCTGGTCACTGGCAACCACAGTCAGGAAGCAGAGACAGATGCTGGTGCTGGGCTCACTGTTAATTCAGCCCAGCTCTCAGCCCAGGGGTTGGTGCCACCACATTCAGGGTAAGTCGTCCCATCTCAGTTAACTCTCTCTGGAAACGTCTCACAAATACATCTGGAGCTGTGACTCCCAGATGGCTCTGAATTTTCTCAAGCTGTGGCTCAGTACTGTTTGGGCGTGGCTCCTCCTGTCCCCACACCCACCTGGGGTGGGGGTAGTTAGTAATGTGATCCTTTCTATGAAGGCAGCCCAGAGGCTCCTGGGAAACACTGGGACTCCTGGGACTGACTGACCGTGAGGCACAGGAGTGAGAGCTTTAGACAGAAGGTTGGGGTAGACAAGCAGCTCACAGCAGGGGCTAGGATGTGGCTCTGACCAGTATGGAAGACAGGAGGGAACTCCAGAGGGAGACAGTGGGGTTGGGGTGGAACAGACGGCATTAGAATGTTGGGGGTTAGAACCGGGGCCCATGGTCAGAGGAAGTTCAGAAAGGGTTGGAGGGAGAGAGGGAACTGGGGGGGGGGGGGCGATAAAGTGATGGGGAAGCACAGGTCACAGTAACGAGGACAGCAGAAAGGCAGAAGCCTTCGCAGACCTCAGAGCAGCAGAGGTGATGGGGTGAGCAGGGCCGCGGAGGTGGGCATTAGCACAGGGTGGCTTAGGTGCCATGGAGCCCACAGAGGAAGGTGGGCAGGGTGGCCAGAGGTGGGCCATGGAGCACCTCCTCTCCTAGCTCCTTCTGGGGAGAACGCGGGACAAGTCTTCTTTGGGAAAGGACCTAAAGCCCCTGGGGCAGTGTGACCTTCTCAGATCATCGTGACCTTCTTAGGAAGGGTGACCCATCGGGGCAATGTGACCCTCAAGGCAATGTGACCTGCGGAACAGTGCTCTCTATTGAGTGCATAGGAGACAGCCAAGCTGGCCTGCCCACAGCTAAGAGGGACTCCAGGCAGTTAAATACATGGTAAAGGCCCAGGCTCACTGAACACTGACCAGAGCTTCCCAGGCGCTGAGGAGAGGTAGACAGCCTGGCCTCCTGCCTGCTCCCTAAAACTGGGTGATAGGCCCTGCCCAAGACTGGAGCTACCAACGTCTTCTTCCACAGGACCTGCAGCCCTGTTTGCAACATTTCATGGCTCCTGTGCTGTTCATAGGTAGAGAAAGCCCAGGAGTGCTAACCCTAAGGAACAGGATGACACCTGTGGGTGGATTTTAAAGCCATCGAGCCTCCAGGGCTTCCTGGCAGACAGCTGTCCAGAGTGTCCTCAGCTAGGACTCAGGGCAATGGTTCATGTCCAGGTTGGTAGGTGGGGAAGGGGCATGGTGACCCAGCCAAGGAGAGGGGACTTCCTTCCTTTCCTTGCAGCTTAGGGATGGGTGTGGCCAGCTGGGCCAGCTGGAAGACTTCCAGGTCATCAGATGGATCCCAGACCTGCTCTTGAGAGGGCTGCGTAAGCTTTCCGCTGCCTGGGTTCTGGAACCCCTTACAGTTACTGGCAACAGATCCAAGCCCAAGCTCCCAGGATGGTTCCCTTCATCCATCCATCACACAGAGTCCAGTTCCTACCCACCCAGAGGGCTCCCTGCCAGCCCCTGCTTCTGTGGGGTCTTCCATGAGCCGCATCAGCCGCAGGTGTCTCTGCTCAGTGAACTTTCATATAATGAGACCAGTGCAGGCAGCCTTGGTAGGAACACATGACTGCCACAAGGTACCCTCAATTCTGCTGTGTGACATGTGTCATGTGGGTGACCAGGCAGGGATATTGGGATATAACTGTAGACTATGTCTGTGATCCGGTTTGTTTTCTGGACCGTGGAACGTTTTGTTGATGCTGCGAAGGAGCACCGCTGACAAAGCCAGCCAGTGTGAGCTTGCTCACCTGGGGCACCTTGGCACAAATCCTTTCAAGACACCGCAGCCTGACAGGGTCGGTCCTGAGCCCCCCATGCTGATGGCTATGCTTCCTTAGGCTTGCTTCTGCTGGAGATCCGGCCTGTGTCATCTCAAATAGTAAAGTCTATCATCCCCCTCGACAACGTGTCACCAGCCAGGGATGGCGCACATGGGGACAGAGCTAGCCGCGTAAGCTTCTGTCACTGGCTGCTTGATGAGTCTCCACCCAGCAAAGCTTACACTGCTGTGCTTCGAGTGATGCCTGAGGTGAGGCCCTGGTTCTACGAGAGCACCAAGCCTGTGTCATGAGCTGTGCTGACCTCAGAGGAGGTTTAAGTCACCAGAGCATCCAGTCACAGAGTCCCCGGCAATGGTGTCCAGAGAGGCCTGTCTGTGTTTCCCAAGGCAGAGAGAAAAATGCTCCTTCTTGCCCAAGGAAAAGGAACCTTGGTCCTTAGCCAAATGTAATGGCTGGTTCAGTTTCACAGAGTCAGTTCCTTACACAGGTGGAGGTGTATCTGAGGTGGAAGCTACTATTCTCTTAGCCAATACTATAGTGTCCCCCATGCCAAAATGGAATGGGGGGTCAGCCAGGATGGATAAGGCAGAGGCTGCTGGCAGTGACGAGCACAGGAGACAGGGTGGTAATGAGCCCTTCCGCACAGGGAAGGAGCCCGTGAGACACCGTAGGGATGCGGCACAGGGGGAGGGAGGTCCCTTTCCTCCATACCACCAAGGGCATGACACACAGGGCTGGCCTCCATGTCATTCCTCAGTCTTGAGGAAACTGCTACAAAGCCCCCACCCACCCAAAGCTCAGGACTGGCTCTTGAGCACCAGCCCCCACTCACTGGAGCAAGATTCTCTCCAAAGACCTTTGGAGTGGGCCCAGTCCTTTTGTTATTTCAGGTTTTATTTTCAGCAGATTTCCATTGCTGGGGCCACAGGATGCAAAGGGCGTTTTCTGCAACTCCAGCAAGCCCGGCACTGACTCCTTAAGCAAAGCCGGGTGCAGTTTTGGGCAGAAATAGTCTCCAGGATCCAAAAGAATGCAGTGGTGTCCTTATGTGGTTGGAAATACCAGCACAGCACAAGCCCACCCACCCATGGCTGTAATACGTGTGCAGGCCACGTTCGCCAGGGGCAGTAAACTCTAGAATGTGGCTGTTTTGGGAAGACTGGGTGCCACGAGCTCACTTGCTCACTGGAGGGGCTATGCAGAAGCGGCAGGAGCTGAGGCCGGCACCAGGGCCTCGGCTTCTGCTTTGTGGTCTGCTCGGGTGTAAATCCTGCTGGCTGGAGAGCTGCCCAGGAATCCTTCTGCCTGGTAAGCAGCTAGTAGGGAACCCCAAGAAACCTGGGTCTCTGTGGTTGCTCCCAGCCTATCCACAGCCAGAGTGGCAGGCAGCTCCAGGGCCCCTGCCTCAGACAGATGTGTGGCAGCCAACAGTATCTACTCAGCTTCCGAGCCTCAAAGCAGATCTAAGAGAGCTGGGCAGACTTGGCCACACCACAGGCGAAGATCACCTTTAGTTCATTAACTTTGCCCCCTCTGGATTCCAACCTCACCAAGTCAGTCTCTTACACAGCTGGAGGTGTAGCTGGGGTGGGAGTTACTATCCCCTTAGCCAGTCCCGAGAGGGTCCCCAAAGCCAAATGGGATGGAAGCAGTCAGAATGGATGAGGCAGAGGCTGCTGGGAGGGGGTGAGTGTCTGAGGAGACAGGGAAGGAGCCTGTGAGACACCTTCTCTCTGGGACCCTCTGCCTCCCTGGAGCATGGAGTTCCTCCAGCTTCCCACATGCCCTTGTGCCCCACCTGTATCTCTGGGCCTTGCCCTTCCAGCTGACAGAACCAAGAAGTTCCTGGTGAGCAGCAAGACCCCCTAGGTCCTCAGCCTAACTGCCCTCTCTGTCCAGCTGGGTGGCAGGTGCTGCTTGGCTGGTCAAGGCAGTGGCCTCGGCCTTTGCCTTTTTTCCCTTCTGGGGCCCTTAGCTCTCTCTGCTTCTCGTTGATGACACCGGTCTCCACCCCTTCCATGATTCAAAGCCACAGCCCCTGGAAGAAGCACTAATCCAGTTGCATATCTTAAGAGCTTGCTGATGTCCATGGACTGGGGGCCGTTACAGGGGGGTCTGGGTTTGATGCAGAGGGAGATGTGACAGCATCTAGCTTTGTGGAGGGAAAGCAGGAACCACTGGCTGCTAGATGGGTCCAGCCGCAGAGCTCCTTACCCATCCCAACCCACGAATGTCCCTTAGGCCAGGTCAATCCAAGAGGTTTCCCAGAAGGTGGAGAGAGATGGTGAGGGTCTCTCCGTCTCCATGAGGGTGTCCTAATTAAGGCCTAGGGATCAGTCCTGGGGCTTTACAGGTCTAGGCTCCCTCTCTCCTCACTGGAACCTGCCTCATGAGAGACATCGTCAGTCTGCCAAGCGAGTTAGGCAGGTGACGTGGCCCTGTGACTCTCTCAGTCCCCAGTGAGAGGTGAGGTTCAGACAGTCAGGCCCTGGAAGAGAGGGTGCTGCCTCCCCTGCCATGCCCTCCAGCCCAGCCTTGCCCTCAAGTGGTCTGACAGGTGTTTAAAAGCTGCTTTTGCTAGGAAGCACCAATTCCTCACTTGAATCGACTAAACTTATATGGAAAACCCCAGAGCCTCTGCCTTTGCCTTTTTTACTGAAGGTCACATGCTAATTCTGTACACGGGTGAACTAATCCTTCAGGAAGCGTCAGTTTACATCCCGCCCTGCCCCACAGCTGAAGATACAAAGACAAACTATGGCGTCTTGCTGTCTTACAGTCTGCCTTATAGCCAGAAAAGGTGCTGAAGGTCTCCGCCATTGTCTTAAACTAGCAGTGACCTTGGGTTCTGGGAACAAGAAACCCTATCGGTACAAGACCTAGTAGTACAAGACCTCCTTTCCTTTTGGGGGACCTTGGGAAAGTATGTGTGAGCAGAGGAGCTGGGGTGGGGGTGGAGCCACAAGGGGGCACAGGCGATTGCTGTGAGAGGCCTGGAAAGGGTACAATGCGCAGGGTATCACGGGTCGGCTGGGGAGTTGGGGGCAGGGAACGCTAGAGGCCAGGGGTTTCTGGGGGCTGTCTCACCACTGTGACCAAATACCTAGGAAAGGCAACTTAAGAGAGGAAAAAATTATTTTGGATCATGGTTTCAGAGTCCTTAGTTCACATGGCGGGCCTCGCTGTAGGGTGTTCTACTTGCTCTAATTAGTGGATGGTCTCCTTTCCCCTTTTATTCCATCCAGCCGCCTATAGGATGGCTTCCCCAGACACACCCAGACTTCCAACCTAGGTGCGTCTCGTTCAAACAAGACCGTCAAGACCAATCAGAGGTCAGGAGGACCCCAGGGTGGGGAACTCTGAGAGCCACGGGGGTTCTAAGGACGCTGAGGGGCTTTGGCAGTCGCAGGCTTCTGAGGGGCAGGGCGGACAGACTTTTGGAGGCAGGAGGGTCCAGACGCCTCGATCTTGAGGGTCTGGGATATTTCCTCACGCCGTGAACAGGGCTGGGGCTCTCTGGAGTGGAGAAAGCGTGCAGAATATCTCAGGCTAGAAAGACTCCCAAAGTGGAAAAACCTGTTGTTTTTGTCCTGCAAGCTTGAGTGGACAGTGGTGTTTTGTCCTGTAGATCTGGCTGTTTTCTCTGCCTTGAGCTGGCTTCCGGTGAGGAAGGGGCTGGGTGGGGCCAGGAGGCACGCCGGACAGGGGATGGAGCATCTTCTGCTAAAGCTTGACTTCCTCAGGACACCCTGAAGCTTCTGGGGTGCATGGGCCTCCACTGCCAGCATGTGGGCACTCTGGGAGTCTGAACATGAGTGCAGCCCTGGCTTTCTCCTGCTCTGAGCACGACTGTCTCTCCCTTGGGAGAGTTTTGTTAAAGAGGTAAGTCAGGCAGTGTGCTCCCCGGCAAGCTCCGGTGTGTCCCCTCTGTAGGCGGGCCTACCAGGTGCCGCATCACCTGCTACACACGCGGGGCAAGTTGTGGACATCTCTGAGGCCGGGTCCTGCGCTGTAGGTCACTGGGAGAAGCACTGAGGAGGAAGGTACCTCTTCTACCTACCACCACAAGCTCCCTGGGCTTGGCTGCTGCCTCCACATGTAGCCTTTTACCTCTGAAATGGTACCTGCTTCGGGTACTTCTAAGACCGCAGTGTCGTCTCTTTTATGCAAAGTTTCTAAGAGAGACAGTGAGTTCAAACTAAACACTGTGATCCTGAGTACCCTCAAACTGGACCCACCTCCGACACAATGGCCTGGAAATATAAGCACAGACCCTTGAATGAAGTCAGACTCCTCTTGCACGGAATTTGCTCTAGCCAATGTCTATTACCGGGGAGGGCGGAGCTTACTGAGTCTTGTATCCAGAATACCCCCTAAAGGCCTGAAAGGTCCCTGCCTTAAGTAGACCCCTGGAGGATGCGTTGGCAATGATGAAACTTTTAGGGGGTGGGGCTTAGTAAATTAGGTCACTGGGGATGGTTAGACTCCCCCCCTTCCAGCCTCTCATTGTTTCCCAGCAGCCACGAGATAAACAAGTGTCCTCTACCATGAGCGCCTGCCATGATGCTCTGCCTCACCACAGACCCAGGAGACAAGGCAGACAGAGGGACTGAGAACCAACACTTCTGAGACTGTGAGCCAAATAAAACTTTTCTCTTGTAAACCGATCTTGCTGGCTGCTTTGGCAGTGACAAGGGGCGGAGCAGCATGGGGCGCCTCGAGACACGCAGACTTGTGTGTACATAGGATGTGGGGGAGCGCATGTGTCACCGTGACTAGAAACATTAGAAAAGTTAATTCTTTGGGTCCATCTCAATCCAGCTAGAAACCCTGGTTGGCGGGTTGGTGCTGTTGGATCAGCTCTCTGGGACACTGCTAGAAAACCCACACTTCCTTTGCGTGATTGACACCCCTGGCCCTTCCGTACTCCCCTTCTCTGGGAAACTTTCCTTGACTCAGTTGTACTTTTCCACCAGCCCCTGTGCTTCTCAGCATCTGCTTCCATACCCGGTCTCCCAGGTAACTCCACAGCAGGTACATAGCAAATAGATGAAAGCTTCTGGTCCTGCTCAGCCAGACGATGGATAAGGGGCTGAGCAGGGTGTCCACCATGGGACCGCTCTGTACCTTAAGAGAGGTAAAGGAGAAACTGAGCTAGTAGCTGCAGGGTGCGCACCCTCAGGGCACCGACTGACCCTTCTAACTCCAGTGACCTTTGCCTGGAGCCTGCTCAGGCACTCCTGACCTGCTCTAGCTGAACAAGGCAAAATGGCCATCTTGGCTGCTGAGCTGTGCTGGGGGATTCCCTGGGGCCATGCAGCCGCCTCGGTCCCTGTGGTCTGGTCATATGCAGTGGACACCAGGCCACACGCAGATATGCTTGATGTCTGGAAGCTCAGTGCTCTTGGGAGCAGGGTGTGGGAGGCAAGTTCCCAGAGCAGCTTTGAAGGGAAGGACCTAAAAATAGGCAGGGAGGCGTGACTCAGCTCTGCAGGCCACTGGGAGAGCGGTGCTTGGGGCCAAGAATTCTCCTCCTCGGGGCGACTTCTGTAGGCCTGTGAAGGATGAGGAAGGTGGCCACCACACGGTGACTCATCTGGGAACACAGAGGTCAGCCTCTGGGTGCTCCCATGCAACGAGGACCACTGACAGCGATGACAGTGTGACCTTACCAGGGGCCATTGGAGGACATGGGCCAGGAAGGCAATGCTGGGAGCTGACGCATCCTCTCACCCTCTGTTCTGGAGTCGGACTCCAACAAGAAGCAGGCACGAGAAACAGCCCTGCTGCCCAGAGAGCAGACTGAGTCGGGATTCTCCCCACTGTGCCATCGTCCTCACACGCTAAGTTCTCACAGTTGTCTGCCCTCAGTTCTTCATGCTGCAAGGGCTTGCACAAGCCACCTCTAAGGGAGGTGGTTCAGCAGAAGCAGTCTCCCAGAAGACCCCTAGCACCGCCTAGACCACTGAGAGGGCCGTCAGCATTGCCAGACTTGACCTCTAGCCCTGCTGTGTTGTTCTAGCTCAGGGGTGCTGGGACTGAAGAACTGAGTTATCGGGAAGTCCAGTTCCCAGTCTCGCCTGAGCAGTCATTTCCGTCCCACTGAATGTAAGTCCCCAGTGTCCTGCAGAGTGGTGATTTTCCTGTTTTCCCAGATCACAGGCTTTCTGAGGTACGCCACTGGGCACACCGCATGCTGTAGCTATTGCAGTTAGGTGTCTGCTTTATTTCCACCCACTGTCTGCCCATCCGTCCTCCCTCTACTCACCCTCATCCTCTCCCCCATCTGTCTACCGCCCTCCCTCCCTCCACTCCCCCTCCCCATCCCCCATCTGTCTACCGTCCCCCACACATCCATATGCCCACCCTCCTATCTATCCACCACGCATCGCTCAGCTGCTCATTTGTCCACTCAGCTAGCCAGCCAGTGAGCCACGCCCATCCATCGTATCATGCAAAGGGCACGTATGAAGCGCTTGCCCACACCTGCACTAGGAACACGGCGTGAATGAGGCCTTCCCTGCTTGTCTGACAACACAGCCCACTGAGATGGGCCACCACCCTGAGAAGTACAGTCTTAGGGAAGGCGCACCACGAGGTGGCTGCAGAGCAGGGGAGGGTGTGGAGCAGGGGTAGATGTGAGCACAGCTATCCCTCTACCAGTCTGCCTGCAGGGTCTAAGGAAACTTCCAGAAAAGGCTGTGGACATCTAACAAACCACACAAAGTCAGAAGAGAAGCCTTTGGCACACAGAACGCTCAGCAGAGCAGGGTGCTCATGGATGAACATGGTCGCAGAGGCATATCCTCAAGCCTGGCACCGGTGCCCCTGGTACGCACTGCGGCCTCTGGTGGGCCCTGTCAGGTGCTATGCGTGTCAGGTGTTGCTGCAGGCAGAGGAGGCTTCCTGGCCAGCGTCCTACCCCTGTCTTTGGAGTGTCATGTGAGGGCTCAGAAGCCACCTTGAGTGTACAGTGACCTCCATATTAGCCTGCGTAGCACCTTGTATCAGCTGAGGGATTGGTCCAGAGGAACATGGGGTCCAGGGGCTTGTGAGTGGAGAGCAAGACCAGACATGTGGCCCAGGACTGGGAGTGTATGCACCCTTCAGGCTGGGGGCATTCAGTCAAAATGGCACAGCTTCTTAGGATCTCAGTGGCCACCCAGCAGACAGGGTGAGCTGTCTGGTTATTAGAGATGGGACCTTTGGAATGGTCTCCTAAATGAAGGAGGCCTTTGTCCGATGGCTGAGCTTTGTTCTCACAGGATCTGCCCACCATGGGCTTTCCAGCTGCCATGACAGAGCCCTACCCTGAGCTGGAAGGGCTTCATTGCTTCAGCCTCAGAGGGTCTGAGTCAGTGTCCAGAGCTGAAGGTGACATGGTGTGGTGTTCAGGCCCCTTTCCCGAGAAAGCTGCTGCATGAAAGAACTCGCTGTCCTAACCATGTCCCTCTGGCCTCTCAGAAACCAAGGACTTCAGGAGGAAGGCGATAAAGGAGTCTCAGTCCGGAGCCTGACCAGCCAACTTCAAGACCTCAGGGTGTCTCTGGAAACATCTCCTGTGGGCACCCACACAACCTTTTGGGAACAACCTTTTGGCCCGTTCTCAGTATACAAGTACCAAGGAAGGGCCTGGACAGAGGAAAGGACAGGCACCTCCACCCCAGAGCTGCCCGCCCCAGCCCGGGCGGGCACTGGAGTGCTACCACCAGGGAATGTTCCAGTCTCTGGTCTCCCCCTCGTGTCACAGCAGCAGTCAGAATGTGTCAGGTGACAGCAGAATCAAAGCAAGGTGCTGGCAGCACCGCCCAGATTTCTGCTCTTGTCTGGAGCTGTGAAAGTTCAGATTTATTCCTCTTGGGTTACAGGAGATGCTGGGATATTTATGGAATGTCCTCACCGGCTCAGGCCAAACCTCTTCAATTTAGAGAGGAAGGCAGAGGCTTCCCGTCCCATCTCCAGGCTTCTTGCCAGTGGCTGTGCAGAACCTGCTGCAGAAGGCCAGTGAGCAGCCACCTTTCCTGAGACAACCTGCTGAAGCAGGTACAGGGTGGTCCTTGCCTGTGCACACTCTAGGGTGGGGGTGGGGGGTTGCCAGATATGCTTAGCTCCTCAGGTCCAGCCTTGCCCTGTCCATCAAAGGCGTGGGACTTGGCATGGTCCCAGCTGCCCGGGTATATCACAAACCGTCTGCTCCTGCCTGTCATCAGTGGCAGAGGCCAGCCCATGCACCCTCCAGCCCAGTGCATAGTGTTGCTCCAGTGCAGCGGTTCTCAGCTTGTGGTCGTGACCTCTTGGGGGGGGGGTCAAATGACTTGTTTACAGGTGTGGTCTAAGACCATCTGCATATCAGATATTTATATTCATAACAGTAGCAAAATTACAGTTATGAAGTAGCAACGAAAATAATTTTATGGTTGAGGGTCACCGCCACATGATGAACTGTAGTAAAGGGTCACAGCATCAGGACGGCTGAGAACCCCTCCCCTCTGGCTCCCCTCTGGCTCAGCATTCCTGGACCCTTGCTTTCAGGACTTTAGTCCTTATCCTGTGGTGCCTGGCTCAGATGGCCCCTTGCTCTTCTTGTGTTCTAATGTCCATCTCAGAAGTGACAGCTCTACCCCGGACCCCTGTGGTCACAGTGGAGAGGCCATGAGCACTCAGACATCAGCCCATATTGGGAACACTGACAAGGGCACCATTCCCCGCTTGGCAGGCACCTGCTGTGGCCCTCAATCTGTCCTGAGGCCAAGCAGAAGACATCAGCCGCCATGTCAAGCACGCCAAGATTCAGGATTCTGTGTCTGGCTTGGTGCCAGGTCCTGGGCTGTGACCGGGGCCCTGATGACATTTGGGCTCAAGTAGAACAACATCTGCAGACCCAGCAAAGCCAAGCCCGAGCCCTAAGTCAATGAGCACTTCGGGGAACAAGAACCCCCACATTAGCCCTCATTAGTGCTGTGTGGATGGATCTACAGGTATGAGGAGGTAAACCCCACCAGGCAGTGCCAGGCATGAACATGGACAAGCTCTCCAGGCTGTGAGAGAAGCAGGTAGGCAGGGCTGCGGGAAGACAGAGTGCCCCGTGCTGGGTCTTAGTGCAGGTTTCTTGGGTATCTCACTCCCACTAAGAGGTCCGCAGAACCACCTTGCACGTATTGGGGGTCACTGGTACACACTGGAGAAGACACTCTCACGCCGAGCACCGCGGGCCACCTAGAGGGCCGGCCACAGTGGCAATGACCCATTTCACTGTCCCTGAAGCTGCGTCCATGTGGCTTCTCTCCCCTGCCCGCATCTGTGGACCCGCTGTCCCCCGAGCTCCTTGGCCAATGCCACACCCTTGCACCTCATTGACATCACATATCCTTACTCAGTCCCGGCACATGGAGGGTACCTGCACACACGGCCGACTCCCACACAGCTCAGGAAGCCCCCTCCCCACCAGGGCCATGGCCTCTCCCTGAACGTTCCCTGTCTTCCCCTCCTTCCTTCCCTCTCTGTCCTCATTACACAGTTATTACAGAACTGACTTGGATCTGTCCTAATGCTCAAGTAGGTCATTTCTGGTGATGAGAAACAGGTTGTCACACTTTGTGGGACGGGGAGTTGGGGAGGGAGGGAGCAGAGCAGGCATTGAGAGAAACCAGCGCTGCTCTGAGAGCCGGCGTCACCTGGCTCTGGTCGGTCACCAGGGAGGCGCAGCCATCAGCTCTGCTCACACAGAAGCAGTCAGTGCAGGACACGGGGCAGAGGACTCTGGCTCCTGTGGCACCCGTGAGGCCTGTGTGTATCCCAGCAGCCCCCGTCTACGGGGTCAGGTCATGAGACCTGCCTGGCCCTGAAGCAGCTGCGGGACTGCTGCAAAGCTGAGAGCTGGCAGGTGCTATGGTCACCACCACACAGACCACGGGGGAAGCCCCATTCAGGCCAGGATGCAGGGACACAGAGAGCTGTCTAAAGCAGCCACGGGTTGCAGTCCAGTGGTCCCAGCGCCTTGCACACAAGTGACGGTGCCAAGAATCTAAAACCTCGTCATGTATTTTAACTATGAAAGGGGACAATTCCAACTTGACTTTTTGCTTTACTCTAAGCTTATGCATGCTAGCCCACAGGTCTGGGTTACAGAATCAGCATGGCCTACGGAGAAGCCCAGAGAGCACTGCACAGATAGATGGCAGAGCCCAGGGCAGCAGGTGGCCTTGGCACCAGACTGTATCACAGCAGATACATCCAGTCTGCTCAGAACGTGGACACAGGTCCTTAGGCAGGACAGACATGCCCGTCTGTCTCGACTGTGACACAGGGCCTCTGGGCCCAGCATTCCAGAGGCTGTTACCAACTCTCCCTGGAAAGTTTGCAAGACCGGACCAGTTACCCTCCCCTCACTTGACCCTCAGCAGCTTAGGTCAGGCATGAAGGTGACGCAGGCCTAAGCGAGGCTGGGCCATGTGTCTGCTGTCCAGCAGGGGGCCACAGAAGGGTGTGCACTGGGTTCTGTGTCAGGACGGGGACAGGGACTCTTAAGAGATGTCCCTTAGGCAATCTTTCCACTAAAAAACAGAATGATTGCTTTTTGGGGTGAGAGGCAGTGATGTTGGCAGACCTGGTAGGTTCTGAGCCACAGGTAGGACACAGATTCTCCCTTCTTTCCGTTAAGAGGGCTTGTACTATGTGGAAAGGAGAAAGCCAATCATCTCACTGCCTTCTGGTCCAGCCTTTCCTCATTTTAACTCTGTGTGTGTGTGCTCATGCGTGTGTGTGTATGTGCATGTGTGTGCGTGTACGTGTGCTCATGCGTGTGTGTGTATGTGCATGCGTGTGCGTGTGCGCGTGCATGAGTGTGTGTGCACGCATGCATGTGTGTGTATGTGCATGCGTGTGCGTGTGCTCATGCGTGTGTGTATGTGCATGCGTGTGTGTGTGCTCATGCGTGTGTGCATGTGCGTGTGCATGTGTGTGTATGTGCATGAGTGTGCGTGTGCTCATGCGTGTGTGTGTGTGTGTGTGTGCATGTGCGTGCGTGCGTGCGTGCGTGCGTGTGTGTGTGTGTGTGTGTGTGTGTGTGATTACAGTGATCAGCTAACTGATGTGGGTACTAGGAACTGAACTCAGGTCGTCTGCAGGAGCAGCAAGCCTCTTAACTGCTGAGCTGTCTCTCCAGCTGCAGATACGTACATTTTAAAGTCTGAATTAAGCCAGCAGAGACATGGCGGTAAAGAAGGCCAGGGACTTCCCCACAGAGCAAGCCAGTTAACAGTGTTCCTCCACAGTCTTTGCTTCTGTCCTGCCTCTAGGTTCCCAGCTCCTGCTCTGGTGGGGTAGTTAGAGTGAACATGCCCCCTGCCCCACCCCACCCCACTCCCCCCCATCCCCCAGCCCTCCAACCCCCCACTCCTGCTCATAGGGAGTGGCCCCACCAGGAGGTGTGTCCTGACTGAGGGAAGTGTGGCCTGATTGGAAGAAGTCTGCTACTAGGGAGGGCTTTGAGGTTTTAGAAGCTCAGACTAGACTCAACTAGACTCAACGGTTCGCTGTCTTGCTGCTGCCTGCCGGTCAGATAAGGATTCTTGGATTCCTCCCCAGCACCGCGTCCGCCTGTCTGCTGCCATGTTCCCCAGCACACTGACAATGGGCTAAATGCTTTCCTACATCAGGGTTGCCGTGGTCATGGTGTCTCTTTACAGAAAAAAAAATTAGGGGAGAATGATTGACATATGATGTCACCTCCACATGCATGTCTGCACACATTCACAAACATGAAAATACATGCACAGGTGCGCGCGCGCGCACACACACACACACACACACACACAATTTCCAGATGTGGTCTCAGAGCACTAAACCTTGTGCAAGGCCTGCTGTGGGGTTCCTGTATGGCCCCTGGCCCCCTTAAACTTGTGTGGGGAACCCTGTGCCAAGAGTTCAGCCAACTGTCTCTCAGGTCCTGGAGTGTTTTCCTAAAAATGGGCACTTGAATGCTGGAGTGAGGCAAGGGGGGAGGGGGGCTGTGGGGTCTCAGGGCTCCCGAGACCTGCTGAGCCAGCCCCGAACACCTCACGGCATCTCAAGGCACCCAGAGCTCGGGGAGTTTCTAGGAAACACAGTGGGAAGTTCTCCTCAGGATCCTGCTCTGAGCCTTCCTATCAGCCAGGCAGGTGCCCGTGCGTCCTGACGCCCGGCTGCGCCGAAGCGGAACAAGGCTACAGGCGGGGCTCGTGGCTGGAGGGTGGCTGTGACCGCTTGACAAGACGCTTCCACCCTCTGCACGTAGCTGCACCCCCTCTACGGATCCTCAGGTAGGCCAAGCTCTGACCTACCCCAGCCATTCTGTGGGGTAAGAAAGCTCGAGGAGACCAGCTGAGACCCAGGGTCCTCTCCATCTTGCCCCCAGCTCCACTCTTTGCTCTGAGCAGAAGCCTCCTCCCTGACTCTTGAGAAGACTGCTTCAGCTCATGGTCCCATGGGTCCCACAGGAAGCTGACTGAGCCCTCGGGAGTGAAGCAGAGGCTCTGCAGTTTGTGTACTAGAAACCGCAGCCATCTCAAAGGTCAGAGTTCACATTGATTGTCACGGCCGTCAGGAATGTGATACTGTCTCTTGGATTTGCTCTTTGGGGTCCCTCAAAAGAAGCTAGTGAGCTCACTCAAATAGGACAAAGAGAACGCCACGCTTTTGAAAAATACTTAAAGAGCAGACATTGCTGGTGGAAACCACATGTGGAAAATTCACTGTCAAACAGACCAAATCCCCAAACTGAGGCTCAAATTTGCAGATGTTATAGATGGCCACAGGCTGAGAAACAGGATATCAAAGCAGAAGCTCACCAACAATGAGGGAGGAAGCCATATGCCGCTCACTAAGCAAGTGCATACCACTTTTTCTAACCCCACCCCC
Organism: Cricetomys ansorgei; assembly: GCA_026225945.1. Classification (NCBI taxonomy): domain Eukaryota; kingdom Metazoa; phylum Chordata; class Mammalia; order Rodentia; family Nesomyidae; genus Cricetomys; species Cricetomys ansorgei. The sequence continues at coordinate 2,016,378 of JAMJFZ010001280.1, forward strand.
CATTCAGTTTCCCTGCTGCCTCCTGAGTGCCCCCCTCTGGCTCATTCCGGCTGGTGCAGGATGACCCCAAAACATCTGCTCTCTCCTTGTTGAGAAGAGGCTGAGGCTGACTGTATCCAGCAGGCTCTGGGGCCGGAGCAGACTTGTCAAAACCAAATGCTTCTGTGCCCAACAGTCTTATGTCTTGACACCTATAAGCATGGCCCTTCTCTCCCTCAGAAACCCCTAGAACGAGACATCGGTGTCCCCCTGAGCTGTATCAGCCCCCCAAGGTGGCACTATACCCAAGTTCTCTGAAACTTTAACGCTGTGTCCACTCAGAATCATATGCTGTGGTGTGCAGGCAGGGAAAAGGAAACCAACGAGTCTCTGGCATGTGGGGGTGTGTGTGTGTGTGTGTGTGTGTGTGTGTGTGTGTGTGTGTATGTGTGTGCCCTGTGCCAGCCACACAGTGGACAAAGAAGTGAGAGCAGGAGGTAGCTCTCTGGAGTCACCCCTGGGGCAGCGGGATGTCTATACACCGCCACCTGGTGTACAATCTTTTAGTGGGCAGCTGGCCACATGATCCAGCCTCCCAGGCTGTGCATTCTCAGCTCCCAAGGGCAGTTACTGAGTTTTTCAGGAGCCTTGTCCTTGACTGGCTGTCTGGGAAGCTCCGGGGAACTCTGCTGCTCAGGCAGAGAAGAACCAAGGTCAGGATCCGGATTGCCACACTTGGCTGGAGACAGTAACCCAGGCCCACTCAGTCACCAGTCTCCCCACTCAGTCAGCCCCACTCAGGGGCTGCTGCAGCCCCTGAGAAGGACTCAGACACAAGCATGTGACGACTGAAGGGCTCCAGAGAGGAAACTTGCACTGGTCAAGTTCAGGGACGGATGAGCTCGCATATGGACATGCGTGCCAATCATCTGCCAGGGGAGTGTCCAAGGTCAACGGGCAGCCTGAGCATGAGAACGTTGGTTCCGTCAGAGATGCCTGATGACTGAAGCTGGTTAGCTGCCCAAACGATGACAGAAAGGTGCCACAAGGGTGTCACCCAGTCCTCAGACTTGTGAACGTGACGGAAAGCAAGCTGCCTCCTATGGTTTCTCTCACCTGCAAGGTGCACAGACCCTGCCTGTTTACAGGCCTGAGTGTGAGCCAGAGATCTATGAATACCCTCAATGTCAGGAAGGTTTGTTCTCATTTTGTGCAGGAGGTGGCTCTTAGAGGTGCCAGGGTGGTGCATTGTGTGTGTTCTGCACACAGCATTATCCGACGTGCGCTAGAGCTTGCCAACAGGTGAAAGGATTAACATCAACTTTATCTCTTTACCGCAGAGACACAATTTTATTTCCTTTTGGCTGGTTTGGTTTATTTGAAAGGCAAAATAATCTTACTTATGTTTAAAGTTCCAAGGACCAGAATTCCAGGAGAGGTAAGGGTCTTCTGGGCTGGCTAAACAGTTACCGTATTGCCTGGGTGGCGGACAAAAGTCATGGCTGCCGACGCTGCTTCCCCTGGCCCACAGTACTAACCCCCCTCTGCCCCCCGGCCCACAGTACTAACCCCCCTCCCCCCCCCGCCCACAGTACTAACCTCCCTCCCCCCGGCCCACAGTACTAACCCCCCTCCACCCCCTGCCCACAGTACTAACCCCCCTCCCCCCCCCGGCCCACAGTACTAACCCCCCCCCCGGCCCACAGTACTAACCCCCCCTCCCCCTGTGGTCTCTCCTCGCATAGCACAACCCTATCCACGCCAGAACACTCTGATCCCAGGCTAGACCTCTGCATCTCACACTGAAAATAGAGTCCATGCTGACATCTGACCTTGTTGAGATGCCCGAGAGCTGTACCAAATTGTTTTCTGGGACAATCTCAACTACTGAGACAATTCGCAAACATTTTAAAAGGGTCCAAAGCAAATACACTGAAATGTGAGTTATAGCTGTCTTTGGGTGTCTCTTTGTTCTGTTATCTGCTCTTAAATGTCTCCCAAATTCTCATGATGAGAACATGGTTCCAAAACAAAAGGCAAAACACAAACCCAGACATTGCTATTTTTAGGAAGCTTGGTGTACAGCTCCCTAGTAAGCCACACACACGTCTCCTTCCAGGGTATCTCCACTCAAACCAGCTCATCAGAGACGAGCAGGAACCCTGTCTCCCGAGCCCCTCTGAGCTGATGGGTCATCAAGAGACATCTCGGGAGTTGTCAAATCTTCCCGAGAGCAGGGGCTGGTGGCCCATTTCACAGAGAAGGTGTAGCCTCAAGTTCCACAGCCCAGGTCCAGGCTAGCACATGTCAGGGCCTGCAGTGTATGCGTGGGTCTGTCTATCCCCATCTGTGAGTCAGGAGCTTTCCCAGTTCACTGACGGTTGAATGGTGGCCAAGGGACATCGTCTGTCCCACAACACACACTGCCATGGTTAAGGTACAGAGTGTGTGCCTCTCTACCTGGACCTCTGAGTGTGGCCCCGTTTAGAAGCCAGAACTTTGTGTTTGGCTTAGATGAGATTATCCTAGGATGGGTTCCCTTCACCCTGTGACCATGGTCCCCTAAGAATAGAAGAGCTTCAGATGCAGAGAGAAGGAGGTGGGGACTGGGGTGGCAAGCCACCAGCTGGAGGCTGCAGGGCATCCTGGACGTCTCCCTCAGGGCCCTCACAGGAAGGAACTCTGCCTATGACTTGGATGTAATCTAAAACATTGAGTTTCTGTGACTCCAAGCCCCGTGTTTTCCACAAAATACTGATGCCAAAGGCCGGGCAGGAAGAGAGGGCGATACTGAAGCCCATGTGGGTCGTGGAGGTGGGTGCACAGAGACTGTAGAAAGAAGGCCAGGAAGGTTGGGGCTGGGCACAGTCAGGGCCCCAGGCCTCCCTCCCAGGCCTCCCTGCTGCCTGCCTCTGTGTATGTGATTCCTGGTGAGTGCACAGCATTGTCCCCGGCCCGGGGCAGCACTGGAGCAAGGCCAGCCTGGTGCCTGCATGGACACACATGTTGGCCAAGTGGGTTTCAGAGACATAAAACAACTTCCACTACGAATGTCTGAGCAGCAGGGCCCATGGGAGAGTCCTGAGGAGGGGCCCAGGGCATTCCTACGCCCTGAGAGAATTCTCTCCAGGATGAACCGGAGGACTGGAATTTGCACCTGCAGCCGTGAGGCTGTGTCTTCCCAGCATCCTCTACCTTGAGAACTATAAAAGGAAGGAGTGCGGATGTAAACTGAGGCTGTGCGGTGACTCAAGGGCAAGAGAGCTGGCGGGACCCGTACGCACAGCAGGCTGGGAACAGAACATTGGCTGTGGGGCTGCATGTGTCTCCATGCTTGACGCCATGTATCACCGGGTTAATGTAAGGGCTGGAGAGAGGACCTACTGAGAATCTATCCCAAGGACTCTACGCCTATGACAGAGACGCCTGGACAGCCTGGTTTACTGCCACATGGCTCACAAGGGCCAAGCTAGGCGTCCATCAGCTGACGGGGAGAGGGGCTGTGGTACATATGCACTGCATAGTTGGCGTCAGGAGTAAGGATGGAGGCGCATCAGCCGCAGAAACAGGGTTGCAACTAGAGATCATCGCACTGAAGGGAAGAAATCGGACTCAGCTACTCAACGCTGACACCGGGACAGGCTCAGGAAGGGGTGCAGCTCAGCTCCGGACCAGTAGGGCTTTAACAAGAGGGGGACATTGTGTGCTTACAACCTCAGAAAAGCATGGCCAAGGCAGGTGTTGTCGAACACTAGAGGATCCCCAGGGACAGGAGCGACCAGCGCCCTCTCCCCACAGTGACTCGGTGTCTCGTGCCAGGCTCCTGGCTCCTCCCACCAGAATGTGTATTCCACCCAGGCCTCTCTGAAGTGCCTCCTGCTATTACGGGACTTGAGGGAATCTGAACGGAGTACGGGTGGGTGTCCAGCCAGGAGACAGTGGGGTCACCAAGCAGAACGAAGCTCTGGGGGAGCTGAAGATGACCTCTAAACTATTAAAGGGAATCTGAAGAGGGTGGTTGGTGATTTGTCTACCTGGACGTAGGCAGGTGGCCTAAGGAAGCCTGGGGAAGGGAAGGGAAGGGGGGCCTTAGAAAGGGCAGGGACGGGGATGGACGGGGTGGGACTAAATGACAGTCTATGACCCCTAGATCAGTGTCCCTGGACCCTAGGCAGTGCAGTAGGAAAGGCCAGTCTTCTGTCCTCCCCGTGGGAGGCAGACAGACTGATGTTCCAGGCACCCTGGATACTGCAGAACAAGAGCACGGAAACATTGCTCCTGAGGGCGTAAACCCTGGCCTGCTCCACACTGGACCATGAGTGGCCTGTGGGGGCTCACGGACACGCAGCCCACAGTGCTCACACACGTGAGCCCGCAGTGCTCACGGACACACAGCCCGCAGGGTTCACGGACACGAGCCTGGTGTGCAACTGCACACTCACACTCAGAGATGTGCGCACACATAGTAATTTCTCTCCACCCAGAACCTCTGTGAGTTTTCATTTCTGCACCAACTACCCACAGGCCTCATAGCTTCTAAGCCACTGCAGCACCAGGCACCCAGCACCCAGCACCCACACCCAGCACCCACACCCAGCACCCACACCCACACCCAGCACCCAGCACCCACACCCAGAACCCAGAACCCACACCCAGCACCCAGCACCCAGCACCACACCCACACCCACACCCAGCACCACACCCACACCCACACCCAGCACCCACACCCAGCACCCAGCACCACACCCAGCACCCACACCCAGCACCCACACCCAGCACCCAGCACCCACACCCAGTACCCACACCCAGCACCCAGCACCCATACCCAGCACCCAGCCTGGCCCAGGTGTTCAGGCCAGAACTCACTTGGTGTGTGAGTAGAGAAGCGAACAGAAGGAGCAAACACCGCAGGGCATGCTGGTTCCCCCATAACGGGCCTGGGTGGGTAGGGCGACGCATGCACGCCACCCCTCAGAACCGGAGATGTGAGGCCACTCACGCGCTGACTCACGTCTACTGGGACCCCGACCATGCTCAGCAGGCTGGGAACCCCAGGTCCTTTCCCTGGAGGGGGCACACAGAGCTGGGACGGAAGGATGCCTGTTTGAAGAGCCATAGGTTGCAGCCGGCCTGGGGTCCTGGTCTGGGTCCCAACTGAGACCCTTCCTGCTGCGTGACCTCATGCAGCCCCACAGGCCCCAGAGCCTCGGGCTCACTGCAGAGCACCAATCCCCTCACCTCTAGCTCCGTGTCAGGCCTTAGTGGTGCACACTGCTCTGCTCTGACTGCACCTTCCTCCAGGGCCAGGGCATAAACAAGACCTCAGCTCAAGGGACATCTACCCAGTGGTGACGCTGAAAACCAGGAAAGGAAAGCTCACACTCGTGGGGCCTGTGTCCCGCCGAGCTCTGTCTCTACTGTCTGCCATCCCGTCTCCGTATTGTGAATGACCCTGGCCTGGATGTGCAGGGTGACAACCTGGGGTCACCATGTCACCTGCAGCCTGCTGAGTGAGCCTCTCCTGTTCCTCCTGGCCTCTTCCATCTCTCCCCAGGAAGAGCAAAGCCCCCGTCAGATACGTGCAGAGAAGGGCAGGGGTCCTTTGTTCAGCGTTGCTTTCAGAGTAAACTCCAGTTTTCCTGGACAGAGAACGGTCTTCATTACAGCTGGCAGCTAGGGAGAGGAGGAAGGCGCGGGACGCATCATCCGTTCACTCATGCATGCGCTCACGGCTGCTCCCACGACCGTGTGGGGACCGTGCCGGGCTCCTGGCTGCAGTGCAGCAAGATGCTACACGTGCCCAGCACTCAGGTCATTCTCCATAAAGGAGACAATGGGCAGACACGGGGACCAAGAAGAAAGACCAGAGGAGACAACTTGTGAAGGGGTGGACTGGGATGGGAAGAAGAGGGTGTCCTTCAGGACACGGCGTCACACGGGATGGGAAGAAGAGGGTGTCCTTCAGGACACGGCATCACACGGGATGGGAAGAAGGGGGTGTCCTGAAGGACACGGCGTCACACGGGATGGGAAGAAGGGGGTGTCCTTCAGGACACGGCGTCACACGGGATGGGAAGAAGGGGGTGTCCTTCAGGACACAGGTCACACGGGATGGGAAGAAGGGGGTGTCCTTCAGGACATAGTGTCACACGAGATGGGAAGAAGGGGGTGTCCTTCAGGACATAGTGTCACATGAGATGGGATGAAGGGGGTGTCCTTCAGGACACAGGTCACACGGGATGGGAAGAAGGGGGTGTCCTTCAGGACACAGGTCACACGGGATGGGAAGAAGGGGGTGTCCTTCAGGACACAGTGTCACACGGGATGGGAAGAAGGGGGTGTCCTTCAGGACACAGGTCACACGGGATGGGAAGAAGGGGGTGTCCTTCAGGACACGGCGTCACACGGGATGGGAAGAAGAGGGTGTCCTTCAGGACACGGCGTCACACGGGATGGGAAGAAGGGGGTGTCCTTCAGGACACAGGTCACACGGGATGGGAAGAAGGGGGTGTCCTTCAGGACATAGTGTCACACGAGATGGGAAGAAGGGGGTGTCCTTCAGGACATAGTGTCACATGAGATGGGAAGAAGGGGGTGTCCTTCAGGACACAGTGTCACACGGGATGGGAAGAAGGGGGTGTCCTTCAGGACACAGGTCACACGGGATGGGAAGAAGGGGGTGTCCTTCAGGACACAGGTCACACGGGATGGGAAGAAGGGGTGTCCTTCAGGACATGGCGTCACACGGGATGGGAAGAAGGGGGTGTCCTTCAGGACACAGGTCACACGGGATGGGAAGAAGGGGGTGTCCTTCAGGACATAGTGTCACACGAGATGGGAAGAAGGGGGTGTCCTTCAGGACATAGTGTCACATGAGATGGGATGAAGGGGGTGTCCTTCAGGACACAGTGTCACACGGGATGGGAAGAAGGGGGTGTCCTTCAGGACACAGGTCACACGGGATGGGAAGAAGGGGGTGTCCTGAAGGACACGGCGTCACACGGGATGGGAAGAAGGGGGTGTCCTTCAGGACACGGCGTCACACGGGATGAGAAGAAGGGGGTGTCCTTCAGGACACGGCGTCACACGGGATGGGAAGAAGGGGGTGTCCTTCAGGACATAGTGTCACACGAGATGGGAAGAAGGGGGTGTCCTTCAGGACATAGTGTCACACGAGATGGGAAGAAGGGGGTGTCCTTCAGGACATAGTGTCACATGAGATGGGATGAAGGGGGTGTCCTTCAGGACACAGTGTCACACAGGATGGGAAGAAGGGGGTGTCCTTCAGGACACAGGTCACACGGGATGGGAAGAAGGGGGTGTCCTTCAGGACACAGCGTCACACGGGATGGGAAGAAGGGGGTGTCCTTCAGGACACGGCGTCACACGGGATGGGAAGAAGGGGGTGTCCTTCAGGACACGGCGTCACACGGGATGGGAAGAAGGGGGTGTCCTTCAGGACACAGGTCACACGGGATGGGAAGAAGGGGGTGTCCTTCAGGACACGGCGTCACACAGGATGGGAAGAAGGGGGTGTCCTTCAGGACACAGGTCACACGGGATGGGAAGAAGGGGGTGTCCTTCAGGACATAGTGTCACACGAGATGGGAAGAAGGGGGTGTCCTTCAGGACATAGTGTCACATGAGATGGGATGAAGGGGGTGTCCTTCAGGACACAGTGTCACACGGGATGGGAAGAAGGGGGTGTCCTTCAGGACACAGGTCACACGGGATGGGAAGAAGGGGTGTCCTTCAGGACATGGCGTCACACGGGATGGGAAGAAGGGGGTGTCCTTCAGGACACAGGTCACACGGGATGGGAAGAAGGGGGTGTCCTTCAGGACACAGTGGTAATGCATTCACTCAGTAACTGCTCACAAAACCTTCCTCCTCGCGCAGGCCAGCGCCTGGCCCTGGGTTGCCACCTCACCCCCTCAGCCACTTTCCCCTGGCTTTGAAATAGACTTCCCTGCTCTCAACCCTTCCCTGGCTGTTACTGTGAAGGTTGAGTGGCACTGCCACGCAGTCCCACTGATGGACGGATGGACGGATGGATGCTTAGGCTGCTTCTACTTAGTCCTTGCTGTAAACGCTGCTGTGAACACCTTCAGGTTGAAGGTTTTCACCTTCCCAAATGCATGGCTGCCTCTAGGCTGGAACCCAGCACTGCCATATTGACAGCTCCCCCCCCCCCCCGCATCAAGAAACCTTTAGGCCGCACAGAAGCCGGGGATCAAATTAGTGAGCATGTAGCTGCCATTCCTATTCAGAAGAAAGTCAGGCATGGTGATGTCATCCCGGCTCTAGGAAGGCTGAGGTTGCAAGTGGAAGCCATCCTGAACTCCAGTGTGTGTGGTGTGTATGGGAGGGGGGAGAAGGAGAGGATGACCTCGAATCCATGTGAAATGGTGTGCTGCCTCCCAGGAAGCAGCACCTCGGACAGTGAGGGTGGACCAGCGTGAGCACTTATCACTGAAGAGCTCGGCCAGTGGGAAAGCCGGCACCTGCATGCCAAGGGTGCTGGAGAGAGAGGAAGGATGTTGGGAGAGTCAGGATGGGTGTGACCCTGGGAGGCCTCGATGGGAACCGTGGCCTCTGAATGGGAAGAGCTTACTTCTACTGTTTTGTGTGTGTAGAGGGGGTGCAGGTATGTGTATAGGGAGGCGTACAGGTATGTGTGGGGGTGCGGGCATGTGTGTATGCATGTGGGTGGGTGCAGGTAAATGGGTATTTGGGGTGCAGATGTGTTTGTGGGGTACAGATATGCAGCGAGGTGCAGGTGTACGTGTAGGGATGAGGGAAGGCGTAGGTATATGTGTGTAGGGACATGCGGGAACAGATGCAGGGATACTGAGAGTGTTGGTGTGAGTGTGTGTGTGTGTGTGTGTGTGTGTGTGTGTGTGCAGTGTCTGCGGTGTGCAGGTATGTGTGTGTGTTTAAGTATCATGGGAGTCCACGACGTGTGGGAGCTGTACAGGGGCAGATGTGTGTTTGCACGTGTGACTGGGGGCCAGAGGTCATCTCAGCCACCCTTCCTCAAGCTCCGCCCACCTTGTTTTTATGACAGAGTCTCTCACTGACCTGGTGCGCACCAAATGAGCAAAGCCAGCTAGCCACAGCCACGGGAGTCCACCTGATTGCTTCCCCAGGACGGGGACTGCGTGTGTGAAAACCACCACGCCTGCTTTTTTGTATGTGTGCTCAGAGAATCAGACTTAGGTCCTCAGGCTCCTGCTCCAGCCGTCTTCCCAACCTTCCCTTTGCTCCTTTTAAGTCTCCGTTTGTGATCTTCTGTGACAGAATCCTGACAGATTTCAGATGGACACACACTGGAGAGCTGCAGGGCAAGGAGCCAGTACAGCCTCCTCTGCTTTGCCTGTAAGACATGTTCAAAGGCTCCACTCCCCACCCCCGAGACCACCACATTCCTGCTCCTAGGCAAAACCCTGGATCTTGGCTGCACAGTCTCCTGGGGGAAGATATCTATGTGACCATGTGACCAGGGAGGCTTCAGCCGGATGGGGGAGCGCGATAAGATCCCGGAGAGCGTCTCACAGTGTGGAGGCATTTCCTCCACTCCCTGCATTATCTTACTGGAGCCCCTGACAGCCATGGGAAGCTGGCTGAAGGCCTCCAGTGCTGAAGGGGCCAGGAAGGGATACAGCTCTGCAGCCCATGAGCCCGTGTTTGCCCCTGTGCCAGGGCTTGGTGCTTGGCCACCATGTGTGTGATGTGCCCTGTCACACATCTGGGCATCCATAGCACCTCACACAGGACCTGAGCTGACCTGGACGGAGCTGAGGAGATGCCTCTGCCCATGTTCATCTGGTGTGTTCTCCACTTCTGGCCACGTAAGGGTCAGTGTCCTGCCCACGTAGGGTGCAGGCCAGGGTGGGGCAGGGTGTTGGCTGAGAGGGCTGAAGAGAGGCAAGTGATGTGGCCTCCTCTGCCTCCTCTTCTTCATCTGTGAACGGGGATCCCAGCAGCCTTACCATTGTTAGAATTAAATGAGAGAAATGTGTGGGTCAATCAGTGGGCCTCGGTGAGTTTGAGTAGGAATCCAGTTCACCCACATCCCTCGAGGAGCGGCAGTCACTTTCCCTCACCTGGCTGCTGTCTGCCTCCAGCACGTGAGGGTGGGCCAGGAGCCTGATGACACATTCTCTCATAGGGACGAGACTGGGGTTCACAGGGCTCCTTCTCACTGACACCCGAATCATCCCGGCAGAGCTGACCATGCCGTGGGTTCCCATGAATGATTTCCCAGGACTGGCAACAAGTCAGAAGCGATGCCTGACCCCGTGGTAGCATTCCCAGGAGGAAGGACACAAGGTGATCAAGGAATCTGCCACCATCTCCATGGTGAAGGAAAGCACAGTCCCTGTGCCTCGCTCACAACGCCCAGCCACCAGCCAGGAAGGACTCCATGATTGGATCCAAGAGCATGTTCCATGGGACCCAGACTTCAGAATTGTGGGTGAGCCTGATAGATAAGCTCAGGGGAGCAGAGGAGAAAAGGACAGAGCCACTGAGGAAATTTTGAACCAAAGCAGGGAAGAGGAGCCCAGGCTGGACAGGCCAGACAAGGGAATCGTGTCACAGCTAAGTTCAAACGTTAGCGAGAGAAAAAATGTTGGAAATCTCAGAAATGTGAGACTGGGCCAAAGGTCAGAGAAGAAAGAGAACTGACAGATAACAGAAATTTTTAAAACAAAAATAAAGGAAATTACATCTCCCTCAAGCCCCACAGAAACAGAAGCGTGGCAAAGAGAGGCCCCCTGGGCAGAAAGCCAAAGCCAAAGTCACAGATGCTGCCTGAGAAAAGCAAGGTACCTTCAAAGGAGTGAACAACACCAGCAGTTGCCTCCTGGGGCACTATGGGAAGCAAAGATGGAAGCAGCCAAGTGCAGAAAGGCCTAGAACCATGGGGTGAGATAAAGATGCTGCCGGAAAGCCTACCCAGGGGCTGGTGATGTGTCTCAGTTGGTAGCATGCTTGCCTAGCACACACAGGGCCATGGGTTCCATCCTCAGCACCACATAAACCAGGTGTGGTTGTGCGTGTCTGTACTCCAGGCACGGGGTAGGGAGAGGCAGGAGGACCAAAAGTTCAAGGTCATCCTCTCTCCTCTTCATAGTGGGTTTGAGGCCAGCCTGGGCTACATGTTGAGAGCCTGTCTCATCACCACCACCACCACCACCACCAACACCACCACCAAAAACATCACTGCACCAAAATAAATTCTAAAAAGGGCCTCTTCAGGCAAATCCAAATTGACCCTACACGGGGAGAGAAAGTAGGTAGCAGCAAGAGGACGTCCCCAAACCAACTGCAAAAAGAACTGGCCAGTGGGTAACTGGACTCCAAACGAGGCTGCAAGGAAGCGAGTACTTAAAATGAAGTTTTTCTGGAGTTCTGACAGTCTGCGAGTCTGAACCTGAGGCCGGGCTTAAGGTGCACAAAGGAAAGTGTGCTTTTCGGGACCTGAAGCCAGCCCTAGAAGATTAGTAAAGATCAAATTGGAAATAAGGATATTAAAAAAAAATTACTGACACAAGGAAAGGGAAGGAATGAAAGGGAAATGGAAGTGATGAACCCAAGGGCTGAGGAGAAGGCGCAGCAGATCAGAACACTGCTGATCGTACAGAAGAGCCAGCTCGCCACTGCCTGTAACTCCAGGTCCTGGGCATCTGACGCCCTCTTCTGGCCTCTGTGGGTACTGCATGCCCATGGTGTACATAAACTTACACAAATAAAAATAAATACATCCTTTTTTAAAAAATGAGAATATCAGATAGATAAGAAATATAGTATATAATATAAGTCTTTTAAAATTATGTTAAATACAAATAGATATTCTAATGAAGAGGTCATTACAAGCTAAATTTTAAAATAAAAATTTCATCTATATATTGATTTTGAGACATTTCTGAATTACAAGGCAGAATGTTTTAGAAAGGAAAATAATGAAGGAAGCTGGCCAGGTTGGCTCACATCTATAATCCTAACACTCAGGAGGCTGAGGCAGGAGGATCATCTTGCATGTGGGACCAGCCTAAGCTATACAACAAGTCTCTGCTTTAAAGAACAAAACAACACAAAACTAAAAAGAGGGAATGAAATCTCATTTAAATAACTGTCAAAGGACAGTGGGACCCCAGTATGCTCATAATAGAGGAACCAAGTTTAAAACAAGACTTCTTTGCAAAGAGATAAAGCAGTAAAGAGGGACAGTCCCTAAGAATAAATAGTTAATGCCTGTGTTTGCATCTATTCAACAAAAGCACAACAGAAGCGGGAGAGGTGACAGCTCTCCTCGTGTGCGAAGGTAACACACTCTTTCCAGAACCTTACACGGCGAGCTGGCTGTCATGCCTTCCATGACATCCTCATTGCTGCAAAATGAGTGGGGGAGGGGGAGGAGCCTTACATGCTTTGTCAGGAGGCTGTCCCCAACACCCTTCTGCGAGAACATGTCGCCCCTAAGCAGGCCAGGCTGGAGTGGGCATTCTTTCTTCATATTTCATTTGTGTGCTTCGATGTTTCCCAGGCTCCTCATTTTACACTACAAAGCATTCCCAAGGGAGAAGATTTGGGGTGTTGTTGGGATTTGGGGGGAACCTCTGGAGGGAGTAGCACCACAGGGGCTGAGATTCAGCCACCCGGATCCCACGTCCTCAGTGTGTCGCAGGGTGGAGCACTCTTGCTGCAATGAGCTGAAGACGGCAAGGCCAACCTTGGGTTCTAAGGAGTTCCTGCAGCTATCAGCTGCTAAAGCAGGGTGTGTGTTGGGGGAGTTGCACAGGAAACAGAAGAGAAGCCTGGGATGGATGCATCTGGAAAGAGGCTGTCCCCAGCAGATGGGGAAATCTTGGAGGTAGAGCATGTATAAGGTGGGACTTCAGAGAAGTCTCCGGGATGAGGAGGTGGCCCTGGAAGGCCAGCACTTGGGGAGAAAGAGGAGGAGGCACATGGCCCAGCAACGAGACCGGGGTCACAGCATGAAGGAACACACCCCTACAAATGTCTGATGAGACAGACTTGGGAAATGAGGGCCTGTCAGAGGAAGCTGACTGCAAGGTCTGTTGGGTGTATCTGCGGCAGGGTTCAGGACACGGTGAAAAATCATTAGACACGCAAAGCAACTCGAATGCACCCACATTGTACCCACATCCTGTCCGGAGTGCCCACGCACCCACCCTGGAGACACTGGTCCTGCAGAGATGGAACCACTCAAATCATAAAACCGTGACCCTGTCCAAGTTCCTTGCTCTTCATCTTCTGGTTGATCTGGGCTAGAGGAGGAATAGTGTGAGCAGCCTGTTCACAAGCAATACCCAGGCGGGGCCGAGGGGGCTGTTACAAGAGCAACACGCAGGACACACTTAGAAACACATCTGAGGAATGTGGGAACAAAAGCCTTTGAGGAAAACTTTAAAACAACCCCGAAACACACAAAGTTGCCGAACGGATGAGAAGACGGCCTCGATCCTGACTCTGCGGCCCACAACACAGTGCTCCGTTCTCCCCAAGCCCATTCATCTGGTTAGAGAGAGACAGACAAGACGCCCAGGACTCCTTTGTACACTGCCAAACTGATGTGCAAGTCGGAATGAGAGGTAAACATGGCGGAATTCTGAAGAAACCTTGAGCAGGACACAGAGAGAGCGTGGGCGGGGAGAGCGCGCAGCCCTGAACAGAGGGGCAGAAGCAGGGGCAAGCGCTCTGGTTTTGCTTCATTTGGGGTTGTTTTCATTTTGTTGGGATGGGGGTCTCATGTAGCCAAGACTGTCTTCCCTCTCTGGAGCACGGGGTTGACATGCATGCGCACCCACGCCTGGCACGAAACGCAGGAGACGTGGAAATGGCCATTCAACTCCCTCGGGATGGACTTTCTGACACATGGTGCTGGGCCGACCTGCTTGGCCACTTAGTGAAAGGCGAAATGTGACCACCCCTCGTGTCGTACACAAAACCAGCTCCAGATGGACCAGAGAGGTCTCAGCAGAGCCCTAGCCCACGGACGCTGGAAGAACTCTCAGGAAAACTGTCGGAAGACGCCGTGTGCCCGTGAGAGAGACCAACAGACTCAGATACAAAAATAGATTTTCCCAGAGTTCCAAAGAACACTGTAAGGAAATGCAATGACAAATGGTAAATCGTAGCACACGCTTGAAACACATGTCCAAACTAAAGGGATGATGTCTGTAACATAAAAGGTGACCATTAAGATGGGTGGGGCTGTAGGGAGATGGCTTGGTGGCGGAGAGCGCTGGCTGCTCTTTCAGAGGAACTGAGTTCAATTCTGAGAACTCACGTGGCGTCTCGCAACCTTCTGAGACTGCCGTCCCAGGGGACCTGACACTTCTGCGGGTCCCAGACTTGCGTGCATACCAGACATACGTGCAGGCAAAATACCCAACAAGTATAATTTCAACTCACATGAAACAACACCAGATAAAAGTTCAAAAGAGGGCTGCTGGGATGGCTCCGTAGGGAAAGGGACTTGCTACAAGGCCTGGCGACCTGAGTTCGATCCCAGGAATCTCCGGTGAAGGGAGGGAACGGACTTCCTCGAGTCGCCCTCTGACCTTTTTGTGAATGCGCACATGCACACACACACAAAACACAGAGGCCCAATCTCTGCAAACCTGACTGTAAATGGAAAATACTGCAAGTGGCTGACATGATCATGGAAGGGAGAGAGGCTAGGTGAGTAAGTGTGAGTCCACACCATGAAGTACTATGCAGCTGTGTAAAAGAACGAGGAAGACCTCTGTGAGCTCACATAAAGAAATTTCCAGAAAGTGTTGGAAGTGAAAAACACAGAAACGGCTATCTCTAATACACCAACTTGTAGAAAAGGATATCCTTGTAAAAGAAACAGGAAGAACACAGAGCAGACAGGAAGTAGTGGTGGAAGTGGTGCTTCCCCAAACGCCCTCATGTGCGAAGTTCTGTTAATGTTTTACACACTCAAGGCAAGAGGCTCCAAATGGATCACAGACAGAGCAGGACGTCACCACGGTCCTAACGAACAGCACATGGGAGGGACTGAGCACGTGGAGACGTGGAAAAGCACTGCACACTGGTTAATGGATTTGTTTTTCACAGTGGTGTGGGTCGGCAGCCCCGGAACCATGTTGTTTATTCTAGGACAAAGCAAGTAAGTAAATAGACCAGGGTAATGGAAGCCAGGCTTCTCGCTGGAGGCAGGGGCCTTGAGAGTGGGGAAAGGACACAGGAAAAGCTGGTGATTATGCTGTTGGTGCAAACACACGGCTCTAGGCATGTATGACACGTGTGTGTGTGTGTCTGTGTGTGTGTGTGTGTCTGTGTGTGTCTGTGTGTGTGTGTGTGTGTGTGTCTGTCTGTGTGTGTCTGTGTGTGTCTGTGTGTGTGTCTGTGTGTGTGTGTCTGTGTGTGTCTGTCTGTGTGTCTGTGTGTGTGTCTGTCTGTGTGTGTGTGTGTGTGTGTCTGTGTGTGTATGTGTGTCTGTGTGTGTGTCTGTGTGTGTATGTGTGTGTCTGTGTGTGTATATGTGTGTGTCTGTGTGTCTGTGTGTGTGTCTGTGTGTGTCTGTCTGTGTGTCTGTGTGTGTGTGTGTGTGTCTGTGTGTGTCTGTCTGTCTGTCTGTGTGTCTGTGTGTCTGTGTGTGTGTGTCTGTGTGTCTGTGTGTGTCTGTGTGTCTGTGTGTGTCTATGTGTCTGTCTGTCTGTCTGTGTGTCTGTGTGTCTGTGTGTGTGTGTCTGTGTGTCTGTGTGTGTCTGTGTGTCTGTGTGTGTCTATGTGTCTGTCTGTCTGTCTGTGTGTCTGTGTGTCTGTGTGTGTGTGTCTGTGTGTCTGTGTGTGTCTGTGTGTCTGTGTGTGTCTATGTGTCTGTGTGTGTATGTGTGTCTGTGTGTGTGTCTGTGTGTGTGTGTGTGTGTCTTTGTGTGTATATGTGTGTGTCTGTGTGTCTGTCTGTCTGTGTGTCTGTGTGTGTGTGTGTCTATCTGCGTGTGTCTGTCTGTGTGTCTGTGTGTGTGTGTGTGACGTGTGTCAAGTGTGAGTGCACACGACAGGTGCGTGTATTTTCTTCTCTGGTCTTGTATCATGTTTTTTCTCTCCTTCCCTTTCCTCCTCCTTTCAGCTTTCCTCCCTGAAAGACCCAAGGAGTGTCCCCACTGGGAGTGTGCCCCACTGGGAGTGTGCCCCTCTGGGAGTGTGCCCCCTGGGAGTGTGCCCCCAGGAGTGTGCCCCTCTGGGAGTGTGCCCCCTGGGAGTGTGCCCCCAGGAGTGTGCCCCCTGGGAGTGTGCCCCCAGGAGTGTGCCCCCTGGGAGTGTGCCCCTGGGATTGTGCCCCCTGGGAGTGTGCCCCCGGGATTGTGCCCCCTGGGAGTGTGCCCCATGGGAGTGTGCCCCCCGGGAGTATGCCTCCCTGGGAGTGTGCCCCCGGGATTGTGCCCCAGGAGTGTGCCCCAGGACCATGCCCCACTGCTGGCAGCAACATAGCTATAATGCTAATCTTGCTTTCTGGACAATCTGTACCATTATGAGAAAACTCTGGGGGGAGTGAAGGGAGGACAAGCCAGGCCTGGTGCAGAGGCTCAGCCTATCATCCCAGCACTCGGGGTAGAGGCAGGAGGATCAGGAATTTGGGTTATCTTTGGCTACATAGTGAGTGTCAGGCCAGGGGAGATGAGAGTTGGTCTCAAAAGCAAAACACAAACAAGGCCAAGCCAGGCTGCAGGGAGCCTGGAGGCTCCTCCCACCACAGACGCGAAGGAGCTCAGAGGACACCCGAGAAACACAGAGGTCAGCTGTAAGAGAGTCCCCGCGGCAGGACCTTTGGATCTGCAACAATGTGGACATAGAAACCGTGACGGTGGTGACAGGTCACTGCCCGCGAAGTAAGCCGGAAATCCACGACACCTCCACGAGGGTATCGATATGCCGAAGGAAAGAAAGGAGGAGGGTGGAGTTCCACTTTCACGGGTGTCCACGAACTCACAGAGAGGAAATGAGAAACCCACAATCCATAGCTCACAGCCCTGGAATTAACGAAGTAATTACCATGGCAGACTAAATAGTAGACTCCAAAAACTGTACGCTGTGCGTGTTCGTGTGTGAGCTGCGCACGCGTACGTACAGAGCTCAGGCTCAGCCGCCTTTCCCCGGATGTCATCGTCTCTTGCTCCGAGTTGGGTCTCTCACCGATTCGGCTACATTGGCCGGCCAGCCCCAGGTCCTGCCATCCCCACCTCCGAGCACCACAAGAGGAGTGCCCACCACACCCAGCCTTTTATGTGGGTCCTAGGACTCGAACCGGGGTCCTCACTTCACCAGCTGAGTCATCTCCCCGAGTCGTGCGATGGCATTTTACAATGAGGTCCTGAGGGTCCCTGGGTATGACCGGGAGCCAGGCAGACAGTCAGCAGCCACAGAGAGGAGCGACAGAGACCCTGAGTCAGAGCTGACTCAGCAGTGTGCCACGTGCCACGGAAGCTGGCAGCCTCCAAAGTCTAGGGAAGCTGGACGCCATGACCCCTTCCGGCTGCTGTCTGCGTCCCTTTGATTTCCTGAAGTGATTCTCAGGCTCCGTGCTTCTGTCCCCGTGAGATGGTTCTGAACACCGGACCTGCAGACCGTGTTGGGATAAGTCTCTGCTGTCCAGCCCTCTGCCTGTGGCTCTTCGTGACGGAAGCCACAGGAGTCACTGGTCGCTTGACAATAGAGAAGTCTGATGAGCACCTCATCCGACTGTTTGGGGACAGATGGCTCCGCCATCTTGCAGAACCTCGTGCCACCCGGGACCTCTGACCTGACCCAGACTCTGTGTCCTCGCTGCTCCTCCCATGAGGGACCAATGGGCACCTCATCACCAGGAAGCACCAGGCAGTCTCCATCTGAGGGCCTCCAGTAAAGCCGCCGACCTGTGCCCCCAGGAATGCTCAGGGCGTAAGGGAAAGGCAGCCGCAGGTGGCATGACCACCTTTATGGGCCAGAGCCCCAACACGGCTCCTTATTGGACAGAGACGCCAGCTTTGCCTAAAGGACAAGCCCGAGGCCACAGGCAGACTCTGAGAAAGGTCATCTCTGTTGCTGCTGCTTTATCGTCAACTCTCTGGCTTTAAAGACCCAGCCCTGGTAATGGGAGTCACCCCACCCCTCCTCCATGCTGCGGAAACCTATTATCAAAGCATGGAAGGCCAGAAGAAAGCAATGAACAGAGCTTCATTCCAAAGCAGGTATTGAGCCTACAACCCTGTGCACAGCCGACATCCTCACCCCGGCTCCCTTCTAAGGAGTCGCTGTCGAGAGCGGTGGCGTCTGCCTCCTGCCCGATCTCAACTGCCACCCGGATAAACCAGGCACCACTGCTGAGAATCACCACCAGGGCCTCTCAGCTTTCCGAATGCAACTGCCTGGGACGGCGCGAAGAGGGCAGGAAACGCCAGGTCGGCACAGTGCTCCCAGCTCTGGAGATAGCTCAGCATTTTCTGCCACCAGAGGAGAAGACTTGGGTCTGCCCTGGACCCAACTTCCTTCTGGAACCTTTCATGGCTCCTCAGTCCTCCACCTTCACTCGGAATGGTTCCTGGGCTGGCCTCACTGCAGACTCTCCATGGTTTCAGGATTTTGTCTGTATCCATGTTAAATCCATCATTTTCCTGGCCTGCGTGCACCCTCTCCACCCCGCCCCACCCCACAGTGGCTCTGAGAGCACAGTTCCCTCCTTGCAGAACCGTCTGAGGAGACAGCGCGTCCCTGACCCCTCATTGCTGAGCTCTGGGAGGTGGCTGCTGTGCCCCAGGCTCTGCTGCACTGTTTGTGGGGCTGGCTCTGGGTGTTTTCTTCTCTGGAGCCATATTTTCATTGCGAATTCCAGGGTCACTCTAAGATCTTTTCTTCTGCCTGCCAGGTTGCCGTGTGGGAGTTTGGCCCATTCAGTCATACGTTCAAAACAACGACGAGGCTGACACTGGGCTTTCGTAAGGCTGGGTACAAGATTAGAACTCTGAAACCCAATCAAAATGGGGAGCTCTGTCTGGACTAGGCGGGTCCCTGAGCCCCTCTGGAAACCCTCTGGCCTCTCCAATCCTCACACAGGCGGAAGGGTAAACGGTCGTAAGACACCAGCACTCTATCCAGAATCCCCCACGGTTTGAGGTCATATATTTGGATATTATTTTCCTAATTCACCACTTATTTTCTTAAAGTAATCAGCTTCCGTGGATTCTTGTGGTAAAGAACTTCCAGTAACGTCTGGGCGGAGGTGGGGCGCCGGGATTCCAGCTGTGTGGTTTAGCCAGGTCACCTCACACAGGAAGGCCTGACACATCAAAGCACGGGCAGCCCTCCCTCTACGGCAGCTTTACCGTCCTCTGCTGATTTTTACATTATAAACACAAGAGCTGGCGGGGCTCGCGTTTCTGCCGGATTCTTACAGCGCTTTGCTCTCCAGCTTCCTAGACGCCGAGAGTCTGCTTGCCGGCACGTGGATTGGAGGGCTAGCTCAGAGCTGGTTTACCACATTCGGGGGGTGGGGGGCAGGGGGTGGGTCCTAAGGGGCAGCACTGAGCTGTCATAGGCTTCTCCAGGGGCCCAGTCAATACGGCCCTGAGGGTCCAACAGGAAGGGCTAACTGCCCGGGAATGGCCCGCACCCGGTGTGTGCACTCGGCCTCGCCTGGCTTCCTCCTAGAAGGGGAACTGGTACCAGGCAAAGTGAAACAGCCATCGTGACAAGGCCCTTTCCTCCTGGCAGGAGAGGGAATCCTTCAGACTCGTGGCTGAACCCACCGGTGTGGGATTTTCCAGAGATCGTGAGCAGGCAGGCCTGAGGTTTGCAGCTGAAAGTGACATTGGAGGCTGAGATGCCCTGCCTTACCAAACACGTGGCTGGCCCCTGCATGGCTCCCCCCCTGCTCAGAAACTTAGAACCAAAGCTTCAGCCATGTCTAGTCACACGTCTATTTAAAAAATAAGAAAACACCAAAACTACTTATTTTAAAATTCATGACTTTTAAGGTGAAATAGTGCCTCCTCCCTCAAAGCTAGGTTGAGGCCCCGAGCCCTGCTCCTGTGTGGCCTTGTTTGAACACGGCACCTTTGCAGATGTGGTTCGTGATGAAGCCATGCTGGAGGAGGGTGGCCCTGACTGATGAGGGCTGTCCTTGGAAGAGGAGGAGAGAGACAGAGACATTTACTCAGCAAAAGCCAGAAGATGGGGCAGGGGAGCTAGAGAGATGGCTCAGTGGACAAGATCGCTTGCTATAGAAGCATGAGGTGCTGGGTTCAAATCCCCAGAACCCACATGAGAAGCGGATGCAGTTTAGCACGTCTGTCACGCCAGCACAGAACACAGGAGGCTTGTGGCCAGGCAGCTGCCCTGCAGCCTCAGTGAGAATTTCTGTCTCAAGATAACAGGGTGGAAATGGATAGCACGGGAAACCCAATGTCCTCTTCTAGCCTCTGTGAGTGTGCTGCACACATGTGAACACACACCACACACACATATAACACACGCATATGCACAAAACTAAATGACGGGGGAGAAAGATGAAGAGAGGCTACAGTGTTCTGCTATAAGTAAAGGGACCCGGGGCGTCAAGATCTCAGGAGAGGCAGGAAGGAGCCTCCCGGGAGAGCGCACACCCTGCCATTCTTTGACCTCACACTTCTAGTATACAGACCGTGGGTGAATCTATTTCTGTTAGGTCAAACCCCCAAATGTGTCTTGTCCTAGCTGTCCTGGGACACCCACTCTGCTCCGTGGGGCAGACATTCCACTCAATGTGGCAGTGGAGAGAAGGAGGGTCTCAGGCACACAAGGTCAGGGTGGGAACCCACGCTGAGTTCTGAGGTCCCAAGCCCCTCACGCTTCTGGGGAAGGGAACTCTGCAGTGTCTGAGGTCCAAGTTCAAAGGAACTTAGACCAAGAGCAGGTAAGCTGGCCTCAAGCTTCTGGGAAGGGTGTGGTAACATGGGGACACCCATCCTGGCGTGTTCTGGCCCTGGCCCCTCACCACACCTAGGGCACCGCCCTGGCCTGATGTTACCCCACATGTTACTAAGTACTACCTGGATCCAGGCGGGCAGCCTGGCCTGACAGCGGGTGCCCCTGCAGTGCAGATGGGACCCCTGACAGCCCCTGCTACAGAGGCTGGATCTTGCCTGCACTGCCTGTCCAGCACTGACCAATCCCCAAACACTTCCACACATTCACCACTGTGTCCCTAAGAGCTTGTCCCAACATATAGCAGAAGTTCTTGTGGGAGAATGAGGTGAGGTGTTTGCAATAATCAAAAAATGGCAGTTCCCGGTAAAGTCTGGGGCCTCGGCCTCAGGTAATTCTGCCTGGGTCTGTGTGTGGCGGAGATGATATCTGTCACAGACACCTGCCAGGGACTCAGCCAAGTGGCTCAGGCCTCTGTGTGTGGCCTGGGTGGGGCAAGGAGCGAGTGTTTAAAGAAGAAAAGACACAGAACAAAGAATGAGCCATATAAACACATTACCACCTGGCTCTTTAGAGAGAGGTTGCCACTTCATGCTTTGATTGGGAAACCGAGGCAAAGAGTGACCCTCTAGGTTGTCTGCAGGTTTTGGGCTAAGCGGAGCTTCTGGAGCCTGCTGTGCTTAGGAAAATGTGGGCCCGACATGCTCTTACTTCTGCTCCAGCCAGTGGGGCGGCTTCAAGTACAGCCGTCTGCAGGCAGGGCTGAGGTCTCCAAGGACAAGTTGCCAGCCACTTGTCCAGACCACCCAAGCCTGCCGTGGCCTCCTGTCCAACTGTCCTGTGTTGGCATCAGCTGTGGGCAGCACAAAGCAGAGCAGGTTGACACCCAAGCAGTACCTGCTCTCACACGGACCACTGTCCAGTCCTGACAGACACTGAGCACTTGCTCAGGCTCGGCTGCGGGCTGGCTTCTTCTCTGTGTCCAGTTCCCCTCTGCCCATCACTGTCTCTTCTCGAAGCCGCTTCCTGCATGAAGCCCAGCAGGGTTCGCAGTCAGCGGCTGTCTGCCTGCTTCCACCCTGTGCTCTCTATGTGAAGCCCCTTCGTTCCACCCATTGTCCTCTCCACAGAGAGACACCCTGGTCCTCACTAGTCTGACTGTGCCTGGAGATGCCACATGAATATTGCATGAAGGCCTGGTGGTGGAGGAAAGGCATGGGGCTGAGGCGTGCTGGGGGGCCATCCCAGACACAGCCTGTGTGAAGCTTCCCAGGGCCCCAGCCTGGCCCTCATTGTCCTCAGCCCCACGGGTCTCCCGGTGCAGAGGCAGGGGCCTGGAGTCAGACATGGCTTTGCTGTGAAACACATGGGTGGTCCGAGCTGACTAGGTCTGGACAGAGACTTGGGACACTCACCAAAGAATGCGAAGGGGGTGAAGGGGCAGTAGGATTGGCTGGGTCCACATCCTCCCAGTATCCTCGGAGGCAGAAGACCAGGCACACTGGGGTTGGGAAATTCTGCTCGTGGCCACGGCCCTTCCCGACACAAGCCTGGGTCCCAGCGGGAATCTTCCTCTACAGACACCTTCGTGACAGTTAAAGGCTTTGTCTTTCTGTAGCTGTTGTCCTGAGGAGTTGGTGCCAGCAGTCCAGGCCTTGGGAAGCAGCTTGCAGGTTCAAGGGTCTCCAGGAAGCTTGCACCTGACTGCAGACAACAGACCCAGGGGCCACAGAGCTTCTGGCCACCAAAGCCTGGACTGGGTGCTCTTCCAAGGTTATCTGTCTGGATGACCGCTAGTGCCTGCCCTCAGCCCTGAGCAAACTGCCCCAGAAAGTATCTACAGTGTCTTCAGAAACCCTCCGGGGTACATAGAGAAGAGAAAAGGGATCCCAGGAAATGTATTATAGGGAGTAGAGGGTCAGACTTGGTGGTCAGCACTGACTGGTATACCCCAAAATTCACCAATAGGACCCCAAGCAGAACCTGACCACACAGATTACAGTGATTGCCCAGGGAAGCAACTATATCACCTGCTGAGCAGACTACCTTGACTTCCATGGGCTCTCACCTCTGACACTGGCTAGGCCACCGTGAGCTCTGGCCTGATGAGTGGGAGCCGCTCTCCCTCGCATTGGCGCTTGTATTTCTTGGTGTCTCGAGAAGCCAGCATAGTCATCGTCCTGGTCAGAAACTGACGAGGGGGTTTTTCTTAAGGTCGCAGATAATGGCTAAAGCATTTAGACTCAAGTTTCGCATCTTAGGGGTTGTCATGGGTAAAGACTTACAGAGCAGGGATAACTAATGCAGGGGGTAACAGACAGGCAGTTACGGAGCAGGAATAACTAGTACCAAGGAGGAGAAGGTTAGATGTCTGAGGATAACTATCCAGCAGGTGAGGAATGGCTGGCCGCACACCTACCGAGGACTTGTGCAGCAGCTAAGGCTGACCAGCTCTGCATCTGTGTGTCTCTAGTACAGTGACGAGGGGTGGCTAGTTTTACAGCGCTGGACAACTAGCCCAGTGGGTAAGGTTGGCTTGTGACGCATCCATGGGCCAGTGTAGCAGGCGAGAGGAGGTTTGTTTCCCTGTGGTGGATGAGTGGCATGGTGCATAAGGCCTGCTCCAAACCCAAATCCCATCATGTCCCCGGAGACGGCGTTTCCTCCCTTTAAGCCTGAATCCCATGGACTAAACATCGATGAAGCACCTGCGGTGTGCCCAGCTCTGAGAACACATTACAAACCTGACCGGCGGGACCTGGATGGGATTCGAGAGTCTGAGGTAACTGTTCGTAAGCACTCCCAGCCTCTGGAAAGTGGCTACCCACCTCCCCACTGGGAGGCACGATCTGGCAGCACACTCTGCACATTCCCCCACGTTGCTATGTGCTTCCAGACCTTCCGCCTCGAGACAGAGACCAACTCGGCAGCTCCCTCCAAGCACACAGGCCTCGGGGCCATCATCACCAGCTTCTCCCAAGCCCAGACCTAGTAAAACACCAATAGGCAGGCGCCAACCATGAGGTTCCCTGAAAAGGGCCAGTAGCAAAACCAACAGACACATTATGTTACGACCACTGGACAGGATGTCCCAGTTTCAGGGAGCCCAGGAGGGGTCTGACCCAAATGAGAAGCAACTAGGTTTTCAGAGTACACTGTCCTTGCGGAACCCTCCCAAAAGGCACAGGCTGTGCTTGTCACTCCTCCTGAGAGCAGCAGAAGCCAAGGCTGCAGGGAGGCTATGTGAGCTCTTGGCCTGGGTGTTGGATCCAGTGGAAGTGGGTTCCAGTCGCAGCTCACGCCCCTCCCCCACCACAAGCGTTCCAGCCATGGCACTGCTGTGACATCACAGGGCCAGGGGCTATAAACTGGATAGAAGGGGAAACACACAGAGAGAAAGGATGGGCCTCAAACCACACTTCTGTGGCCTTGTTCATCTGGTAAGGATGTTCACTGTTATTCCTGTGCTGACTTAACACCCCCCACCCCACTCCCCGCTTTCCTCTGTCATTGCTGAAGCCACATGCTCCCTTCCTCCAACACGCTCGAGTGGAGCCAGGAAAGCTCCGCCGGGCTAGGTCCCTCCACCTCCCAGGAATCCCAGGACTCTCTCAGTGGTATAGCTACAGCCAGACTCTGGCATAGCTACTGAAGGCTGGCCGCAACCTGGCCAATATCCACAGTCTATGCCCACAAGCAGGGGCCACCCAGACAGAGCGAGGCTGGGGTTCAGGGTCTCTGGTTTCTAAGCTGACATCACATTGCCTATATCACTCTGGGCCATCCACACCCTTCCCTGGACCTCAGTTTCCCTAGCTGCCAAAGGAAAGGGTGGGACTGGCCTACGAGGCTCTGAGATTCCAGACACAGATGGATGATGGGTGAGTCAGAGCTCAGAGCTGTGGTTTCACGTGAAAACAGAACTTTGCTGATTTCATGAGAGGCATAACAGTCTCCTCCTGCCAAGCAATCACAGCTTCCCAAGTTAATCCCCATGGGAGCGATCATCTGGCCATCGGACCGTCCTGCCTGCCCCCCTCACAGGTCCATCCTGTCTTTCCAAACCCAGAGGGAACCTCCTCGATTTACACAGACCATCAGTTACACTGGGAAAGATTTCAGTTTCGATAGCTGGGCGTAAAGAAACTAATAGGAGAGTCATCGGGTTGCTCCTAGCACGGCCAGCCATTCGCCTGTCTCGGGGAACCGAGGCCTCAGAGTACATCTCCCATCTATGATATCTTATAAAATGACACAGCCATGTTCATTCATCCATCCGGTGAGGGACGGTCCCCATCTTCCCTACCAAGCTGGATTATGTGCCAGAGGTATATCCCAAGAACTCTGTAACATCCTACCTGGACCAGAAATGGCAGAGGACATGACCTACAAATCCAGTCCCTTAGAAGCCTGAGCCTCAGTCTCCCCAGAAAGCCCTGTGTAACCACACAGCCTCAAGAGCTTGGACCACACATCAAACTGTGGATTTTCCTGAGTCCTCTCTGCTGCCCAAGACAATGGCTACCGATAGTTCCATATCATGAACCAACATCCCTGGTTCATTTGGCTCTAAGCCAGTCCAGACCACAGAGCCAGGCCCTGCTCCCCTCCATTGGTCTCCTCTTCTTCGCGGCTCTCCAGGCGAGGGGTTCATTTGTCCACATTGCAAAAAACTCACGCTCGGCTGACAATGCACCCTATGCACACGTTATTTATTGCTGAGAGCCGTGTGATTACAACACAGCCCAGCTGTGTTCTGACAGCGGGCAGTTTGCAAGCTACATGCCACGCCTCCGAGCCCATTGCATCCCCGCCCAAGCGTGTTCCCCATCAGACCCCAAAGAAAGCACGTGAAAACAGACCAGTCTGTCTGTCAGCCTGCACCTCTGCGGCTTCCAAAGCCCGGAGCTCTCAGTACCCGCCCAGCGTTCACTGCCTCACGACCCCCTCTAAGGCTGAGGTCATGGAGAAAGTGTTCTCTGGGAGAACGGGGATCAGCTCCAGCTGAAATGTTCTATAAATGTCTACGAGTCCCTCACCTTCTGCGTAACTCATCTCACGCCGTGTACTTGGCTCTCCCCAGCACTGTGGAACCCAGCCCTACGTTTCCCTCGCTGCCTCCTAAAGACAGAACATGGACATCTCCCTCCTGGCCAGCACTGTCCTGGCATGGGAAGGACCGATTTCTTCAAGTCAACTGACATGTTGACAAACTGCTGGACTGAAAAGCTAAAGAATGGCATCAATCTACCCTAGAGCAAGTCACAGGGCCCGGGGAGAGCCAGCAGCGTGGAGGAGACCCAGGCTGCCTCTGTCCCAGGCAGAGGTGGGGAAGAGCGGTGGGCCCGTGCTGCTGCTCTCTTCACGGAATGATTCACTTCCAGACGCTGTCCCGGCACCTGGCGCCCAGAGCCACCGGCCCCATATCTACAAGGGTCCCTCAGACAGATGGCACAGTTAACAAAGGCTATTTCTCCCATCATGTCTGTGCCTGGCACGCTCAGAGAAACCACTCCCCAGCATCGGGAAAGTCCTGGGACAGACCTCAATGGTGAACACCCTTGGAAACAAACCATGCCCTTCCTCCCCTACTGAACTGACCTCACAGGGCACTGAGGCCATGGGGCGCTCATGGCCACCACAGTGCGGAGCTGCATGCTGGCTCTGTGGCCCGGGTTCTTCGGGTTCTTATTGGAAACAGGAGGGTGATCAATAACCAAGCCACAGAGTTGTGAGATGGAAAATATGTCCAGGAGCCACAGTCAAGTATTTATAATGTGCTGGCTCTTGCAGTGGTCTGATGAGTGTGGCCCCCTCAAATTCGCATGTTGGAAACCACCTTTCAAAGCGATAATTTTAAGAGGTGAAGCCTGTGAGTGTCGGAGCTCTGCAACAAGCAGAGTCCACAGCATGGGGTTCATTCAACTCTGGAGAGCCCCGGCCCCTACCCTGACCACAGCGCAGGGCTCAGCGCTGGAGAGGCCCGGCCCCTACCCTGACCACAGCGCAGGGCTGCCCTTTGGGAAGGTTCTGCCCCCACACAGTCCACAGCGTGGGGCTCCCACTTCTGAGGAGAGCTCCACCCCTGACATGCCCCTCAATATTTACCTACAATCAGCATCCACAGCCCTGTGGAGGGCGCTCTGCCTCAGCCCTGCCCCCTAGCTAGGCCCAACCCTCCTCCAGCTGTCAAACTGTCAAGCTGCCTCAGCCAACTGCTTCATGGTGGGACCTGCAGGTGGCCATGGCAACAGGCCTGGGCTGATGGCTGCCTGCTCCCAGTCCAAAATGGCACCCCGCAGCTATCTGTGTTTCTGCTGGGGAGCGAATCTGACTTTTCCCAGCAAACCTAGCCCCTCCTGCTGTCAACTGCTGTTCGAGGCTAATGTTTGCCTCCCTCATCACCCTGCTGGGGACCCAGGGGCCCAGCCACCACCCCTTGTGCCCATCATGAACCCCAAATGGTGCCGAGGACCACTAGGGAGCCAGCATATTTCCCCTTTGGGGGAGTCTAGCTCTGCAAAGCTGGGGAGCTTTGGGACTTGAGACTCCCCCATAAAAAAGCTCCCCCTGGGACTATCAGGGACCCCACTCCCAGGCAACTACGGGGTCTCCCAACCTGGCAGAGCAGCACAGAAGTGGCCCCAACTAACACAAATGGCCCTGAGCTGGGCCCCTCATCCTTCTCTGGACTTGCCAAATATGGGCAAAAAGTCCCACCAATCACAGGCCACCCTGGGAGGCTCCGCCCCCTCAGAGACACTATATAAAGAGCAGCCTTCTGGACTCTACAGGAGAGGAGGGAGAGGGCACAGCTTTGGCTGCTGCCTTCCTCCCAAGCGGAGAAGCATGAAGAACACCTCAGCTGGGCCAGAAGCAAGATGGACAGCTCAGCCAGGGATATTTCCCTTCAGAGCTGCAACACTGGGGACACCTTCCACCTCAGAGCTGTGGGTCCCTGGGCTCCTGGATGCCAGGCCACTTCTCCATTTTTTCCAGTGAGAGACGGTGAGACTGTGGGGCCCGCGAGTGGGTTACTGTCATCTACAAGAGAACTTTAAAAGCCCCCCCCCCCGTTTCCACCACAGGGAGGCATAGTGGAAAGCTGGCCTTCTATGAGGAAACGGCACCTCTCTTGATACTGAGTACACTGGTACTTTCATCTTGAACTCTCAGACGACAGACTCCAGAATTGATGCGACCAGTTCCTGTTGTTTATAAGCCTCCACTGTAAAGCTTTTTGCAATGCTGGGCCAAGGGGACCAAGAATACCCTTCTTCCTCCTCAGCTCTATTACCTCACCATAATCTTCACCTCCATCGTCATCATAGTCTATATCATCACTGTGGTCCCCATCATCATCACCCCGTCCCCACCACCACCACCAGCAGCCCATCATCATCACCCCGTCCCCACCACCACCACCAGCAGCCCATCATCATCACCCCGTCCCCACCACCACCACCAGCAGCCCATCATCATCACCCCGTCCCCACCACCACCAGCAGCCCATCATCATCACCCCGTCCCCACCACCACCACCAGCAGCCCATCATCATCACCCCGTTCCCACCACCACCACCAGCAGCCCATCATCATCACCCCATCCCTACCACCACCAGCAGCAGCAGCTCCACCATGACAGTCATCACCCTCACCTGCACCACGCTCACCAGCACCGCCAGCACCACATCACGACCATTAGCATCACAGTCACCAGGGTCACATGGACGACTCGGCTCTCTGGTTCTCCTCGCTGATCAAAATTCCTGGGCTTTGGCTTCTGAAGAATAGGAAGTAGAGATCTAGTAAAATGGGACATTTGTAGTTCCGAACCCTCTGGGGATAGATTTTGGCCCATGTGTCTCCGTCGTCTCTTCCTTTGGCAGGGTGCTGTATTTCTGAACAAAGTGGACGAACCCTTGCACTAAAAGTCACTAAGGAGACACTCAGAGATGCCTGGGCTTGGCTCTGCCACACCCTTGCGGATACCCAGGAAAGAGTCCAAGCTCCCCTTCTTTGCTCCATAGTCCTCTGAGTCCATGTGTCCCAGAAACTCTCTCCAGCTGTGGCAGCATCTCCACCTCTGGTATGGATTGAACAAACACCTAAGTCTGCGTGAACAAGTCCTTTCTACTCTGGAGCTGAAGTCCAAGATGAAGGAGCAGAGTTGATCGGACAAGGCTCCTTGACTTAGCTCGTTGCTGCATCCTCATAAGACATGGAGCCCAAGCTCTGGTCTTGCGCTCTTAGATGCTGACAGCATCACAGGACTCTGCTCTCGTGACCTCTAACCACGACCACCGCCAGGACCCATCTAAGGGTTTAGTTCACGGCGGGGCCTTACTTGGAGTTCTGTGTCTTGCTAGGTAACCCTCAGTGGATTTCAGAGCTAGCACCATAGTCTAGTACATGTTGCTGCTCCTGTGTGCCTACTCAGGGCTCAGAGAGAGTGGAGATGGCTAGTGTTGGTTCCAAGCTTTCAGCATGACTTGTTACCATGTCTTTGTCTTGGGGGCGGAGAGGAGTTGAGGCAGGGTTTCTCTGTGTAGCCTTGGCTATCCTGGAACTCACAGAGATCCTCCTGCCTCTGCCTCCTGAGTGCTGGGATTAAAGGTGTGTACCAACACACCTGGCTTTTGTTCCCAGGTCTTGATGGTTGAAGACTAAATACTGAATGAATGGATGAACCAAACAACCAAGTACAGACTCTATCAACTCATTCCCATGGGTGAGGCAGGCGTAGTACCTCTGCCATAGTATGGCTGTCATTCCCATGTTGCCCACCCATCCCCCTCAGCCCTTCCTTTGTAACACAGAGAATGATGCACTGAACACATCTCCAAGTGCTTTCTAATGCATCTCGTCAGTCTGGATGCTGGCAGCCAGTGGGGTGGGGTGGTACCATTTAGTGTCTATTTAGCACTGGTCAGTGGAGGACCAGTGGATTTAATCTAGACATTTAGACCAACCACCTGCAGGCTGTCGTATGCTCTGGCTGGAAGCTCTGCACGGTCCACTCCCCTGGGAGAGGCTCGATGAAGGTCACACCACCTGAGACTCCCAGGAGGAATGATCCATTCCAACACAACCCACTGATGGTCCCGAGCCTCGCCCCAGTCCACCGAACCTTCAACCTCCTGCAGAACCCTTTCCACTTTCTCAAAAGATCTCAGCAGCTGTTGAGACTTTGTCTCCCTGGGTCCCGGATGGGTATCACGTGACTGCTGTAGCAAATGTCCACAGACTTGGCAGGTTCAACCCAGCCTGGAGGTCTGCAGACCTAACAGACAGGTGTGCACAGGCCAGGTGCTGGTGGGAGGGCCCTGGCGAGGCTGCACCCACATCCCCTGGCCCTGGCCCCTTCTAGTCTCAAAGCCAGCTCCACAGGCTCCCCTGTAGCTGCTTTTCCTCCCAGGCTCTGACTTTTGGAAGGACACTGATGGCGTGCCACCCCAGATTACCTGAGGGAATCTCCCTGCCTCAGGAGCCTACACTAAATCCCAAATCTGTGAGATCCTGTAACAGGACGTCGTGCTTCAGTGTGTCAGTAACAAGACGGCACTTTCTCGTGTTCTGGGGTCGGGACCTGGGCATTTTGGGAGAGGCCATCACTCTGTCTGCGCACTACCTGTGGGTGCTATAGCAGTGCACCACTTTGTGGCTCACCAAAGAAGACAAGGCGGCATTCTCACACGTGCAAACTCTGCCGGACCTCAGCAGAGGGAACCGCCGTCCTGGCCAGCGCCATACTCCATCCACAGTGGAACCCCTCTGCGCTGAGGTGTTTTTATTGATTCAGAACTCCTTGGGTCTACTGATAGCACGTGCAGATCATCAGCAATCAAACGTCCCCCACATAAATCCAACACCTGAAGACAGTGCAAAACGCCAAGGCCTGTGTGTCCCTTTTTCCAACAGTGCACAACAGCAATTATTTTAAACACAACTAAAAATAAACTTCCACAGCAGGTGCCAGTATTAATAAAGCATTCAGGGGAGGTAAAATACCAGAAAGAATGAACTGAAGTAAACGAGTTAAGAAGAGATGCCCTTTCCATCTTCCGGTGGGGAAACTGAGGCCCATCCACAGTGACACCACACGGGAGGAAAGCACTTGGCTTCTTCTCGGGTGACATCTGTGCATCTCTTCTCCTGGGGTCCTGTCTGAGAGCCAAGTCTCTCGACCACAAGGGACAGAAGCACGTAGTGTGATGCACCAGACGTCACCAAGGGTCCCCTGACTTGGAGACCTGCCCCTGCCCTGCCCACCTCCGCCACTCCTGAGCAGTCACCAAACTCAGTCACCACTGCCTCTGCCGCCCTGCTCCTGGGCCTAGTCTGCAGCTGAGGGGAAGCTGTTATCAGTGAGATTCAATTTGCCGCTAACCCCCTGGGCTCCTGTCTTTCTGCCCATTGCTCCATCCATCACCTTCAAAGAAGAGCTCCGGAGGTGACACCACATCGTCTCCAGTGGCTCCTGCCTCTGCCCTGTCTCCAGTCACCTACCGAGTACGGGAACCACAGGGCAATTCAGAACCAAGCCACTGGTCCACACCGTCTATGGCTGGGCTCTGTGCTAAAGTTCTGCATGACTTTAAAAAAAATCACTTAACCTCCAGGAGGACTCAGATAAAGATGGCTCCTGCCTCTAGATGAGACAACTGTCTGACCCTCATTTCTGCCGTCAGTCTCCGGGGCACACAAATGTGTGGTTCAGTGAGCTCTTCAGGGCCCTGCTTCATCCCCCACAGTTCACGTAATTCCACCCTGGTTTAGCCAAGAGTCTCCAAAATCCCAGTCGCACAAGCCAGCAAGGTAAGAGACACAATCTATTCCCTCCACCCAAATGCCCTGAGCACCTGTCCCCTTCTGACCTTTCTGCACTTGGTCCTCACCATCTTGTGACTGTGTGGTTACTCTTTCCAGTCTGGCCCCTCAAACCTATCTCCTGTAATAAGCTGGATCAGTTCTTCCACCCAGGTCCCATGTGGCAACAGCACATTGGGGTCTGAGCTGTGTCTGACACCCTGTGCTGCCTGTCCTATGGCTATCTTGTCTCTCACTCCCCATAGGTGCTTA
The DNA here is from genome assembly GCA_026225945.1 of Cricetomys ansorgei. Classification (NCBI taxonomy): domain Eukaryota; kingdom Metazoa; phylum Chordata; class Mammalia; order Rodentia; family Nesomyidae; genus Cricetomys; species Cricetomys ansorgei. The sequence goes on from JAMJFZ010001280.1 coordinate 2,048,379, forward strand.
CCTAGTCTTGCCTTCAGCAGGACACCCAGTAAGAGAGCCGGAGGATGGGACAAACAAGGACCTTCATGGGGTCAGTGAGGGATATCTGTTCACAAACTGAGCCAGTGACGGCCCCGGTGGGTGAAGCCAGGAGATTTTCTTTCTGATCCCTGCACCATCCACCACCGCAGCCACCCCCACTCTGGAGGACCCCGTCCTGTGGCCATTTGAGGTGCTTGACAGGACAGCCAGATCAGCTGGCTGTTTGCGTGGCACGTGAGCCTGACATGATGAAGGGTGGGTTGGATAGCCACGTGGATCCTTGTGCCAGGCTAGCTGATTTCACAAGCAGGAGGGTGGCCTGCCAGGGAACCCCGCCCAGTCAAGGGAGTCACCCTGTCATCCTTCCCCCATCAAGGGCCCAGGGCTCTCACAGAACCTCAGCACCCAGCAACTTCCTCCCCTGCGATGGCTCCTGTCTTCTCCACTCCGCCTTCTGGTATCCAAAGAGTGACCCAAAGTAATAGGGGCTGTGCTATTGGGGAACAGCCACCAGTTCAAATCCCAGCCCTGCCGGGTCTAGCCACAGCCCTGTTCTGTGCCTCAGTTACCCCATATGTAAAGGGGTACTTCAAAAACTGAGACCGACGTGTTTCCACGAGAAGGAATGACCTTGGACTCCTGCTCTGCTGCCACGTGGTGATGTCACTCGAGGTTGGGAGCAGGATAATTTACCATGATCCCGCTTAGAAAGGACAGCCCCCAGTTCCCACGGAAGGAAGAGACCGTAGGGTTCTCCGATATGGCACTAAGTTTTGAAAGCCCTATGATCTACTTGTTGTCCTACAACAACACAGGTCCTTCTTGCTATTAAACAACCCCACCCGACGCCACCACCCATGTGGGACACCTGTTGCTACCCATCCCCTGACACTGGTTTCCGAAAACCGCATTACTCCAGGACCTGAGAAGCATGTGCTATTGTGGTGGGGACAGTCGTCTAGATGGGTCTAACTGACCCATCGAAGGTCACAGCAGGGCCCTGAGGTCTGACTGGTAAGAGGTGTGGCTGTGTATCCCCAAAGGCAGTCGATAGGCAGATACGCCATCCAAGCACAAGTGGCCGATGTAATCCCAGAGGGACACTTGCCTCACTCAGGGGATGGAGGAGCTGGTGCCGCAGAGAGACAGAGCACAGTGACGACCCTCTGAGGCCTGAGCAGCGGGGGACTGAGTACCTCACTGGTGTGAGGTAAGGCCACTGTTGCTGAAGGCACCCCTCAGATCCAGAGGGTTCTATAGAATGGGGCAACTCCCTGCCATGGGCTGGGTACAGCAATGGAGTGCGTACCTGGCCAAGCCTGTCCAGCTGACAGCATGGCCACCTAAGGACCCACAGGAAGCAGGGCCCAAGAGACATAACCTGTGCCAAGCAGACAGGAGGCAGGACCAGGGGCCTGGCTGAGCCTCTTCCCACTCTGGAAAATGAGACCACAGTAGGAAGGTACGGACACAGTAGGCAGAGGACGTATGACCACTTCTAGCCACAGATGTCTACCCCAGCGACAGGGCCACTTGGGATGCATGTCCTTCAACCACAGCCTCTTCTCACACACCATTCTGAACATCTTAGGGGTCACCACAGCTCTGGGTCCCACCTTCCATTCCTTTACTAGAGATGGAGGGCGTCTGAGAGTGACACCTTCAGCTAGAAGGAAACGAGCACCCACAAGGCACAGCACGTGCTCCTGGGTGTCCTCACCGGGCCCCAGGACAACGCTGCCCCTTCTCAAGGCAGCCGACGATGCATGAGATGTCAGTTATGTATAGCTCAGTGACTGGCAAGTGAACAGTGGTTTGGAGGCCCCCAGGGTGGGGTCCTCAGGAGAACGCAGGCAGTTAGTCCTGGGCCTGTAAACCTCAAACGGCACTGGCACTAGAGAGAAGGGGGACCTGGCTGCCGGAGCATGTGACGGTGTCCATGACAAACCCCTTCCTTACTCCCCGTGCACACTGCATACAGTCACTGGAGTTTCAGACTCTGGGTCTTTGTGCTTCCTTCCTCCAGCTGAGAAGGGTCTGGAAGCAGCCTGTGCCCTGAGGCTCCCTCCTGCACACTGCAGCCTGCAGAGAGTCTGCAAGTGGTATGCTCTGAAGGCATGGCTCTAAATGGGTCTGCTTGGAGACATTTCATATCCCATAAAGGCCAATCATTCCACCCACACACAGGTAACTGGTTCTATCTGGCATCTACTGCAGACTCCTGGTGGTCATGCCTTGATATCTTTCTTCAGGACATGTGATCTGGATAGGGCTGCCCAGCTCTATCCATGGCCATACAATCCAGATATTCATCCACTGCCTGCCCTCGAGGCTTGGGTGGGCGATGACCTGAGTCACATACACAAAGCCAATGTCCTGGGGCTGCTCTAAACTGAGCTGCCATCGGATGCTCCTGTGAGCTCTGAACGGACCCTGCAAAAGTATTCGCACTGGCTGGAGGCTGTCCAGGCTGGGTTCCCCATCTGCAGTCAAAGAACTGCAATAGTTACTTTTCCTGTTGCTGTGATAAAATATCCAGACAAAACCAACCTCAATCTTGTTAGAAATGCAAATTCCAGCCTTCTCAGGCTTGAGTCAGAATCCTTGGGAGGGCCCACTGGGACCCAGCAGCCCGCAAAGTTCTCAAAGGCATGTCCAACTTGCAGCCTGAAGACATATGTACCCACATGGTCCAGAATAGCTCTGAATGTAACCCAATGCAGAACTGTAAGCTTACTTAAAATATTGAGTTTCTCGTGACTTCTATTTTTTTATATTTTTGTAGCTTGATGGCAGTTTCTCAATATAAACTATAGGTGACAAGCTCACGTTGCCATGTCAAATGGACACGCCTGCTAGTTGAGCGCTTAGAGGACCAAGAGATATCTGTCCAGAGATGCCAGGTCCTCCTTGGCACAGAAAGAGATGCTACTGACCACTAGCACACTGTCCTCGGAGCCAGGCACAGCCTGAGTCCTTTTCAACGTGGCATCCCAGAGCTCAGGTACCACAACCTCCCAGGGATATGAGGACATGGGTTCCACTGCACAGGGGGCTCACCCCTAGACGTGGAAACACTATAGCAATGAATCGCACCAGTGCTTAGGAAGTGGTTTGAGGAAGCATTTCGGAGTGTCATGGAGGAGATGGGACAGGAACTAGACACTGGGAGGCCGTGGGGCTGACCGGGCCAAGGAGAAACACTCCAGGCAAGGATCACTGTGAGGGCAAAATCATGGAGGTAGGAAAGCTTGGCTTTGCTTGGAAAGTGTGTGCAGGAGCAGCTGGCGCCCAGACCCTGAACTCCAAAGTAGAAACGGAGTCATGAAATGAGGCGTGCTGAGGAAGAGTCAGCCGCTTCCTGTGACAGGAGCGCACAGAGTCCCCAGCGAGGCCCGGGCACTGCCCCCACCCCAGGCTGCCATGTTCACCCTGTCTGTCTTCCCAGACCCCTGTATCCTTAGACCCTGCTGGGGGAGATAGAGACGGCACAGAAGAGGGAGGAAGACCGAAAGGATTCGAGATGTTCCAAGACAAGCATGACAGGCTGAGCCCTGTCCACCAGCCATGGGAAAAAATCAGCATTAGCCAACACATTTTAATAAAGCATGCAGTTTGGTTTTGATTTCACAGATGTAAGAGAGAGAGGGAGAGGCAGAGGAGAGGGAGAGGGAAAGAAAAAGAAAGAAAGAAAGAAAGAAAGAAAGAAAGAAAGAAAGAAAGAAAGAAAGAAAGAAAGAAAGAAAGAAAGAAAGGAAGAAAGAAAGGGAGGCAATCTGGAAATAAGTTGGACTTCAGTCTGTTTTCATAAACCACATTTGGGAGTCTCTAAGTATTGCTAAGATTCAATTTACAGACAGTTCTTCAAGCCAAAGTAAAGGAAAGAAGAAAAGGTCCAAACGAGCCCGGGGCAGGGTGCTGGGGCCACGGCTGGGGACCTTGAGCCCGAGGCAGGGTGCTGGGGCCACGGCTGGGGACCTTGAGCCTGAGGCAGGGGTGCTGGGGCCACGGCTGGGGACCTTGAGCCTGAGGCAGGGGTGCTGGGGCCACGGCTGGGGACCTGCCGCTTACCTGGGCAGCAGCACAGGTTCCTGCCCTGTGGGCTGGGGCTCTCTCGCGGTCCTCATCACCAGCCCGTGTCACAGTGAGGCGGTCACTTTCCCTCCTGCATCCCATTGGCCTGCAGTCTCATCACAGAGTGTACGTCCATTCTCAAGAACCCACAATGACACCCGGCCAGGTCCCAGCTGCTCAGGGAACCCAGGAGAGGCCAGTGCTGGGCTTCTCTAGTCCCTCTACTTTGTGGTGGTGGCTTGATACCAACACCCAACTCACATGCCAAGGGCTCATCCACCGGGTGCACTGCAGCCCACACACCGTCAGGGAGGACTTCCGCCAGAAACGGATCACATACCAGCATCATCACGTGCCCAGAGCAGGGACCTACAGCTGGGGCTCTGCGGAGACAGATGGTACCTCCCACCTGCCTCAACGCCCCAGGACCTTCACCCCACCTCCGCCTACTAAGCTGCTGAAAACTTCTGACACGACAAACCTTGCTAATGTGCCTTCTAGGAGCCCACCGCCTGATTCAGTGTCCCCGGTCTCCCGGGAGCCCTGGCCACCGAGTCGCAGCGGTCCCCTTGTAGCCTTTGGCCACATCCCCACCTCCAGCCAGAGCGGGGAGCAGGGGGCCGTCTGCGGCCAGAGCAGTGTTCATTTTGCTTGGCACTCATTTCTCCAGCACAGAGTAGCTTACGCATACACATGGCGTGGGTATCACAGCCAGTGCCTCCCAGAAGCTAGTGCCATGTGCTCTGTGCCCTTTTCCACTTGAGCCACCAGGCTGGCACTGAGATGTGGAGCCATCTTCTGGCTTCCAACCCCACCTGTTTCCCTTTAGAAGAACGGTAGCCCCAGAGCCCTGGCGCTGGCGTACCAGCCCTGCAGAAACCAGCGTGCCAGAATCAACCCACAGGTGCTGAAGACTTTGCAGACAATAGAAACCCTACCAATGGAGCAGGGGCCCAGCACCTCAGGCCATCAAGCCAGCTAGTCTTAGCTGGGGAGGAGCCCATCTCCCATCTCCCCATCCCCGGCGGTTAACTAGTCCCTATTTATTAATGGCTGATTAGGAAAGGCCAGCATTCCATGCTATTGGCATCATTTAGTGAGACCCCGTGGAACACGGAGACGTGTCGAATAAAGAAGAGGCAGTAGAGTCCTAGAAGGACGGCCCAGGCCCGCCCCACGCGCCTACAGAATGTGCGGCCCTTCTGGGTACCTTAACCACAATGGCACCACAGGACATCATGACCTTTGCACTCGGGCAGAGTAGAGTGAGCAGGATGCCCTGAAGGGGTGAGAGTGAGCGTCTGTGGCGTGGAGAGCTGCAGTGTAGACCTGAGAAGGAGGGGGTGGGTTGTCCTGTGAGAAAGTGCCCGTGTGTGAGGGTATAAACATGTGAATGTGTGTCTTATGTGTGTTTGCATGAGTCTGCATGTTTGTGCGTGTGCTTGTATGTGCTATGCGTGTGCATCTGTGCACGAGTGATCGTGTGAGTAACTCATATGTGTGTGCAGGAGAACAGTTGTATGTGTGTTTGTGTCGTGAGTGACAGGCGTGTGAGCACTGTGCACGCGAGCGAATGCACAGCAGTGGAGGTGTGTGAGGGCCTGTGTGCACCGAGCACGCTGGTGTGGATGTACCTCCCGTCGGGCCAGCTGGATCAGGCCTGCCACGATGGTCCCAGAGCTCTTAACAGACTCGGTTTCAAGAGAGACTCCGTCTGTCCCAGGGCATAGGCCAAACAACGCTCAAGTCTGGAACTGTCTCTGGCTCTGCCATGCTGGGAGGAGAGCCCAGGTCTTCCTAAGGCAGAGCCTATCCCTGGGGTCCAATGCAGCAGCCTGAACGAGCAGACTCCGCACGAGGTGGTGTCGGTATTGGCTCCGTCACAGAATCCCTGTGCGCCTGGTGCCCTGACGCTGTCGATGCTGTACTGTGTCCCGGGCTTCCTCTTCCATCCCTGGGGCACACTGTACTTTATGGAGGTGGCAGCAGCAGAGCCACAGCCTTGCCAGGACCCCAGAAGCAGGCTGACATGGGAGGGCAGGCCTTGTGGTTCAGGCTGGGTTCTCCCGCCTCTCAGGAGTGAGAGGAGAAAAACAAACTCCAAGCCAAGAGCTGAGGAAGCTGAGCCGACGTGGCCAAGGAAACTCAGTTTTCTTTCCATTCTCTTGCTGGCTGAATGTTTGAGGGGTGGGAAGGCCGCTTAGACCTGACCCTTTTCCCAAGTTTTTTTAATTTGGTTTGGTTTGGTTTGGTGTACATGTGTCACAATCATGGCAGGGTGTGTGTGTGTGTGTGTGTGTGTGTGTGTGTGTTGCTCGCATGGGTGGAGCCCAGAGACCAGTCGTGGGTATGGCTCTTCAGCCGCCATCCACCTATTTTTTTTTTTAAATATAGGGTCTCTACTGGGACCTGGGGTCACTGATTAAGCTAGGCAGGCCAGCTGGGGAGCCCCAGAGACCTGCCTGTTTCTGCCCTGCCGGATCTGGGATTATAGCGTGTGCACAGGAGCCTGTATCCAACCCTAGGGAGGACTCAGTCTCCACCACAGAGGAAAGCGTCGGGTCTGCAGGTGCCACGGCCGTACTGAGTTCTCGTCCGTATATAACTGCCACGGTTCTTTCCATTTTTCGATCATTAATGAATACGGAATTTTGGTAAATTATGTTTTCTGTACACAGTACCCCATCTACATTTCCGCATTCCGTGGTTCCGGTTACCCACAGCCAGCCACGGTCAGAAAATACTAAATGGAAAATAATGGCATCTACTTCTTCCTGCGTGGGATGTAAAGCCACCCTCTGCCCAGTGTGTCCACTCTGTAGATGCTGCTCACCAGCACATCTGTCCGCAGCTGTCTCAGTTTTCAGATGCGCTGCCCTGGTAGTGTGGTGCCTGTGTGGAGTCCCCATCATTCTGCTCAATAATGCTCCCAAAGCACAAGAACCATGACGCCAAGCGGGGACCAGGTCATGGGACACAGAGAGACAGGTTCCCTCTGGAGCTCTGCGGCGGTCAGTGCTGCAGGTACATAGGAAAACCTGAGGTATGCATGGGGTTTCGTACTCTCTGGGGGTCCTGGAATCTGCACCCACCCCATGTGATTTTTCTGTTACTTTGTATGGAAAATAAAATCTGCTTGCTTTCGAATGCTGAGGCAGCATTTCTACCCCTCGTGTAAACCTGGCCACAGGCACCACATTCTTATTATGTGTCGCCAGATTTGATTCATTCATACTTTGCTAAAAGTTCTGTGAGTCCATATTCACAACAGATTCTCATCTGCAGGCTTACTCTGAAGTATTTCTGACTAGCTAGGATGCCATGGTAACTCTGGCCTAATACAAGGTCTTGGAAAGTGCTCCCTACATGACAGACATAGGTCGAGACCCCCGAGCATGTCTTGTGACTAGCACAGGGGCCCAGAGACTCGGCACACTCTACGAGGTCAGGCGGGAGCAGTTCACTGGACACAGCTTCACCAGACCGGCCTCACTCCCGGGGGCAGCAGAACAGCTGGAGGGTGGCGGACCTCGTTAGAGAAGGCAGCCGGGTATCCAACCCCAGCTCCTCTACCCACAAGTCCTCCTGGGCCTGGAGAGGCTGGAAACCTCGGTGATGACTTGGGAAGGGTGCAGCTGAGTGGCACTCCTAAACTCCAAACCAGATGGGTTGATGGAGCTGACATCCCATCTCATTCTCTCCTTCTTCCTTGCGCATATTGAGTTCATCCGTTCTCTGTTTTTTCCAAGTGACAGCAGACAGGGGAGCGTTCTCCTTTTCTAAGGGAGGCATTTGATGATACGGGTTCTCCTCTAAGGCACAGTATCAGCTGCATTGCTACATTAGGACATGCTGCCTTTCCAGGTACATGCATACTGACTGCTTCTTGATTTCCCCAAGTCCTTGAGACATCCCAGAGCCTCTATTTGATGCCAAATGCATAGGGACTGTACGGGTATGTTTCTGCTGTTGGTGTCTAATTATGTCAGTCTTCTCCAGGGCAGGAGACATACTTAAATGTTTGCACTTTTAAATTTGTTGGGATCTTCCTTACGGTCTGGGATGCGTCTGTCCTGAAGGATGGCTGTCCTTGTGTGTTCTGGTTGGGTGGGATTTTCTATAAATACTAAGCAGGTAAAGTTTGTTGGTGGCCTTTTTCTGAGTCTTCTCTGACGTAACTCCCTGCCTACTTGGCTTGTGGATTGTTGAAAGAAGATGTTGATGTGTTTCTGGTGTCTCATGATGAGCTGGCCAGCCAATAGCTAATCTAGATCGACTGAGTGACCTCTAAAATGGACATAATCTTGGGGTGCCTGATAATCAGTGGGACAAAGTAAAGAGCAGGGTGAAGGCTTCCCAAAGTGAGAAATGGTCCCTGTGAACAATGCCATCAGCCTGCCTCGGGGTTCCTGAGCCAGCTCTGCACACACTCCGTGCAGTTCTGTCTGCCTGCCAGCCTGTCTGCTTCCTAACGGGTTTAGTCCTCTGGCTGATCCATGACCAATACAAGGGTAGCGGTGCCTCTGCCGGCTCGGGTTTCAAGGAAGGATTTGTTGTGCTCAGTTTCCAAGGATTAGTTCAGCATGGCAGGGCGGGCTCAGCATGACTGAGCAGCTAGGCCAAGGCCAGGAAGTAGCTCTTCCATCTCAATGCTGAACCTATCCATTGCTTTGGTTCATACATTCGAGTGGGACTTTTGAGTGATCTGTCACTGTGTGGTGACTTCTCTGCCCCTATGCTAGTCTCTCTCCATCTGGAAAGAACTTCATCTGCTCTCACCAGGCCGGCCCAGGCTTTGTACCTCAGAGGAAGTCCTTCCCCTCGACTTCTTGTGACTTATATTAAAATTATATTCCCTTTTCTCCCAACTGGGGGTTAAATTTAGGGTCTCGTGCATACCACTGACATACACCCCAGGCCTCTTTTGACTTTTCTTCTGCTGACTCAATGAGGTGCCCAGGCTGGCCTTGAACCGGCTGTCTGCCGCAGCCTCCCAACAGCCGGGATGACAGCTCCCTACACAACACCTATCTAAAACTACACTTCCTGTAGGCTCTGGTTTGACTTCCTTAGGCTGTTTCACACTCTGTCTTAACTCGGGGCGTGAGGCCATTTGCATGTAATCGCTGCCCTGAGCCTTGCTGTTTGTTTCCTGTTTACCCACCTGCTCTGGTTCCTCACTTCATTCTTCTTTTCGGTTAATTCCGGGCTTGTTTTTACAGTTCTCTTTTACCTCAACTTTTTTTATTTAATTGACTGGATGTTTCCGGCCAGTGGCTGACCTGCGGGCAACGCCAGCCCTATATGCGGCGCGAGGAACATGCGACAGCACCCCCACCCCCAATCCTATCAGGGAAGATAAAACCAAATAACACGTTGCTGCTGGCTTTTGTTTGTTTGTTTGGGGTTGTCGGGTTTTTGTATTTGTTTTTGTTTGCTTTGTTGTAAACAGTGAACCGGCATCTAAAGAGACAAAATGAGAGGCCGCCTCGCGCTCCTCCTCCCTCCAGCTCACTCCTCCCAGCCTCTCCCACAGCTTTGCATAGATGGAGATTTCCATCTGGAATCGTTTTCTTCTCTGGGAAGGGATCCCTTTAACATTTCCAGTGTGGCTGATGCGTTGACAAGAAGTTCTATGGGTTTTTATTTGTCCAAAATAGCCTTTATTTTTTTCCAGTTTTGCATAATATTTTCACTGGGTGAAAGAAAATCACTCATGACAGCCCCTCCCCCAGGGCTTCAGGACCCGCACCCTGTCTCCCCACTTGCACAGTTTCTGGCCACATGTCTGCTGTATCTCATGCTGGTTCTTCTATATGGGGAGGGTATGCACGCACATGCGTGTGCTTATGTCTGGGGCACGAGCACACTTGTGTGTGTACACCTGTGCATGTGTTCCCTTTTAAAATCTCCGGCTGCTTCCAGCTCTGTCTCTGTCACGGTTCTCAGCAGTGATTTCAGCCTGTCACCATGAGGCTCCTGCCTTGTTCGTTATACTCAGAGCCTGCTAAGCTGTGTGGACTGAAGAGTTTGAAGCTTCATCACATTCAGATAAACTTCAGTCATTATTAATAAATGAGGATGATGGGTAAACAAAATAATCAATATGAGTCCGCCTCCCTGCCTTCCGTCTCTCTAGGATGCTCACCACGCAGCCGTCAGCGGTCTTGCTGTACCAGGAAGCCAATGGCCTGTCTGTTTCACGCCTTAGCTTTGTTCTTTCCCCTTTGGTTTGAAGCTGCAATTTCTGAAGAACTCTCTGACGCTTCAAGTTCGAGTCCTCTACTTTATTTTCCAGTGAATTCCATCCAGTGTATCTTTTCATATATTTTCAAATCCAAACTGTCCAAAGCTTTCTGCACGTTTCATTTCTCTTTACACATGATCTCGGTCTCCTCTTCCTTGCCAGGCACACAGAGTGTGTTTCTGAAGTTGTTCTGGCATCTTTGTCTGGGAAATTCTGTCACTTGATAGAGTTCTAATTGGTTGGTCTCCCATTCTGAGTCTTCAGTTTCTGCATGTCTGGCTATTTTTGATGAATGCCAGCCATCGGGGTGTCTGTCCGTCATGGCTCTGCAGTTTCTGCCACCCCCCAGGCACAGTTCTGGTCCTGATGTGCTGTCAACTTGGCATCAGATCTTTGTGGGGCTTGTGGATGCTCTCATGGAGGAGCCAGAGCAGCCTTGCACTAAAACGTATTTGCTGTTAATACTCAGACAATATTCTCTGGGGAATCAGCCCCACACCTGTGAACCATAAGGTCTTTCCACTCAGTTGGTGGGAGCAAGCCACCCCAGCCCTCTTGGACTGTTCCTTCCCAGCCAGAAGCAACTTCATCACATAGACATGATCTATCTTCAGCACGTTCAGCCTCTCTGCAGCCTCTCTGCAGATCCTGTAGCTGGCTGCTCTTCTTCTCCAGGACTGGGACTTGTAATTCATTTTCTCTTTTCTTTCTTTTTTGGGGGGTTTTTGTTTGGTTGGTTTTGGTTTTTGAAACAGTGTTTCTCTGTGTAGCCCTGGCTATCCTGGAACTCTGTAGACCAGGCTGGTGCTGTAGTTAGCCTCTGTGTGGGCTCAGCAAGACAGACACTGAGGCATTTTCATAGGTGAAAGCCCTTCCAGACCTCAGCAGAGAGAACTACCATCATGGCCAGTGCCATACTCACAGTGGAACCGCAAGCATCTGAGCTCAGGTGTTTTATTGATTCAGAATTCCTCAGGTGCAGATCACAAGCAATCAAACATCCCCCATAGAAATTCAACACCTGCAAAACATACAGAATGCCAAGGCCTATGCATCCCTTTTTCCAGTGGTGCACAAAAACAATTATTTTAAATACAACTAAAAATGAACTTCCACAACAGGCTGGCCTCATACTCAGAGGTCCATCTGTCTCTGCCTCTGCCTCTGCCTCCCACATGTTGGGATTAAAGGTATGCGCCACCAGGGCCTGCTCATGACTTGTAATTCTCATCTGGCCTCGGGAACTCCAGTTTCTAAGTACTCTGCATGGAATCCAGGTCCTTTGTCCCATTGCCCACCCTGCCAGAGAGGCGTAGCCAGCTGACAGGCCTCTCTCTCCTTCTCAGCTACCAACCTGTGCTGTTTATTGTTCAATTACTGACAGTGGTTGTGCCTTGTACCTCACTCAGCTCCTCAGTAGGAAGAGGGGTCCCGTATCCACTCCCCATCTGAGTCACAACCTCTGCCCAAGGGCCAGTGGGATGTTCAGAAGAGTCTTTAACAGCTGCAGGGCTGGCCATGCTTGGTCTCCACAGTTCAAGAATAAGCCTTAAAAACACACTGCCCTGTTCTGCCGTCATCACCCCATTCACAGGAAGGACGCCCGCAGGACGAAGGTCTTCCTAGGCAGGGCAGTGATGGTCTTCACTAGTACGTTAGCGCTATGTAACGTCTTTACCTCGACATGGGTACAGGTACTCTCCATAGGTGGCCACTGGGGACAGGTATTGACTAGTCACCGTAGAAACACAGTGATTAGAACTGCACGTTAAGAAGAGCACATGCAGATAATGAGCAATCAAACATCTTTTACGTAAACACCTGAAGACAATACAAATGCCAAGGTCCAGGCAGCCCTTTTCCGAAGAGTGCACAAAACAGCCATTTTAAACATAACTAAAAACAAACTTGTGCACCACGACCTGACCTTCTAAAAGGTCATAGAGCTAATGTGGCTCTTGGGAGTGTTCTGAGAGGTACCACAGGTACCTGATATACACTTGCCTTCCAGGGGTCCAGCATCACTGCCCACAAAGACCAGTGTTCTAATTAGCTTGACACAACCAAGAGTCTTCTGAGAGGAAAGCCCTTATTGAGGAATTATCCAGATTAGATTGGCCTGTAAGCAAGTCCGTAGGGGACTGTCTTGATTATTCATTGATGTGGGAGGACCACGCCCATGATGGGTAGCACCGTTCCCGAGGCAGGAGGCCCAGGGCTATGTGAGGAAGCCATATGACTAGACGTCTGTGAGTGAGCCAGCAAACAGTGTCCTTTCATAGTTTCCGCTTCAGCTTCCGGCCCTGACTTCCCTAAATGATGACCCATGACCTGAGAGTGTAAGCCAAACAAATCCTTTCCTCCCCTAAGCTGTCATGGTGTTTGTCATAGGAACAGAAAGTCAACTAGAACACCCAGAGAGCAAACGGTGTGTTCACTGACACATAGCACTTCAACAGCAAAGCAGGGCGGGAGCCTCAGTGCTGAGGACAGGGCTCAGTGGGACGCCCGCGACGATGATCTCTCAGCGGCACCTCCATGCCTACTCCCTCTTTAATAACCCATGAGGGTAAAGGAGGCACTGGGTCCAACTGAGGAACCTCTCCCAGGACTTGGAGACATGATGACCTTCCACCCCACACCTGCTGCCCCCATGAGAAGCCACGTGACCAAGAGTGTGCGCTATCTGATGGCCACACAACGAACATTTAAGTACAGAGAGCACTTGCCATTTCACGGTAGCCTCTACTTCCTCAGAAATGTGAGAACCAAAACTGTTAGCACAGTGGGGAAAACGGGAGCCTGGCACCCTGTCCTTGTGATGTCAGTCAGGTTGGCCATTCTGGAAACCAGTATGGAGAACCGAAGTAAGAAATTCCCATGATCAGCAATCCCTCTACTGTGTTCAAGATCCGAGCCAATGGGTTAGGAGTCCCGGGAGCCAGTCTGACAGTCTGTGGAAGAGATTAGTGTCCATATCCAGCTTTGTTCAGAAGAGCAAAGAGACATGCCCAAGTGTCCATGCGCAGATGAAAGGGTAAGGAGAACGTGGTGCACGCACCACGGGATGCTAGCCAGCCTTTAATAAGAGGGAGGTCCTGCCATTTATAAAGTTCCGTTGAGTTCAGAAGCGCTGCACTAAGTGAAACAAGCCTCCAGAAGGCAAACGTGGTGGAATATGAAAGTTGAACTCATTGAAATGAAACAGGATGGTAGTTCCCAGAGGCTGGGAGTGGGCAGAAGCTGGGTCACAGGGTGCAAAGTTTCAGCTACAAGATATCACATTTGGGGTCTAACACAAAGCATGGTGACCTTAGTTAAGGACACTGTATTGTACACCTGGAATTTGGCAAAGGGCCAGATGATGTGTGTTGTCAGACACAGAGAATGGTGTGAGGTAGTTCAGGAGTCAGTTGCCTTGATTGTAGTGGCCATTTTACAACGTATAAATCAAGTGTTCCTTCAATACGTAAAAGAATTGTCACTTATATTTCTTTACATAAAGTTGGAAAGACAAAACTCCTGCAGGAAGAGAGGCTGAGAGCCTCGACAAGGCCATGCAGGTCTCAGAAGGTCTAGGGAGAAGGTATCCGGATGCCATCCAGCTCTCTGCACCGTACTCAGTGCTGGCACTATAAACTCAGACACTGAGCCCCAAGGGACATGCACCTGAGTCCCCAAGCCATGCCACTGCATACCAGAGGGCCCACTGAAGACAGGGGGGCGTGGAGGACACGTGGGGCAGACCGAAGCCTCATGCTTTTCCATTGGAACAGGGCCCACCACTTGAGAATATGGGCTGGAGTTTCTTAGAAAGTGGCACTAGTACTTCCAGAAACCCCTACACATTTTCAGGAGCTTGGGTGGGTGCTAAGCAGAGACAGGGAGCAGAACCAAGCAATGCAGAGCTCACAGAAGCTCTGGTGACACTGGCTAAGTACGGGAGCCAGCTAGAGTGTCCCTTGGGCAAGTGAGCACAGCAAGACTGGGCATTCTGGCTACAGAATCTTGCTGGGCAATGAGAAGGGACAAGGTACTGATACACTGGATGACCAGAACTCCAGGTGTCCATGACAAGTGGGGAAAGAGACAGGTCAGCGGACTACAGATGGGTAATCCTGTTTCCATGACCATCGGAAAACAGAAACACTGAGGCCTAGTGATGGATACAGGAGAGAGCTACTGAAGCTGTGACAAAGCAGAAGTGACTTCCAGGAATCCCAGGGGCTGATGACACTGGTTGTGCACAGGGTATATTCACTGAGACTCACAGAAGAGCGCCATCAGAGGGTGACTCACCAGTGTGGGTTATATCCCAAGAAACCTAATTTGAGAAGCAAAAAGGCCGCATCTCTCTCCTGCCCTTGCAAGCTACTCCCTAGGCATGCTCAATGAAGGGCAACTTCTTTACAGCATCTGACATTTCTTGGTCACCATACCTCCTCTCTACTTCCCAGTGGGTGAGACAACAAGCATTTAGCTACACATACTTCTTGTGGGTCTGATTGTGTCTCAGGGGTCCTGGATAGACTGTTGCCATTCTGGGTGCTTTTCCCTCTACCCTTCCCCACGTATTTCCCGGCCAGGGTTCTCTTCCTGCTGGAAGGGCATGGGGAGAGAGTGTACCCCCGTGTGAATAAGCATTCATGACATGAGCATAGTCATGTCAAGGATGTTGGTGCCTCCGACTCATGGGAATGGCAAGGCCTTTCCCTCGGCACAAGCACAGATGTTGAAGAACCATTGACCTTTGGCTGGAAGCAGAACGGACACAAAGTACCCACCCCAGCTTCCCCAAGCCAGATGACTGCTCCCCTGTGGAGACTGGCTAACCCACCTTCTAGTTCATCTCTGTATGATAAATGCTGGCGTGGCTCTGCCTACACAGCCCTGACCGCTTTATGTCGCTTGCGTCCCTTTCTTAATTTCCCGTCATTCCCGGTCAGGTTTTCAGGACTCAGCAAGAGAGCCTTCCTTTTGTTCTGCTTATCATTTCCTTTCCCTACAAGCACCATGACTGTCTGTCTGTCCGTCTGTCTAGCCTTCAGTGTCTTAGTGCTTCGCCTGAGCAGGAATCTGCCTGCTCATCAGAAACCACGTCCAGTGGCTTCCACTGGCCCTCGATGTCCAGTCGCCGTAGCTCAGCTACGTCCGTCACGTGGCAGCTACTCAGTACAAAGTAAGAGAATGGAAGGCGAACAGGTTCTGAAGAAGGGAGAGATGAAAACACTCCTCGAAGCCTCCTTCCTCGGCAAAACAAAAGGCGATCATTACAAAGAAGAGAATTACCTAGAGCCAGTGTGGTCACACACAGAATCGTCTCAAGCCCCTGAGAGGGAAGGATGTGAGTGGTGTCCGTCATACAGAGGCTCCCAGAGTCCCAGTTCAAAGCCTGCGCTAGCCTTCTGCTGCACAGGGAAGCTGCTAACAGCTTAGATGGCACCATCGTCCCCAGGTGCCTGGACGTGCTTGGTTGCTGAGCCGAGTGAGCATGGGTCCTCTTAGTGCTTGGCTTACAACAAGAGGACTGGGAAGAGGCTAATAAACGGGCTTGAAAGGCCGTGCCGGCGCCGATCAGCTCTTACAAAATGGTATTTTGATCAGCAACGTGTAAATGAATCAGCAACACATGGCTTAAATTTCCCTAAAAACACACAGGGCTTAGAAGTTACAGGGTGGCTGGGGTGGGGGTGATCTGAGCAGCTCACAAGTTTCAGGATTCGCCCCACTCCAAAAAGATAATTTAAGACGTCTGGCTGACATGGGAGCCCCGCTGGGTTCCTCCCTCTTCAGAGCGAATATTATTCTCATTAAAACAAAATCAGATCATCCGCCTTGAGGGCCAGCCATGCTGGAGAGCAAGAGCAGACTCCTTCCGCTGCACACAGCTGCTCACAGGGCTCCAGGGAGGAGGCAGGTCAGGACTCACTGCCCCTCACCCACCGAGGCCCCTCTAGCTTATCTCTGCTCTACCTCCCATTCCTGTGAGTCATTTGCCCAGGGTCCACCAGGGTCAGACCAGAGGGCTCAGCTGGGAGGCCATAAGCAGACTGGGCTGCACTGCCATGGCTGGCTGTGAAGGTGTGTGGTGGAAGCACAGGTATCAATTCTCACCAGCTTCTCAACAACCAGGGTGTTCCTGACCGTGCGGGTGGGCCTCGCGCACAAGTCTAAGACCCTCAGGGCAAAGCAGGCTTCAGGAGACCTCTCACTGGGAAGCTGCACATACTCTGGGCATGGCAGCACTTCCCCCCGTGTCCCGGCTAGCTCTAGCCTCTGTCCAGACCCATTTTCCACCCGAAAGGACACTGCAGAAGACCCTTCACTTGGAAGGAAGACCCAGCTGCTTCCTTTCAAGGCTCTGTAGGGCTTATTGTGACCTGCCTTTCTCATCTGTTTCCCTGACGAGTGAGCTCTGTGGTCCCTATCATAGAGCTGAGAGACCCTGCGAAGTCCTATGCCAGTTTGATGAATGCACTGTCATAAACTAGAACCTGCTCAAATGCAGAAGGAAAACTAACCCCCAAGGCCCTCTCTAGTGGCTAAGTTCAGTCTATAAGCCTGTGCATCCCTCTGGCCATCTCTCTGCTTATGTGTCTACCTGCCCATCCTATCTACCCATCCAGACATACACCACCCATCTACCCGCCTACCTACCCATCCATCCATCTATCCATCATCCATTCATTCTCCTACCTACCCATCCATCCATCCATCTATCCATTATCCATTCATTCTCCTACCTACCCATCCATCCATCCATCTATCCATCATCCATTCATTCTCCTACCTACCCACCCATCCATCCATCTATCCATCATCCATTCATTCTCCTACCTACCCACCCATCCATCCATCTATCCATCATCCATTCATTCTCCTACCTACCCACCCATCCATCCATCTATCCATCATCCATTCATTCTCCTACCTACCCACCCATCCATCCATCTATCCATCATCCATTCATTCTCTTACCCACCCATCCATCCATCCATCATCCAGTCATTCTCCTACCCACCCATCCATCCATCTACCCATCATTCTCCTACCTACCCACCCATCCACCCATGTATCCATCATCCAGTCATTCTCCTACCCACCCATCCATCCATCTACCCATCATCCATTCATTCTCCTACCTACCCACCCATCCACCCATCTATCCATCATCCATTCATTCTCCTACCCACCCATCCACCCATCTATCCATCATCCATTCATTCTCCTACCCACCCATCCATCCATCAATCCATCATCCATTCATTCTCCTACCTACCCAGCCATCCATTCAGCATCTATCATACGTGGTTCTATCTATCTGTACATCCGCTATTCATCCACTCACCCTCCTATCTATGCATTTATTATCAACCCATATATCTATCCATCTATCATCCTACCTACTCATGCATCCATAATGCATCCGTTTATCTCTCCACTCCTCTATCATCCATGCATCCACCCGTCTGGCCATCCAACCATCTGTCTACCCATCCATTTATATATCCACACGCCATCTCTCCATCCAACTCTCCGTTCATCCATTACCTGTCTACCTAAGCATCTGCCCAGACAACCGTCTCTTTGACTGCTACCCAGTCGTCCATCCACTCACCTGTCATTCATCCACCCACCTGACCAGCTATGCTCTCACTTCGGAGAAGATGCTGGCTCGGGGAAGCCTAGTTATTTATACAGATGCAGCATGTGTCTGTCCGAGAACTTTCCATCCACTGATGTTTTACGAGCCAAAAGCCATCCAATAAATCGCCTCTCTTGTTGTTTTTAGCATTTTGACCAAATCTGAGTGCTTCAGAATCTCAGGCTGTCTCGATGACATTCCATTTGGGTACAAAACATAAATACATCCAATTAAAAGTACGACTTCATCAGGAGAGTCTCCCACATGTCGGGAACATTCCGGAGCGGAATCCTAACTGACTGTCAAGCCCACGGTTCAAGCAAGGTCATGCACGTGACGCCCACCACCCCTCCCCCCAGGTCTGGCAGACAGCACCGAGCACCTTGCTTTGAGCGCACTTTTTCCGCAGTGCAGCACATTGCTGGAAGGAAGCTTTGCACACTGGTGTTGTCTGATAAGTAAGTTGAGGTTTGTGTTTTTTAAGTATGTATACGCATGCGTGTCTCTGTGTGGGTATGTGCACCTGAGTGCAGGTACCTGTGGAAGCCAGAATAGGATGTCTCTGGTCCCCAGGAACGGGAGTCACAGGCCATTGAGAGGTGTCTTGAGGGTGCTGGGAACTGAACTCGGGTCCTTAACTGGTGTGTCATCTCTCCAGTCCCTTGTAGCAGATCTTGAATGACATGCAAACCGAATTTTTAGAGTCATGTATGAGAAGTCCAGTGCCGTGCGGGCGCCCTGTCTGACTCACAAAGGACATCCAAGCCACGAGACTGCAGAGAAAGCATCCGTCAGGCTGAAGTTTGGTCGGCTTCCTTCTGTCTTCCAACATCAGCTGCATCGCATAGCTTTGGTGCACTTCCTCTGCTCTGTACCAGGGCACACTGACAGCCTCGGCTTCTCTTTGGATAGAGATCTTCCGACGCAATTCCTGTGGCAAGCCCTAAACACACTCCCTACCCCCACCCTAAGAGTGTGCCACCACCACCAGGCTTGTGCCACTAGAGTTTGTGTCTGTGCCATCACCATGAAAACAAATTGCTATGTGTTAAATGGAACGTTACATGTGTGCATGCGTGCCTGTGCCTGCATATCCACGCATGCGTGATCGATCTCGCGCGCTGTTACCTAGGAACCATCTCCTGACTTTTTCATTTGAGACAAGGTCTATGACTGGTCTACAACTTACCATTGAGCTAGACCAGGCTGGCCAGTGAGCCCCAGGGACCCACTGTCTCTGCCCCCCCATCTCTAGGATTACAAGCACACGTCATCACACCTGGCCGTTCTGTGGGTTCTGGAATAGAACTCTGATCCTTAAGCTTGCACAGCAAGCACTTTACTGAATGAGCCCAGCACAAATGGGGGCATTTCAGATGAATTTAACAAAGGCCTCCGTAGTTCCTGAGCTTCTTACTGATCCTACCCTGGAGGCTCCATGCGCCCTACCAACCACTAGCGGGAAACAATAGCATGTCGGGATCCAAGTCTGGGGGCAGCAGGCTCCACGCAGTCCCCTGTACCGAAGAGGCAGAGCTGTTTCCCTAACTAGTTCTGGGCACCCTGAACCATTACATCCTGAACATACAGTTCATATGAGTTAGTCAGAGAAGAGGAGAGAGAAAGAAAAATAGGCTGACCTGTTGTTTGGAGCCCTCTGTCACCCATAGACCTCTCAAACCCAGGAAAAGACCACAAAGAAATTAGGGAGGCAAAGTATGTTGGCAGGCCCTCCCAGCAGCCTTTGAAGCATCAACAAGTAACCAGACATTGTTATAAAGTAAAAAAATAAAATTTAAAAAAGTCTAGGATAAATGTCAGAACCCACAAGGAAGCCAGCATTGCTGGCTGAAAATGGAAAAGGTAACCTAAAATAAATGCATTTAAAAATCATTAAATTCTAACCAGATTTTCTCAAAATATCTGGTAGTTCTCAAGTAGAAGCATTTCTTACCAAAGGATCTGGTCTAGATGCTGGTGGCCTCTGTTCACAGGAGTGTTTGACGGGTACCAGGGATGGAGGTTACGCCTCACCAGCACAGGTTTAAGGATTTGAACAGAGGAACCATTCTATGAAGCCATAGTATGCACACAGGAAAATCCCTCTGTGTGACAAACAGAGTTCACTAGAATTCACACCGATGAAACCCAAGTCAGACACAGAAAAAAAACAATTTGCTGCCAGGTCACCCAGGCCACCATAACTGTACCATGTTGGTATCCAAGGCTAGCAGGCAGTAGTCTCCATGTTGACCCATGTCCTACACCCGAGAGGCAGAGTCGCCACGGATCCAGAGCCTGAAATTGTTAGGGTTCTGCAACAAGCAGAGTCCACAGCAGGGCTCTGCGCTGGAGAACTCTGCCCCCTACCTCTGACCACAGACATAGCTCACAGCCCAGGGCTCCCTCTGGGGGCCTTCTGCCCCCCCCCCCCAGTATACAGCGTGGGACTCCCACTTCTGTGAGGAGCTCTGACATGCCTTTCCACACTCATCTATGATCAGCCTCCACAGCCCTGTGAAGGAAGCTCTGCCTTAGCTCCACCCCCTTGCCAGGCCCAACCCCCCAGCTGGCTAACTGTCAAACGGAATGAGGACCTGATTGAGGACTGTGCTGTCTCCTGGATGACCCCCCCCAGATGGAACCTTACAGCTATCTGTGCTCCTGGCTGACACCCCCTCCCGTTCCAAGATGGACCCTCACAGCCATCTGTGATTCTTCCAGGAAGCAAAGTTGACTTTACCAGCAAACCCAGCCTCTCCTACTGTCCAACTGCTATTCAAGACTAATGCTTGCCTCCCTTGCTACCCTGCTGGGAACTCTGGGGGCCAAGCCACCACTCCTTGTGCCCACCATGAACCCCAAATGGTGCCAACGACCACTGAGGAGCCAGTATATTTCCTTTTTGGGGGAGTCTAGCTCTGCAAGGCTGGGGAGCTCTGGGACTTGAAACCCCTCATAAGAAAGCTTCCCCTGGGACTATCAGGGACCCCACTCCCAGTTAGCTGTGGGGTCTCCCAACCTGACAGAACAGCACAGAAGAGGTTCCAACTAACACAAATGACCCTGAGCTGGGCCCCCCCCCCAACCCTCTCTGGACTGAGAATTCCATCAATCACAGGCCAAAGAAACTCCACCAATCGCAGGCCACGTTGATAGCTCCACCCCCTCCAGAACCCTTTAAAAACTGAGCAATCCAGTTTTCGCTGTTTCTCCTCAGAGCAGAAGCAGTCACTAGGCCTGCTGAGATCGTCGGACAGAAGAAAGAAGAACAGCTCGCCTGGGATATTTCCCTACAGAGCTGCAACACTGGGGACACCTGGCCAGAAGCTCCTCGGTCCTGTCGGGGTACTCTCCCTTCAGGATTGCATCATCTCCAGGACGCGAGGCGAGGCGAGGCGAAACAGAGGAGAAGCAGAGCTGGACACTTCACCTCAGCTCTGCTGGGCTGAGCAACTCATCAGTCCTGTTGGGATATTCTCCCTTAAGGACTGCAGCACCTCTACAGGGAGGTTTCTCCCTTTGGCGTTGTGTGGTCCCCGGGCCATCACAAAAGAGCTTCCCTTCTCCATCTATCTTCTATCTCTGTTCTATCTCTTTCCATCTATTCCACCTTTTTTAATAAAATAAAAAACCCTTTCCAACAGAAATGCAAGGGCATCTTCTACCATCAGACAGACTGCCCGTTAACACACAGGCGGTGCCTCCGGTGGGGCTCGCACCAAGCCCCCGCCCGTGATGCCAGAGACACACCTGCTTCGCCTCCACCAGGGGGGTACAGATAGCACTGGCCGGTTGTCTGTGGAAATAAAAACAAAACGGAACCCCGCTATTGTGTAACAGGGAGTGAAGCAGACTTAGCACATGGCTTAAATCAGAGGAAGTGGGCTAGGGGAGAGAGTTGACATTTGGATGAGATGTCCGCCTGGAAGGAAAAGCAAAAGTCAGAAGCAGCTCGGCCGTCCCTTCTCTTCAAGTAGCTAGGCTGGAGCAGAGAACACGGGGAGAAGTCGCGTATACTCACCCTTTCCCCACATCCACTCTGGCCTCTCGGCACCCACTTACTCGTCCTTCCTATGCCAGCAGCTCACAAGCGCAGGTGTGCAGTGTCCCGGGAAGAGGCACAGGCAGGAGTGAAGCCATGGCTCGTGCTCCGCGAGCCCCAGGAAGAAGAGGGCAGACAGCCTAAGCCTCCCCAAGGACAACTCTGCCCAGGACCCCAGTGGTATGCACTGCACCGGTTCACACAGGGGTCCTGACTCTTAGTCCACCCCCTCTATAATGTACCTTCGTGTTCACACTCTCGGGAGAACAGACTGCAGGGGGTCTGCCTGCAGCCTGGCATTCCACCAGTGAGGGACAGCCACCTCACATCCTATGGTGACTTTGCTCTAGAATGCCCATCCAGCGCAGTCCTGGGATAATGGACCAGCTGCTCACGGCAGCCAGGGCAGGGATAGAAGGGAAAGCCTCCTGACCAGGGGCAAGGGCAGCAGGAGTGGGTGTACCTGTGCGGAGGTATGGAAGAGAGCCACCGGCAGGACCAGCTCATCAGAACAGAGCGAAGGGGAAGCCAGGAAGCCACCCATCACCCCGAAGAGTGGGAGGCGGGATGAGGGATATGCTCAAGTCCTCAGGGCAGAGGCTTCACTGGGAGGAAAGTGTGGGAGCCTCTGAAACATGCAGGCTTCCGATGGATCCAGTTTACAGCCATGTTTACATGTTTACATGTTACGTACTCTATGTTTACGGCCACTTCGGCATGCAGCTCATTCGTGTTTGGGAAACCCAGGCACTGCCCCCAACACTCAGGCAGCCAGACACACCAACTCCAAGCAAGGGTGCATCTCAGTGAGGAGCCAGACCACAGTCACCCTCCTGCTGCAGTGTCTGAGGCTGGAGCCCTTGCTAAATGCTCTGTGGCTGAGACCCACCTTAGTGTCAGCCCGGGCCAGTGTGTAAGGCCGGGCCGGAGAATCCCCGAGGCACCAAGGGATGAGACCCCAGCAATAAGAAAAACTGTGACAGAGAGGTGACCTGAGTAAGAAGTCTCAGGTGAGCCCTGGCTGTCACTTCAGTGGCTGTGAGGACCTGTTTCCTCCCTTGGTGGGGACACTGACACCTAATCTACAGAGCACACCAGTAGTCATGAGCTCAGGGCACAGATCTGAAATCATCTTGTGAAGCATAAATTCTACAAGACCACCCAGCCACCAACCCCAAGCAGCCCCTGGTGGGACATGTCTGGAGCTGAAGGTATTCATCGGTCACCTAGGAGGAGACAGAGACAGGACATTTGCCAGGGAGGGGAGCCACTGTTTGGGGCTGTTTTCTTGGAGGCTTTGTTACCAAGGACAGCCTGTTCCAAGTCCCCGCCCCTCACCTGAGGTCACCGTTCATCTTTACAGAAAGACACTCGCTATTTCCATCCCTGGTGGCCAGGTTGGTGCTCATGGGCCAGGCTGTGGTTGGCATGGTGATGAGGCAGGGAGGAGGAGGAAGCCCGAGCTGTGGCCGTGTGCCCCGGTGCCTTCCCAGTGGCTGCACCGCACTGTGTGTGTGCAGGCCTGTCACTGCTCTCTCTCTCACGGAAGGCCACGTCTAGGAAGCTCTTCACGCGACCAGCAGCACTGAGACTTCCTGCGGCAGCATGCTCTCCCTCACCGGAAGCCAGCCTTTTATACTCAGTGGGTTCTCAACACGGGAGTCAAGGGTAGTCAGCAGACAGGACACTTCTACAAAAGGTTCGGGAGAATTGGATCTCCCTGTGGGAGAGACGGAAGTTGGACCCTGCCTCACAACGTATGCAGAAGATTTGACTGTAAGACTTGATGCTTTAAACATCTCAGAAGAAAAAAAGAGGCACTCTTTTTTAAGACCTTGGATTAGGCCGCTGAGGTGAGACCAGAACCAAGACAGGAAAAGAGATCGGAACCGAAGTTTGGCGCCGAGGCCGTCAGCAAGAAAAGACAAGACAAGGCGGAAGACTGTGCTTGCCCATCATCTGATAAGGAGCGTGTTTCTAGAACATACAAAGAACTCCTGAAACTCAGTAATAAAGGGCAACCAGATTAAAACATGGGCAAAGGGGCGCGGGGAGATGTTCAGTAGGAAAGCACTCGCCGAGCAAGCGTGGGGACTGGAGTTTACACCCCGGCTACCACACAATAGTGGATGTGGCATCTGTTACTCCTATGCTGGGGGAGAAGACAGGAGGATTGCTGCGACTTGCCAACTGTTGGCGTAGCTCGAGGTTCAGGGAGACACCCTGTACTGGGAGAGGAAGGCTGTGAGGGCCCAGTGTGCCCACACAGATACACTCTTGGACAGGAGATCTGAATGGGAGGGTTGGAGATAAGTCAGCAAGGACATGGGGGGGCGTGGCCAGAGCCCGGGAGGCTGTGATTGATGGGGCTCCCCCTCCACGAGAGGCTCACACAGGCTTGTCACCAACACCAGCCCCAGTGGCAGCAGCTCGGGGGCCGAGAAACTGAGATGAGCCGGCAGGCTCTAGATCACAGCAGCCACACCCCACCTCCCCATGCAGAGCTGTCTGTCTTTGGAGAGGACCAGCCAAGCCCACAGGAACAGCCATCGTAGGACCCTGCGGGCTGCAGGCTCTCTGCTCTGCAATGCCTGCACTCTGCGCGACCATCACACAGGGGCAGACCTGGTGCCGGTGGCGAGGGTGAGAGTGGCTGTGGAGCCAAGCCCTACATGGAGTAAGCACTAGCTGGGGTGTTGGCAGGACCCCAGAGCCCCACCGTGTGCTGGGGGCACTAGACACTCACTGACAGACGGTCGTGTGTGACACAGGCTGTCTTCTCCTCGGGAAGAGAAAGGCAGCAGCCTCAGACAGACACACTGAGGAAACTGCTGCTCCCTCCTACTCCTCTGCACTGCCTGGCTTCCGTCATCGTCTGTGTTGAGAACGAATGGAGAGGAATGAGAAAAAAATCCCGCAGAAGCCGTGAGGTCGTCCACATTGTTCTCGAGGTGCGCTGAAGACATAACTGGGAAGCACGGATAGGTGTTCCTTCTGTATCAAGTGTCCAACCTCTGCTCGGGGAACAGCGAGGTTAGAAAAATGGCTGCTGGTGGGTTCTTCCATCTCCGGTTTGTGCGGCTTTCTTGGCTACGGAGGGGCCCAGCTCAAAGCGTCTCACTTCAGATGCATTAGGAGCCAAAGGTTCAGCCACTGCGCTGTCCCTCAGGGCCCCATCTCAGTGCCATGCTCCCACGCCTACCAGGCCCCCAGCACCCCCTCTCTTGCTGGCGGAGAGCAGAGCCCCTTACCTCACACGGTTTACCACAGGTCGCCTTGGTGGCCTTCCTACTGGTGGCTATGAACAGCACACAGACCAAGGCTCCGAGGCCCTGCCCATCAAGACCTCCAGGTCTCCGTGCACCTGGGTACCACGCTTCAGTTCTTAGCTGGGACAGTAGCTACCACCAGTGACTTTCATTTCCTCTCTGCCAGGGCCTGTGTCAACAAAACAAGCTTGTTCCTGATCAGAAAGACAACTGATTTGCTCAGCAACAACAAAGGCTTGGGAACCCGCAGGGCAGAGCACTGCCAGGCACACACGGGTGCAGAGAAGCTTGTGCCATGCCACCCTCAGGAAGGCACTCCTGTTTGAACCCCAGCATTCTCTCCCATGGAGGCAAGGCCGTGTCTCTGATGGACAGGCCGTTCGTTAGAAGACGTGGAGAGAACGGAACATCAGGTGGGGGAGGTGGGAAATCAGGATCCGGGGCTCCTGGAGGCTACAAATGCCAATGACCTTAGTCAAGTACTCAGGAAGACCCAGAGGAGGGAAGAGGGGGAGAGACTCTCTTCTCAAGCATTCTTCAGTGTTCGCAGGGTTTTAGCCAGTGCCCACGTGCCATGCTCCAGCTAATAAACGCTGACAACCTTGTTACACGTCTCACCAACGGCGCCGAGCTAGGAAACCTGTGCGCTGAAAGAGAGGATTCTTGCCGAACCTTGTCTCTCCTTCAGCCAACAGAAACAGCAGCTGGGTTCCAGTTTCCCTGAGCTTTCCAGACGGGGCGAGGTGTGGGGTGGGTGGGGGGAAAGTAGGAAACCTCAAGCAGAGGCTGTAACAGACACGAGTGTAAACTCACACCTGCCCTGGCCTGAACTGTGCCTCGGTGACCCCAGTATGGCTGTGTATGGACTTAGAGGCTTTTAGATGACTGAGGTAAAATGATGTTGTGGGCACGAGGCCGCGCTCCAGTGACGCTAACAACCGCCTGAGAAGAGAAGAAGAGACTATGAACTCTCTGTCCAGCTCCCCGGTGCTCAGGTCACCTGAGAACTGAGGTCACTTTTTGACACAGGGTTTCGTGTAGCCTGGGCTGACACTGAACTTGCTGTGTAGCCAAGGATGATCTTGGACTTCTGACCCGTGTCTGTACCTCCTGAGTGCCGGGATTACAGGTGAGCGTGACCCTTTAGTGTTCGCGGGATTACCACCAGGCCCAGGGCTTCATGCGTGAAAGGCAGGCACTTTCCTAACCCAGCAACAGTGCCAGCCACTGGCCTTCTGAAAGCCCTAAGAAGAAGTTCCTAGAACGGCCAATGTGGTTGGTCCCCTGGCCGCGACCTTCCAGCCCCAAGAATGGGAAAATGTTGCGTTTGAGTCCATGATAGCAGCCCAAGTCTAATCGGAAGCATCGAGATGTGTTGGGTCCTGAACTTGCTAACAATGGCTATGGCCTTCGAGCCTGTACCTGTGTACCATGCTCCAAGCAAAAAACATAACGGTCAGCCTCAGCCATGACTGGCAGACACATCTTTCTCCCAGTTGAAAATGTCCTCCTAGGAGCAGCCTCGCCTGCCTGCTCTCCTCACTCACTGCTCCCCGCCAGAACACCGAGTGACTTCACTCTCCGATATCAGCGTAGGAGGAGAACACGGCCGGACGGAGCCCTGCCTGTGAGTCCAGGGCTTGAGGAGGACGTGGAGACCGGGCACAGTATGAAGCCCTGGCACGTCCACGGGCCCCATGGAAGTGAGAGAGACACACCGGAGCGCCGGAGTGGAACCTTCAGCGCACCTGCCTGATGCCTTTGCGTGTGACAGCATTTGTCTGTAGCCCCAGGACAGGGAGGCAGAGATAGGGGGGTCCTGGAGCCTATTGGCCAGCCAGTCTAGATGAATGGATGAGCTCCAGGTTCAGTGAGGGATCCTGTTCCCTAAAAAGTGAGGTGAAGATCAATATAGAAGATACCCAACACCAACCTCTGGCCTCTAGGTGCATATGTACACGGGAGGTGGTGTACCCACACATGCGTGTTCACACATGCACACAGCACCACACAACTGTGTAGCTCCTCTATGTTAATTAAAACAATCGCTCCTGGAGAAGGAAGAGGAGCTAATAAAGACTTGAGACACTAGAAGAAGCTGGGAAAAGTCACAGGATCCCCAAGAGCCGTGTGTCCCCTCCCCCAGTTACATAAGCAGTAACATCTGTCGGAAAGACGTGTCTCTCCAGCGGAGCTGCCTGCAAGATGTACGGGGAGCTCCATGGATACAGCTTGTGTGAGCTGCCACCCATGCTGACCTGTGCGACTTGCCTTTGAGTTACCCATAATTCCATAAACGACCCCAGTAAACTCACTTGTTCACCAAGCCAGACTTGGAGGTGGACTCATTTGGTTTATAGTCTATTCCTGTCGGAGGTGAATAGATGTTCGATTATGTCTCTCCAGGAAAAGCCATACAACACCTGGGTAGAGGTTAGTGGTTTCCCCAGTTAGTACAGACATCGGTAAGCGATCTCACAGCGTATCCTGTGTCCTTCAGCTCAGAGACTGGCACTGGGCAGGCCAGCAGAGGACCCGGCCATGAACAGGTTCCATGGGAGGTATTCAATGCTCTGGTAGACATCAGTGGTAAGGACCAATGGTATAGCCAAATCCACAGCTGCTAAGGCCCCCGTGGGTCCTACTCACTCGCTGAGCACCACCGGAACGAGCAGGATCAAAGGATGTCAGGAAACCACCCTGACAGGGTCACACAGCTGCGGTCTATCCCAGGGCAGTGTTCTTCCAGTCCCCAAACCCATCTCGGAGCCAGTGTGTTTGCTCTGAGCCAGGCGGGCTTGGTATAAAACTCTGGTCACAGACACTTCCTGATGGATCTTAGGATGAACCCTTCTGATTGCTACAAATCTCAGAACTGTTTCTCCATCAATCCTCTGACACCTGCTCCTCCGCACAGACAGCCTCAGCCCAGCCATCATCTCCACATTGATCCTGTTGGGTTCACCCCACACCCTGCCCTGACAGTCTGGAAGGAAAGACCTGATGCTCTGTGGGAGTCAGCTCTTCAGTAGGACACGCCCCCCCCCCCCCCCCCATTTAAGCTTCCATGAAAGAGCAAAGCTGTTCCTGAGTCTCCAGTTTTCCACAGCTGGGTCTCCTGAAGCATTTTGCATGCGTTAGCTGTGACTGGCTCATGGCCATCTGGATAAGGTGCTTTAAAAGCTCAGTCACAGAGTGCTGGCTTTGCGAGCACAGGGACCCAAGACTGACCCACCCACAACATACGGAAGAAGCCAGGCATGCGCTTATAATCCCGGCACTGTGGAAGCAGGGACACAGCAGAACCTTGGAGCTTGCTGGCCAGTCAGGCTAGCCCAATCGGGGGGCCTCGGGTCCTAATAAAAGACCCTACCTCAAAAAGCAAGGTGGGTGGCACGTGAGGAACAGCACTTGAGGTTGCCCTCCGGCCTCTGCATGTAACACACACACACACACACACACACAGAGTACCTGAGTTTTCAGACTTCACTGTCATGTGACTTGTGCGTTGTAGTTTGGTCATGGAGGAATGACGATTCTCCTGAGCACGGTTAAGCCTGAGGACTCACCCCTGGAATTCAGGGAGGCACTGACTGCTTCAGACGCCACTGCTGGCTTTGGACTTAGAGGTCACGTCAAACAACTTAGGCTAACTACAGAAATATAAATGCCACATTCTTTCCTCATTTCTGGGACCTAGATTTTATACATAAAATTATGAATGCGGTTAAATGCTCTACCACTGAGCCATCCCCATGAATCATTCAAGCCACGTGCACCACCGTCATGTGTGACTGCCCACATAGGGGCCTGGCCGCCACCCTGAGTTGTGAGAACCCATTTGGGAGAGAGGGCCTTAGCTACCTACATCTTGCAAGCTGTGGCTGATGCTGAGTCCCATTAAGCAGAACAGCCCAGAGTAGACCTTCCTTCTTCCAGAGGCTGCAATTGCCCCAGGATGTCAGAGACCCACCCTGACAGAATTTCAAGCTCATTATGCAATTCATCAAATCCCAGATCTCCATACGCCTACTTAAAGTTGATCTCTTCCTAACCCCAAACCTCCCCAACCGTGAGAGTTTACAGAAGCCTCTGGATTTCAGAAAAGACCCATAAACCCAGCCTCTCTTTACGACCTGAGAAGGAATGACCACCCAGGCAGCTGCAGAAGAACCTAGCTGAGCAGCGCAGTCACAGCCCTGCCAGATGCATGTGGCTCCCCACCTTCCAAGGCTCAAAGTTGGGGTCTTTCTCTGGAGATGCTGCTGCCATGTTGTAAAACACTGGCTTCCGGCAGGGCAAGGCACCACCTCTACCCTTGACCCCCTGCTGAACCAGAGCCAGCTCACCAAGTTCCCCTTAGCAGTAGGCTAGGCTTCCTCCTTTGACATCAGATGAGTGGGTGAACAGAACAGGCACTGGACCATACAAAACAGAGACGGGGGGGGGGGGGGGGCTGGCTAGGCAGGAGCCTCTGCCAGGCAGATCTCACGTCCCAAGGCAGCTCCTGCAGGCCCCTCTCCTGGCTCGGCTCTGCACGCGGATGAGGAGAGTAAATGCTTAAAGCAGGCCCCTTGGGAGCCAGGAGATGGCCCAGGCAGTACAGTGTTTGCTGTGCACACATGAGGGCCTGAGTTAGGACCCAGGCACTCCACAAAAATCCAGCTGTGTGGTCACACGCTTGAAATCCCGGCTTGTGGGCAGAGACAGGCAGATGCCTGGCCTCTGGAAAGTTTCAAGCCAATGAAAGATCCTGTCTCCAAAAGCCACAGTGCCTGAGGAGTGACACATGAGAATATCTCCCGTCCTTACCAGTGGGCAGCTCTCCCCTTCACCTTGAGGTGCGCGGACGGAGCTTAGAAGGATTTACAGGAGGTTAAGGCATGTACAGATCAATTCTGTGTCCTATCTTTTAAGGAAGAATCTGGCACCGAAAGAGGGAAGGGGGTCTGCCAAACTGTGTTAGATCAGAGGCTGGAACTGTGGGTAGAGGCTCGAGACCCCAGCATTATGGGCAAGCATCTTGGGGAGCCGCCAGAGGCAAGAGGGATTCAGAAATCTGTCCTCTTGGTGGAATCTTTGGCCACCTGAACTGCACCCACAAAGGGCTGAGCCCAGCACTAGAAGGAGCTGGTGGCCGGCCCTCTGTGCATGAAGACAGCAGCGCAGGGATGAAGGTAACAAGTAGCATCTGCCAGGAGACAGACACAATCAGGCAGAGTTTTTCCATGAAAATGAGCCCTGTGACTCCCAGAAGTGTGGCCCAGACCAATGAGATTATCTCAAAGGGCAGGCACTCACAGGGAGATCCAGAGGCCAGGCAGGGCTCCTTCCAGGAACAGCTGAGGGATACAGCCTGGTTGGAGACGCCTTTGGTGACAAGGAGCAGCAAGGTCCAGATGTGGCTGTCAAAAGGCCTTGGGTGACCCCGGGGAGGACTTCTCTGTGGATGAGCTCAGCTTCTACCCCTTGCCTAAGAAATGGCAGGAGTATCACTCTGGCCCTTCCTGACCTTGGTGAGAAACAAACATCATTGACTTAAGTGTTGAGCAAGCCTGGAGGGACCTAGAAAGGGCTTGCCCCTGCTGGAAGGACCTCATGGCAGCAGGTGCCCCACCCACCACGGGCAGAGCCTGGGAGTGTGCCACGTACCAGGCACTGTACAAGCCCTGGAGACCTGGCAGAGTCCCATGTGAGACTCCTCCCCAGCTCAAGCAGCCCATGAAGAAGGGAACGAAGCCTAAGTCTGGAAGATAGTTCTTGCTCCGCGCCTGGCATGGGCCCGCATCTCAGAGAGGACAGAAGTAGCTGAAGTCTGTGGTAGATGGTGGCAAAAGGCCAGCCCAGCAACAGGGTACTTTCCCCAGGACAGCAATGCAAAGACTGAGGCCCAGGACATGGTGCTGCAGGTGAGGCAGGGTACACGGGCACCACAGCCAGCCCCTCTAAATTGTTTTGCTAGAATATTTTACCTACAGGAGACAGTCTTCCTATCAGCCACGGAACAATTTAAAGATTAGAATGAGGGGGGGGAGGGTAAGAGTGGGCAGAGTCTTAAGAAAAGCTGGAAGCTCGAACCCCGAGGAGCACCAAAAGAAAATGAGCAAAGGAAATCCCAACACTGCCTCATGGAGACAGTATAGTGAGGTGACGGTTCTGCACAGGAGGGACATGCCACAGCATGGTGCCACAGGCGTGAGGCAAGCGACCATGTGTGCACATGTGACAGGGAAGGACCCACTGCAGCCCTAAGGACCCTGTCTGCAGCTGACACTCATATTATCATGGTGTAGAACGATCCAGGGGCCTATCCGCATGGCCACCTGCACACGGTACAAGTATGTTTCTACCTGCTCAAGGTCACAGGTCTGTGCTGATCACCACTGAGGTTTGAAGTTGTGGGGAGCCAAGACCCCTGAGAGCCTCAGCGAGACGCTTGAAGAGCCTCTGATGCCCTAGTCCCAAGGGCCAGGCAGCTCTGTGTTCATACCCGGTCCTTCTGTTTGGCCTTCTTTTTCCATGCCTTCCGCACCCCCAGAGCACAGGGTTCCTTTGGTGCCAAAGGACCCAGGAGTTGTGCCAGCGTGTGACCATCTCACATCAGCTGTGGTGACCTCGAGCCGCTCAGCCCGTGCTCAGATCGTCCTTAACATGGCTGCCACTTTGGATCCCACTGTTCGAAATCACAGTTCAGGGTCCAAGAAAAACAGTTTCACGGATAAAAGCGTTTGCCACACAGGTGTGAGAACTGAGTTTGAATCCTCAGAATCCACAGTAAAGCTGTGGCATGGACATCCGTAATCTCAATGCTCCTGTGGAAAGATGGGTGACAGAAACAGGAGAATCTCTGGTATGCCACGGAAAAACAGCAAAGAGGTCCCATTTCACAAAAGATGGTAGGTAAGGACCAATCCCTGAGGTTATCCTCTGACCTACACACACACACACACACACACACACACACACGTCTCACACCTCACAAGGCCAAGTGTTGGTCACAATAGTTGGTCACAAGGAGCACAGAGATGGCAGCCCCCACATAGGCTCAGGATGAGTGGGAATCCTAGATGGCAGTCCACGTTCATGAGTCCGGACATGATGTAGCCCCGGTGCCAGCTCCAAAGCCCGCAAGAGAACCCCAGCTTCTCTCACATTCTCTAAGAGCAAGCTCCTCAAATGCTGGTCTGAAGGTCCCAGCGCTTGTCACCCGATGCCCCTCAACAGTCTCTGGGCCACGAGTCCCAGCTCCAGCCCTCAGGAGAACTTCTGTCTCCCAAACATCCTGGGGCAGTGCAGTTTGGATCCTGGAGGTTGTCCTGCACCTGAATCTGTGGCTAGGGTTCAAGAGGACCCCAGGAGGATGCTGGGACAAGGATACCCACCCGTGGAACACTGTCCACACTGGGTCCCGAGGACCCTTCGGTGAGGACTCATTAGAAGCAACAGTGGCTCTACCTGAGACACTGTGGAGCCGAGCCCACCTGGCCTGTCTAGGCAGTTCCATACCAAAGGAGGCACCCTGAGGACAGCTCATCCCCAGGGTCACCCAGGAGCCATGCTGCAGAGTTTCCACGAGTCTCTTGAGACAGGTGGATAGATTTACCTCCAAATGGCCCAGTGGGTCAAGTCAAGGGCAGTACACAGACAACAAGAGGAGACTGCGCCTTTGGGCTGTGGTACCTATGAGCTGACTGAGTGTGTCTGTGTGTGAATTGATTGAGTGTCCCTGTTTGAACTTTCCAAAATAATTGCAATTGTTTTTTTGAATCCTGGTTGATTTGTCTGCAAAGTCACAAAGCTCTCTGCAGCGTGATTCATCCCTCCTCCTCCCTAGGACTTGAGGTCACCTAAGGCTTCAGATTTGCCCCGTAATCTTCACAAAGACAGTGCTGGCCTTCCCTGTGGGTCTGATGAGGTTCCAGGTTGGAGCAGTGACATAAAGGAAGTGTCTGCCAAGGGCCTAACGTGACAAATCTGTTTCCTTGTTGGAAGTTGAAAGATATGGCAGAGCTCTGCCGTCGCTGGGGTTTTAAGCCAGCCGCGCAGATGACCACAGAGAACCGCAGCACACACTCCATAATGAATCCTCGAGACCGAAGGCCAAGATCAGCCAGAGACATTTCAAACAGAGCACGCACCACATTCTATCACAGGCAGAACTTTAAACGTGGCGTGTGAACCACAGAGGTGGCGGAAGGATGAGCTGTATCTCCCTTCCCCCCCTCCCACATGGAGGCAGCTGGTGTCAATCGTACGCCGCCCCTTATCTCCTGCCTGCCTCCTGGTAGGACATCAGAGAGCTGTGTCCACACCAAACAAATATTTGACTGTATTTTCCCCTTACAGCATCTCACGGACAAGGCTATGCATAGCTACTGGAGTTAAATGTGATCCATTTTACACCTGGCCGCAGCTGGCAGAGCAGTATGGCTCCCTGGGGGATGGGACCCCATCCTGGACCAACCTGAAGAGCATGCTGGAGAGTAGGGGGGCTTCTGACTCTATTATGGGGACACAGCACAAATTCCAGGCTCAGAACACAGGGTTTCTGGGTCAGACCTGGGAAGGAATCCAAGGTATCCAGTCTGTCCTCCCAAAGAGTCCAAGCGCAGATACACAGTCAGCCCTATGGCCCAAACCATCTGGGACTTTCAGACTGGCCCATCCCCACTCTACTCCAGCTCCCTCTCCATCCTGGCCCAATATATTTGGTTGGCTTCTGTGCAAGGACCACAGAGCTTCAATTCCACATCAGACTCCTTGAGTACCAGGTTGAGACTCTTTTCCATCAACCTCCCAGGGCTTCCCAGCCCAGGCCGTGCCCCCCACCTCTCACCTCTGTGTCTCAGGTTGAATTGTCGTCACTTCCTTCCTCCCCAGCCGCTGCCTCTGATGCCAGCAGCCTGCCCTCCCCCCTGCTGCTCGCTCTACCGGGCTGGCCCAGGTATCTCTACTCTGTTCCCAGCTCCCCTGCCCAGGTGTGAGCCCTGGCTCCAGACGATGGCGCCGCCTCTGACCTGTGGCCAGTCGCCAGCCCCCAGCATATGGCTGACTCTCGTGAGGGCTCACTAGCGATGGAACAGGCTGATGGGAGAGGCTGAGGGCCTTGAGAAGAGAAGGGCGCATGCCAGAGTCACACAGTCGGAGTCGCTCATAGCAGCCGCTGGTGTAGCTCGTTTACACACGTCTCCTTCACTCGGCAGCGGCTTAGTGGGACCAGCTGAGGTTCCAATCCCTCAGTGTGAGCCTCTTTCTCCTTTGAAATGTCTTCTGGGGTAGGAACTGCCAAGTCCCCATTCTATGTATGTAGAGACTGAGGTCCAGAGTAATTAAGAACTTGTCCGTAGTCTTTGGACTTGTTGTGAACATGGGTGGGTGTCATACAGGCAAGATGTATCCCTTAAACCACTCTGACGCTGAGCCTCGGGGCTGCCCCTGGTGGCTGGCCTCCCCAGATGCAGGTTCAATCAACACAGGGAGTATGGGCCAGTACCATATACCCTGTCTCAGCTTATGAAGATCAGCTGGCACCAGGTACCCTGACTCAGACTGCATCCTCCCATTCTGACCATAGCTGGTGAGGTAAGGTGAAGTCTGTTCCACCCTTTTGGAGATGGGGAAACTGAGGCTGCTGGAGCTCTCCCTATAGGCCACACAGCCTGAGCTCACAGCCCATGAGCATGAGGTTAACAATATGAGACCATCCACCCATGACTGGCCAATTAGGCTCTTGCCTGTATATCAGGGTGGGACCAAGAACTCCAAGTCATACAGTGCCACCCATACCAGGCACCAGCAGGCAGCTACCAGGAGGCCAGATGGTCACAAACTCAGCCTCTTCCCCCTTTTCCAGTCCTGTAGCTCAGGGCAGGCATGTCCACTGGCTCTGCTTGCAACCTCTCTGGAGAAGAGAGGTTTATACTTCCATGTTTATACTGTAGAATAAACAGAGCTTCCTGATCAAAGCCCCCACCCCCAAGACGATTTCCAGGACTGTCTTCCCAGCCACACGCACATCGGAGGGACTGACTCTGGCTATGACTGAGCTTGAGACTGACACCAGCATGTTCCTGAAAGAGATAAAATTTCGTGAGTCTCCAGACCAGCATCTCCTGTCTTAAAAGATGAGAGAGCCCAGGTGACGGGAGGCAGAGCTCTAGAGACATAGCTGTCTGCAGCAGTAGCTGCGACCACCCACCTCAGAAACAGGCAGAGGCTCTGCCTGGGAAACACACCCCGAGTCTCAAGAGAAGAAGCAGAATCTAGAAGCCCCTGTAGAGATGGCCAGTCCTGCTTCCCATCACCAGGTGACTCCATTAGACTAGTCTACAGGCAAATCCCAGGGGAACACATTTCTGGAATTCACACTGGTAGCAAGAACATGGTGCCACGAACGGGCCGTCTAGCACAGTGCAGGTGTTCCAAGCATGTGGAGAACGCACGGACAGCGCAAAGAAGGGGAGGGAAGCCACCGCCCTGCGGATGAGACCACCGCACACACCGTTGCCGGCTCACGGTGGGGCCTCACCCGAGCTGTGCACACTGGGACAGACTTGGAAAAGCGTTGCCTTCAGTATTCGCCTTCACGTCTCAGAGCCCACAAAGGAGTCTGCCAGACAGACAACCAGGGACACAAAAGAATATATCAGGGCCCCGGGCTGTGCCAGACTGTCTCTCAGGCTCCCTCCTGCCACTCCCCACACCCCGCCCCCACGCGGTTTTCTTCCCCATCCCTCTAATTCAGCTGGCACTGCTTCTTTGGGACAGTCAGTTCCGGTCCTTGGTTGTACAGGTCATGTTCTCATCTTCCCGAAAGTTCTGAAGCTGCACATTCACTACCTGTAGGCCCAGCTCCACCCAAACAGCTGTCTGCATGAGTCTTCCCATCTATAATAACAAATGACACGGATCACACTGGTGGCCACAGAGACTGACAGCCAGTCTCTAGGTCTCAGGGCTGACATCAGGGATGCTCCTTCAGTGGAGGGACTGCTTCCTCAAATGTTCTAGCTTCTAGAGGCTTCCACGTGGCTTGACTCATGACTCTTCCACACATCACTCTGATCTACCTCGTCCTTTAAATTCCTTCTGCTGTATGGAGGATGTCCATGAGCTCCCAGGGAGGGAGACTGGCTACCCTGGGGCCGTTCTGTCAGCCACGGGGCTTCTGATGTCACAGCGCTGTCTTCCATTCTGACACATAAACTTTCATTGGTCTGATCTTTTCCTGCACAGGCAATCTGACGTTGATGTGGCCAGGGTGCTGAGGTATGACTGAGATGTGGCCGGGGTGGGTATGTCCATTATGATTTCTGTTGGTTTACACTTGCACCTCAACTGTGAAAGCCTGTCTTTCTTCTAGCGCCTGGGCGCGCTGTCTTGCTATTGGCTCTTTGAGTCACATAGGACTTACTTACGCGTGGGTCCCCGGTGAGGTCCAGTAAGGCACTTCCGTGAGTCAGATGCCTCCTAAAGTGGATTCCTGGGCCCAAAAATATTCTGCGGGACCCTCTCTCCCCTTGAAAATATCACCCATCTCCCAAGCGAAGCCAAATCCTCCACACTTCTCAGTTATCAATCCACTTACGGGCTCCTGCCACACGCTGTACATCAACACAGTTTCTCAGTATATTGCAATAGCCGAGGCTGGCCTTGAACCCACTATATTGCTGAGGATGATCTTGAACTACTGATCCTTGTGCCTTTACCTCCCAAGCGCTGGGGTTGCAAGCACAGACCACCCCACCCAGTGGATATGGCGCTGAGGATGGAGCTCGGAGTTTCCTGCATTCTGGCAAGAGCTCTGCCAGCTGAGCTACACCCCAGCCCTCTCTCTAGCAGTCTAGATGCGGCCTCTCACGGCCTACCGTCCTGTCGAAATGTCCCGCGGCGGCTTCCGCACCATTCTATACTCCGAGTCTAATGGGATACATCTTTTTCCATATCCTGTCTCTGCCTCCCAGTTGGCTGCTTCTCCTATTGGCTCCGTCAGAGCCTGGCTCTAACTTGGCCAATGAAGTTTTTTTATTTTAGCCACCACATTTTTCTCCTCAAAGTTCTGTGAGTTCAGTTCCAAGCGCGTTGATCTCGGTACCGTCTCTTGTTAGCAGTGCTTGTCTTATGATCGATAATTTAAATAAATGCAATTAAATCAATGAAATGAATCCTATTATTCCCAGAAAGCGGCCCTGTGTTTATCGCCCTTTGTAATTATTCCTGGACAATTCTTCCTAATGCGTTTTCATGTGTGCTGAGTCCCAGAGCCACCACTCCCAGAAGACCCCTGGAGCCCTGAGCTAAGAAAGAAAACGTCATTTCTTTATTATGTCCTTGGGTTCTTCTCCTGGGCAGATAGGCTTTTTGTTTTCGTTTCTTTCTTTCTTTCTTTCTTTCTTTCTTTCTTTCTTTCTTTCTTTCTTTCTTTCTTTCTTTCTTTATTTCTTTTTTAGACAGGGTTTCTCTGTTGTAACCCTGGCTGGAACTCACTCTGTACACCAGGCTGGCCTGGAACTCACAGAGATCCACCTGCCTCTGCCTCCCAAGCCTGTCTGCAAAGCCCTAGCAGACAAGTTAGTCATTTCTGCAGGTCAGGAGGAAAAGGCTTCTCACTTGCCTTTGCAGTATCAGTGTGAGGCTCCTAGCTCCAGGCCAGGCTCCGTCCCTACTTTCAGTCGCCGAGATGCAGGGTGCCCTTCCCAGAGCCTCACAACAACTCCTGGAGCCTCGCAGTGTTTTCCTTTTTCCTTTTATCTACAACGCTAGGGGCGGAACCCAGAGCCCTGAACAGCCACGAGAGCACTCTGCCACTGACCACACCCTCGCTCTCGCACAGCCTCACCCCATCCCTCATTTCTGGCCCTGTGGGTTTCTGCCTGTCTTCCACACTGTCTATGAACTTAAACATCTGCTCAATACACAGCTTCCCTGCCTCGTGGGGTTGCACAAGCTTTTAATCTCAGTGCTTGAAAGGCAGACGCAGGCAGAGCTCTGTAAGTCTGGTGCCAGTCTGGTCTACATTGCAAATTTCAGTCTAGCCAAAGCTACACAGTGAGACCTTGTCTCAGAACAAAGAAAGAAAGAAATAATAAACAAATAAATAATCGATATGCTGTATCGATCCATTTAAGTCAATGGTTCTCAACCTTCCTAATGCGGCGACTCTTTAATACAGTTCCCCATGCTGTGGTGACCCCCCCAACCATAAAATTATTTTCATTGCTACTTCATAACTCCATACTTCACCAGTTATTGATCATAAGGTAAATATCTGGCCTGCAGATGGTCTTAGGCGACCCCTGTGAAAGGGTCATTCAGCCCCCAAAGGGGTCGTGACCCAGAGGCTGAGAACCGCTGGTCTGAATGCACCGCTGCCCAGAGGCCTGCACAGGACCCACAGTTCCCAGGCAGCCAGGCGTACCCACCATCCCTCGGCCGCCTCCCTAACGTCTTGGGTGGAGGGCAGTGTGCGGGCCTTCAAACTACTCTGCGTCTTTCTCCTGTCTTCCCTTATGGAGGATGGCAAGGCAGATCTTGCTCTACCCCTGACCTTAACAGGGCTGCTAAGAAATCATCACTAGCGGGAACTGAGTGAGCGACCTGCCTTGTTCCTAGAGCTAGTAAAATCAGCTGAGGTCTGGCAAGGACCTCTGACGGGGGCTGGTATGCCCCTGCAGAGATGCATGACCCCTGCTCACTGTCCTCTCTCAGAGGATCATGGCCCTCTGGGGCCGCGCCACTGAGAAGGTAACTTTCTGCCACTCAGTCAGCCTGACCCGCTGGTACTGTCTTAGCTCTCTGACAAGATGGTGGTCTCTGACAAGATGGCTGGCCCTGCCAGGGCTTCCCAGCCACCTTCCTCTTCCCATCTGTGTCTTTTGAAGCAACCTTCACCTCCCAAATAACTCTGCAGACCCAGCAGGCATGACCATGCCTCTCATCAAACTCACCGAGCTTTCTTCTCTCCTCCTCGCTGGAGTCATCCCCTCTAACAACCCGCAGAGCCCCGTCACAGGCTCCGTCGCAGTGGGCCACCCTCCCACGGTGAGCACGCCATGGCTTCTGCATGGCTATTCACAGAGAATGATACGTACGCTTAGTGTATACCTGTGTGAACATGCAC
Organism: Cricetomys ansorgei; assembly: GCA_026225945.1. Lineage (NCBI taxonomy): Eukaryota > Metazoa > Chordata > Mammalia > Rodentia > Nesomyidae > Cricetomys > Cricetomys ansorgei. The sequence goes on from JAMJFZ010001280.1 coordinate 2,087,799, forward strand.
ATATATGGCTGGCTGTTCGCACGTCTGTGTGATACACAGTTGCATGTGTGCACAGATGCACAGCTCTAGGCTGACATAGCCGAATGTGTGCGTGCACCATTGCACACGTTCAAGAGTGCATGCTCACACCTTTGTATGCTCACCCTGGTGTGCATCTCACAGTCGCACATACATTTATAACATACCTCGTTGCATAGGCCATATTTTCATGCTAACTTTTCCCAACAGGCAAGCTCCAAACTCTATACATTTGGGTCACTATAACCACTCTCTGAGTGCTCGCTGAGGGTCCTGTTCTGTGTGAGGCATGCACCATACACTAAAGCCCTCTCCATAGGAACCCCAAGTGCGTAGTGTCAGGGAGGGCCATCACTCTAGAGACCAACTGAACAGCTCCACACCATCTCACAGGCAGATAGTCAGGTGCTGATAGGTTCCACCGAGTCACGGGGGATAGGTAAGTGGGTGTCAGTGGGTGTCAACACCTATGCCCCAGCCAGCTTATTCACAGAGGCACACAGCAGAGCTGCACAACCTATCCATGCTCCCAGCCCACTGGCCTGATTCCTGAGTCACTGTGTAGCTAGAAAACTCAGACAGAACTGGCAAGTGAGCGGGGAGAGAGCACTGTCAATTTTGTCGGTTGATTCTGCTTTTGCCAGAAGAAGGTCAAAGGTGACTTCCCTCTGTATATGGGAAAGCAGGCTCTCCAGCCCTATCGGAGTCAGGCTGGATGGACTTCTGTGAGGCCCCTTGGAAAGGTGCCCCATCCCCACCCAGGCCCTGTGATTCCCATGTCCTTGTCCGCTATTGATCAAGGCTTGGCAGAAACAGTCCCTGGTGGGTGTCTGGCAGCCATCCAGGCCCCTCTGCCCACAGAGCAGCTCACCGAGTGGGCAGGGAGTGTCTGATGGGATCCTCTCCATTCCCTGCCCTCAGGGGGACGTTGAGTTACTGCTTTCCCACAAACCAAACCATCTACCGCCCTCAATTGACTGGCTGATAGACCTTCCAGAAGCTGAGCACTTCATACAACGCCCAAAAATTGTAGCCTCATCCAAGCACATAGCAAACTCATCCTTCCTGGAACCAGGGAGACAGATGGGGGTTATAAAATGGACATGCAGAAAGCAACCTCCTCCCCACACTGGCTCCCACCCGGCCTTCCATTTAAGCTTCACACAGCACCTGCAATGTGGAGGTGAGAAGCCAAGAACCGAGCCCACTGAGGCCCATGAGAATCCAGCCTATAGGCCACACCAGAGCTGGTCCTGTCTCGCATCGTCCCCAGGGCCCCACGAGAGCAGCATGCCTCAACAATGATTCTGCCTCACCCCAGGATTCAAGTTTGCAGCATGAAAAACAGTGTGCAAAAGTAGGATACCCATGGCTCTGATGTCAGGCTGTGGGGGCTAAAGAGGAAGCAGAGCAGATGCCAGCGGACCCCACAACAGCACGTCCATCACCCCGAGGGCTGCAGCCAGGGGCCCGCTCCGAGAGTTAAGATATTATAGTAGTTTCTTTCCTTGTAGCCATGACAAAACACCTAACCAACCCGGTTTAAGAAAGCATTTATTCTGACTAACAGTTGGACTCGCTCACGGTGGGGGAGGCATGGCAACAAGAGTCCGCGGCAGCTGGTCACGTGGCATCCAGTCAGGAAGCAGAGAGTGATGGCTGCTGGTACCCAGCTCACTTTCTCTGTTTTATTTGGTTTTAGAGTCCAACCCATGGGACAGTGCCACCACTGACCTCAGTCAACCTAGTCTAAATAAGCCCTTATAGCATGCCCGGTCTCCTAGGAGACTCCAGAGTCTGTCACACTGACAGTGTTAACCGTCAAACACCAACAACTGGTGTTCAGCTGACCACACGTGATAAAGTGTCACGCAACCCCCGTAGTGAGATCCCCAAATGTCACCAATAGTGGGGTCCCATAGCCTGGGCAGCTGCCCACCCCCATAGTGCCATCCCCGAATCTCATAAATAGTAGGGTCCCATAGCCTGGGCAGCTGCCCACCCCCATAGTGCCATCCCCGAATCTCATAAATAGTAGGGTCCCATAGCCTGGGCAGCTGCCCACCCCCATAGTGCCATCCCCGAATCTCATAAATAGTAGGGTCCCATAGCCTGGGCAGCTGCCCACCCCCATAGTGCCATCCCCGAATCTCATAAATAGGGTCCCCTAGCCTAGGCAACGCTGACCAAGCAATAGCATGAGCAGTAACAAGGTCCCTGGTGGGGTGAGCCTCAGCAGCAGATACCTGGCAGGACTGTAACACACCAGGCTTCCCGGACCCCGAGTGTCTCAAGTGCTCAGTCCCTCATATACTCCTGGGAGAGCCCTGTCCAGCCACTCGTCTCAGCCAACCCAGCTGCCTCCATTCAACCCCAATCTCGTGGCACCTGGAATGAACCCTGGTGGTGTTGCTGATGACCCAATCAGACCAGCCTCAAGATCCTCCCCAGATGACTCTGCGAGAGCCTGAACGCCAGACGTTGAGCAACAGAACAAAGCAGATGACAAATGACCATGCCAGAGAAAATTCTTCAGTGATGTTGGACTCAGGATGAGAAGCCTTTCAGAGATAAAGGAGGAGAGAGAGGAGGACACTGGGAACTAGCTGGAGGAGCCGTCTGCAGCAGCCGCACCCGAAGAGTGCCGTGCGCCCAGGCAGGCAGACCTCTGGCATGCAGGGCCAGAATACTAATTTCCTTTGTCAGCTTGGTTGGATTAAAACACCTGCTGAGCCTTGTGTTGGCACATGGCCTCTAATCCCAGCACTCCGGAGGCAGAGGCAGGCGGAGCTCTGTGAGTTCGAGGCCAGCACGGTCTACAAAGCAAGTTACAAGCCAGCCAGGGCTACATAGTGAGACGCTGTCTCATAAAAAGAGAAAGTAATGTCTGCCACTTAGAGGGGAGTAGAGAATGGGGAAATGAGGAGTGGGGAACTTAAGGTGAGGCCGTATGAAAAAGCCACGTGGAAACCTATGATCTTGGAAGCCACATAAAAATATAATCGCAGGGGATGGCAGAAGATGGGTGACCTGAAGGAACGGGCAGGGACGCCCCAGGTGAAGGGTTAAGTGGCCATGGGGGCAGGGGGTAGGGACAGGCAGAGATAGGTAGTGTGCTAACCAGAACTTAGGCTGTGTGAAGAAGCTTTATGGGATCCACTAGCCCACAAGCTAGTTGTTAAAAATATTACATTAAAAAGGGAATTTGATCATAGGTATATCACATAGGTAGACAATTCTGTTCCCAGAAGACATGGTTTATTTAGTGAAAATCTAAGTGCAGGCACAGGAGACCTCCCTGTGAATTATTGGTCAAGAGAGGCCCCAGAAGCAGCCAGAACAAGCCGGCTTTCTGCCATTGCTCTTGGTTACCCCCCCTCCCGCCCCCGTGACTAAGTGATAAGACCCTATTGCTGAAGGCACCACATGCTTTGGTTTCGGGACATTGAGAAATCAACCTCAAATTGACTAGTAAATTCTCTCATGCTAGCTAGCATCCATGGTGCTGAAGGTGCTGGGTAGCCTGCTGGGGGAGAAAAGACAACATCAGCCTTACCTGGTGCTGGACCCTGATGACCACAGTGCAGCCCTGCCAGGAAAGATGTGTCACTGGTACAAGCACAGCATTATGGTTACAGCAGTAACCAACTGCTTTCTGATTGGACTTGAAGCCTTCCCCACAGGAGGGATTTCATGCCCAGTACTGTACTTGGTCCAAGCCCACAACTGGGAGAGCTCGTAGGCCCTGGGGGAAGGAGGGAATTAATGGTGGCGTTTCACTAAATGGTCATGCTCTCAAACTCCCGTGTAAATATTTATGTTTATATCCATACTTCATGTTGTCCAGAGAAGCTGCTTTCTGCAGTGAGTAGTGGCTAATGCCAAGACCCCTAAGTGTCATAACTGGCGGAAGCGCTGAGCTCAACTCTGAGTGCTGCTGCGGTCAGGTCATTTGTGCAAACCTCCGAAGCCTAGGGAACTTCACAGAAGAGGAAGTGGAAAGAGGGTGAGGAGGAGAACTAGGAAGCTCTGTTTCCTGGACGCGACATGGCTGGTGCGCACATCCCCTCACAGCAGCGGCGGTTGCCTGCACAAGACCTTCGTGACAACAAGCCAGTCCCAGGCCCAGCAGGGATGCGGAGGCGCTCCAGAGAGGCTCTAGCTCCAGCCAAGGAGCTATTGTCAGCTGATGGCTGCTAAGGAAGAAAAGTCACTTTTCCCTGGGGTTGGGTGCTATCAGGTTCCCATGCCACGGGGGGAGGGCCCACACTCATGCACATGAGGCAGCTCTAACTGAACTCAAGGATCTACTAACAGTAATGAAAAGAGTCCATGAGCCAGGAGAGGAAAGGAACGGAAGGGGAGACAAAATACATTGCATACATGTTTACATTTTCAAGGAAGAAATAAAAACGTGTTTTAAAGAAATGGCTGTGTATTAATGAAGCACACCCTTATGTGTATCTCGGGGGGCTTCTCCAGAGAGAGATAAGAGGAAGGCCTGCCCTGGATATGGCAGCGCCATGGCTCTTACTGGGGATCTGAACTGAATTAAAAGGGGGAAAGGAAAAGAGAGCTGAGTGCTGGCATTCCTCTAGGGCTTCTCAACCTGTCCTGGTGAGCGAGCGCCCACGTTCCTCCTGCCAGGCTTTCCTCCATGATGGACTGCACCCCAAACCATGAGCCACGGCAGCTCTTTTTCCTTAAGCTGCTTTTTGTGAGGCATGTGGTCACAGCAATGAACACGTCACTGATGCAGGCAGCCTTTCTCTCTGAGCTGTCAGAAACTCTCTGCCATCTGGGCCATCCCAGCTACGGGGAGTGGCTTGGCACAGCTGCACGGAAGGGCAGCTTCGGACCTGGAGTCCCCAAGAGACATATTAGCTAATGGAGAAGAGAATGACAGGGGTCAGTAGCCTCGATACATAAAGAGCCTGTGTAAGTCAATGAGGAGACAAGCAAAGGACACACTTGTCTGTACTCAAGGAACGCGCTCATCTCTCCATCTTCGCTGACAAACCCATGACACCACTAGGCACATATAGCACGGGGCAGTTTACTAAGTTGGTAACACTCTTTGGAAAGGTTGACAGCTCCGCAAGGATACCAATATGGGCACAAGCTTTTCAGAGGGTCTTTGGATACCTGTGCAATTTTTTAAGGGTTTACTTTTATTCGCATGTAATTGTGTCTATGTGCACATGAATGCAGTTGCCCAAAGAGGCCAGGAGAGGGCATCAGATTCCCCCGAAGCTGGAGTTACAGGTGATTGGGAGCTACCCATTTCCATGCGGTTTATAGTAGGAAAAATAAACTAAATTATTTAAACCCATCAGCCAAGGGATTCTTTAAATTAGCATTGAGGCATCTGCCCCAACCTCTGTCCCTTCCCATGCCCCTGGCTCCCACAAGCATACGGCTCACAGTACATACGGCATAGACTTTGCAGGAAAAATGAATGAAACCATATTCCTTGTAGCTATGAAAAGAAAGAAGAACTCACACGGTTACGTCCTAAACAGGAGGAATTGTAATATGTGGCTAAGCAGGAATGGCCACAGGTAACAGAAGAAACATGGAGGACCGCTTATCTCCATGACAACAAATATCCTACAGTGTACTCTAAACTTCACGGGGACCACTGTGATGCTCACCTTCTGCAAATAACACACACCGCCAGTCAGAGGAAGCATTTCCAATACTGAAGATGTACTGAACCTTCTCTTGAATATCCCAGGCACGACCTGAGGACCCAGAGGACACGCCTCCTCACACCTCCTCACCAGCTCCGGGCTACAGTCCGCATCATTCTCACACGCAGCCTCTCCCTCGTGGTACCTGGAAAGGAAGGGCCTGCATGGTTGTGTTGGTGTTCAAGTTCCTGTGTGGCTGTGAACTGTCCCGGGTGACACTCCAGCGAAGCCGAAGCACAGCCAGTGTGGCCGGACCAGACCCTCCTGGTGAACTTGGCCCTGGGACCTGCAGACATCTGCCCTTGGGGAGGGGGATCGTACTTAGCCCCATGCAAATGCATACTCTACAGAGCCAGCCAAGGAGCTACTCGGCAGCACCCCTTGCAGATGTGTTCACAGGCCTGCCATTGCTTCTGTGCCCCCAGTCACGCCTGTGAAGTGGGTTAAAGGTGAAACCCAGGCTCTCGGTCACCTGCTGACTAGTCACAGACCGTCAAGTCGCCCTCATAGCCTGCCCTGTAACACCCATTCTAGACGTTTCTGCTTCGTCCTGCCAGAGAAGCATCGACAGGTACTGCAAGGGTTCACACCAGTGAGATGCAGACTCCTTAAGCAACTCTTGAAGTGCTTCAGCGGTGGTAGTAGAACTGGACAGTGAGCTCTGGTCATTCAGATCCCTGGGAGCATGGACTGAACACTATAGGAAAGGGCTAAACCATGCAGTGTTGCAGGGAGATAGAGTGACAAGGCTGGTCAGCCATCTGGGGCTCTGGATGACACCGAGGGTAGAGCACTGGCCACGTACACAGTGACCGACAGCAGAGGGACAGACCCCCCAGGCTCCCTGATGCGTGGGTGTAGGGAGATGAGTCCAGGTGCCCCCAGGCTTTAGGCAGATGCAGGCCTGCCATGAAGCCAAGTCCTGCCCCAAGAGTGAACGGCAGCCAGCTGAGGTCATTTCAAGGCTGGGCTGCGGAGGGTAATTTCCAAAACATGTGGCCACGAGTGGCCACGGAGCATCAGCACCCCAGGCCATGATTCAAAGCAGATGGAGAGACTGGGAGTGTCCCCACAAATGACGGGCCTCCCAGAGACGGGGCACTCAGGCCCCGTCCTTAACTCCCCTGAAGGTGTGGCTGGGTAGAAGCTGCTCTGGGCTAGCCTGTGCGTCCTACCTGGCATCGCTGTGACCCGTGTAAGCAGCAAGGCCCCAAGCTACCCACCGAGAAACTGTAGGGGTGAATCCAAACAAGGGCCAAGTCTCAGGCTACAGGCTGGTTCCTGTCAGCAGAAGAGGGCAGAACACAGCCAAACCCAGACAGTGTGCCCACCACCAAGCACCAGTGGGTGCCGCTCTGCTGACCGGGCACCGGCCTTCATCTCCCCATTTCCCATAAACACACACTGGATCCCAATCGACAGGACCCTGGAGCGCAGTGCTTTAGTGTGCTTTCAGAACTGTAAGGAAACAGACTTCCTCCTAGGCCCGGATGCTGGGAGACCCAGAGGGAGGCCGAGGCGGAGGCCCTCGCCTTTGGGAAAGGGAGTCCAGGTGATGTCCCCAGACCAGCTGACCTGGCCACCTTGCCTTGGGGTCATGCGCAGACAGACACGCCAGCCTCTGTTTTGTTTTGTCTTCTTTTGCTTTGGTTTTCATTTTTCAACAGTGTCTGGCTAAGAAAGGCTGATATTTAAAAAAAGAAAATCTGAACAAGATGTGATATGTGATGTTAGCTTCTCACACCACCAGGAGACAGAGCCTCGGGCAGCTCGGGCAGCGGGTCTGCTGTCGCACTTGCTCTGAAGATGTCAGTTGGCTCCAAAGCATTAAATTTATTAAGAAGCAGTTTGCATGCAGCACAAACTTGTATGGGAAATGAGACGTTATTCCCCAGAAGGACTTGTCGCTCCAGCAGGAAAACACACAACAGGCGTACACACGCGCTGCAACACCCGTCGGCTCTGTGTACCCCCATTCTGTTCTTGCGCACACAGAACTGGCAGCCTGTCTTAGTGGACCCTCCAGTCCCTTCACGTAAGCTCACCAGCAGTTCTGGCAAAGTTCAAGTGCTGAATTTATGGTCATACTGGTGTTTCTTGAACACAGGTGAAACCATGCCATGTTCAACAGGTCCCCATCTTTCCTTCAGGATGTCAGTCACTGGTGAAGGGTTTTTGTTTTTAATTTTATTGCTGCGTACATGTTGTGTGTACATGTGCATGTGTATGTATGCATGTGCATGCGTACGTGTGTGTATGTGCATGCGCACGCGTGCGTGTGTGTACATGTGTGCATGCATGCCATGTCACACATGTAGAAGTCAGAGGACAACTTTCAGGTGTCAGTTCTTTCCTTCTGCTATGTGGGTTCTGAAGTTCAAACTTGGGCATCGGGCTTGGTAGCAAGTACGTCTACACCCTGACCCATCCCGCTGGCCAGCTGGTGAAGTTTCGAGGCTTTGTACCCCACAGCCTTCCCTTTACCCCCATAAGCTTCAGGTCTCTAATTATAAGCCTTTACGTGTAACAAAATGCAGGGTTTCTAACGGAGCCATTCACACTGTGTGTGACGTGGCGTGTGGCTTCCTGGAGAGCCCCTCGCATAAGTCACTGGGCTTCCGCCAGCCTGCAGAGGTCTAAACAGCCTAGGGGGACTGTCTCTTCAGGAACGGCTCTGCTAAACAGTGGCTTCCACATCACAGGGTATACCTACACCCTGGCCTGGGAGCTCGGCTTCTTACATTTCCTGTGCCACGATGGCACCATTTCGTGAAGCAGTCACAGTAGTCAAGGTTTGCAGGGTGGGAATGGTGAAAATGGAAAAGAAAAAATCCAGCTGTTCAGTTAGTTTTAAATCATTTTCATGTCTGCAAAACGGGAGTTCAGCCTAGTTAGGATTACTATTGCTGTGATGAAGTGCCAGTGACCAAATGCAAGCTGGGGAGGAAATGGCTTATTTGGCTTCCATGTAAGGCATACCACATCACTGCCCATCACTGAAGGAAGTCAGGACAGGAACTCAGGCAGGACAGGAACCTGGAGGCAGGAGCTGATGCAGAGGCCATGGAGGGGTGCTGCTTACTGGCTTGCTCATCATGGCTTGCTCAGGCTGCTTCCTTATAGAACTCAGGACCACCCCCCGTGAATGGCCCCACTCACAATGGGCTGGGCTCTCCCCCATCAATTCCCAGTTAAGAACACGTCCTACAGGCCAACTCAACATTCAGTCTCTCTGATGACTCTAGCTTGTGCCACGTTGATATAAAACTAGCAGCACAGAGTCAATGAAACGTAAAACTGTGAGAGATGCCATCTTGTAGGAAGCTGAACCAACCTGTGTTCCTAAATGGCCCAGATCACCCACTCTTCCCAGACGACCCAGAGAAAGAGTTGTGTTCTGCACAGCACGGCCTCCATGGACTTCCTGTGGAGCCCATGCCAACATGCCCAAAGGGAACTCCTGTTCTGACCACTCGGGCATCTGTGGAGCATGTCCATGTCCCTGCTGGTCATCTGGTCACCTGACAGGCTCTGTACCCTGCCATCCTGCAGGGGCAGAGATGACTTACCGTTGCTGAATTTCTGCAGGTCTGATTATGTCCCAGGCTGGGCTTTCAGACCCAAGGGGTGCTGCCACTCCTGTCCTGAACACACACGGCAGGAGCCCAGGAGCGCCACTCAGGGGGCAGTGTTTGGGGGATAGGCGGTTTAATTTTGATTTTTAATTTTATGTGGCCATTTACGGTACCCTCCACCCTGAGGGGAGAAGTGAAAAATCGCGTGGGAATGCGGGTACCGCTTCACCACCACGTTTCCTGGCCAGCACAGTGAGGTCAGCAGACCCCTCTGCTGGCCTGTGCACACACTCTTGGGACTGGCTCTGCGTTACGAGGGCACTGCACCAGCATCCGTCTTTAAAGAGATGGGTATAAGCTGACATGCAAGCGTGAGGCCACCGAACTTGGCCTTGCTGCTGGGAATAAGAAGTAGAATTGAGGGGCAAAGTAGACAATAGCCAGAGGAATAAAAGTAGAAGCTGGGGTGCTGGTGCACGCTTGTAAGCCCAGCACCCCGGGGTGTGAGCCCAGCCTGGGCTACATAACGAGATCCTGCCTCAAAATAAATATATATCCCCGGTCTGATGGCCCACGTGCACCTGCAGTACAGCACTGGGCAGGCAGAGGCAGGAGGATCGTGACAAGGCCACCCTCAGCTGCGCGTAGCCAGGCTACATAACGCCCTATCCTCCAAAAAATATTTAAATAAATCCAAATGAAGAACACAAGGCAATGCTATAAAGTTCTAACCAGAGCCTAGGGTCAAACGGATCTGTTTAAATACCCTATCAGACATTTTAGGGGGAAAACTAAATGATGCAAATTCATTTAGAAAGCAAAGGAAACGTGGAGGTGATGTCTTATTGTGTCGTGAGGCCTCTTACCTGAGCACCAAAGTCAAAGATACTGAGGCAGGCAAGCGTAGGGAATAACCTAGCAGCCTGAGACTCCACTTGGTTTGCACTATGCGCACACCTCTCCTAACAATGCACCTGAAACCCGCATCCGGTTTCACACACAATCCAGTCTAGACAGTGGAATAAGCCTTTCCTCCAAGTTCACCATCAAGAGCTTCCCTTTCACAGACAGTTTCTATTCTAGGACGTATTCTAGGACAAACCTAGGTAAGGAGCTTAGGGGGTAAATCTGGTTTAGACTGGTTTGGAGTGCACGCACAACAAGGTGAACTGTATCCTGAGTGAGCCTTTAGGGAGAATCCCCTCTTTACTATCATATGCCTATGTTCAGTTGGGCATACATATCATTAAAATGCATCCTGGGAAGGGACATGCTCAGTGAGAAAACACTTGCATAATCCAAACCTGTCAGTCAAAATAGAGACCATCCGAATCACGCCCCTTATCAGCACCGCCTCCTACGACCACATAAAAGAAGCCCCACACCGAGGCGGGACCTAAGTACTCTTCTCATCTTACATTGATTTTTATTTTATGTGTATTTATTTTACACTTTGCCTGCCCGTGGCATGTGCTCCAGAATGTCAGAAGAGGGAGTCTGTAACTCCAGAGAGTTGTGGGCTGACATGCGGGTGCTGAGAACGGAACCCAGATCTTCTGGAAAAGCAGCCAATGCTTTTAACCACTGAGCCATCTCTCTAATCCCTGTTTGTTCTTATTATATTTATGTATTTGTTGCTTTATTTAGTGTGCACACACACATGTGCACATACACATGCACACACACACGTATACCCACACATGCACACACATGTGCACACACACATGTACACACACAAACATGCACGTGCACACACGTACACCCACACATGCACTCACACATGCCCACACATGTATACCACACGTGTGCACATACATGCACACACACATGTACACGCACACACATGTACACACACATGCATACCACACATGTGTGCACACACACATGCACACGCACGTACACACACATGTGCACACACACACAAACATGCACATGCACACACACACGCACACATACCAAGGTATGCATATAGAAGTCTGAGGACAACTCGAAGAGTGAGTTCTCTCCTCCCACCATGTGGGTCCTAGGAATCAATCTCGTGTTGTCAGACTTGGCAAGAAGCACCTTCCACTGAGCCATCCATCCCACCAGCCCAACAAAATCACAAGGAAAGAAAAGGAATCAACAGAGTAGCCAGCCTTGAACAGAAAGATGCACAGTCCCTAAACAACATGTCATTCCAGAAACCCAGAAATGGAGTCACTGTTGCCATTGGGGCGGGGGGGGGGGTCACCTCAGGAATTGGTTCAACACAAAAAAAGTCAACCAACACAGCTCACCACAGAAACAGTGGGATCACTCAGAGGCAGTGAACACTCTTGACAAATGACAAATACTACTCAACGGCAATATTTTTTTTAGAAAAAAAAAGTCCAAATGAATCAGGATAGAAGAGAATGCCAAGGTCTGACGAAGGCTGTGAGGTGCGAGGTTTCCTCCACACCACTAGACCAGACTCTCCCAGCAGGTCAGGTCCAAAGCCTCCCAGCGTCTGCTCAACATCATCCCGCAGGCCCCGGCCAGCACGGCAGGACAGAAGCAAGCAAGCCTGGAAGGCGGAGGTCGGTCCCTTCCCAGACAAGCCTCTGCACTGCACAGATAACCTAAGGAATGCTGCAGAATGAGAACTGTGCACAACAGGGGCTCAAGGCGAAGGCCCACCACAACAGTGCCTTGCTCTAGATAGCACCAGCAACTGGGAACGTTTGTTACTTTCGCAGATTGCTTAAGGAAGCGTGTGACAAAACGGGAGACAGAGTCGATGATTTAAAACTGTAACACGGGCTGGGGATGCACTCTGTGGCAGAGCACTTGCTTAGCTTGTATGAGCCCCTGTATTCCATCCCCAGCACTTCAGAAACAATGAAGGAGGCGGAGGGGGGGGGTGGGGGAGGAGGAGGAGGAGGAGGGAAAGAAGGAAGCGAGGGAGGGAGGGAAGGAAGGAGGAAGGGAGCCCATAAATCCAAAATAGCTTTGAAAAAAAAGATACAATTTAGAAGACATATTATTTTAAGGCATATTCTCAAGCTATGATGAGCAGGCCACAGAGGCCGAAGAAGACAGCCCACCAGTGCCCCCAGGAAATTTGAGGGTGGGTGGGTTCATATCTTCTACAACTTCCCATCGGTATGGAAAAAGTAGAAACCGCTGTCCTGACTTCACAGCATATTATCCTGAAATGGATTATAGATCTAAATTTGCAAAAAACCTACTCCATACAACTTCTGGAAGAAAACAGGACAAATTATTCACGATCTTGGAAGAGACAAATATTTCTTGGAGAGAGTACAGAAGGTATGAATCATTAAAAAGATACATACAATAAACAAAAATCAAAAACCATCGCTCTTCCATAAGGATTTAACACACTGGACAGGGGAGTATGTTCCTGTTATCCCAGCACTTGGAAACTGGAGACGGAAGCTGAGGAGTTCGAGGCCGGCATGGGCTACATAAGACCCTGGATCAATAAACCAAACCAAACAACGCTCCCAAAAAACACATGATTTCAAAAACTGAAGAGCAAGCCTCAATCTGGGAGGAAGTATTCTAGCATTCCGATCTGATAAAGGGCACAGCACAGAGACAACGCCAAAAGGGTCCTCACCAGCAATCGCAACGGCCCAAGTAAAACGAGAAAGGATCAAGAGAAATGCTTCATCAGGTGACCGTCAGACGCTCAGAGTCAGAAGCCACATGATAACAAGACCTCCCACACATGGATCAGAAGTAGAAGTACCAAGAGCTAGGACAAACGTGGACACACAAGCCAGAGAAATGGAAGCCACAGCTGATGTTTGCAGGGACCCAACCCAGAGGTAGAGTGTGTGCTGTGACCCAGGCACTCCCATAGCACGGTGTGCTGACAGCAGTGCTCCTGCCAAAGCTGCATTGTACAGGCTGCCCGGGACAGTAAAAAGCACTTCCAGCGACCATGCGGCACACAATGGTACCTAATATCCACAGGAGCCTGTGACTGGGAGCCCCAAACTGGAAATGACCCAAACATCAACAGATGAAGCAGGAGCAAATCTCAGACAATCAAGCCGTCATCAAGCTCTCACACTGACAGGAATAAGCTCTTCTCAGAAATATCACGTGACCAGTCTCAATACCATTCTGCTGAGAGAGAAACCAGATACACAAAGAGTGCACACGAGATGATACATCTATTCAAAGCTACGGAAAGTCTATCTAACCAAAGTCTAAAAAGGCAGACATAGTCACAGGGCGGGGGTGGGGAGCATTCTACCGTGATGAGAAAGATTGGCCCAACTTACTGTGTGCCCAAGTAACCAAATGATACAGGGATGAGAAATATTTAACGTGAACACTCCAGGCAGGGCAGGCTTTGAAGCAGGCTCTCTTCTTACAGCCCAGACTATGTTGTGATCTTCCTGCCTCAGCCTAATGCCTGGTGCGGCTTGACGGCAGGTGTGCACAACCACTCCTGGCTCACACCAAAAAATATTTAAAATAGAAATGATGGCCAACGGAGGGGAGGTGTGTGGTGGACGGAGCCTCAGTGAGCCCATGGAGACATGCACTGCCTCGCACTCAACCTCCAGTGACTGTGGAGGGAGGAATGGAACATGTCATAACTTCCAAGTGATCAAAATGAGGTTCAAACTTCAGAGTTATCCTGGCGAGACACACCTGAGATGCACAAAGCCACCGGCCTGTGACATCTTCTGACTTTTTTAAAAAGTGGACCCAGAATCTAATCCGTCCTTTATGTCTACCAAGCAGTGTGAAGAAACGCCGAGAGCAAGGAGCATATTAAAGGCTACAGTTGGGTTTGATGAGCTACCCAAGGGTGGGGAACAGCTTTCAAACCCAGGGTATGACGTTCTGGGGGACAACCAGGAGCCGAGAACCCAGAGTCAGCCAATGGGAGGGGTGGCCCTGCCTGAATGAGGTGTGCCAAGGGTTCTAAGCCATCACTGTCAGGATCCACAGGCAGCGGCTGGCAGAGTCCTGGCTGTGCCGTGCTGGGGAGCAGGAGCGGCTGGGCTGTCGGGGGGGGGGGGGAGTACTTCCCACTCGCAGGAGGCCTGCACCTCGAATAGCTGGGCACGAAGAGTTTCCTGCCCTGTATTTCCTCTGAGATGCACCCCCCCATCCCTACCCCATGCACACTATGACACAGCTCTGTCCATGGCCAGGAAAACAGAAAGATACAGACTGGCATAAGGGTCCTGACTGTAAAGAGCAAACCTGCTCTCCGAGGCCCTGTCCCGGACACGTCACAGCTGTGCAATGTGGTCTGGCAGCTGCTTTGCCAGCTCGGGATTAGGAAGACAGGACGGGAGGTTACAGAGGAACCAGTGCATGATTTATCTTCCCTAGGTCATTGGAATCAATTATAGATGCGCTGAAGTATGTATGGCATTTCAACCTACTCAGCTCTCTCGGAGGCCCAGGGCTGGGTTTAAACATGGGAGCCAAGAGCCCAGTGTAGTGGCCAAAAGGGCTGTGGGCCAAACTGAACCCCCTTCAGTGTTAGTGTTATATCTCCATAATTGATGACATTCTGGTGTTGAAGCCCTCAGCCTGACCGGGGCTGATGACCAAACGTGAACCGTCAGCTCATAACGTGTTGGTAGGGGCCCTACTGCCCTAGTTTTACCACTCAATTCCAGCCCATCCTCTCCAGCCCTAGGAACCAGTTCCCAGTGACAGGTCCAGGGGAGAGATCACACTGGCCCCAAGGGGAAGAGAGGACCCAGTGTATCCATGCTGGCTTCCAATATGACGGCCTGACCCATTCCCACCGGAATCAGTACTGGACACCCAGAAGCATCTTTCAGCCAGTATTCCCGGCCTTCCCAGTGGGGAGCTGATGTGCAGCAGATCCCTTTGGCCAAGGAGGCCCTCCCCGGGGGAATAGTGACTCAGGCTTTTTGGCCTTTGATGGCTCCTTGTCCCGCTGAGTACTCTCTCTTCCTTTCTGCTGCCATCCTGGGCTCAAGCTACAGTCCAGTCACTGGAGGCTCAGGGTGCACAGCGCCTGCACGTTGTCAATGTGCATCCAGGTGATAGGCCACAGGCCACTTCCTCCAGCTACCCTTAAGTAAAGCCCCCAGCTCTGTTCCCTAGTCCTTGTACAAAGGCTACCCTCTAACTCCTGACACCACGCTGGAAAATGGAGGCAAAGACAAAGCACAGAGCAGCTTGTTAGCTCCGTCCTCCCGTCCTGTGTGGGGTAAGGAGAACACAGACGCTTTGCCCACACCAGGAGAGGCAGCTCCCGCCCTGGGCAGGACCGACCACTGGGCCTCTGACTCCATTTGAAGACCACACCCAACCTCACAGTGAGTCCGAGCCTATTTTGTGCCCTGCAAACAGGCCCGCGCTGGAAATGAGCAGGGCAAGTGTTTCTTTCTTTTCACAGGTTTGTCCCCCGCGTTCTCCCTGTCCCTTCTCTGGGTTGGTTCCTGAGCCTCTTGAGGAAGTTTGTCTCCCCCGACCCTATTCTTTCCAGAAGAGTCTGATCGATGGGTGAGGCAGAGCTGCACTTTGCAAACTTGGCCGGCAATGGTCAGAACAAAACCCAGGCCTCCACACACGCAGACGCACAAAACTCTCAGTTTACCAGGAGCAGAATGAGCAGCTGAGGATCCCTTACCTGTCCGTCAACAGCCCTCACTTCTCTGAGATAGGACTCAAAAAGCAAGGGAAGGAGAAGCCCAGCAGGAACAGCTTCCTGCACCAGAGCCTCAACCCCCTCCCACTCTGGAACACGCATCCAAGCCATAGACGCTGGGTCCCATAGCAGGTGTTGGCCACACCTGCAACAAGGGATTCCAGTGAAAACCTCAGTGTTTGGCTGCTTTAAGCAACTGGCCGGAAGGGGAATTGGTGACCTAGAGAACGGCTCCCAAAAGCGCACGGTTAAGCTCACTGGGACAGCTAACGATGAAGGGCGCACCCAAGGCTGAGGGCTCCTGAGGACGCTCCAGGGATACCAGGGCGAGGCCTCTGAGCCCTGGGATCTGCCCTTAAAAGAACAGGGAGCTGGGAGTGAGGGAAGGAGAGAAACCCACCCAAAACCAGGAGGTGAATCTCAGAACAGATTCCCGGGCCAGTTTTGTGACCCCCTCAGCTTATGTAAAGCAACCGTACTTACTCTCTTCTCTGTCCAAGCTCCACGGAAGTTTAGCAAGCTGAGGTGGGGGAGGGGATGCGAAAACTACCCTGCCTAGTCCCTGCCTAGCCTCTCCCTCCAGGGCATTTTTACAATTCTGTGAATCACAAGGGGATGTGAAGGCCCGCTGGGAAAAGAGAGGCAGGGGAACTGCGACTGGCCTCCTGCTGTATCCCTGCCTCTTCAGTACCTGTCTGTAACCTCGCTGCCGGACTTCCCCCACAGCCTGCTTGGCCCTCTGGATCTCTGAAATGCTGGCTGCGTTTTCCCGGCTCCCTCACGAACTGATGCGTTACGATCGCTGACACGTGTGCCTTCGGTATGTGCGCTGGGACATGGCCCTTTACACAGGGGTCATGCTGCTAGGAAACTGCAGAACGGACTCTGAGCCCGGATCAGCCCACTCTGCCCAGAAAGGGAAATCAGCCCCACATCTGCATGTCATTGAAGCCCTGCTCTATGGAGGAGGAAGTTCAAGTTCAGCTTAGAAAGAGAAAGCAGAAGCCAAGCATGCGGTCAGGCCGCCCAGGTGTTGTCTACATCCTGTTGTCCTCCTCCACGGAGAGCACAGCTGACCCCATGGGAGGCACCGCCTTAGGGCAAGAGAGGGAGGGTGCCCATATCCAGAAGGCTCCCCAGAAGGGGCAAGTGTTCCAGGACTCCGTTGGGAAGGCACACCTGACTGATGCCAGGGCTCTGGCCTTGTCTGGGTGAGAGCAGCTCTGGGAGAAGGGCTCCCTCAGCAGGCTGCTAAAAAAGAAAAGGGCTCTCCTGCTTGTCCAAGGCCCTGGATAGTTTTGTCCTTCCCCCATTGTGTCCTGATTTGTGAATAACAACGACAGCTCCCAATGCCCTCAGAACAGCCCTAAATCTAGCATGTGAGCATCACCTGGGCGGCCTTTTAAAACACAGGCGTCCAGTTTCTTCCCCAGCGGCTCCTGGGTTTGAGCATCCTGGGCTCCGGCGGTCTGCACTCAGGATGGCAAGTCTCTAGACAGTGCTCTGACTGCTGTCCGTTGCTCAAGCGGCCATGTGCCTATGGGTCTCACCCAGGGTCATCAGAATCTCATGGACCTTGACGGAGAGAAATACGTTCTCATTTCACAGTTTCTCACCAAAATGCAGCACCTCTTCCCACCCGCTGCTATGTGGCTACACGGAGGTCCGCAGGGCAGCTGAACTGCACAATGTGTCTCTGGTCCACTCTGCTCCGTCTTCCCACGGCACAGGCTCCTGTGCAGGCCTGGAAAGGTGGCGCTCTCAGAAACATCACAGGCTTCACCAGACCACCTGGGACCATGGCACCCCAGCATCTTGGCAGCTGCCCCCTCAGCCTGACCCCAGCAGGTCACTGCGGGGTGAAGAAGTTGCTCCCATTGATAACCTCCTGTGTGGTGAGGGCAGAGCTCTGGCCCCTGCTTGAGGTGAGCCCACCCTTCAGAGAGAACCATTCTGTACATTTCCATGTCTACCCTTCCAGAAGGGTGAGTCCCCCACCCCCATAAACACACACGTGGGCAGAAGCCCAGGGAGACAAACCCCAGCAGAAGCCTGGCCACTGTAGGCTTTCCTCCAGCCCGGCTGTCCACACTCAGTCACGGAGCAGTGAGAGTTGACAGTGGGAACTGAAAGACTCCTCCAGAAGCCTCAAGCTACTCAAAGTGGTGAGAGATGAACTCACTGTCCATGGCTGGAAGCAATAAACCCAGGCGGCAGCAGGAAGGCAGAGGTCCGCAGTCTACAGCCCTGCACCTAAACACAGCACTGTACCCGAAACACACAGTTGGCCCTGTACCTCAGACACACAGCCCTGTATCCTAAACATGCAGTCAGCACTTCATGCTGGGCAAACTGTCAACACTATACCCCAAGCATACAGCCCTGTACCCGAAACATGATCAGTGCTACTGTACCCCAAACATACGGTCAGTATTTATACATTAACAAGAAGTCAGTGCTTCACCTCAAAAATGCAGTTAGCCCCTCACCCCAGTCAGCCCTGTACCCTAAACACGTTCATCCCTGTATCCCAAAACAGCTCTGTACCTCAAACAGTCCTGTATCCTAAACACAGAGTCAGCCCTATACCCCAAACATGCTGTCAACCCTACACTGCAAACACACCATCAGCCCTGTCCCTTAAACACACAGCCAGCCTATATCCCAGCCACGCCGTCAGCCCTGCACTAGGAGACCACAGCCCAGAGAGCGGCCCGCCCAAGGGACATGACTGCCCAGGGGCCGGAATGATTCTCCAAGGAAAAGATTGGGATCGCCAGGTAGTAGTGGTGCATAGTACCTTAAATCCCAGCAGGAAGGCAGAGGCAGGCGGATCAATGTGAGTTCGAGGCCAGCCAGATTTACAACAGAAAAAGCCTGTCTCAAAAAAAAAAAAAAAGATTGTGGTCAGTGAGATAGCAGAATGACAGGGCTCCTGCCACCAAGACACGGCCCTGAGTCCTACCCCAGGACCTTCATGCAGTAGAGAACTAGCTCCCATAAAGAGTCCTCTGACCTCCACAGATACACACACACACACACACACACACACACACATACACACACACACACACTAAATAAATGTAAGGTTTTGTTAATTTTAAAGAAAAAATAAAGAGACAAAAGAAGCATTCACGGTGATTTCTTTGGTCTCCTCTATGCACGAACAGCATTTGCGTTTGAAAGCCTCAGAGCAGTGTACAGGGAGATCACACACACACCTCCTTGGCTCCCATCTCCCCCAGGCAACAGTTTTCATGTCGGCCACCACTGCCACTTCCCTAGGGCATCTGTTGAGCCTGGTCTACAGACAGCCAGAGTCACAACAGAGAAACCCTGTCTCAAAAAAAATCAAAAAAAAAAAAAAATCTGGCTTTAGGGCATTTTCTTAATGAATGATTGATGGGGAGGACCCAGCCCCTTGTGGGTGGTGCCATCCTTGAGCCGGTGGTCCCGAGTTCTAAAAGAGAGCAGGCTGAGCAAGCCATGGAAAGCAAACCAATAAGCAGCACCCCTCCATGGCCTCTGCATCAGCTCCTGCCTCCAGGCTCCTGCCCTGCTGGAGGTCCTGTCCTGACTTCCTTCAGCAATGGACTATGATGTGGAAATGTAAGCCAAATAAACTCTTTCCTCCCCAACTTGGTTTTTTGGTCATGGAGTTTTGTCTCAGCAAGAGAAATCTTCAGACAGATGTGTACCGCCATACCCAGCTTTGGCATGGGTGCTAGGAATCCCAACACAGGTCCTCGCTTTACCACTGAGTTATCTCCTGAACTCAGATGCTTAGTTCTAAAAGTGGAAGATGAAATCTGAGAGAGAATTCTACTGGACACAGACATGCTCACTCTGAGCACTCCCTGAAGCTGTGGGTCGCCATTCCTTACTGGCCGCGTAATTGAACGTGAGATCGTGAAACACTTGGCGACAGTGAAGGGTTTCCGAACAGACAAGAATAAAAATTAAATGCATAGGGAATCTGAGGTGTTTCTGCCAGTGCTCGCCGTGCGTCACGAGGCTTCATGGCAGCCTGGGTCCCGAACACGCGCGTACCTTGCCCGAGGCACGCCGCCACCGCCACCGACAGCAGCGAAGGCCGCGTGAGGGACCGCGCTCAGCTCTCCGGCGGCAGCACTCCCGCCGCACATTCAGATTCTTCTGTGCTTACAGAGGCGTAAAGGCCCACGGAAAACAAAGCCTTCGGACATTCTCCCGTGTTGTTCCTCCCGCGTGAGCGTGATCCAAGATGTCTCCCGATTGTACTGCGCTGAAATGTTTCACTTTAAAAACTATTGTTTAAGTTGCCGACTCAAGACTCAAAATAGTTGTTGGATGAACTTTTCCAGTAATTTCTGAAATGGCTCCGGATACGCTTCCGCCATTTTGTACGATGTGCTTTGTAAGCGGTGTGTCAGCGCTGATGATTACAAACTCAAAATATCAACCAACCAGCTATGAAAAACCGCTGGATAGCTCTGTGTCCGACAGTACCAAATGTTCGGCCAAGTATTCATCTTTATGTAAAAATAAACAAGCAGATGCCTCTCATTAGTATTCAAATTGGTTTTCATCTCTAATAAGTTAATAAAAAAGTTTACGTGCATCAGAGGATTTTGGGATAAACGTGTGGGCCAGTGAGACGAGCCAAGGTGCCTGCCAAGAAGCCTGATGACCTGAATTCAGTCTTCGGGACCCCCCGGGGGACCTGCCCTACATGTGGGTGCCATGGCACCTGTGCACCACACACACGATAAGTAAGTAAAAAAATAAATAAATTTATGATTTATCATTCAGCAAATATTTGTTTTGTTCGGGGCTGCATACGTTTCTCGAGAAGACAGGGGTTGTTAGTGAAGAGGGAGGATGGCCATGGGAGGAGCAGCAGCCGACCACAGTCACATGGGTGCCACCCACGTCACCAGTCTGCTGCCCACGGACACAGCGTGGAAACGGACAGAAAAGGAAGGAAGACCCAGGAGCCACTCGGCAGCCCCACAGGCTTCTGAGGAAAGGGCCTCCACAGCTCCGTGGTCCGTGGCTGGGCCCAGCCACTGGAGTGGGGCAGATAGCGAGACAACGCAGAAAACAGTCCTCCATCCTAGCCCCGGAGCAAACAGGCCTCAACACAGGACAGACCAGAACATAACTGAAATTTTAGAACAGGGGGTCAGGAGAACACATTCGGAACTGAGGTCACACGAACAGCCTCTGGCTAGACTCGAATCATGATTCATAAAAAGGGGAATTGGTGAATGGGCATCATCTAAACGAGACTTGTTCCACGGATGACCTAATTGGAAGGATAACAACAGGCACAGTGGAAGGAGACGTTTGCAGAGGCCCCGCCTGAGGAGCTCCCAACCCAGAACGCACGGTGAAGCCTCAAAACTCAAGAGCAAATACAACGGATAAGCCACTGGAAACGGGTAAAGGATGTAAACGACCCTTCCCTGAAGATGATGGAAGCGGTGATGAACGGGGAATGAAAGATGTCCAGGAAGAGGCAGACATCATCGCTCAGCCACCAGAGTGTCTGAGACGGCAGGGCCTTGGAGGAGCTGCCCTCTCCATGGCTAGGGACACGGGATGGGGCAGCCATCACAGGACAGCACTACCGTGTCTCCTAAAACTGCTTGCACAGCAGGCACCAAGCCTAGCAGGTGCATGCGTGAGGCGCTCGTCCCAAAGAAAGACAGACCCGTCTTCACATAAAAACTACAAAAATATTTTCATCTTAGTCGCCCTTGGTGCAGCTGTGACAGAATACCAGATGAAGCTTCTTAGGGAAGGAAGCGTTTAACTGGGCTCACAGTCTGACGGTATAGTCCATCATGGCGGGGAAGGCATGACAGCAGGAGCGGGAGGCAGCTGGTCACACTGCGTCCACAGTCAGCAAGCAGAGCAGGATTGGTGCTCGGCTTGCCTTGTCCTTTTATCTAGCCTGAGCCTCCTACACATGAAACGGTGCCACCCACAATCACAGAGGGCTTTCCCATCTCAGTTAACCTAGCCTAGAAACGCCTTCACAGATATTCCCAGAGGGGTATCTCTTGGGTGATTCTAGAACCTGTCAAGTTGACAATATAAGCCATCACAGCCCCAAGTGTCTCTCAATAGACAAGCAGACTTCCACAGCTGTCAGTCTACCTCCCTCCTCAGTGGGTCACACTGAGCACCCCACATGCCAGGGCACTCTGGGTGACTTAGTACCAGGGCTGCTGAGGGACAGTGGGTCTGACTAACCCACCTCCAATCAAAAAAATGCTACCAAATCCAGCCCCAGTGAGCTTAGAAAGGGGATGATCCCAGAACATCTCTGCAGTAGAAATGTGGCCCCCAAGTTCCTAGCACTGAGAAACTATTTGCTGTGTCTTCTGCCCCTTCGTCTGTGTCTTCTGTGCTTGGAGAGCAGCATGACCATACAGAACACAAATGCTCTGTCCTTCTTCTCCCAGGTCGTGTCTGGCAGACCTATGTGAAATCCACTCCAGAACCAAGCAGCGATCCAGCCGGTCCCAGGGGTGCCAGGCTGTTGCAGTTAAGCTACTGGGTGCCTCAGCAAGAATGACAAGGAGGCATTCTCATAGGTGCAAACCCTGCCGGCCCTCAGCAGAGGGAACCACCTGTCATGGCAAGCGCCACACTGAACAGTGGAACCCTGAGCGTCTCGTCTCAGGGGTTTTTATTGATAGCTAAGCTCCTCTCGGGTGTTCTGTTGATAGCACAGGCAGATCATAGCAACCAAACATCTTTTACATAAAGCCAATACCTGAGGACAATACAAAATGCCAAAGTCCAGGCAGCCCTTCCCCCAACAGTGCACAAGCCACCATTTTAAACATAACAAAAATTAAACTTCTGCAACACCAGACCCATCTGAAGAGCCAAGCGCTGTTGACAATGGAGCAGGAGAGTGCCAAATCCCAGCGGGAGAGTCCTCATACCGTGGTCGACCCTGACCCTGCTTCTTGGGCTGCTTCCATTGACACAGTGGCTGTGAGAAGCAGGCGCTGCCAGACCCAGGGCCGGCTGCACTGCCGAAGCTGCACAGGCGCGGGCCAAACTGCGGCCAGACTCAGACCCCGTCCTCAGCAAAGTGAAGGCTGAGGGCTTCTGGCCATGGGTTTTGGTGAGAGTATTGGTCTTCGGAAAGACTTTGCAGTCACATATGCACAACTGCTGCCCTGTTTTAAAGTTAAAGAGAGGGAAGCTCAGGGCAGAGTCCCTCACCCAAAGCCACACGGAAGCCCCAGGGCAGACTCTCTCATTCGGAGTCTCAGGACCTTGCACCAGAAACAGCAGAGACCTCAGGAAAACGACCACGTGCCGCCTCCAGCCCAGAATGCTTCCTCCTTCCTAAAATGTCGGGAGCCCCAGAGACCTGGGGTGAGAGATCCATCCCCCTTTCTCCTTTGGGTATGAAGTGCTCCCCACCAGAGGCTCCTGTGTGGAGGCTGGTGAGCACTACTGAGCAGTGATTGGATGACGAGGACACTGGCTTCACCAACAGCCAACCCAGCGGTGATTTCCTACAGCGGTGCTCCATTAGGAGGAGGTGGCCCCGGGTGGGAAAAGTGGGTCACCGCAGGAGACGTCCTGTCCCCAGACCCTCCCTCTCTGTTCTCTTTCTTTGCTTCCTGGAAATGCTGAGGTAAACCATCACTAGTGTCACACACTTCCACCGCACTTCTCTCTTCCCACAGACATAGAAGCAATGGAGCCCAGCCCTGGATGGAAACCTCTGAAGTCATGAGCCAAGTAAATCTTTTCCCCTTGTATATTGATTTTTGTCACAGTCACAGAAGCTAATACACCCTCCAGGACAGGGTACCCACCAATACCCTTCCAGCCATGTAGTCAGCCACAGCGGTACCTGCACTCCCCAGGGCCCCCTGACCTAGGCACTGTCTGCACAGCTCATTGTTCATGCATTCACAGGTGCCCAGGCCTTGTATTATTTATTTATTTATTTGTTTATTTATTTAGTCATCTTAAGGAAGGAATCAGAGGGGCCACCCAGTGACCACATCCAGGCCTTGTAACGTCTCCTGGTTTTCTATTCTGGGCTCTCTCTTTTCCTAATCAGAACCACAAACCCTGGTGTGGCACAGGAGGTAACAGGCCCCTTCCTCTCTTCAGTGTACACGGGGCTGGCAGGAAAGGGCTAGCTAGCTCTCCTCAGCCTCCTGTGACAGCCAGCCATCCCCAGTGTGCCAAACAAGCTGATGGAGGTAACATAGAGGCCAAGGTTGCCCGAGTCTTCATGCTGGCCGGTGGGCACAGTGGAGCCTCATCTCACACAGAACAGAAGCACGTGTGAATGGAGGTGGGTGAAGGAAGCAGTCCTAGGCTAAGGAAGCAGCCCTGTTTCTTCCTAAAAGATAGAGGACAAAGGACACAAAACCCCAAAGAAGTCCTGGAGTCTGCAGTCCTGGAGTCTGCAGTCCTGGAGTCTGCAGTGGCATCCCTGGCCCTTGGGTAGATCCCAAATGATCACTTCAGCCTCAAAGCATCAGGAACATGTTGAGACTCCACACAGGCCTGGTAGACGTAAGACAGGGTGTGGTGGATACCGGGTCCCTCGGAGGCTCCAGGAGGCTCTTCCAGGTAGCCCTGGCATCGCTCGGCCTGGGCCCACATCATATCCATCTCTGTCCTGTTGCTGCATAGCCACTTCCTACACCTTTGTCTCGAATGCCCTTTGGTAAAAACCCTTGCTGCTATGCTGGGTGCCTGGACCCTCCAGAAAAATTTCAGTCCAGCCTAAATGCTACCCACAAGGCCATTTGCTACAAAAGGGGAAGGTTTACGGTCACGGGTATCTTCAGGGTCCACGTGCAGCTTGTCCTCGTTGTCTCTTCTCAAAACAGGAAGATACAGCTCCACACTGGTGAGTGGACAGAGGAGGCCCCGTGTCTGACACAGGGGGAACTGAAGCCAAGCTGTGCCGGTTGATGTTGGGAGTGGGCTACTGTCTATGCTTTCTCCACCGTGGTATTGAGTAGGGCAGTTCTGCTCGGAAATCTAGAGGTTCTCAGAGGCTCCGAACTAGTGTCCCTCACTGGGGCTGGAACCCGGACCATATCCCCCAAAGAGCTAATGGAGTTTCTCTCTGGACACAGTGGCTCTGGCCAGATGCCTCTGAGGGTCAACCAAGCCCTGCGGGCGCTTGGCAGGTACCCACACTCTCCAGTCTCCCATCCAGCCCATACCTCACCATCTATCTCTTGGAAATAAGAGCAACCAAGGACAGGCCAACACAATTTTGCCTCGCAGGGAAGGGAAGACCATTGAGGCCGGAGGTAGAGTTTGCGGTGAAGGCAGATGACCTTTAAGGGGCAACACTGTTAGAAAAGACTCTGTCACCTTACATGGGAAGGAATTGGTCTTTCAGCCCTTGTTTTGGTCATGTGCTTCCTGAATTGTCTTTTTTTTTTTTTTTAAAGATTTATTTTTAATTATGCGTGTAGGTGTTTGTCTGTGCAAAGGCATGAGCACATGTGGGTACAGTACCCACAGAGGCCAGCAGAGGGCATTGGATCCTCTGGTGCTAGAGTTACAGAAAATGGTGAACCACCCAATGCGGGTGCTAGGACCCAAGCACTGGTACTATAGAAGAGAAATTTGTTCTTTTAACCATGGAGCTATTTCTCCAGGCCCTAGTTGGCTTTTTGCTGTTGTTTTGATCTATCGGGTATTTGTTCCCGCTGAATTGAAAACCTGACCTTCCAAAAGAAATGGGATAGAAGACTGCAAACAAATAGCACTGAAAGTTCTAGAACACAGGCAATATCAGACAGACTCTCTGCTCCCTCGAAAGCACATGGATTTTTTCCCCATTAGGTGGCCAATTGCAGCTGTGGGGTTCCTCTGAGAACTCTTTCCCAGGAAGTCCCTCTAATCCCTGCCAAGCACAGTGTCGTAATTGCCCACAGTGGGATATGGAAGTAGGGAGTACAGGAAGGGAAAGACATGGGTCCTCTGCTGCCCTGCTTCAGAGGAGGGGCTCGGGGGGACACGTCTGCTGTACGCTGGCACCTATCCATTCTGCCTCCCTCCACAGGGACCGGGCCAGCAAGAAGGAAACACACTGTGCCTGCCAAAGTTGTCAGATGCTGCCGGCAGGGCAGAGTTTTAGATCCTCGATTACAAGAGGGTAGCAAACCTGGGGAGTACTGCCTCTCAGCTCCCTGGACGCAGGAGCCTGGGCCTTGCCAAGACTGACCTAAAAATTCCAGGGAGCCTCTGGCGCCTGGTGGTATGGCTGGTCTGAGAATACGTCTCTGTCTACACTCATGAGCACTTAGGCCAGTGCTCACAATGACTTTTCTTTTCCTTTTATTAAGATGGGTATCACTGTGTATCCCTGGCTAGCCCAGAGGTTCATGGAGATCTCTGCCCCCTGTGTGCTGGATTGAAGGTGTGTGCCACACCAGGTCTGGGCCAATGACTTTCTTGACGGCTCTGCTTGCACACCTGCTATGGCCCTCTTCCCATCCCGTGGCGGGCTTTAGTGCCCAGTCCCTGAAGCACAGACAGGGCCTCTAACATGCCTTCCCTGTCTACTGATACTCATCTGCCAACCTTGCCTGGGATAATTGCTTCAGGCACTATTTGTAAACGCTCCAAAACTGGGACTGGGACTCAGTCAATAGTGTTCACCTAGTGTTCAAGAAGCCCTGGGTTTATCCCCGGCACCCCATAAACTTAGTGTGGTGCCCCATGTCTGTAATCTTAACACAGGGAGGTAGAAGCACAGAGGTCAGAAAAGTTTGAGGCTGTATTCAACTACATCATAAATTTGACACCAGCATGGGCTACATGAGACTCTGCCACAAGAAAAAAATGCCCTCAGAATCTGAATAGGTTACAGAGACTTCTGTAGTTTCAAGGGTTAAATCCCTCTTAATGACCAAGTGGCTCCTCTCCAGGAGAAAACTGTCCGGAGGCCACACATGGAACAAAATCAGCAGCAGACATGAAAAACTCCTAGCTGGAAGCTTCCAGGTGGGCACAGTCCCCTGATTACCTGGTGAGGACTGAACTGGAACATTCTGGCAGGGCACGGGGAACATGGCAGACAATGGGTTCACCTACACGTGCATGGAGCTGGCCACGCCAGTTGAAGTCATTGCAAGCTGACATTCCCTAGACACGATCCTTCAAGTCTTGTGCTCAGAGCAGAATGCCCAGACATCGTCTGTGGTGGCAGAGGCTCTCTGGATGAACCTCAGAGTTTGATACCATGAGAAGAGCCAGGCATGGAGGCAGCATGCCATGTGACCTCCAGACAGACACAAATAGAAGACAGGAAAGGGATGGCCGTGGCGACTGGTCAGTGATGATGAGGCTCTGTCTGGAGTGAGGAGAACACTCTAAAATGGGAGTTGTAGTGGGTGCCTAGCTCTGCAAGGACACAGACACCCAGGGTTCTACACACTACAGTAGGGAAAGCTGTATGCTACGTGAATTGTATCTCAATAAATCTTTTTTTCAGGATCCCATCTGGAAGGCAGATGCTTCACAGTGGGACAGCCCTGGGTCACAGGCGGGGCTCGGCAGCTTCCTGCCCAGGTGGCCCTGGCCAGTATCCACACCTCTCTGAGGTCCAATTTCATTGACCATAAACCAAGGTTACAACTGTTTGCCTTGCTCAGTTGTTCGGGGCTCTGATGTGGATGGGAAGCACCATTCAAACTGCTTAGCATGCAGGAGATAACAAGGCTGGAGGTCTCAAGGCAGACCTGGACATTGTCAAACCCACTGAAGCTGAGAGCATTGCAGGTGATTTGCGCCCATGCTGCCTGAGCCAAGACCAGCGGTTCTCATCAGCTGGGACCAGCCTAACCCTGAGAGGGCGATGCTCCAGAACCATTAGCAAGAAAATGCTCAGCAAAGTGCCCCCCACCCACACACACGGTTGCACCAGATCAGTGAAGACTCTGAGGACAGAGAGGGCAGTGAGAGACCCTATCATGGGTCTCCAAGCTGGTCCCGAATGTGTGTGTGTGTTTGGGGATGCAGCCCTAAGCAGACGTAGCACCCCAGCTTGGCCAGTGCAGGGCTCAAGCAACAGAGGAATGCATCCAGGACTGCCTTGCTCCTCCCACACCCGAGGATCCCGAGGCCCTTCTGCACCGAGGAGAGGATGGTGCTAGGAAATGGTAGCTGTCAATCCCACGCAGAGGAATCACGGAGTTGGAGGCGGGAGCAGGGTGAGACAGAGTAACCAGAGGCTGGAGTAAGAAGGAAGGTGGTTTCAGTCTCCAGACTAATACACCACTTCCCAGGAAAGAAGAGCTGTGAGAACCTATGTGTGCAAACAGAAAAACCCGATAGACACAAAGCCAGGGGTGGCAGCGGGGGACAGGGAACTAACTAGGTCCAGGACCTGCAGCTCCCACACCTATCTGAGAGAGTGCAAGGAAAAGTCCTTGTCAATATGATGGAGCATCAGGTCTGGAAGGAGCCACGTAGCAGCTGAAAACCGGGAATGACACACAGACAAACAACACCTTCTATCCCCGCTTCTGACGTGCTGATCACAGAGGCTGAGAGTTGCTCAGACAGAACGGCATCCTTAACACAACCAAACTGGGGTGGACATGCTGATGTGTTCCCGTGTTGACACTGGGCATGCCAGAGGGCGTGAGGAATCATGAACACGTGGGGACCCTTCACACCAGGTTTTGGCACATAGTGTGACCACACTTCAGGGGAACGCAAGGCTGATGCTGAGCATGGCCTTGGGTGAGCCTCATCTGCTTTCTTCCCCCTGTGAATTTTCAGTAACAAGCCAGGGTCCCATCCCTCCCTGCCACCATCATCCCGCTGAAAGATCGCGCGGCAGACCCCGTGCAGGGGCTCTGTCTCCAGCTGTGCCCACAGAGGAGCCTTCCGAGAGAGTTCCAGGAAGTTCGTGCTTGGAAACCGAGATTGTCACTTTCGTTCGTGGCCCCATTTCTTAATGGGAAGCAGACACATCACATAACTACCAGAAGGGGCCTACTTTGAGTCCTGTCCAAGGAAAATAGTCGTGAAGAGACCAGTACTTAGAAATATCGTAAAAACGGCTGGTTAATAGGAACGTATGCCTACAGTAGATCGTATGTGGTTGTAAACTGTCTGGTCTGCTTGGCAGGTTAGTGGGTGAGGACCCAGTCCTCCTGCCCCCCTACTTTGTCAAAAGGCTGTGACGACAGGCACAGGAACGTAATGCCTAGCTAACCAAGTCCGCTCGTGGCATCGATACCCGGAACTGACAGACAATCCTGACACCTGGAAAGTATCACGGAAGACTCAAATCGCCATCCGCGAGGGCCCTCGCAATGCCAGAGCTGAGGTGTGCCCAGAGCTCTCTTCCGACCGAGCACATATTCCCTCTGAGCTCCCCGACTTTGATCCAGCAACTGGAATCTTCAGCAGGAAAAACAAAACACTTTGTTTTGCCTTGAAGATGTTTCCAGATTTCGAGCTCACATGACTGGCTTGCAAGTCTGAATGCATTAATAATAAGAAACACAGATTGCCCTGCCCGCACCAGATCTGAACTCCTAACGAACGGCAGCCCAGATCCCTGCCGCCCCTGAAGCTGGCACCCGTTGTTCCACTTACCAGGGCTGGAGCCGGGGCATGGCTGCTGTAGGGCTGTGGTGGCAGCTGTCCTTAAGGCCTATTCAGGACCTCGGTGCCCGCTGCGGCATGTCTGGGTCCACATCTCGCTCACTTGTGCTGGCTCTCAGCTGGGAAGTCTCAAGTTCCAGGCGGCCTGGGATTCCCTCTCCTCTCACAGACACTTAACCCTGCTGTGCCTGGGGAAGGGGTTTGAACTAAGCCGTCTTCTCCGTGAGGCTTGAATCTGCTGCCCTCATAGGCTAAGCATCCGTCTGGCTTTCCTTCTTGCTTTTTCCTCAGGAACTCAAACACGTGGCTAAGATGCTGGGAGGCGCGGCTCACGAGTGGGTGGCTTCACCAAAGCTGGCTCTCCTTCTCAGGGGGGCAGGGGGGTATGCACCTGTTGGCAGAGAGGTTGAAAGGTCCTCACTGGGAGAGCTCCACTGTCTGGGGGATCCACGCTCTGCAGAGGAGTTTCCCTGGGAGAGTTAATGCTCAGACCCCACCTAGGTTCAGGAAAGCTGTGGGGGGACCCCAGCCTATTCCTCGTTTCTTCATGGGGACCTCGGTCTGCCTGACCTAACATGTATATATCCAAAGGCTGTGAGGTAGAAGCAGCACCCATCTGTGCAGACTGAAGTGAGACTGGACTGGCTGCTAACTGCCATGGTTAGGGAAGATTGTAGGGCACAGGCCACACTGGCTTCTCTCTGAGCTGTCCAGCCTCTCTGGTGCTCATGAACTACTAGGGAAACTGAGTCAGCAGCTGTAACTTATCTGGATCATAATCTATCAAGCTTCTACCACAGGTTAGGAGTGGAGGAAGAAGGGAGCAGGCAGCCCTCGGGCTACTGACCCTTGGCCACATCCCAAGGGCAGAGCCATCCATGGTCTTTACCTGCTGCTTTGGAAGTCCTCTTCAGAGAGCAGTTGGGGCTTCACAGTCTGGGGAGGGAAACGCCAGCCCCGCCCTCCACTTGCCTTCTTCTGGCTTCTCACAGTAGCTATTCCTCTGAAATTCCTTTCGTTGTTTCCACTTTTCTGTCTCAAGCCTTATCTTCCTACTGGGGCTTTCTTCCAAGCCCCTCCATCTGCCTGCAGCTTCCCAACCACCCCTGTGCCCCCGGGGCTCAGCCTGGAACCCAGCAGCCCTAGGTGTGCAATGCGAGCATGTGCTCTGCAAGGCCCAAGCTCTCCACGGGCACACCCACAGACTGCAGTGGGTGGGGGTGGGGAGCTTGCCAAGTCGTAGCCCAGAAACCACACTTTGCAAAGGCACTCTGCACTCTGCAAGCTTTTAAGAAAAGTGACCCGTGCTTGGGGACAAAAATCCACCACCATCCAGCCAAAGGGAAAGACAGGGAATGGAAGACAGCGTTAGGGAGCAGCATGGCAGAGCTGGCATGTACTGTAGAGGGGACCCGCTCACTCGAATCTTATGCCCCAGGCACCAAGTGTTTGACGTCAGTCCCCAGCAAGGGCGGGAACAGCCACGGCCAAAGCAAAAGCACCACCCTACCATGCTTTGACATTCATCTTCTCGTTTTTTAGGTGAAATTTAGCATAGAATTGACTTTTTAAAAGTATAATCACTGGCATTCAGCCTATGACCTTTTAAAAGTTCCAAAGTATTTTTGTCTCCTCAGAGATTCCATACCCTCTAAGCTCCTCCAACCTGGCAACCAGCAATCTGTTCTCCATCCACATGGAATGGCCTGTGTGGTTCACAGGTCACGTGTGCAGGGGTTAGCTTCTGTCCTTCCACACCAGGTTCTCGGGGCTACCTGTGCGAGGCATGGCTCATTGCTTCGTCCCTTTCCATTGCTGAGTTATGCCCCACTGTGTAGCCAGGCCACAATTTGTTTACCTACTGTTGGTACAGCCGATGACACCAGACCGCTTCCAACTTTCGGTGCTTTGTAGAGCTCTGGCCTCCCAAAGCCCCTCTTCAGCTGTGTATTGCAGTCCCTTGAAGCGGGCCTGCTCCTAAGCACACTCCTAATGGTTCTAGTCATCCAGCATTTCCATCTTGATGGTTCCCAAGAGAATTCTCTGGCTCACATTGTCCCTGGTCCTCGGGGTTGAGTGGCAGGTGAACTTAGACCCTGTTCGTATTGCTCAAGGGGGAAATGGACAAGAAGAACCCAAACGTCACCTTTCCGGAGGCTGAGTTGTCCTGGCACGCAAAACACAGGTCCTCAGACTGAGAAACAGGACATTATAGGTTCAGAGCCTAGTGGTTCATGTCCTTGGGTCAAGACATGTTCTCAGGCTGCCCTCTGTGGTCCCCACGAGGCCGTGGTATTGTGGAAGCCTCCCTCTCCTCACAGGGACACCCAAAGTTTCTGCAGAAAAGCCTACAGGACATGGAAGCAGCCAGACAGAGGACAAGAAGACCTGGCGTGCTCACCCACCAGGGCAAAGGAACTCAAGTAGTGCAACCTACATTTCCACATTTGACCCCAAAAGAATGTCTTAGTTACTTTTCTACTGCTGTGAAGAGACACCATAACTAAGGCATTTTACGAAAGAAAGTGTTTAATGGGGGTTTGTTTTTACAGTTTCAAATTGTGAGTCCATGATGGTCATGGCAGAGAGCACGGCAGCAGCAGGCAGGCCTGGTGCTGGAGAAGTAGCTGACAGCTCACATCTGATCTGCTAGCAGGAGGCAGAGAGAGAGAGAGGAACTGGGCCTAGCATGGGCTTTTGAAACCTCAAGGCTCACCACCAGTTACACAGCTCCCCACCAAGGCCACACCCCTTAATCTTTCTTAAACAGTCCACCAACTGGGAATCAAACATTCAAATATATGTGCCCATGGGGGACATTCTCTTTCAGACTCCTAGAGGGTGATGAAAGGCCGCTGGACAAACACATGGGCTCTTCATGCTGCCCACACGGCCCTCCTCGTGTGCGCCTGCTCCACACAGACTGTGGATTTCTGTCTGGAGGGAGTGTTGGCTCAGCAAGCATAGGCTGCTCCTCGCAGGTAGGACCTGCCCCGTTTCTTAGTGATACCAACAGTTGTTTCCAGCAAGGGCCGTGCTGCTGTCCACCTTTAGCGGCCACAATGCTATCTCCCTCAGTGCCCACATGGCCACCTCCAGAGTGACCACCTAGCTATTCCTCAGTACCATGTGGCTGCCTCCTCCCAGTGATGGTGGCAGCAGGGCCTGTACCCTCTCCTCTCGGTCCCTGGGGCAGGAAGCGACACAGAGGCTAAAGTCCTACCTACTTCTGGGTCACCACAGATCTTTGAAGAGAGTAAGACTGACAGCTGAAAGAAACAACAGGCCGGGCATGAGAGCCCTCTGTGGCACCAACCCCAAGAGAGGCGAGGGAGGAGCCGAGAGGACCACACATCTTCTCTCTGCTGTGTCCATGCCTTGGGATCGCCAGGGCAGAGCAAGAGAACGAACCTCCTTCTCCAGTGAGGCGGCTGGAACCCCCAAGTCCAGGTGTCGGGCTGCTCCCTCCACAGCTTACAGAGCCTCCTTCCAGTCCCTGGGCCTCCGTCCATGTCCCTTGGCTTATGATCACTCCAGTCTCTGTTTCTCTGTTGATGTGGCTTCTCTCTAGTGCCGTCTCCAGCTCTCCCTCCTCTCCATAGGCTCACCCCGATCCAGGTGACCTCCTCTGGGTCACATCTGCACAGACCATTTCCAGATAAAGCCACACTCATAGGTGAATCCCCGGGGGTCAGAACTGGCTCTCAACTTTCCATCACCGTGACAGACACTTCACTAAACAACTGAAGGCTCTGAGTGAGTTACCTTTCTCATGGCTGTGACCAAACACTTAATTGTGGCTCACAGTTCACGGCTAGAAAATCACAGGGGCAAAGCTTGAGGCAGCCAGTCACCTTCCATCTAAAGTTAGGAAGCACGGAACAATGAATGCTGGTGTCCAGCCCCTGTCTCTTATTCAGTTGGTGAATGTTTCCCATTAGGTGGGTCTTCCAGCCTCAGTAGATCCCCTCTAGATAACCTCATGCATGTGTGACCTCAGGCTTCTGCGGGATCCTAGAGTCTGCCCAGTTGACAATATCAACTACCACAGGAAGTGGGTATTTTCTCATTTGTGGCTTCAGCAGGTTATAATGAAACAGCGCTGCTCACATCATGGTGTCCAGGAAGGGGAGAGAACATGCCTATGCTCTTGGACTACCCCTCCCACCTCCATTTTTGTTAGCTAGAGCTAGCTTGTGTGGCTCAGGCTAACTTCTGATCTACTGCTATTTCCCAAAAGTGGGATTACAGGCCTGCTCACCTGTGTCCCCTCATTCCAGCCTGGTCTTCAGGGAGGGCCTTCCCCATTTAGCTAATCCTCTACGTCCTTTGTCCTCACAAACACAGCTCAGAGGCATGCCTTATTCATCGTCACTTTGTGGGACAGAGGCCTGAGTGGGTTAGGCTTTGCTCTGATTGGCCATGTAGGTGAGGACAGCAGAGTGCCCCTGTGGCTACAGAGAGAGGGCCAGGCTGCCAGCTGCTGCTCATTTGAGTGTTCAGTTTTGGGCCTCCTTTTTGTGAAACGAAACCCATCTTACCCCTTCCTCAACTCACAGCAGACCTAACCGTCAGGGAGCGCTGCTTGCCTCTTAGAAAGGCACAAGGGTAGAGAGGTGGGAGTAATCGTGATTGGAAATCAGGACGGCTGGCTACCCTCAGACAGAGACCCCAGGCTCTCTCAGATGTGTTGCCAAAACAGCCTCCCCCCGCCCCCGCCGCCCCAACTTCAGCCGGAGACTCCCAGCCACTGTGCCCACCACTACCTTAAAGCCCCTAACGGAACGGCCCCTGCCATTGCAGGCCACAAGGGCGATGCATCAACTCTCCGTTTAGCCTTGTGGATTTCTAACATCTTGTTCTAAACAGTCTGGAAAAGACCAGAAGGCGGCCCAGCAGGAGACCGGGGTGGAAAGGTTCCATCTGGGCCTGGCCCTGCCTGGGGCTTCAGCAGGCTGTGCCTTTTCCCATACATGGCAGGCTAGAAGCGGCTGCCTCCAGAGCTAGGCCTCTGGCACTGGTAAGGATCCTGCGCACCCACCACTGAAACATGAACTGGGAGGGAGAAGCCATCGCAGGTCCTAGCAGATACTCCTTGGTCGGTACCTGTGAACGCCCTCATGCATGAATACTCACACGTGTCACATGTGTGGGTCACCCACTTCCAGTTCCACCTGCTACATTCAAGCTCTGACACGCAGGTCACCAGTGCTGCGGAGCGTACAGATGGGCTGGCTTGGTAGAGCCTGGAAGAAGGTCTACAAAATGGCATGGAGGTGTGTCTCTCATACAGGCATGGCAGGAGCTTGAAGGGGTGCAGGGCATGTCCATAGCTTTTCATGTGTCCCACAAGACGCTGATCAGAATTTGAAAGGCGGGGCGGGGTGAGGGGCTGGCAGACTCCAGAGCAGTTCAGCCCAGTGCTCCCTTTGCCAGGGGCGGGTAAAGCTTTACCTGTCCACAGATGTAGGAGAGAGCTTTCTTCCCCAATTCTTCCAGAGGAGAGATGCCAGCCTCAGTGTCACTTGCCCAGACTGAGATGAGGGACAGGATGGATCAGTTCAGTGAATGGCAGCGGGGCCTCAGGTCTCCAGAGCTCTACTGGGCACAGCTAGACTATGTTAACCCCCTTGCTGCGGTGGTTAATCTTCATTGTCGGCTTGGTTGGGTTTGGAACAAGCATGGAAACACACCTCCAGGAGTGTCCAGGAGGGTGTTACTTGAAAGTGTACTGAAGAGGAAAGACATTCCCTGAAACGAGTGGCACCATTCCTAGGAGGCAGGCCTGTAGCCGTGACTGTGGGATATTGTGTCAACTGGTAGGGGAAGAATCTTAACTGTGACTGGGCAGGGGACCCTGGACCCTGTAAGGTGGAAAAACCAGCTAAACACTAGCATGCATCTGCGAATCTCTGCTTAACTTCAGACACACTGTGACCAGCCACCTTCAAGCTTCTGCCCTCACGCCACCCTACCGGGATGGGCTGTAACCACAGACTGAGGAAAGACAACCCTTCCCTCCTTCAGTTGCGTCAGACAGGTATTCTACCAGCACCAGCAGCCAGAAAAGTAACACTGGGTAGATGGCTCCAAGGTTGGGCAGGACCCCACGGCATTCATGGCTCTTTGATGAGAGTGACAGCTGCCTAGGCTCATCTCAGCCTGGCTGGCAGCCACTGCCCACTGGTCCCACCTTGCCAAGCTGCTGTTTCATGAGTCCTTTGACCTCAGCAAGGTCAGCATTGCCTCTGGCTGTGTCTTGACCTATCCTGAGCGATTCTGGGAATCTAGGGAGGCTGATCTGCCACAGACTCCCCTGGTCCACTATCCCATGGATCCACTAGCTGTGTCTAGCAACCCGTACCAATCCTGGCTATTGAAGATGGGTCTCCTAGGGCCATCTCCAGGATGGGCAGACTCTGCACTCTGGGCCTTCATGTTGAGTCCCTTGACTCATCTATTCCTGTGGAGCCAGCGCAGGACAAAAGCTCCTGAGGCCAGGGTATTCAGAAAGACCCAGCTGGGCACACCCTCGGCTCTCCAGCGCTGTCACCTCAAATCTCCACGAAGGAGGAAATGGATGTCAAGTGAATGGGAAGCCCCAGCCTCTTCGAGGGAACTGGGCTCTAGTTCTTTCTTTTCCTTCTCATTCCTTGCATCTCTCTTCCCCCATAACTCCTACACTCAGGCTCCCGGGTCCCTTCCACACTAGACGCTAGCAGCCACACCCCTGCAGCTATGACAAGTGGAACCATCTTTAGACACATGCCATTGTTACCCTGGTCCTGGCCAAGAACCGTCAGATTGCCGTGTGTCCCTCACCGGAGGGCAAGGGCTAGTCCCTGGCCATGTTCTCACTTTCATTGGCTTCACTAGCTCTGGTACCCATGGCTGTTAACAAAATAACACCTAGAACTCTATGGCTTGGCCTGGGGGCGGGGGGAGAATGGCCTCTGACTGGGAAGAAACATGAGAAAAAGGATCTTTGCAGGGCTTGTCATAAACTCCAGTGAAGAGCAGAGTGGGGATCTGTCCTGTATCCACACCGAGTGAGATCATTCTTTAAAATCCCCCTCTAGACAGAGAGACAGCAGAGGCAGGAGCTAGATGCCTTCAGGGACTTCTGGAACTTCTGGCCTCCCAAGCTGTTGCTCCCCCCAAGCTGCTCCCCGCCCCCACATGGAACTTAACAGTCATGAGCATCCTCTCTGGCCCCTGAGACCACGGAGATGCTGTGCCCACTCAGGCTGAGTGGGAGCTAGGGCCTGTATGTTCACACCCGGAGGTCTTCAGGGTGGCCAGAGGACCAGGCCCCATGAGCCCCTCAGCCTACAGCCTGGCTGCCTCAGGCAAGGCGTATAGGCACAGAGAGACTGACCTCATGTAGGTTCTTATTGGAATAGTGCTAATCTGACGCTTGGTAGCCAGAAGGATTCCCTGGTCATCGAACAGGGTTTTGCTGTCCTCATCATCAGGCTCAGGGTCCATAATCTAACATCTGCTTGTTCCAACCCGTGACTGAAAGCCCAGCAGGGCTGAACTCCCAGAACCTCCTGATCTGAGGAGACCTAGACAACCAGATTCTATGACTTCAGGGATTTGGGGCTCTTCTCCAACATGAGTGTCCAAACTATGAATAGCACCCTCAGCCAGGGTGAGCATGAAGCTATGTCCTGCCACTGTCAATGTTCTGGTGGGTGTTAACCCAGTATTCTGTCAAGCCTGTCAGCCATGGACAGCTGGAACCTGTTGGAAACTGTTCCCATACTTAAGCAGCAGCCTTCCTGTTGGAAGAGATTGTAGACCCTGAGACACACCTACCAACCCAACCACACATGTATCCAGCTTGCTGCCCTGGCAAATTCCAGACATGCTGCAGCCACAGCTGTGCCAGGAATGGGAAGGTAAGCATGATGAGGGCGAGAGGAGGAGGCTTGCCTGAGCGGGTGGCCCGCAGGGAAACCTCCAGGGAGTTTCAAGTGATTCCCGCTGCTTTGGCAGGGCTGCCCTGGGCCCTGAGCTCAGCAATACTGGGTGGGAGGAAGTGGACACAAGGGTCTGCCACTGCTGGGGCTGGGATTCTACCACTAAATCCTGTAGAAAGGGGCTTTGAGAACAGATGAGGCCCCCGGACCCTGCGGCTGGAACCTTCCTGGATCCAGATCACTTCCTGTTTCTTTGGAAAACATCCAGCCTACCTGGCTTTGCAAGGTGACATCTCTTTCCTGCCCACTAACTACTGGTTGAGCCTGTGCCAGCCCTACTCAAAAGCTGCTAAGTCCCTTGGAACTCCTTCCAAGGTTCATTCATGTAACCAAGGTTTTTGGGGGAGGGTCATGAAGAAAAGCCATAACCAAACTGACCAGAAGACGCTAGACACTCCTATGCCAGGCTTGCGGTCTCTGTGGCAGGCAGCCCACTCCTCAGCAGGGACATGACTCGCACGATCATCTTGCCACCTCCACACACCCAGGAGGAAGGCCCTGTCGGTTCCTCAAGTGGTATTTATCCGAGCTGCAGGCTCTAACAGAAATAAAGGCTTCCCAAAAGCGAGGCTCAAAGAGGCCGGAGACAGAAGGCTCACACTGAGGAGGTGGCTCAGCTCTGAGCACCCGCCGGAACCTACAGGCAGCCTCAGAATTTCCTGGCATGTGCTCACTGGTGTTGCAATGGTGGAGGGTGAGAGTCAGAAAGAAATGGAAGATTATTAAGTGGTTTTCCTCCTGAGCCACAGGGCCAATTGGACACGCAGACCATCTGCAAAACTGCTTCAGCTGACTGGCAGAAATAGTGTTTGCTGGAGAATTAACCCCTCTGGGACCTGGTAGCATTTCCTGGGGAGCTTACTGGGGATGGCATTTGTGGGCACCTCTGCAGGATGGGTTGCAGAGTGCAGGGTTGGAGGAGGTGGTGTGGGAGTTTGCACACATCTCCTGGTCTCTCTGTGCCTCCCTCTCCTAACCCAGCTGTTAAGATGGGGCTTCAATGAACACAGGATTAGCGAGATGTGGTGCTGGAGACAGCACAGTTCGCAGCTCTGAGCCAGGAGTGACAGGGTACTGACAGCAACTGGCTCCCAGAGTCAGGTGGGACTTCTGACTTTGCCCATTTGCCTTACAGCAAGGCAGCCAGACTTAGGGCTACCTGAGACTTGGGAAGGGCCCTAGGAAGCCAGTCAGGGCCTGAGAAGGAGGTGTCAGCATTCTGGACATAAAACAGATGTACCTGGGAATGTTAGACTGAGATTCAGTCCCCAGCAACACCACAGGACCCATGATAAACCCCAGCCATGAACGTTCCATGTGCTGCCATGTTCCAGCAGGTGGCACTGACGCACCTGACAAAGCAACTACCCTCCACAGAAGCCACTTCCTCTGCACAAGGATATGGTACAGTGCAGGAACATAGGCATGTACGATCCCCAGCCACCTGACAGGTAGAGGGCTCCTGTGTACGGGTGTTGGGGCAAGGTGGGGGTCCAAGTGCTGAGCTGCATCTGCAGTCATTTTGTTCCATTCACAGCTGAAGTCAATGTGTGCGTGAGGCAGTCCCACTGTGAGAGCGACTCTCTTACCAAGCCAGGAATTCACTCGAGTGTCAAAGCCGACTAACGCTGGCCTCTGAGAGAATACCTGGCTGTAAGCACAGGAGGACCCATGCCACGCAGGCAATGCAGGGCTGGAGAGGGTGCCATCCGTGGAGGTGAGTCTTCCAAATGGCAAAACTCTTAAGAGTTCCAGTAGTCCAGTTAGGTCCAGGGCCCCATTGGCCATGAGCACCCCAACACTGTTGACCCCAGCTTTACCCGTGATGGGCTGAAGGGAGAGCTAAGAGATGCTCTATCACTGTGTCTACCTGTCTCTCTGCTTCTCTCTCTCTGCCTCTGTCCTGAAGTCTGTTTCTACCTGATTTTTTAAGACACGGTCTCTAACTCCCTCTGTGTCACTGTCTCTATGTCTCTGTCTCTTTATCTATAAATCTGTTTGCCTCATCTCTCTGTCTCTGTTCTAACTCTTCTCTGCCCTCAGTTTCCCGAGTATTTTCAGCAGGGTGCTAATGGCTTGTCAGTGTGCTGACCGTCAAGGGAGTTCCGGATTCTGGAAGCACATGGGTTCTTAGGCCAAGTGGCTTCTTTCTAGGCAGGCAGGGCTACAGACTACAGGGGGCTTCCCACGTGATTAGAGGAGACACATATCTGAAGCTGGGGGCCCAAAGGGCTCTGAGATCCAAAGTACGGATCTGACTGTGGGGTGAGAGGGAGGCTCGGAGAAACCACAGCAGGGCTTTCACCGACCCTGGGGCTGCAGAGCAGTCTGTCCTCTCCTGCAGTGCCACGACCTGTACGTTCACCAGCCATGTTCTGACTCCTTCTC
Organism: Cricetomys ansorgei; assembly: GCA_026225945.1. Classification (NCBI taxonomy): domain Eukaryota; kingdom Metazoa; phylum Chordata; class Mammalia; order Rodentia; family Nesomyidae; genus Cricetomys; species Cricetomys ansorgei. The sequence goes on from JAMJFZ010001280.1 coordinate 2,127,724, forward strand.
TACGTGCTTGGTTCTGTTTACCTGACTACAGCTGCTGTTTTACGTGTGTATGGTGCGTGTGTATGTGTTCACATGTATGCATGTATATGTATATATATGTGTGTGTGCATACATATATATGTGTGTATATACATATACATACACATATAAAACACCAGAGGTCGACACTGGGCATCTTCCCAAGTCATTCTCCACCTTATTCTTTTGAGACAGGGTCTCTTGTAAAACCTGGAACTTACTGATTCAGTGAGATGCGGCCAGCAGGCTTCAAGGATCCTTCTGCCTCTACTCTCCCAGCTCGGGGATTGGAGACATGTGCCGTCATGCCTGGCTTTTTATATGGCTGCTGGAGGCTGACTCAGGTCCTCGTATGGAATACACTTTACTAACCACGCCACCCCTCCAGACCCTATAAGGTACTCTTTGTGGGTTTATTCTTACCCTGACTTATCATTTGCAACCTAACATGAGGATTTGCTTAGATTTTAAATGCTAAGGAAATACCGTAACCACAAATCCAACAGGCAGCCACAGGCCTTCCTGACTGTCTGTGAAACCACCATGCACAAGGGTCGTACGTGGAACCCTTCCAGCTCAGGCAGAGACCTTAAAGTGACATTGAACCTACATGTCCCTGCAGACATACAGCTGGGCAGCAACCCAAAAGAGCCTAAAGTCAGCAAGGGACAACAGTCCTGGGCCAGTACCTTCCACAGCCAGGCTCATTGGGCTCCCTGTCCCCAGTGCGTGGGTGAAGCCCATGGAGTGGACAGGAAAAGCAGTGAATGCCTCCAACTTACTGAAGGCACACTATTTGCCATGTGATGCTTGGGCCCAGGGCCTCAGCTCTTAGGGAAGACGAGGCCCCACTGCACCTAGGGCTTGTGACCTCAGTTTTGAGAGTGTGGAGTGGGGCAGTTCTCCTCCTGCTGTGCTGCAATGCTTCTCCTGGGTAATCGTGACCTTGGCTCACTTGCTTCCTCAGCTGTTACCGTGGTCCATCCATCATCTCCTGTCTGCTGGGCTTGATGGTCTTAGATAAAACTTGGTGGGGACATCGCCAGCAATCCATCATCCATCCTATCCTCCTGGGTGCCAGATATATGGTGACAGTCTGGTCTGACTCTAGGGGACAAGAGATTGAGACGGCTGTTGCTGTAGCCCTCAAGTTTCTACTGGCCAGCTCCCCACCTTCTCCTCTGCCCAGTGGTGGGCCCTCAGCTCTGTATCTGTGGGGCAGGCAGTGTGGGAGCAAAGATGGGAGGCTGCATGGTGAGGCAGCAAGGACTGTGGCATTTCTTTTCTGATTCAGTAGAAGAATGTGTTGGCGCTGTGGCAGTGGGGTGAGGTGGGAGATGACAGCACGGGATCGAGGGACAACCTAGGACAAGAGAACAGCAGCAGACATGCAGCCAGTCAGCCTGTCTCCTTCCCAGTGCACAGGGACAGGGTAGGTAAAGGTCTGCCTTCTCTAACTCTAAGGTACAACGGAGTAGAGGCTGTAACCAAGGGCCAAGGCTCACGGCTGCCTCTGGCTGGAGGCGCTGCTGCCTGTGGCCTCTGGTATAAGGGCAGGCCGAGCTGTGTGCAGAGCTGTGCCGTCACTTCCCTACAGCACCTGGTGTACAGTTGCATTCATTTCTGGACACTATGGCTTAAAGCTACTATGTGTTTTTTAGACATGGTCTTGCTACAGAGCCCAGGAGAGCTTCAAACTCATGATGCCACTGCCTCAGCCTCCTGAGCACTAGAATATAGGCAGGCACTACCACACCCAGCTAAGGCTCTTTTAATGATGGCTTTTCATTTTCTTTTTAAAGGTCTGCTGACAGGAGACAGAAACATAGTAACATTTTCAATGTTGATTTTGAGCCAATAATTTATCTCTGGGAGTTACTGATACTCTAGATTTCATCTTTGCCAGCTACCTGGAATTTTCTAGAATTGTCTGCAAATGAGTTTTGCCTTTTCCTGGGCCTCTTGTTTGTTCTCCTGTACACACCTGCAGACAGGTGTCACCTGGCCTGTTTCTGATCACAGTGTGGGGTCCATATGCTGTAGACTCCAGGTTTCAGTGAAAACCCTCAGTGAAGGAAGCTCTTTCTGCTTCTAGAAAGTCCCAGGTTCTTCTAATGTTTTAAGTTGATAACTTGAAAACAAACAAATAAACAAAAAGGCCAGGTGATGGTGCACACCTTTAATCCCAGCACTCAGGAGGCAGAGGCAGGTGGATCTCTGAGTTTAAGGCCAGCCTGGTTTACAGCATGAGTTCCATGACAGCCAGGGTTACAAGAGAGAAACTCTGTCTGGAAAAACACAAACAAACAAAAAGCAGTTTTGCTGAGATGGTTTCATGACTTGTCTGGACCATCCTGAATCACACAAGGAGTCCTGGCTGCGATGAGCACCTGGAGGGCTTGGTCACTGCGCTCATCCGAGTGTGGCTTACATAGAGGGGCTCTGTCGGGACACTGGGGACAATACACAGAACCCTCACGAACACTCTCCCCCTGGTGGGGGTTGATTTGCTAACCTTTAGCTGTGTCTTTTAACTGTGTCTGAGAAAGATTACTATAAATTCCTTTCTCTGCTGGCCTCAGGTCTTCAAGTCAAAGATGCCTTGTCTCCAAAATGTGGGGAGTGCCTTGTGTCTTACTTTCTGGAAGACAGAGTGACGACACACACACACACCATCCCCCACCACCACCTGAGGGTTTGGGAGAACACACTTCATCCTGGGCGTTTTCTGCTTTCCTTTCCGCTCACCAGCCACCCTCCTCCACGGGCTCACCCGCTGTCAAGCCGTTATCTGTGCTTCTGCTCATCTGTTAGCTAGTTGCAGAATCACCGTTTGGTTCATTGCTTAAATTCTCCACAAGTCCCTGAGCTCTGCATGCCAGCAGAGCTATTTTTAAGCCCGCCTGGGGTGACTGAAGCATCTGCCTCTCGGGTCTGTTTCTGTTGTCTGCTGCTGCCTGGGGTTTTCATTTGTGCTTCATTACTTCTGTCTGCTGAAGACGTATTTGCAACAGTGCCTGTGGATACAATCTGACATTCTCCTCCTCCCAGAAGGGTTGGTCCTTGTTCCCACCAGGTTGCTGCAGTCTCAGCCATGCCAGCCTATCGTCAGCAACTGAGTCAACACAAGTCAGCTAAGGGCTGCCCTAAAGCCATACCCTGCCAGCACCCACCCAAAGTAAAGGGGCCCACTGGGGCCTGCATGCTTTGCTGCCTGGTGCCAATGCCTGTCCAACTAATTCTAAGGTTAGCAAGGCCCAGCACAGCCACTTAGCTGCCACCTGATAGGCCACCCAGCCCACGAGAAAAGTGACCCAAATCATCCCTAATTTCCCGGTATCCCTTCCTCACCCAAGCCTCCCTTTCTCCAGCGCTTCCGATGTCCTTGCAGGGACAGCTCCCTGAGCCCTGTCCTTCCTTTGGACTGGCTGGGTATGCTTTCTGGTTATAATTATCTCTGCCCTATTAGTCTGGAAGTAACACTCTCTCATGTGCCAGTGACAGCTCCAAGGACTAAGGAATGCCCCACCGTGTTTCTGGTTCTGACATCCTCATATTGCCCATATCATGTGTAGCTTGGAAGAAAGACAGGTATCTTCTCTGCCACCACTTTGTTAGCCTGCCCACGAGGGTGCTGCTCTGCGCTTTCCATGTCTGGCATCCTGTTCCTTCTGTCTTAATTCAAGTCACAGAAGCCTCTACAATGAATGCAGAGGTGCTAGCAAATAGCTTGTCCTGTGTGCCTAGTGACCACACTGGAGCAGGCTACAGTACTGCCAGGCATTCTGTCTTGCCTGTGGAGTTCCCCGCACCAGCAATGGCTGCAGTTAGTAAGGAATATTGCCTCCGACCACACTACTTGTGTCAACCCAACCTGTCAGCGTGACTGCAGGTTCACCCGCTCCTCCTCTCTGGCCCTGAGTCTCCTAGGGGCAGTAGTGCTATCTGAAGGTAATCACAGGCCAGGGAGGGGGTCATCCCTGTGCCAGCAAGGCTCTGGGATCTGGCCCTGCACCTGTGCTCCCTAGAAGGCACCAGAATATCCTCCATGGGGACTGAGTAAGTCACCACCTCTCCCCATGGGGTGCAGTTGTTCACACTCTTCCCTCTGCTGGCTTGCCTACTCAACCACAGTGGTTTAAAAGGTTTCTCAGTGCAGTGAGGTCGACCCTCTTCCTGGAGATCTGGTGGATATGTTTCAGTCTCTTGCCGTTTTGTTATTTTGGTGGAACAGAATCTCAGCAGGGAGTACGTGGCAGTCACACTGCTCTCAGTAACTGGGAAGCCTTGGTTAGCCTCCTCTGCCCCTCAGGTCCTCTGGAACTGTGGAATCGTCCCCACCACGCAGACTCACCGCAGCTCTGCTGAGTCTCATGTGGACTAAGGAAATGGAACCAATCTCCTAGGTGTTGGGATCTGCTTTAACATCTTGTTGTATTTAAAAGACAGTGTCTCACGTAGGTGAGGGTGCTGTAGAAGTCCTGATCCTGCTGCTTCGTCTCCCAGCTGTTGTGCCATCATGTATACCTCAACAGTGCCTTCCGGTGTGAATTCTGAGCTGTTTGGCCAGCTTTTCCTATACTCTGAGGACTTGTATATCCAGCCCAAATCACCTTTGCTAAAGCCAAGGCCAGAGTTCGCCACCTAGTTTCCTGCACCCTCACACTTAGCTCCTTGTCAAACTCCAGCTGTCACTGTGGAACTTGTACCCTTTTCCCGGCAGTCTCACAGCCTCATGACACCAAGTCTGTCTCAAGTCTCAGCGTTCCACACCATCTGCTGCTGGACCACACCAGGTCCACCAAACAGACAACTGCCATTCTTAAAGATTTATGTTTTATTCGTGTGTGTATGCCTGCCATGGGAGTGGGGGTAGTGTGGGGGAAATCAAAGGGCATCGGGCTACAGGCCGTCGGGAAGGCAGTAAGCTCTCTCCATGGGGAGAGCAGTACGCACTCTCAACCACTGAGCGGTCTCCTCAGCCCCATCTTCACCACTCTTGCCCACTGCCACAAAAGCCTCTGCACGGCTTCTGCTTGAGACTTCACTGGCTGCAGCAGAGAACTCACACCTTCACGAAGGAGGCTTTGATTCATGAGCAGCTCGCCCCCTGCGTAACATCTGCCTCAGCTTCTCTTGTTAGACTTATTTCTGTGGGTTGATGCCTCTAGCAGTCTGTAAAAAAAGCAGCATTTAAGAGCAGTTGTGCTGTTTCTGGTGTTGAGGATTTCTGGGCAGCGCGGCTAGCACTCAGGAAAAGCCTGCTCACGGGACTCTTGGTCAGCTCCTGTGATGTCCGGCAAGTTATCTGACAGAGGCAGTCTTACTTACGGCTTTCCGATCTCCTCTGGCTACTCAGTACTGACTAATCCCTGCCATTGTGCAGAGTAGCCAAGCTGTCAGGTGCCCTCATCTGCCACATGTCAGGAGTCTTTCCAAATGCAAGTTCAGGGGATATTTGTGACAGGTTCCTTGTAGATGCCTTTGATCAGATCTATTACAACTTCGCCCCAACAACAACCTATCTCTTCTTCTTCTTCCTTTCCTCCCTTCTCTTCTACCCTACCCCAGTCTGGTGTCAAGGCAACATCTGCCTTTTCCCAGTCCGTTGATACAGTTTTGGGACAGTCATCTTCTGCCTGAGGGGGGGGGTCTCTGGAGACCCCACACACACAGTGGCAACTTATGTCTACCATCCTTCTTGAATGGTCGTACCAGGAGTTTATCAACTGTTGGAACATTTGTGTAAATGGAATCCTCTAAATGTAATCTTCCCACAGCAACATGTTGGCCTTGTCAATTGAATCTAGACTTAATTCTCCATCCCAAGTTTGTCTCCTCAGCACACCTGATGTAGTCCGCACGCTTCAAAGTCTCAATCTGTCATTCAAAGAATATCTTCACGAGTCTATGGGATTTTTTTTTTTCATTAAAATTTACCTTAGTTCCATTTGGTTAGAGAACACACAACATGACCCAGAGCCTGTGACAGGCCGAGTTCTACAGCAATGCTCCAGAGAACACCTAAGAATACACCTTTCTCAAGCTGCTGGGTCGTGTCCTACAGTGGACAAGGCCAGGGCTACTCTCCACTTGATCAAGCATTCTAGTCTTTACAGATAACTACATAGAACGTTTCTATACGGTTTTCAGATACCGAAGGCTTAAAATTGCACACCACCACTAGTCTTCCTTCAAGGCAGTACGAGTACTTTGAAATAATTCACGTCTCTTCTTGCCTGCCCTGAGTTAGTCATGTTTTCCACTATATAGCTCACTTAAGATCCGTTTCTATTTCATGTGGCCCAGAAGACTCTCACTCTTTGAGAACCTCCATCTGGATCCATGTTCCTCGTCTTGAAAACCTAGAGCCTCCTTTCCAGGGGTCACCTTCGGTACATGGCCTCAATTTTTATGTCTTTGACAAACATGACCTTGAATATAATGAACACCAAACATCTTCCTTTTTGATTAATCCAGTGTCTTGGTGCACAGGACAAAAAAAAACCCTATTATTCAATCTGGGCCATTTTCACCACCCCGCAAAGACACATATCCTCCATGTGTTACGCCTACTGTCTCTCTTCAGACCCTGACAGTTTGTTTCTGTGAGTTTGTTCATTCATATAATCGTCCAGTCTTTTACCTATGGATTCTTTCACTCACAAACGTTTTCAAGTTCACCATGCCACAGTGTGGGCCAGAGCACCAATCCTTTGGCAGTCAAATAATCCTTAGCAATGAAAGCCATGCCTTTGTTTACCTGTTCATATGCTGGACCCTTAGGCTATTTTTACTTCAGGTTGTTATGAACAAGGCTGCTGTGGATGTGCGCACACAGATGTATGCATGAACACAGGGAGTACTCCTGGGAGTACAACCACAGGGTCACACAGTACATTGTCATCAGCTTTCTGAACTCATTTTCTGGAGACCTGACTCTGACAGAAGTAGTTACCACTCAGGATGGTGGCTTCCAGGGTGTGGGTCTGCTAACATCTCCCATCTTGTATGTCTGGGTGTGGATTTATGCCATGTTACTCCTGGGGTGTGCTTTCCTCTTTGGATCCTTCTGGAACCATTCTTCCCTTCTCCATTCTTGCCTGGGATCCTGCCCATAAGTGTTACACAGACTTGTAACCTCCAGCCTCCATGCCTTTCCCCATTTTCCACACAGGGCCATCTTTAGTAGTAGCCAGTCTCCTATGAAGATGGCCACAAACCATGTCAATTCATTTATTCCAGAGAGCTGCTCTCCTCTGCTACCTAAGTGTACTCTGGTGATTAACCAGCCCAGGAATACAGAATGTGGTGGTGTACAACAGAAGCATGATAATTTGGGAGCATAACGTTTAAGTCTTCCCAGGAAAAGCCTCAAGCATGGCACTGTCTGTCAGTAAGGACAACTTTACTGGCATTTTACAGTCCTGATAGGACTATTTAAAACTGTCTTCTCTGTGGAGGTATAGCCTTCTCCAGAGGGCATTCTCCAAGTACCCCCTCCCCCACCTGGGGTTGCACCTTATGGAGCCTATGTATTCAGAAGAGGGTGGGCTAATGTGACCTTGGCTTTGAGGGCTCCTCTGTGATGAAGTGGGAGCCAGCTGCCCCAAGGGGTACCCACAGCTCATGCTTCCTAGCAGAGAGGGCCAAAGCAGGAATTCCCTGGTAGCATGGACCTAAAAATGAGTATGCTTCCCAGCACCCATTCTGGGTAAGTCCTCTCATGGTGCAACAACACTGCGCCTGTGGCCATAAATACACTTTATTTCATTAGAAATGCATAATTACACTGTGGAGCACTCCCCGAGCAGTGGGTCCGCGTGCTCCAGCATCATCAGCTGTCCAACACCTACGTCAGGACCCCGAAGGCAGCACACGGCCAAGGCTTCTGCTACTCCACAGTTGTGTTTCTGTTGTTTTGTTTTTGTTTTTTTTCCATTTTCTTTTTTGTTATAAACACCATAGCAAATTAAAAAAAGCTGTTTAAACAAAATATCGTAGTTCTTGTTTTTCCGAATGTACTCAACACACTCCGACTATGCTTCTCCTCCAGAGACCAGCAGTGGGACTCAAATCCCGAGGCACCTTCCAGCAGGGGGTGGCCAGGACTCTCTCCCGGGAGGAGGAGCTCTCAGATGCCCTGCAGTACCCACAAGTGCCCTGCTGAATCAGGAGAGCAGGGCACGCAGCAGGGTCAGTGAGCAGCTGTGATGTGGCGCTCTTGCAATGCCTGGTCTCACTGGATCTGGATGGCTCCATGTTCAAGCTGCATTTCGGGCTGCAGAGTGGGCTGCAATGCCTCAGCTGTCTGCAAGGCGGGGGGGAAAGGAAAGCTGTTCTAGAAAAACACAGTAGCATGCACGTGTCAGCAGGCCACCTGTGTGTTATATAGAGCCACAACTTTCATACACAAGTAGAAAACACACACCAGACTTAGAAGTTCAATGTGTAACCAGCTGCCTCTGACCTGCTGGGAAACTAGCAGATCTCATACCTGCCCAGGAGAACTTGACTAGTGAGCCCATACTGTTGCCAACTCTCCAACCTTACCTCAAGTTGCCCTTCAAAACAATTAGGATTAGCACCTGATATACATTAAAAAGGCTATGTCTGCAGTCACTGCTTCAAGATGAGAACTTGCAACCTTGGAATGAGTCACTGGTCTTCCATCTCAGCTACACTGCAGGAGCACTAAAGGATAAGTTACTGGGGCTTTGGTGCAGAGTTGGGCACGAGGTCTGCACAATATGAGGCAGAACTCTTACAGCCACACCCTGCAGGGCTGGCACCTGACAGCTCTTACTGCACATCTAAGTCTCTGCTTTTTAAAGACAAAAGACCTGACATACTGTTTCCTTTAAGAAGGGAGGAGAGGAAGGGGATTACAGTTCAGGTGGAAAGCTGTGGATTGCAGGTGCTTTCTAGAAGGTACTCAGCCCAGGCAGGAAAGAGTCCCTGCAGCTTTATCAAAAGTTTGTAAAAGTGAGATCAAGTGGGTAACTGTATGGTGGGCTGAAGAGAGCAGCCTCTTGAGGCTGGATGGAGGTCATGGCTGATCCTGGCTGAGACCTGTAGCTGGGGATGCCTTCACCTAGGTCCAAGTTCCTTCCCTGAGAACATGGAAGAGTCATTCCTAGGCCTTGAGGGAAGGAAATTCACAGTACCCTCTCTTAAGATGCCTGGCCTGGCAGCTCCATAAGCCCTTCCAATGGCTGAGGCAGAGGTTCTCAGGCTCAGGAGACAGAAACTTCTGTGAGTTCCACTACAGCAGGCCAATAACACACAGTGGAAGGGGCTCCAGCTGCCAGTGCCTGCCAAAGGTGTGCAGAGTGGACTTGACCACATGGCGCAGATTCAGGCTGCCCTAAGCTTCTGCCACCCTGTCACTGTCACCTGCCCTGGCTGGGCTGAGGTCACAGGAATTGACAGCTTCTGGCCTATGGGATGATCTGCCGGGCAGAGGGCTGTGGCCTTCAACAGAAGGGGCAATGAGGCCCTGACTCTGGGCTTCCCCAGGAGCTGCTCTAAGGAAAGGGGTACAGGGCAGAGCTTTGGTCTGGTTTCAAATCTAGACAAACGTTTCCAGACAGATACAGCTCACATTGCTAACTGCGCCGCCAGAACTGCCCTCTGTTATGATTTCAGGAGTTAAGAGTGAACAGAAGCTATGCTTGAGCCAGACCTGTATGCCTTGCTACAAGGGGTCCTACCTCTAAAGAAATGTCAGACACAGCTCCAAGTTCAGTATCTACTAGGAAGGCTGGTGGGACTGCGCCTGGGAGGGATGGAGGACTCACCTGTGCTGCAGCTGTGTGATCACTCACAGGCGCCAGCTGGACGTACTGAACCTGAATGTCACTGCCCTGGAGAGGTGACCCGTCTACTCCTGTAGCACCAGGGTCTGAAGAGGCCACGGCTATGAGCTGAGCACCCTGTAGTACCTGGGATTGGGGACAAAGCCAGGCTGGTCAGTGGAGCTTGGGTCATGAGACCCTCATCCTCTTCTGGTCCAAAAGCAGCAAGAGGCCCCAGGCCCACACTGATGTGAGTGCAAGGGAGCCTCACTGCCCACTGCAGAGAGACTCCTGGTTGGGTGAGTGTTAAGTTTTTGACTGCCATGGAATCTGCCACATCCACACAAGCCTCCCCAAAACACCCTTGTTACAAGTAGACATTCATCTTTTAAAGCCTGTGTAAAAACACATAAGCTAGAACTTGAAAAGAGCTGACCAAAGAAAACTGCACAGGCATGCTGAAGACACAGTAGGAGAGCTTACCAAAGCCCTGGGTGGAGCCCAGGGAGTCAGTAGCTTTAGATAGGAAAACAAAAGGAGAGGGAAGGACTGCAGAGATGGCTCAGTGGATACGCTGCTTGTGTGCAAGCGTGAGGACTTGAGTTTGGGTCTTCAGCATCTGCACACAAGTCAGGAGTAGCTGTGTGCCTGTAACCCCAAACAGGAAGACTGCTGGAGCTCACTCGCCAGCCAGCCTAGCCAGAACAGCGAGCTCCAGGTTCAGAGGAAACCTTGTCTCAGAAAAAATAAGGTGAAGACAGATGAGGACACCAACACCCACCTCTGCCTGTACAAGTACAGGCACACATGCTCGCATGCTCGTTCTCTCTCACACTCACACACACACACACACACACACTCACATTCTCACACACATGCATCCACACACAAAGAAAAAGAGAAGAGCGGAGCTACCACGGCAGGGAGACTGGAGGAATAAACAGGTTCCCAGGGGAGGGTGTGACCAAAGAGGACGAGACGTCCAGGAGCAAGTCACTAAAGCCCAGAGCTTTTGGTCCTTTTTAGCTGCACCCTTCCATTGTTCTGACTCTGCCTCAAAATGGACCTCCTGGGGAGGGGGACAGTCTTGGGATGACTCTGCCCCTGAGCAGGTAGCTCTAGGTACCAATACAGCACCTCTGTCTGGTCATTCATAGTTGCCAGGAACCATGAGGCCCTTCATCAGGGCTGTGTGCTACCCTAAAAGGGAAGGCCAGGAGTTCCAGGCATGGAACTTTAACAGTGGACAGATCTGTCCATATCAGAGGCACCTTTGGCAAGATGGCATACCTAGCCTGTGGTGCAGAGAGGACAGCCATGTGACATGGCTCCCCATAACCAGAGACAGCAGTACGGACTCCCCAGTGAACTTCTAAGAGCTGTGCTTTTAAACAATGCTGGCTTGTCTGTCAGATGACATGTGCCTTTTTAAAGGACACGCTCCAATTGAGGACAGTGTCTTTTATGCTAATGAGAGCCTACCAAACCAAAATGACTCGGGTTCCCAGGCAGTGGAAAATACTTTTTAATGACTGAAAAGCCCTTTTTAATTTTTCTGATTAACAGAAAAAGTAAAACAATTATTTGGGGATATGATTGCCAAAAGACTAAGCATAGCTGTCCCTTAGGAGCTCGTGCTGGACTCTGATGCCACAGTGGCAGTGTTAGGAAGCAGGTCTTTCATAAGGACTGACACCTATTTTTCCTTTGGGAAGTGGCCCACCCCCTTCTCAGAGAGTGCAGTGGCTGCTGGATCAACCTCACTTCCGGTTTCATTCTGCTCACCTATAGAGGTCCTGACGTCTCTTCTCAGGGCACGAACCAAGAGACAACGCCAACAGTGACAGCCTGTGTGCCTGTCTCCACACATACCCAGCCCTCATGACATACCTCTGAACTGCTTACTGCTGCTCTTCTGTGTGTGAACATGTGGGGATGAGGACGGCTTTCTTGGCCTCACAGGAGCCATACATCCTACTTAGCCACTCCATGGCCATGGTGACAGGCGGAGGGCTGTGCAAAACCAGGGAAAAGCTGGCCTCACCCCTCTCCAGGTGCTCAAGTTCAGGATAATTAAAAGAAGTATGGACACACATCTGTGTAACTGATTTCCAGGCAAGTTCAAAATTCAACATAAATACTTGCCTGGTACTTCTACCCAAAAATACCTTGGGACTGCCCCTACCCCGCACACCCTGCTCTGGCACAGCTACTGCACAGTGCTGCTGGCCACTCCCTCCCTCCTCAGAGCAAAGTAAGGCAAGAGATGCTAAGTTGCCCAACATTGGCTTACAGTGTTTTAGGTAAAGCTTGGCCCCTTCCAGAGGGGAAAAGCCTAAATAGAGTAAAACAATCTGGTTCTTCAAGAACCATTGACAGCAACTCTGGATTCCTCCTTTCACTCCAACTTGTGGGCTGGTTCATTATTTTTGCTCAAAACTACATTTCTCCAGGCATCTGACCTGCTCTGCTTCATCTGACCAAGCAGTTAAACTTAAAACAAAAGAAAGAATTTTATTCATGGGAAAAGCAGATGGAGCTCTTGTTTTGGGGACAGGCTTTAGTGTCAGACTGGGTTGGAGCCCTGATTCTTCCAGACCCTTCCACTGTGTGTGCTGGCCTTGACTTCTTATGGGCAGCTAGGGTAGCTTATGACCTCTCCTCCCTGCATTTACTCACCCTGCCTGCCCTCCCCACTCAGCAGCTTCTGTGGATCTCAGTGGGTCCCTCATGCTCCTGTGCCAACTCTTCACCCCACCAAAGCCATGTTCCACAGAGGAATGGACTATTCCCACCCAGCATCTGAGTCACTGGAGCTTCCTGGTCTGAGTGCGGGAACATGGGAGCAGATAGACAGGACAATGGCCTACAAGTGGGACAATGGCCCACTTGTGCCTGGCTGTCTCTCTGGGTCTGCCCTGGGTCATCCAACAGGGGAGCCCACCTAGAGGCAAAGGGTGGCTCCCCATGCGCTCCTTGAACAACAGAAGTAGCAGGCTTCAGAAGGAAGGAAAGGACACTAACACCAGAACTGCGGCAATAACAGCATGATCCTGCCTACATGAATGAAAGGTTCTGTGGGGGAGGACTCTGAGCTCGCCAGATGGGCCTGTCTTACTAGCCATTCACTGAACCATATGTCTTCATATGTCATCAATAGCTTCAAGTATGCCTGTACACGTCTTTAGACACATGTGGTCATACATGCGCACATGCATGCATCTGCATGTAAGGCACATACCTGTTCATAGACACCTCATCAGCTCTGCTACACCCCTTACATCCCCTCTCCTGTGGTGTCTTCAGCTGCCAAAGCAAGCTCTTATCCTCAGGCCTCCGTAGGTATCCCAACATGGACAGTGGCAGTTATGTGGCAGCCTCTGCAAGTCTGAGCTCACAGTGAATGGCGCTGTGTAACTTGCTGCAGGTTCTGAAAGGGCCAGCTACCTGTGGCAAGCGGGCCCTGCCTGCCGTCTCGGGCTCTAACCTGACCCTTCTTCTCGTGGTCCCTGGAAACACTGGTTAGGCCACCCACATCTCCCAACAAGAAACACTTACAAACCTGGATCATCTCATTTCCAGCAGGCAGATCAAGTGTGTCTCCTCCCAGAGGCCAAAGCTGGGAGGGATTAGCCTGGGCCACTGAGTCACCGCTGACAGGAATGGGATTCTGGCACAGGCCCCACGACTGGAAGAGATCAGAATGGGGGCTATAGGCTTGGCAGTGACTTGTCAAGTCACAGATCCCACCTTGTGGGGAGGACATAGCAAAGGGGGAAGGTGCTGGCACACCGTGGCTGTCTGGTTTGCTATCTCCTGGGAACTCAGAAGCCAGGCCACCTTTGGAAACCCCAAGTTATAACATAACCACAGTTTCCCAATCATTATTTTTACAGATTCCTCCATAATGAGTTTAAGGTAACTGCAGCTGCTTTTAAGGGAACTTCTGCAATCATGGAACCTGTTTCCCAGAAAGCTCTTCCTGTGTTGATTGCAGCAAAGCAGCAGCCTCCCTGCTTAACACCCCAACTGTGCTGTCCTGCCAGCACTGCCAATAAACCCACTTTCTATATGAAATATGATGCTGGTCAGATCTGAGGTGCTATACTGTAAGAAAACCTGAATTACCAATATTAAGACAAAGGTGCAACTCAACCAACCAATCAATGAACGGAAGCAAGATTCTCATCTGGGAAAAGCTTAGAAAGTTGTGGCTTTCAAAGACTAGAGCTTCCAGGCTTGCTTATAAACTGTCTCCCAGTAAAGAGGCTGTGAGGCCTGCGGCATGGCTATGGGATCTGACTACATTCGTTCCAACTGTAGGGAGAAACTGGTAAGCCATCAACTTGGCTGGTTGCTGTGAAGAAGAAACATGAACCAAGTTACAGGTCAGGGTGCCAGCACCATGCTCATGGGGAGGGCACATGCCTAGGAAGGCTTGGCCATTCTGGAACTGTCTGGTTCTAGTCATGCTACTTGAGCCTGCACCTGTGTTTCTGGTCCACACTCAAGAGTTGTGATCCTACTGACCAGGTCTCCTCCAGCAAAGGGGCAGACACACACCTGTTCTGCTGTGTGGGCCATTCCTGAACCTGCCTCTAGCATCAGAAGAGAGAAAGCTCCAAGGTGCTTCCCAGGAAGTTACCAAACAAGCACCTTTTAGTCAGGCATGATGGCTAAGAATCCTAGAACTTAGTAGGGAGAAGCAGGAGATCAGGAGTCTTAAGCCAGCCTGGGCTACTTAAGTGAGTTGGAGGCCAGCCAGAGCTACATGAGACCACAATACAAGCGTGGTTTCACTGGGAATGCTGCTCGCAGGTGAAGGATGACAGCTATGAGGACTGATGCCGGAAGAGCCAGCTGAGTGGGCGTGGCTTCTCTGAAACACTACAGCCTGAGATAGCAGCCCGGGCAAGGAAGATGACATCTACCTATACATCCTCAAAACAAGGCTGAGGAAGGTCCGGCAACACTGGACCACTTGGTTTGTGCACTCAAGCATCCAGCAGTGTGTATTGCGATGCTGTAAACCTGTGGTGCATGTGCTCTGCTTGCTTAGAGCATCCCTGTCACAGCTCTGTGCAAAAGCGGCACAGGCATACCACGTGAGCAGTGAAGACCGGCTGGGCCAACCGCATCCCAGTCTCTGGCACGTCCTGGCAGCGCTTCAAGAGAACAGCGCAGGTTGAGGTTTGGCCTTAAAGTTAAGTTGGTGGTGAATGAAAACGCAAAGTCCAATCCTGGCTGCAGGGCAGCTAAGATGAGCTTGTGTTGCATGACCAGAGTATATTTTGGCGGCCCGAGAAGACCAAGTACTCAGTCTGTTCAGGGGATCCCTGCTGCCGTAGGCAGGAGTCTGGGAGACACGAGCCCTCAGCCACAGAAGAAATGCAGCAATGCAGGCCACCATGGCATGGCGCATGGGGTGAGTTTCTACTTATCTCCCAATAGTGAACTTTCGGTTCCTTCACTCTTCCTGCTCACTTTGCATCTGGAATGGAGCCCTGATCTGCAGGTTCTCCAAACAGGCTCTGGAATGTGGAAACGCCTGACTGCAGCGAAGTGAGTGCTGGAGCCCAGGCCAATAGCCAGACCCATCACCTCCAGGCAGCCAGCTCCAGCTAGCCTGTGGCTGACCTCCAAGGGGCTTCCCAAGGGACAGCACAGCACTGACACGCCAGAGACAGGGACGGGGGCAAGCATGTGCTACAGCCTCAGCTTCATTGGTAGCAGCTCCTCTAACACATTTTTGAAGCAGTGCCAATTATTTTCAGACAAAAGAAAAAGTGGCAGAGGGCAGGAGTTTGGAGCAGCACACTCAGGGAACCTGGGAGCACGTGCTTTGGCGCACACACCATCTGGTTTTCCTCCATCCACTGCCAGTTCTGAAGCTCTACTTAAAACCCAACTGAGATAATGCAAAACTGGTGCAAACCCTTAAATAAATGCATGAAGACCCAGGATCCTTCAGCAGTATCTGCATAAGAAATTCTGAGTCCCACTAGGAATCTACTAGGAGACAAAACCAAAATAGAACGATGGGAACACTTGTGTCAGGGACAGACACTCTTTCCAGTGTTGTTAGTGTGTGGCCGGATTGAGGCCTGGTCCACAGCTGCAGGAAAGTCCAAGAAGCTTTAACTTGTTTCTCTCACTAACTTGATCCATCCAAACAAGGGTCTTCTCCCAAGCCAGATGTTGCCTCAAAGAGTAGTTTTCTCCAGAAGGAACAGTGAGGTGCTAGAAAGACTATCCAGTAAAGCATCTAACCACTGACCAGCCCAGGCAGTGACCATCCACAAGCTTTCATACACACACACACATTCCCATGACAAAAGTCAAATCCATTGTGCATTGTGTGTGTGTGTGTGTGTGTGTGTGTGTGTGTGTGTGTGTGTACCCGTGCGTGCCTGTGTAGACATGTACATTCACACATGTTCCAACCAAACACCAATGTAAATTGTTCTTCACTTTACCATGTTGAGACAAGGTCTCTGAATAAATCTGGAAATTCCTCATTTGGAAGGCCCAGCTGGCCAGTAAGCTCCAGAACACCTCCTATCTCCACTCCCAGGGTTGGGATTACAGATATATATTGCCACAACAGGCTTCTTTATGTGGGTGCCGGGAATTGGAACCCAGGTCCTCATGCTTGTGTGGCAAGCACTTCACCAAGTGAGCATATCATATCCCCAGCTACTAATTCTTTGGGGTCTTTTTTTTTAATTCTTTTTTTCCCCTTTGTGGGGGAGGGCGGGAGGGGGACACAAGGTCTCTGGAGTTATGATTGCTATGATGAAACAGCATAACCAGAAACACACTGGGGAGGCAAGGGTTTACCTGGCTTACATGTCCACATCACAGTCTCACTGACGGTAATCCGGACAAGAACTCAAACAGGGCCTGAACCTGGAGGCAAGAGCTGATGCAGAGGCCATGGAGGTATAGTGCTTATTGGCTTGCTCAGCCTGCTTTTTTTATAGAAGCCAGAACCACCAGCCTAGGGATGGCCCCACCCACAATGGGCTAGGCCTTCCCTCATCATCCATCACTAAGAAAATGCCCTACAGGCTTGTCTACAACCTAATCTTATGGAGACATTTTCTTAACTGAGGTCCCTCCTCTTTGATGACTCTAGCTTGTGTCAAGTTGACATAAAACTAAACAGCACAGTCTGCCTGGCCTCTTGAGAGGTGGATGAAAGGTGTCCACCTCTGTCTCTTGAGTGCTGGAACTGAAGACATTTGCACACACACAGCTCAGTAAGAGATTCTTTAAGCCTTCCAAGGGAATGCTCCTGAACCTATGTCCTTGAATTCCACTTGTGTGTGTTTTTACGTACAGTGTGCATGCGTTTGCATGGGAGAGGGTTGGGGCACACACATGTAGAGGCCAGGAGAACGTCAGATGTCTTCCTCCACTGCTTTCCGTTTCACTCTATTGAGGTAGGACCTCTCAGCAGACATGAAGCTCACCGCTTCCTCCCTTCCCTGGATCTGCCTGTCTTTTCCTCCAACACTGGGGTTCCTAGTACACATGGCCATGCCCAGCTTTTACACGTGGACTGGGGATTCAAACTCATGTCCTCAGGACTTTGGTGGGGCCAGGGGCTATGCAACTGTTCCCCTGACACTTTCCTTCTAGGCTATGGTCTAGAGCCCCTGGTGGCAGGTTTCCTCCTACCATCTAAACTCCAGAGCCCCTAGGAAGGTATACAGTCTTACACATAGAACCAGGAGGGGACCTGGGCTATGAGACAACAGGTAGTATAGCAGCTCACATGCATGCTACCTAGAAGCTCCCGGACTGCAGTCAATCCACACATCCAATACAGAGCTCCCCATGACGGAGAGTGGGCTTCCAACACAGAGTTTAGCCACCGAGTCCAGGTGGGCTTTGCCACCCAACAGTGTGTGTGTTGGGGGGGGTTAGATAGAGGAAGCTGGACAGCATGCTGCCAACAGTGAGATAGAGTTGGGGTGGTGTGATCTGGGAGCTGGAGTGTATCCCTTCAAATTTAATAAACCTTCACATCTTAGTATGACCTCACTTAGAAATAGGACCTCTAGTGGATAAGAACAGGCCCTAATGTAAGGACAAGTATCTTTCCAAAAATAGGAACATCTAAACACAGACACAATTCTAGAAGGCCGTACAATAACAGAAGCTATCTGGGATGATGAGACCATAAACCAAGGTCTACCAGTGCAGTTGGCAGAAAGCCCCTCCAAAGCTTCCAGAAGTAACAGAGATGGCTTGCCTGGCCTCCACTGCATGCCTCTGCACAGGGGTCTAGGCGCTCTCTACAGCCTCTACAAGTGGCCTGGTAGCCTCCTCACGCCTCTACAGGCAGCCTGGCCTTCTCTGCATGCCTCTGTGCAGGCTGCCTGCACTCCTCTGGATACCTCTGGCCTCCAGAATACTGGGTGAGGCATTTCTTTTGTTCTAAGATCCAAGTAGGAACCAGGGGTCTGGGAGTCCAAATGCCCAAACACAAAAGAGTCTTTCACTTGAAGCCCTCAACTGGAGCACGGGCTGATAAGAACTTCCCAGAATACCCTGAGGGCTCTAGAGGCTCCTGTCCTCTCACACAGCCACTTTGGGCCAGCTCGCTGCCCTTCAAAGAAGCCGCCAACTGTCTCCCCTAACTGCTCCCTTGGCATGCTTTCTACACTATGGACCCTCTCTAACAGGGGTGGCAAAGATGGGTGCTACTTGCAAAGATTCCAGGATGTCAGTAGGAATCTGCAGCATCTTAATATGAAAGAGTCACCAGAATCCAAAAAATACAATCAACAGTGACTTTAAAAGCCAAATTCCAGTTCTGAACTGGGCAGAGCAGGCCCTTCAGACAGAATCAGGAGGTATGGAGGAAATAGCTCCACATATCCAGTAAAGGAAAAGCCTCCATACACCCCAGAGCATGACCCATTAGCTGGCAAAGTAGGGCGGTACAGGGCACTCTAGCTGCCCAGTCTCACTCTCGCTTGTTCAAGTGCTGCCAAGTCCACATTTCCCATGTGAGCCACGTCCATGTGCTGTTGCTCAGGTCTCCTGAAGCCAGAGCATTTCTCAGAGCTCCAAACCCCAGGCCTCTGCAAGGAGTTGTAGCACTCAGCCTTGAGACTCTACCTGTGACCCCAGAGCTCAGAGTGAAGTGAGAGGCAGGAGGAGGAGAGAAAATTGACCAGCTTTGAGAGACTTCCTGAGAAGCACCCTAGCCTCTTACTTGTGTGTCTCTCAGTCCCACCTCAAAGGCCCTGACCCTGAAGTGGAAAACAGCAACTGTGTCCCCACTAAAGCACAGAGGCTGTTCTCAGACACAGCCACTAGGAAAACCAAAAGCTTCCTCACATGTGATGGCAGCTGGTCTTCATGGCAAGTCTTGTGACATCAACAAGAGGCCACTTTGCCTTAACTAAGGCCAAGAGTACAACTGGCAAACAGTAGTGACCACTAGAGCCAGAATGGCCAAGAGCAAGCAGAGTCCCTCTGGGACTGGTCAGTGCACAGGAGGAGACATGAACAGCACACAGCCCACCTAATTCCCACACCTCTCACTAAGAACAGCCACTGAAGCTTCAAATGCTCCCATTCTCCACTGGCTCTCCCTGACTGTGCTTGTCCACAGGGGCTGTACGCACTGGGAGCAGCTGTGCACCTATCCTCCAGAGGCCATGTTCAGATGGCTCTGACCTCATGTACCCTGAATCTCTGATACCTAAGGCCTCCTGTAACACACAGTCTCCTCTGCTGACACAGCCATTCTGTTGCTGTCCTGCTGCAGCCTTGAGGCAGCAGCCCCACCACCTTCCCACATCAGGTGGACAAAATAACGATGAATTTATGAACTTAAAAAGAATCAGTCATATGAATCTCTTCCAGAGCTTTTACAACTGAGGATGACGTCCTCTTCAACACCTTTCCCACACACCTACAGCCAACGCATGCAGCCAGTCTTCAGTAATATGCCAGCATTCACACCAGGATGAAGGAAGACCTGAGACCAACTTAGGGTAGTAAAGAATCCAAGATTCACAGGCACAATCCTCTTGTGGGCAGAGGAAGAGGAGAGGGGACGGGTGTGATTGTCCCCAGCACAGGTCCAGGCTCTTTAGCTCCACTGAGGACATCAAGGTAAATGGAGCATTTGTGCCTTTTGAACCATCACTCTGTTGCATAATTATCTGGTCAATTTGGAAAATGAAGCCATTCTGAGTAAGGTTACTGAACAGACTTGAGAACTGGCCAGACGATAAAATGAGAATAAAATGAGAATCTCTACAAGTAGAAAGCAAAGACAACTGGCTAATGGACCTGCCAAAAAGCAGCTGCTTCATGAGCACATGCTATATACATTTCCATCAGAAGGCAAGTAGCCTCTGGGAGAGAAGAGACTGCCAGCAGTGGCCTTTGATGTGAGATCCCAGATACAGCGACACTGGGACACAGGGGATGGAAACAAAGTATGGGGTTCACACGTGGAGAGAAGCAGAGGTGTACAGATTAGTCCTCAGTGTGAAAATAACCAGCATGGCAGCTTCTTCCACAGAGGATGCTTAGAGTGAGCAATAGTCACGGCTGGCAGCAATAACAGGCTCTGAGGCTCTGGGGATGGGACAAAACCAGAGGTGTCTGCCTTGGAAGCTCAGGAAGCTCTTTCACAGCTTCCTGGCCCCTGACTAGAAGCCTGTGGCCATGGCTGAGCTTCCATGCCTGGGGTTAGACCTTAGGACCTTTTGCCCTCGTGTTAGATGGATAAGGATCAGGCAGGCACTTCTGCCTATAACCGAGCACAAGTATCACACTAACACTGTGAAAGCCCTACTGTATTTTGTTTTCAGTTCCAGGTGGAAGTGAGGTAACAAGCTTTGTTTTCCTCATACATGAAAGGCACATCCTTACCGTGGGGAAATGCCAACAAAACAATTACAAACGGCAATGTCATCAAAATCAGAGAGAGGAACCAACTACTAGGCTAGGCCTCTACTGTTCCTGCTGACAGCAAGAAACTCCCCGGAGGAAGGCTCTGAGAACCAACTTCTGCCACTTGTTCCCAAATGCACAAGCTTGGCAGAAATGACTAGGGTCCTCTTTAGCTCTGACTCTTTCCCAAAGCAGGTGGCAGGGAAGAGACATGGGTCCTCCAGCACAGAGAGTGCTAGTTTTGGAAAACAAGTAGCAGAGCCTCCTGAGTGAGCTCTGTGTATCTCCACAACTTAAGCTATAGTACACAAACAGGAGCCTGTCCTGACTACACATAGGGACCCAGAACTGAAACCAACCTTCACAGAAACTCCTTAAAGGCCACAGAAGTGCAAATCCCCACTGCCACCACCAGCTTCCTTCCACCCAGTCGTACATCCCTCCTGGGGACCCAGAGCCTGGGACACTTCACTAAGCACAGAAGTCCTTCCAAGTATATCCAATAAAGAACCACTCTCCTTATCACAGAAGAACGGGAAGGGGTTTAGGTTTGACAGCGATAAGCAAGAACCAAGTCTATCTTGTCATACCTGTGCAAACGTCATCAGATTTTCATGTAAAGTTGCAGAAAGCAATGAACCTAGGGGGCTTGGGGGATGTCTTCTCCAGGGCAAACTCTAATGTGAGAGCCCACAAAGCACAATGCAGGCCAGAGCCCCACCTGCACACACTTTTGGACATCTCATCCTAGCTCCCGCCTGCTCGAGGCAACCCTAACCCCACCCCCACCCCCGCGCTAGCGTCTCCTATAAGGAATATATTGTGTGCATATTTCAATGTATGCTGAAAAGGTATGAATGGGTGTAAGTGAGCACTTACCTGTCCGTCCTGGCCAACGTGATGGATCTGCAGATTGCCCTGCACAGTGAAAACAGGAGACAGAGTGAGAACTTTCCTACATTATTCAGAAATAACCAGGAAACCACTAATGCTACAAAAATTCAACCCCTTTTGTCAATAAAAAACCCACAAAAATAAAACAAGTATTAAAAGCTGAATCTCTAGTTTGTGTTTTGTTTTCCCTTCTATTAAATGCACAGAACTTTAAACCTACTCCCTCAATTCTGACCCACAAATGAGCTTGTCTTCTTTTTGTCCTCTTTATTTTAAACAATTGCAGACTTACAAGGCACATGCTCAGTGCAGTATGATCCACAGCAGTGCTGCCTCCCCACGGCAGGAGTATACTAACCACCACACTGCTCTGAGTCTGCAGTGTCTCTTCAGAGACCTCATTTTACACTGTCATCAATTGTAAAGGATACCAGAAAACACCCAGTCACCCCACTGAGCCACACAGACTTTCTCCAAGGGAGCTTCTCAGACTCTGCTGGAATGGCATTGGTTCCACACACTGAATACATGACTCTGTGGCCTTGTGACCTTGCAGGGTGACACCTGACTTACCTCACTGTCCTGTGTGATCTGCACCTGCTCCCCTTGAGGCACCTGGGCAATGTGGAGGTGGCCCTGTGGAATCCACAACAAGAGAAGACACCAAGAAGCATCAGAGGAAAACAAACCAAAGGAAACAACAAGCACCCTCTCCCAACTTCATTCCTATTTGCTCTAAGCCCCAAAGAGGGCAGGGTCTGGCCAGTTTGGTGCAATGTGTTCACAGTCTGAGCTCATCCCACAGCTTCTGAAAGTAAATGTTCACCACATGACTTACACAGTTTGCCGGATCTTTAACTAAGTGTGTGCGATCACCGAGGAAATGCTGCCAAGGATGGCAGACGGGAGGAGCCACTTGTGTGAACTGCACTGCAGTGGATAGTTTGTTAAACTCACAGTTAAGTAACTCATGTAAACACTAATAAATGTAGCTCCACCAAAGCCCAGGGTCCAACTCCTATCAAAATCCTATCTGGGGCTGGAGGGATGGCTGAGGTTAAGAGCACTTGTTGTTCTTGCAGAAGACCTGAGTTCAGCTCCCAGCACCCACGCTGGGTCACTCACAATCCCCCGTAACTCAGCTCCAGGGAATCGAAAGCCTTCTTCTGGCCTCTGTGGACACCTGCACTCATGTGCACAACTCCACACAAGGAGACACATGCTTACTCATAACTAAAAATAAAATAAGTCTTTTATTTTTCAAATCTTATCTTGGCCCAAACAGATCTTACAGCAAACAACCTGTTGCAGGTTCGGGACTGCTTCTGCTTCACTGTTCACACAAACCGAAGGGATTTACTCCTGGCCCTTTCAAAGATCTCCCCACTAACCCGGTGAAAACACCTGCTGGTGTCTAGTCGACTACACAATTCAACAAGCCTATGACTTCACCACGTATAGCCACTCTGTGTCCTTTAAGACAGCCCCATAGCCCAGCGGACATAAAGCACCAACATGACCTCAGAGCTGTCCTTAAAGCTCCATGCTCTCCAGTGGTTTCTGAGGTGCATACTTCCTGTTCTGCTACTTCCTACCATCTCTCAGAGAGTATGCATTAGTCTTTGTGCTGCCCACGGCTCAGAACACAGCACCACCGCTGAGATCTGTCTCTTCACTGTGCAGTGCCTGTAGAAGGCCAGCACACATTAAAGAACTGCTGCACAGAAACCCAGGCCATACATTAGACCTTTTCCACTATGAAAGGCTGCCTGAGTTCATGAGCTGAGAAAGATGCTTCCAGGAAGACAAGCAGAAGCAGATTCCTTCAAACAGGCTGCACACATATGGATGATCTCAACATCTGTACAGGACCAGGGATGAATAAAGACCAGTGAATGTCCTACAAGGATTTTAATGACTAGATTGTTCAGCAGCAGCCAGGAGCTGTGTGCGAGGCTGTCATACTACTTCCCTAAATGAAGCACTTTCCCCTCAAGCTATCAGTATGCTTTCCCTTCCTGTGCATTCCCCCAACCCCTCCCCCACCTCCCCAGACATGTGAGTGAGAAGGTACGTACTACTTGCACCTGTCCATCCTCTCCAATCTGGTGGATCTGCACTTGCTGTGCGTTGGCCAGTGCATAGTGTAGGGCCTGTGGCTGCGACTGCTGTAGCTCACCCGCAGGTGGAGGGGTACCCATCATGGTCTCTGTAGAACATGGGAGCAAGTATAAGGATCCTCAGGTCCCACACACAAAGTCATCTTAGTTCCTCATGACTCCCTCTCCCCCATTTTCAATTACTACAGAAGAAGAAAGGTACCTCGTGTTCCTAGACTCAGGTCAGGGCACCTCTGCTCTGCAGAGCTGTCAACAAGGCAGGAGGGAACTAAGATTTGTGACAGAGGCAAGCACTGTTAAGATTCAATGACACTGTTGTAACAAACTCTTTCCTGCAAGCACCTAGACAAACTGCTGACGTACACAGGTCTTGGACTCTGTCCACAGAAATGATCCGCACGGCTAATGCTTCAATCAACCCTGCATTAGATCTGCAATATGTGACGTTTCCAAGACAAATTAAACTCAAAGACATATTTGCAACACGTTTTATTTCCTATGTTTAATCAAAGTAAGGTACATTTGGTTTGCTAGATGGTATATTAATTTTCATTGTAACACAAACTACAATGCCTTTTTTTTCAGTACTGAAGACTGAGTCTAAGGCCTCCAGCATGCAAGACATGTTTTCTGATACTGAGCACATCTCAGCCTCTAACTGTAATGGCATCACAAGTTGAATTTTCTGAAACAGGAGGACTTTAAGGCTTCCACTTTTTTTTTTTAATTTTTCTATGTGTATGTGGTAATTGGTCAGAACAAAGCTGCTAGGAAACACTGTAACGGCCTAACTTGAGAAGGCGGACCGCCATCTGTGTGGAAGAAATACAAAGGCCATGCAGCTGACTACAAGAAGAGCTCCGAGTCCTTTCCACCGCAGCGTCAGAGCGCTTGGTCCCTGAGCGTGCTTTTAAAAGCAGCAAGACAACAACTGAACTCATGCACTCACACTCATGTGCAGGCACAAGATGAACAGGAAGAGATGGGCCCTCTGCCATCTGAGCCACTAGACACTGCACAGATGACACCTCCTTGTCCAGCGGAATAAAACCCAGCATGTATGAATGTTTACACAGTGCGGACAAACAAAAAAAATCCTTTCTCAGGCTCTAACAAGTCAATTTCCAGAAGCTTACATGAAACTTATGACTCTGTGTTTGTATCCAAATGGACAGTGACTAATCCATCTTTAAATAAACTAGCTTTGCTGGGCATAGTGGACACTTGTAGGCCCAGCATCAAGAAGCTGAGGAGGAGGGTCACAAACTGGAGGTCAGCTTGGGTTATACTGCAAGACCTTATCTTAATAAACAAAGAAACAAACAAGGGTTGAAGACATAGCTCAGTAGAACACTAACTAGCCTATCATGCATAAGGTCCTAGGTTCTATACCCAGCATCACCTAACAAACTACCTGCAAACAGTGTATTTCTATTGCTAAAGAAATACCATGACGAAAGCAACTTTTAAGAGAAAGCATTTAATTGGGGGCTGCTTACACATTCAGAGGGTGAGTCCATGACCACCATGGTGGGGAATAAGACAGCAAGTAGGCAAGCATGGCGCTGGAGCAGTGGCTAACATAAGAACTCACATCTAATCCGTAAGCACAAAGCAGAGAGGCGACTGGGCCTGGCACGAGCTTTTGGAACCCCAAAGCCCACCCCAAGTGACACCATCCCCTCCAACAAGGCCACATCTTCTAATCCTTCCCAAAACAGTGGACCAACTAGAGACCAAGCATTGAAACAGATGAGCCTACGGGGGGCATCTCATTCAAATGACACTAGCCTTGGCACAAAACTCATGTATAGGGCCAATGAGATGGCTCGGTGGGTAAGGTACTTGCCATCGAGCCTACCAATCTGAGGTTGATCCCCAGAACCCACATGGAAAAAGGAGAACTTATTCTTGCAAGATGTTCTCAGACTTCCACTCAGGAGCACGCCACATGCATTCTCACTACCACGCCGGCTCCCCCCACCGTGGGGCTGTCCTAGAGGTACAGAGGGGGCTGAAGCATGCTTGGAACCCTCAACTCCCACTCTGAAAGCAGAAGGCATTTGGCGGCTCCTCCCTCCCCTACTCTGACAAATCTCAAGTTATGCTGCCTGCTTTCACAGCACAGCACCACCTCCTCAAAGGTATGTGACCTGGCTGATGTTTACCTGATGCTGTGCAGGGCCGGGAAGTCCTTCTCCCTATATGACCATATAAGGTCTCTTCTCCCTCAGGTCCCCATGAAAACACCTAGGTCTGGGTTAGGGTTCCCTCAACAAACCCGACACCCTCTGCCTCCTGGGAATTCTGTACATCCCTCAGATTGAGGACCTGCATGGACACGCATAGACCCATGCCCTATGCTTCCCTCCCAAGAGCTGCACCACTGGCCCCACAGCCTAGATACTTCCCAGGGATAGAAGCAGACATGAAGAAATCCTACATCTGATCACAGACACAAGGACATGCACATGAAAACACACATACAAAATTTTAAAAAGATGAAATACTTATCTATATAAATATTCTTAAATGAAACAATTCATTTGCAGCACTGTGTGGCGCTTCCTTGTCTCTGGACCCAGCTGGAATCAATACCAATTCCAAATAACAGAATTCTGGCTTAATTACATTTCACCATCACCAAAATAGCTTTGAATATCAGAATAGCTTTGCTAAGACAACAGCAGATGCAGACAGAACAATGACAAAGATTTCAGAAGTCTCTTGGCTTAACCACCCACTCCTCTTAATCAGACATTTGCCAAGAATGTAGCATGTTAAGACAGACAACAAATCAGTTTACAAAGCAGTGCTCCTTCACAAGACCCATGGGTGCCGAGTGGCAAGGACAGCCCCAAGCTCAGGCCCTCTTCTGGAAGCAAGTGCCTGTCTGCCTTATCAGTCATGGCCTGAAACTAGAACTACCAGCTCAGAGGCAGCTCTGAGCTAGCCCCAAACAATATACACCCAAAGCCACGGGAAGAGGATTACAATAATCATGCCTCACGGTGTTCTGGAGCCCTCCCTCCCCCCTCTTCTTGAACAGTACCCTCCCAGTTACAGGTTCCCTTCCACTCCAAACACCCAGACCACAGAATGGAGTCAGCTCTGCTCTCACTCTGCTAACAATGTCCACTGGCAAGAGGGTAGAGACCACAGGTCAGGCAGAACAGAGGAACAGCTTCCTGGCAGTGCCTTTCTGGGAATGATGCCTAGGTCAGGCCAAAGCACAGACTACAGGATTTGCCCATTCCCCAACAATCACCTTGGGGTGCTGACAGCTGCCAGGGCTTCTCGAACATGCCACTCCAAGGGACCTGCCCAGAATTTGGGCACTTAACACTACACAGTGGCTGGCCACCCCCACAAGAAGCCAGCACCCACAGCATCTTAGAGAAATTGTCACTATGTTTATAAACAAAGCAACAAAGAAATAAAAAGTGCAACTAGCTACGAATTAAAAAAAGAAAAAATTAAAATTACAAAGCAGAATGTAAATACCATCACACTAAGCTAAACAAACTAGAAGAGTCCAAACACTAATAAGTAAATAAGCCTGACACTGACTAAAGCGGAGCCACAGAAACAGGCACAGGCTCTTGAGTCTCCATCTGCAAAGTCACTGTTGGCTTAAAGGCCAGGAGGCCCCACTGATTTAAGAGTCTTAAAGCGTCAAGTGTGGGTGCCAGTTGGGAGCTGGCTAGAAATGTGGAGCTTTCAGGCCACTCCACTCCACCTGAATTAGAATGAACTGGCCGTGATTCCAAAGTAGCACACCTCCACCTGACAACATGAGTACCCCCAGACCCAAGTGCATGTGTCCCTAAGCAATCCACCTGTAGAGGGGTAGTCTAATGGGTTGCTTGCAACATGACATGGTGTCTGACGTACTTCCTCTATGCATTTCCCAGTCCAACCCATCAACACTGCCACTCCTCAGGTCCTTCATGAACGCTACCAACCCAATACAGTTGGAGTATCTCATCCTTTTGTTCAAGTTCCACTATCACCACGGAAGCTGTCTCTGGACAGCCCTCCAGTGGCTCCCCAACACTGCCCTGTGACCGTGAGTCAGACCATCACTGTGGTGGCTCAGGCAAAGTGCACCGTACACTGTCCAGCTGCACGGGTGCCAGGGTACACAGGTGCAAATGCAGCAGTGAGATTGCAGGTGCATGCTTCCGGGCTGTACATGCACCTGATGGGTCCTTTGAGCATGTCTACAGCTACAGAATCCTGTCTCTTTCTACCCCCCGTGTGTGTAGCAATGATATAGGCCATGATACCTCATGATTCGGGATGAGACCTGGCTCATCAAGGCCCTGTGCAATAAACTCTACTTGGTTATAATTCCTTGTGATGAAGTAAACAGCCAGCTTCAGCCTGCATCAAATGCAGGCACATGGCAACCGCTGTCTCGTGTTTCATCTCTAACTCTGCTTGGCAATTTTTGAAAAATTTATTTCTTTACTTGCTACTACATTTCTGTTCCTCATAACATTTTAGTGCTGTGGGCTGTTAATTCCAGACTGGGCCTCCTTAGTCACTAGTTTTGTTTTTTTTTTTTGGTTGGTCGGTTGGATTTGGGTTTTGTTTATTGTCTGTTTTGGTCATAGGTCACATTTTTCCGTTTCTTGGTACTGGATCCTAGACCCTGTGAATGCTTCCAGGTTAATGTGTCTAGATTTTGTTGTCTTCTAATAAAGTGCTAAACCTGTGGCTCAGTATGAGTTCCAGCTTTATGGGGCTCAAGAGATGGCTATTGGTTAAGAGCACTGGCTGCCCTTTCAGAGGACCTGTGTTCAATTCCCAGCACCCACGTGGTGGCTCACAACCATCCGTAACTTCAGTTCCGGGGGATCTGATGCAGTCTTCTGACCATCTCCAACACAAGGCATGCATGTGGTGCATAGATTTACATGCAGGCAAGACAGACACACATACACACAAATCTTTTAAAAATATATATTCTAGCTTTACTCTGGGGACAGGCTCAGCCATGGCCCTCTGGGTCCCACCAAAAGTTAGACCTGCCTCTGGGCTCTCTGCTCTGGCTAGTAGGCATCTAGGCACGCTCTAGCCCAATGTGAGCTTGGGTGCTGCTCTTCACTGCAGGCATGCTCAGCTCAGGAGTCAGCAAGAACCCAGGGGCCCTGTGTGACACGGGGTCTCACTCCTACTTTCGCCATGTTCACTACTTCGGCTCTCACAGCAGCAGTCTGTCTTCTCAACTACTCCTAATTCAGCTGTGCTCTAGCTGAAGAACCCCAGCATGCACCTTGAGAGGCATGCTGAGTGAGGACAGTCACCCCAGCTTCTTCTTTTCGGGAGGCCACACACTTAGGTATCCACTTGTCTGTGTAGCAGCTTTCTATTTCCACAGCAAGGTTCACTCCAGTGCCTGACGAAAGCAGAATCTCCCTAAATTTTAAACTGTCACATGGATGCAGAGCTCACAGGCAACAAGGCGGGAGTCACAGTAAGACAGAGAACTGATGAGCCACTGCCAGAGCTGCCACCATGAAGATGCCATTGCTCAAGTAAGGAAGGAGCAAACGACAACACTTAAGAGCACATCTAAGCTAGTCACAAGTCCTGTTTGACCCATTCAACAGCCACAGCCTCCTCAGCCAGACACAACTCCACCAAACACATTCACTCATGCCTAGAGGCTCCCTCAGGTTCCCGGACAGAACTCGAGACTCCTCATTCTGCATGCCACTCGTTAGAAGCACTACCAACAGGAGCAACGTGTGCGGCCCACACAGCCGTCGCCCTAGGAACTCTGGCAACAGCTAACGCTAGGTATCTGATAACCGCCAAAGCCAGGGAGGAAGAGCATTTTCTGGAAGATGGTCAGGGAGGGCTCCAGGTGACCAACTTTGTAGCTTCCAAAACAGAGTCCCTGGACAAAGCCTGCACTGAGAGAGTCCTGCCGGCCCCCTGCCCACTGCTGCACTGGGTCCTCAGCTGACCCCCAAGCAAGACTCAGCTTTCAGGAGCTACTGCCACTGCCAAGAAAGCTATGAAAAAGAGCTTAAAAGATAAGAGAGTATAGCTCAGTGGCAAGGTACTTTAGAGCCAAGATTGCCTAAGACCCTGAGCTCAAGCCCCAGCAATAGAATGAAGGGAGGGGAAAAGCCCACAAGTAGGGCTCAGAAAATTTGTTTCTGAGATCTTCAGGACAGTCCTGAGTCTAAAACCTCAAACTAAGAATAAATAGCATGATGTGGGCCCTCCAAACCCACAGTAACTCTGCAAGTAACAGTGACTGCTATTAAGACAGCAGGACACTCAGGAGATAAGTAACTAGACAGCACAAGGAAGGTCCTCCATAAATTCTTTCTGTCGAATCTACAGGGTAAAATAAGCAGGCCTCGGGCTCTTGCCACTGCCTAGGGCACTCCCAAAAGGCCAGCCTCACATTGGGTGGGGCCGCGACTGAGGAGCTGCTGGGTTGCACTCTGCATGAGAACAAGGCTTCGGGGCAGCCTTCTCCCGAGCTTACCTGAGGCACTGTATGAGGATGAGGACGGTGTTCTCCGGGAGAAGCTCTTGACCGCCAGGCTCTGGCCTCGCTGCTTCCGTCGCCATGCTGTACGGCACTTGGAGTCAATGCTCTGCTTGATCCGATACCAGTCAGATTCTGTGATTCCAAATTTGTAGAAGAGGTGACCTGAAAGAACATGTCCCAGATAAAAACTGTCAGACTCGGACCTTTGTCCTGGGCCCCACTGTTGAGAGCACCAAACTCAAAAGTTGAGCACTGCTAAAAGACCTAGCTGACCTGCTAGCCTACTCCTGGAGGGCTGACTCAGCTTCAAGAAAATGAGCCAGAAAATCTCACTTCATCAGGAAAGAGGTCAGGTCACTCAGGGCACTCAGTTGGCAGGATCAGATGCAAACATTTACCACTCTTCCTGTCTATTTAACCTTAAATAATCTGACTTCACCCCACCCCCAAAGGGACTCCATTTTTCACAGGCTCTACACTCACCAGCCTCCACCTTCTCTTGCCCTAAACTCACCAGACAGCACACACCATCCTGATTGCCTAGGGAATCAGAGATTTCACACCACACTCAGGCAGGTCTTGCCAGAGCTGTAGCCTACTACCCTGGCTCCTCTACTAGGTCCACCCACCTCTCTAGACCAGCCAAGAGTACTTTAACCCCCTCCTCACCCAAAACTCTCCTTAGCACACCAGAATTGCTTTCGAGAACGCCCATCACTTCCCCTAAATGTAGAGGATTTTCACAGTGTTTAACCTGTTCTCCCTTATAAATGGAAAGAACTTGGTTTTGCTCTCTGTGCCTGTTGGGAACCAGAGGGCCTTGGCACTCAGTAAACACTGGCTATCTGATCCATTAAGTAACAGGTATCTGAAGATATCTGGCCAGTGCTCCTTGCCAGATGCTTCCTCATACATTACCAGGCTGTCTTCCAGAACACAAGTTTCTCAAGCTCAGGGACTACTTCCTGGAGTTGCTTGATGCCTAGGGGAAGGGCACTACCTACACCCCAGCACTGGAGGATGGAGCAGAAAGTCATAGAGATGGCAGAGCACCTACTGAGACCCAAACTGCTAATCCTTATGTGTACAAAGTACACCAGGAGCATCACTGAACAGCATACAGACCCTGCCACTCAACAACAAGGATATCGATGACACAGGAAGTCACCGAAACAAGTGACAGAATGGGAACCGACAGCTACTCCAGCTTGGCCCCACATCTCACTAGCCCATATGACGCCCCTCCATTTTTTTCTTTTTGAGAACTTATTTTTTCTTTTTGTATATCCACTCCTTGACTTTCCCAATTAAAAATTATTTTTATTAAATTGTGTGTGTGTGTGTGTGTGACTGTGTGTATGTGCACGCATGTTTGTGTGCATGTGTACATGAGTATAGGTGCCCACAGAGAGGTCAGAGTCATTGGAGCTCCTAGAACTGGAGTTACAGACAGTCATGAGCCACTGATACACATGGGAGCTAGGAACCAAATTCAGGGCTTCTGGAAGAGTAGAAAGGGCTCTTAACCACTGGATCATGTTTCCAACCCATGGTTCTCTGTTATGCCCGGTGGCAGCAGGAAGGATGATGATGAATGACATCACACAAGACATTCTCTTCAACAGTGACCTCCGTAGCTGGCTCATGCAATTTCACTGATTAACAGGAAAATAAATGGAAGAAATTCAAACTATAATAATCAAAAGCTTAAGTTGGAAAACTTCCTGTTTTGACTATTAAGGCCACTGAGTTTGAATCATCTTCTGAGAGCTAAGTTACCACCCAAACCTCAAAACACGTATCTATTGATACCAATGCACGAGAAACAGTGAAAACAAAGCCTATAAATGCTGTATTAAGCATCAGGTATTGGGAGATGTCTTGACTTTCCTTGAGCATGTGCTCAGGACAGTGACATCCAGGCCTCTGTGACCTGGAAGGAACTGAACCATTGAGAACACCACACGGAACCCAGCAGCACTTGTCAGCCTCACTCATAAAAGGGAGCCCAGAGTGAGCTGCTGGCTCTGACTTTCAGGTCACCTAAAATAGACACAGAGCCATATCCAGTAAACCACTCAACAATTACATGTGGCTTTAGACACGAAATAGGCCTCACTCACTGACCACCAGTCACAATCACCATGGAACTCATTCCTGACCACCTACCTTATCTG
The DNA here is from genome assembly GCA_026225945.1 of Cricetomys ansorgei. NCBI lineage: Eukaryota > Metazoa > Chordata > Mammalia > Rodentia > Nesomyidae > Cricetomys > Cricetomys ansorgei. Next base: position 2,160,173 of record JAMJFZ010001280.1, read on the forward strand.
AAGAACATTTGAAAACCTCATGAAATAAGAGTATCATTGTCTTGTGCCCATTTTGAGGAAAAAAAGCAGCAAGTTGTAAGATCAGCCTCACAGTGTGGCTTCTGGCTATGCTCCTACGCACCCACCATCATCACAACTGAGAACCCCAGGTGGAAGCTTAAGAGAGACAAATAAGAAAAGGCCTGATGTCACACCTTGCTCAGGAATGCCCAGCAGGTCCGGCAGTAGAAGGGAGGCTCAAAACACCAAGCAACCTCAAAAGAACAGAGGCCTCCAGCTGCGAGCCTGTTGCCCAGGAATGAAGTACTTAGTTCACAAGAAGGCTAAGGTCAAGTTTATGCCTGCTCTTCAAGCTGTAGGAGGTGGCCCTTCCAGCTCTCACTTAATGAGCCTACATAGGAGCCTGGCAGGAGCTGTGGGAAAGGCAACAGACAAGAAGGAACAGAGCTGTAATCTGGCTCCTCTGTGGGTGGCATGTTGCTTTATCAGCCACAAAGGAAGGATGACACTATCACTGCTAAAGTAATCTCAAGTCCAAGGAGAAAACCTTTCAGGAAACTGCACGCCAACAACTCATTTTTTGTATTAAGACCTGACATATAGCAGCTCCCCAGAAAAACAAGACCCCACCAGCCGATAGGAAGGGCTGCTGGGCAGGGGCGCTCTGAACAGCCTGTGCCCATCCAAGGCTCCCAAGGAAAGCCTGCCAGGTTTTCCCTAACTCATACATTTCACCAACTCATATGAATAGGCCTGACCCATGTGTACTTCCCCACAACTCCTCCTCTTAGTAGTCTTTGTTTGTAGTCTTTGACGACCATTCTAAGCCAGCTCCACAGCACAGTGTCCCTATCCATTCTGAGAAGAGGTCTCCCACTGGTCTTCAGGACTCATAAGCTCCTCCACCACAGTTAAACTGATGCAGTCAGTGTATCCCAACATCCTTGTCAGGCCATGCCACAGCAATGCCACACCTATGCATGGCCTGTATTCAAAGTATACGAGCAGCTTTCCCAATCCATCCTTCAGGACCTGGGAAGAGATAGTATCTGATTATTCAAGCTCAGAAAAATCCACATCCCTGTACACTGATGGAACAGTGTCCCCCAAAATTCATGTCTTTCCCAGGACCTCCAAATGAGACCTGTTTGCAGATATGATTGAGGAGGAGGTCACATTAGTGGGGTCTCACTCCAGAACAACTGGTGTGCTTATAAGGAAAGGAAAGAAATAGACACAAATACCCAAAGAGTAGATGGCTAATGGAGGCAGCATCAGAAGCATCAAAACTGCTAGCCATCTCCAGAGCTACAGACAAAGCTCCTTTGGAGGAGCTGTTACCCTACCAACATCTGGATCTTGTATCTGGACTTGTGTTCAAACGCTCAGGCCATGAACTCTATTAGAGCAGCCCTAGAAACCCAATATACCCAACAATGCACCAAGCCAGGAGCGGTCTCTGACTCCCGAGAACGTGCTACCTACAACTTATGACCAGAAAACTGCCTGATGTAGGTAAGGGCAGTTTAACAAGAGTCACAGCATGCATATGGTGGTGCACACCTTTAATCCCAGCTCTTAGGAGGCAGAGACAGGTGGGTCTCTGTGAAGTTTGAGGCCAACCTGGTCTACACAGTAAGACTCTGTCTCAAAAATAGGGGGGGAAAAAAGTCACTGAAGTCATCTATCTATTAATCACCTTCATTTAAAGCACTTTAAAAGAGCCTGAGAACCTTCACCCACACCAGCACTCTTTACAGACATCTTCAGAGTTGCATGAGAACGTGTGTGCGTCTGTGTGTGTGTGTTTGATTCACTTCTGGCACCTGGCAGATTCAAGCATGCTCACCTGCAGAGTTCAAGCAAAGGTTTGGATGAGCCACTGGCAAATTCTCAATTCAGCCTACACGATCTTGAAAGAGCACCACTTTCATCCTCAGTGCATTCCCCAAGAAAATACTCAAAGCCAGTCGAAGTTGTACTACTATTCTTCCTGCACACACCTTCGCTGGGACTCAAATCCTGGGGAGCTAACCAATCCTTAGCAAACCCAACAGGCCCGCTCTCTCCCCATCTTTCACTGTGAAGATGGTACTTAAGATCACAACTGACAGAACCTACTAAATAAGACCAGCAGCAGGTATTACTGTGAGACTTTAAAGAAGGGCAGAGCCCAAGTTTGGGGTAATACTATACAAGCTGAAGCCTTGGAGGTCAAAGGTGAACAATCAATGTTTTAACACTCAATGATTCCATGTGAGCACTAACACAGTACTGACAGATGGGCTGGAGCAGGAGGCTGGGTAGGTATGGCCCCATCAACAGCCTCTGAGAGTGGCAATCACCCACAGAAAAGAGCCTGTGAGGTACAACCAGCCCCTGATGAGGACTCAGGCAGGTGGAGGAATGTCAGCAATTCACCAAATTTCTGTTCTTACAAAGCTAAGGAAGCTAAGCACAGAGGACCCACGGTCATGGACCCACGGTTATAATTGACAGCCTGCACTCTTTCCCTCACAAATGACCTACAAATTCGGCTGCCAAGGGACCCAAGTGCAGATCATGGCCTGGGGAAGGAAAGGCAGACTCTTATGCAGATGCCCATGGCCTTACTGCCCTTTTCTCCCCACCTACCACAAAGCCCTGGAGCTAGGTCATGGTGTCTAAATATGGGCACATCGGCCCAACACCCTGAAGCCCCAAGGCCAGTCTTTCTAAGGAAGGTGTCAAATACCTACCTTCTTCTGTGGGATATTTGATAGAGCTGTGGTTCCTCTGGCCCCAGTACTTGCCCATGTGGCTGTCTCCTCGGTAAGGACAAAGCAGCTGCCCCCTCTGGGATGATGGAAAAGCCAAAGGTGTGGCCCCAGTGAAACTAAATACACAGCCAGCCCAGGAATCATCCTGCATGTAAGCAGAGGCCACCACTTGCCAGTTCATTCCAGGTTCATTCCAGTTCATTCATTCTGGAATGAACAGTCTAGGAGGTTGGGCATCGGACTGTATCACTGAGAAGAGGGGCCTGAGCTTACATGCTCTCCAAGTTTCAGCAGGAGGACATAGGGACAACCAGCTTGAGCAAGTGGCATTCCTCAAATAAGAGGAAAACACCGAGATCGTGTTGCATACTAAAACCAGTCCTAGAATGTTACTGGCCTCCACAGCCAGATCAGCACATGAGCATGTCACACTGCCAAGGCCAAGACCTCCTGAACAGAAAGAAGAAGGTGGTACTCCACTCATGCTACTGGGAGGCTCAGAGCACTGTGGCCAACAGACAGCAAGAAATCCCACCTCTGTTCTCTCTTCTCCAAGAGTAACCCAAGGGTGAGTGACACTTGGATCTGCAAGTCTCTGGGGAAGCACATTCCCAAGTGTCCTCAGCACGGGGTACCACACACATCTTGCCAGAGCAAATGCTGGGTCCAGATCCCCATCTCATTGATGGCCACTGAGCCTGGCATCACCCCTGGCACTGGAAACATGGTCCAGATTCAGCTCCCTGGCCACCTTAGCAACCCCACAAGCCAGCCTGTTATCAGCTGTGTGTACTTACACCGGATGCCATAGATAGTGAGGGGGTCCAGCTGCTTCTTCCCATGCTTGCCCTGGCCCGACAAGTTGGACACAGCCTGCACCTCACGGTGGAACAGGTAGTCCAGCAGCGTCAGCGCCATCTTCTCAGCTGTGCGACAGTTAGTGCTGATGTGCAACATGTCAGAGGGGATGATGGCACAGCGAACCCTCATCTCGGGGTTGTTCTCATCGCCCAGCCAGGTACCATTGGGATAGTCCTCTGAAAGAGGAGAAAGGCCTCAGTTAGCAAAGCTCAGAAGCATGTTCAGAAGCACAGCACACAGTTCAAATATAAACTCCCTGGAACTGCTAAAACAAGCTCCCAAACCTCTATCTGGTTGCCTGGAACACCAGAGCTGAGGCACAGCCACAAGTGTTAGCCAGCAGCAGGCCCAAGCCAGCCTGAGTATATAAGACTACATCAAACAAAATATGGGTTCAAATAACAGGAGCCTCGGGATAACAGAATGACAATCAAAGTCTTAAAGGGGGGGCAATACAAGCTAGTGAAGTAGAAGCTAAGCACCGCCAGTCTCCAAGCCCCAGGGCCCAAGTCACCTCTGACCACACTCCAGTCAGTGCCATCACCTCTCCCAGACTGCCTTTGCCAAGTCCCTGAATCACAGTACTGCCTTAAAGCATCATGGGGAGACATACCAGTGGGGTTAAGAACAGGTATGAGCTCTCAACTACAGCTAAGGATAGAAACAGCCAAATTTTGGAATTCAGAACAAGATGAGTAAGTAATCTCCGTCTTAGTGGCATCAATGATTTGTAAGTAAGAGCTAGTTCTTGGGGACAGGCCCTGTTCTAGCACCTAGTTGCTGCTGTATCTAGTATGCATATTAAAGAACAATTCAGTAGAGCTAGGTATAGTGGCGCATGCCTGTAATCTCAAAACCTGGAGGACTGAGGCAGGGGGATTGTGAGTTCCAGACCTCCACAAAAGTGGAGTTGATCTAAAGACACATCAGTAAACTGATAGGTGTGAAATGCCCGCTTAAGCAAGAACCTTGAGTGAGCTAAGCAGGAGACACCAGTGGCAACAAGCGTGACCAACAAACATGAGAGTCCTGCTGTGGGGACAGGAGAATCGGATCAGGTCGAAGCCTAGGCCTGCTGTCGCCATCATTCAGTGATCAGGGGACAAGCAGGAGGGAGAACGACACCCACTGAGCCATGCGGCTCATTCAGTGCATTCACTTCCACAAATGCACAGTCTGGCGCCCTCTGACCTTGGGCAGACAACAGTAAAGTCCAGGTTCCCACTGGTACAGCAAGTCACGTCTCCACACGGACAGGACACAGCATCATCCACTCACATCGCGTCTGAAACACCTCTTGTAACTCAGGAGGAATATACTTACTTTTACTAAACTGTCAATCCAATTTTAACATCTGAACAAAATGCATTTTTGTAGTTTTACTTTATAATTCAAGCAAAATAAACATGCTTTCTCTTCTGGTCATTTAAATCTTTAATGACATCGCCGCTTTTGAAAGCCGTTAAAATGAAAAACTTCCAACAGCAATTTGGATTTTCTGCTCTTCTTTAAAGCAGGTCAGAATATAAGCAGCTGTTCTGAGAGTCTGTATTAAGTCCCAGAAAAATAAAATACACGAAGGACATCCCCAGGTGAGCATCTCCACCTCCTATGATACCCACCAAGCACCAATGCAGAACCAGTCTGGGTCTATGCTTCAGCTTCCTTCCAGAAGGAAAGTAGACCCTGGAGACTCCTTCCTGGGACCAAGCAGCTACCTCTATGATACAGAAGTGGACAATTCTAGAAATTCATTCCAAAAACTACAAACTGCAAATTTCAACTCAGAAACGGCATATTCCACCATTTTCTTTCAAAAAGGTTTTTGGTATATATGATTTGTTTCATTTTTCTTTTTTTTTAGTAAGCTATTTTAGATCAACAATTTTATTATATAGTTGTGGTTTCTAACTAGTAATGCACAAACATTTCTTAGCACAAGAAAACTAACTACAACCAGGAACTCTGTGGTCACTCCACAAGCAAGATCCATGCATCTGCCATCAGCTCGTCTCTCTATGGCTGGACATCTCAGGGTTTGGTCACAATAAAGCAAAACAAAACAAAAATTAAGTGGCAGGCCATCTGGAGCTCACCCAGACTGCCACCAGCTTCACAGTACAGGGACCCAAAGGGCTATCACAGGAGTTTGTCGGTAAGCCCTGACTGGTCAGCAGAATGTGGCATGGAACCATACTTGCAGAAACCATGGGCTGCAGAGGGACCGTTGTGAACCAGTGGTAACTGTTCACAACACTTCCTCATTGTAATTAAGCATTCAGCATTTTACATGAAGGATTTAGCCTGTCCTCTAGGAATTATCAAATGCCTACACTGTGAGAATGGAAAACCAACTAAATCCAGATCTCTAATAACAGATCTCATTTTGATGCATTTAGCTAGTTTGTATCTGTCACTCAGCCAGCTTAGCCCCTGAAGGACTATGCATTCTGCTATTTTCAATGTTCAAGAATGGGGTGCAGGAGGACCTGACAACCCACAGAAGACATGGACAGACACTAGGCTTAACAGTACTGCTCCAACAATTGGGAGTCAGCTTTTATCTCACCCAAACTAAATTTACATCACTAACAAATTGCCTAAGTTTAAAAAAAAAAAAAAAAAAAGTAGAATAAAATGAAAGGCATGGGCCTGTCATCCCAGCGACTTCCAAGGCTACGGCATTAGGATGAAATTTCAAGGCCTACCTGGGCTACAGAGCAAGTTCAAGGCCAGACCAGACAACTTAGTGAGATGCTGTACCCTAAAAACCAGCAAACCAGGAAATGGGTCTTATAGTAAAACCAACTGACCTGGAATTTTACATAAAACATTTAGAATTCTGAAGCAATAACCACTCAAAGTCTGGCACTCCAGACCTCAGGCAGACAGATATTCACGTAAGAAGACAAAAACCATCTGTCTGCTTGAAACTCTTGGCTCTTAACAGGGGCCAAAAAGACTAAATCCTACAAACATGTTGTCCATAGCACCCCATATCAATAATGCTTCTACGACATGAGCCAGGTGACCCGACACTCCCCGCTGAGCAGCTGACCTACAGCAGGACCGTGATGGGGTCCTGCAGGTTAGACGCAGGACTGACGAGTCTGAGGGGCAGCGTCCTGCCTGCCGTCCTCCCCGCACTTCTCTATGCAGCACTCACTTAAAGATGAGGCCATCTGTCTCCAGACACTCTTCAGAGAATCAGTCACTGTGCGGACACATGGCTCAGCGGGGCGGTTCATGCTATTGATAAGACACTGTGTGTGTTTTCTCAAAGAACGAGAAAGCCGAATGGTTCTGAACTATGACCTCTTCTTCAAAAGTAAAACCATGAGTTGGACAATGTGAGTCTCAGCACACTGCCCGTCCACCAGCATCGTGATGGTGGGCACAGGCTGTGACACTGCTCACAGCCTCTACTAACAACACACATCTCACTCAGAGATGAAGCCCGGATTTAGAGAGCTAAACTTAGACAAGCCTCTGTTCTTCCTTAGGACACTAATAACAAAGCAGGTGCTAATAACACTAATAACAAAGCACGAGTCCTTTTCCTGAGTTCATTTCAACACAATCTGCCGTTTCCCCAAACGAAATGAATGTCACACTGATCACATCACAAAGTCAAAGATTCAAAGGGGGAGATTCTATTCTTATGGTAATTCCAAGCTCCTCAGATTATCAAGATCCTATTCCTCAGACATCTATACCAGGCCTAAGTATCTGATCAGACCAACACCAGGGCTTACACAACTCCCACAGGAAGGAGGGAGACCAGCCAGGCTCCTTGGCTGTTAGAGGAATGGTCCCTATAAGGCTTCCTTGAAGAAGGAATGATTTCCACCACTCTTCCCAGTCAGAGTAAAAACAGCCAGCTATCCTGGCCTTAGGTTAACACTGATGCCAAAACTTACAGACAAGTGTTCACACATACAATGTACATCAGCCAAAATCAGAAACTATCCCAATGCCTGTCAACCAACATCACATGAGGGCAAGCCTCAAGCCTGAAGCATGCAGTTCCTGTCATACAAGGAGGGCCAGAGCACGTGGAACACAGTCTTTGTCGTATGTGGGGAGGGCCAGAGCGTATGGAATGCAGTTCCTTCCACACAAGAGAAAAGCACTGAAAATACGGCCCCTGTGGATAAGCAAAGGTCCAGAGCACAGGAAATGCAGCCCTGTCCCCCCAAGGGGAGGACAGGAGCAAAGATGGGCTATGACCTAGATGGCACGACCCAGTCACATGGCGTGCTCACAGGACATCCCATCCCCACAGGAGGGTCAGCAGCTAAAAGCGCTGGGTGGGAGGACAACTGCTGCCTGAACTGAAGTTTGAGGAGGTGATAAAAAAAATTCTAGATTCAGGTAAAAGCGACATTGCACCAGCGTGTGGACACACTAAAGCAGCTTCTGTCACTGGGAAAGTGACATTGTACCAGCGTGTGGACACACTAAAGCAGCTTCTGTCACTGGGAAAGCGACATTGCACCAGCGTGTGGACACACTAAAGCAGCTTCTGTCACTGCGAAAGAAACCCAGTTTCTAAGGAGGAAGGCTTTCAGAGGATCCGATCCACGTCACTGGCCTGAGGTAGCCACCGTCGCAGCGGAGCACGTGGCAGAGGAGGCCACTCATCCCATGGAAGCTGGGACACAAAAGGAAAGGCAACATGGAGCCAAGACTCTACTCTCCTCTTCAGGACACACCCTCGATGGTCCAACTCCTCCCCTAGGTCCAGCCCCGAAGGCTCTACCTCTGAGCAATAGAGTCATGGGTGGTGACCAAGCTCTCAGCACACAAGCTTTTTGGGAACAGCCAAAAATCTAAACCTTAACAACTGCTAGAATGTGTGCTGTAAAATGACCAATTGTGTGGTGTTTAGCTTCACAGAAAATGTCCTTACCCCCCACCAACACTGCAATTTTGAAAGACATTATTTCTAATAGTCCAGATTCAATAACACATCTAAGAGCAAAATCTTTGCTAAGTAGGGGAAAAAAAAAAAAAAGAAACAACACTTATAGGAAAAACCAGTAATTTTGGGTATGGAAGCACAAGGTCTCACAGGTAAACAAAATATAGACTTAGGCTAACACAGAGCTAAGTCTGTTGGCATTCCTACCTTGCTCTCCACATTACAGTCACTTAGGAGTCAAGGACATATAAGTGTGATAAGGCCTTTGGAATGCACACAGGCTGACCACAGGCCAAGGGTCAGGCAAGGCGGCACATCACACTCTTCAGGGAGGAGGCGCCTACTCCACCATGGGAGTCCCAAGAAACCATGGGAAGGAGTCTGGGAAAGACAGACCCCAGCCAGCACTGGCTCCCGCTGGCTCCTTGAAGATCCCCAGCACAAGAGGCAGCCCAGCCCAAAGGGCGTGCACTCCCTAAGCCTGGCAATGGCCTCTGGAAACCTGCAGACAAATGCCACGGACAGTGAGCAGCTACTGGTGCACTGCCATGGAAGTTGCTCCTCCCTTGGGAGTAGACCATCCAGAAGGTAGCTCTGTAAGTGACACTGAAATCATTTTGGAAACCCTGACTGACACAGAAGGATTTCTGCGTAAGCAAGGGAAAGTGAGCACAAATCCAGCAGAACACGAGAGACAGAGGTGCTGGCGGCCACAGCGGGATCCCAGTTGCCTTAACTTTCTCCATTACTTCTGTTATCACTCTTATCCACAACAAGTTACACGCCCTTCCAGAGGACAGCACCCGGGCACAACTGCGGCCATGCTGCCAAGCAGGGCAGCCCTGGGAACGTACCTTCCGAGTTCAGTGTGATGAGTGTGACATTGCTTCCAATGTTCTGGCTTCCCGGCTGACCGCAGTTAGACACAGAGTCACTGGCCTCTGACCCGCTCTCCCCGTCTTCGTTGTGGCTGTCATCCTGACCTGGCACCTTCACCACGATGGTGTTCTGCCGACGCCCAGGAACAGCGCTGGCGGGAAACAAACACAGCAGTCCATGCTGTGAGGGGGACACACGAGTGGCACACTGAGACTAGCCCTGACTCCTGTGCTGTGTGTACTTATCCTAGTGCCCACCTGAGTATAGACCGATGCACAAGGTGGGTCCCCCAACATGCGTATGTCCCCACACACACCCCCCATGGAAATGAGCAGCAACGTAACACAGAAACAGTCTGAGGCTGAGAAGACACATAAAGCAACTGCTTAAAAATATGAACAGCACAAAATAAAATCATAACTCACTGAGACTCAGCCTAGAATCCCCCTTTCAAATCTCAGAAGTCATCCTAACGAGGCTGACTCCCAAAACCGTCACCATGTGGCAGAGAGCCCCACCCATCCATCATCATCCATGGCACGCAAGGTAACTCAGCCTCCAAAACACCGCCACGTTCCTCATGACTCCCAGACAAACCCAAGGAGCAGCTTCCAGGGCCACCAAAGAAGGTCAGGAGTCCCCTGGGAGCCATTCTTGGTGTAAGGCCCTGAAGTGCAGCAGCAGCCAAACAGCTAGCAGCACAAAGTACTCAAAAAAGACAAAGACCCGAGATTGATTTGTCTTCTGAATGACCCTATAAACATTTTGGACTGTGACCCACTACACACTACAGAGAAAACGAAGTTCTAGTTCCCACCAGCAAAGTCAAAGAGGCCTTAAACTCCAGTCATCTCCAGAGGCAGGAGCCACACCAAGTTCTTCTTGGACTTGAACCAAGAGAACTATCCATGGTGAACTGGTCCCTCAACACTCCACATCCACGACCTCAGCGCAGGCCCAGAAACTCATCCTCTCCCCAGCAGCCTGGCTGGCCTTCAGCACCCTACACAACATACATACACAAGGCCTCAGGCCTCCTGTCTCCTAGAGAACTGGACCAGGACAAGAAGCCAGAACAAAGCTGGAAGGAGCCATACCCCACAAAGAGAAAAAGCAAGCTAGGGATCTGTGAGAACACTGCTGGTAACAAAAAAGCAGCAAAGCCTTCTTGAGTACCGAGCAGGAGCCAATGGGCAGAGGCCCCCACAGGGCATGGCCACCATGCATTTTCATTTCTGACTGAAGTTCCACTCAACAAAAAGAAAAGGTATAAGAAAAAAGTCACAAACTCAAAACACCTACATCATTTACCAAACTCAGAAGAGGGTCGACTGCAGGGACAGGCAGATGGGAGTGGCCAGCTGACCACTGGCACCCTCACACACCAGACCCTCACAGAGGTCCTTGCAGATGCCCACCCCTTGTGCTGTCTCACCCCACCACTGCTGAGTGCCAGGATGACCCTCCTTGACCTACAAATTACGGTGGTCACTAACAGAACCAACCCTGTAATCACAGACATGGATGATGCTCGGACTGTGCCCTGGCTCGAGAATGCTCACTTATCCTCATGACAGTGGCAGGGGAAGGTGGGGTGGTGGTGGCTACTGACTTGCTAATGATATTTTCCAGGGAATCCGGTGCCCTGTTGCTCAATGGGTCTTCCATCTTGGCTACAATGGCGTTCTGCCGATCATTGTTGAGTATTACTGTAGTCTGGGGGACGACGCTATGGAACAAAAGAATCACAAGAAAAAGAAGTCCTTAAAACAGTAACATTCATTGTCAGAGCACATCAGTCATTCAACATGGTCAGCCCCTGGGGCCTGTACCAGAGAGCAAGGATCCAGTCAGGACAAGCAAACTGGAGATGGGACTCTTCCACTTCCTGCTGGTTGGTATTCTGGATTGACACAATGCATACCGTGGGCAGGCTGGGCTGTGGACACTTAACAGGGTGGGTGGACAGGATAAGGTACCCTCCTGCCCTACACACCTGCAAGCCACCTCAGCAACAAGTGTACACGAAAACCAGCTTGCTTTTCTTTTTCCCCGTGTGTGTGTGTGTGTGTGTGTGTGTGTACACAACATGTATGTGAGTTGTATGCAGAGGCCAGGGCAAGACATCAGAAATGTTCCTCCACTGCTCTCTGCTTTACTCTTCTGAAACGGCCCATCACTGAACAGTAAGCTAGTCTGTTCAGCTAGGCTGGCAGGTCAGAAAGCTCTGGGATCTGCCTGTCCCCAGTCCCCAGGGCTGGGGTTACAAGATAGGTACAATCATGTCTGGCTTTTTATATGGGTGCTAAAGATTTAAACTCAAATCTTCATGCTTGTAGAAGCATGAACTCTTACCCACTGAATCAGCCCCTCAGCCTCTTTCTGCATCCCTCCCAAACAATGACAAGGCATGAGGGTCTCACAGCGCCCGCCTCGATGTCATTCCACATGTGCACTCTAGAGTAGGGCAGTCAGTCCATGGCAGCAGAGGGAAATGTGCACATAACCACCCGCAGTCCTCTGCAAAGTGTAGGACCAAGACAAGAGGCCTTGAGGCTTGGCTTTTTTTTTTTTTGGGGGGGGGGGTGGATCTAGGAAAGAATGGGCCATGGTCCAAGAACCACCAGGCTCAGCAACACCCTGGATGCAGCACTAGGGTACAAATAAGCAGGAACAGAGCAACTGGCTTTCAGTGGACTGCTTCACACTGCAATCATCATGTCAACTCTTAGCACTTCATGGCACAGGGTTGTCTAAAGTGTGTTCTGCTCTGAAGAGCCAGGACTGAAAAGAACTGCCCCTTGTGTCTCAGACATTCTACTTATTCCCTGGTGATACCTAAAGTTGCCCACCAACTCATAATGAAGTGTTCATAGGAATCCAAAGGAACCCAGGCGATCTCTGCCTGCTGCTGTGGTCCTGTGTAGACTCCAGCACTCATGTTTCCCACACACAGAGCAGGAGACTGAAATGACTTATACAGCCTGGTATCTATATAATACTATCAGCCACAAACTCCACCAAATATTTAAATATTAAATTTTTCAAAAATTCAAGAGCCTCTATATCACATTGGAAGTACTTGGGTTGACAGAGTAGATCCCGGGGAGAGCACTTATGTAGCATGTTCAAGGCCATGGGTTTTGCTCTTAGCCTAGCCCTGATGTTGTTACCTAAGGGTCAACACAAAAAACACCCAATATTAACTACTAAGTGGCAAACATGCCTGTCAGGGAGAGGTGATGGGGTTAGGGGGGCCGATCTCTACAGGATCTCTGTAGGCTCCCTCTGAACCGAGATAGCACCTTCACATGCCACCCCAGACTTCACATTTGTTCAGCAGCTCCATAACTGAACCATCTCCTAAAATAAACCACGTAGGATCTGACACACACACATTTTCCCATACAACCATATACACTCAGAAGCCCTACACACTCATGTTGTGAAGTAATTACAGGTTCACAGGAAGCACCCCAAAACTTGTGAACAGTGTCTCCAACCGTGACACCTGTATTGTCTGTACCCAAAACAACAGCAGCAAACAACCCTGAAACAGTGCATGAGGAAGACTGCAGGCCTCCTTCAGATATCACCATTTTCCAAATGTGCACCTATGTGGCTCTGGACAGTGTGGACTCCTGACAGATGCTCGTAATGTCCCTTTCCCACAAACAGAACTGGTCTGCCAACTCCTAGGATCTCCCTAGAGAACCATCTGTGTTTGACTTTTAAGAATGTTACATAACTGGACTTGTAGGCCATCCACAGCAGCAGTTCAAAATTGCTGCTTCTCTAGCTAAGGATTGCTCCGCTGCATGGGAATGTGGAGCAGTCTTGCCCACTGAAAAGTAATAGAATGTTTGTGGGTTTCTACGTAACCATACACTCCTGTGCCTTGACACAAATGGTTATGAATACAACTGCTGGGCCATGAAGAAAAGACTCCCCGCATCCAGAGACCTGGCCATGCTGCTGCCCACACAGGAGAGCCTGCCTCTCCATGCTCCTTCCACCATTAAGGGCTGCTTCATCTTCACAGCGCACAAGGTGCCCCCTGTGGCTCTGACTGGAGTATTCTGGTGTCCAAGAAGCTGAGGACTTGCAGGCATCCCTCAGGCCAGTCTCCTCACAGTAACACAGTGGTTCTCTGAGTTTAGACCATTCTGGCTTCAGAACATCTTCACATGTCTGTGCTATTCTTTGCATGCTCTTCTCAGCTTTCCCAGGTCAACCAACCTTCCTCCCTTTTTCCCTCCCTCCATGAATCAGACTGAAGGATTTTTTTGCCTAGTTCTAGACCCCAAAGCCCTCCTATGACTTAGAGCTGTGATGCTACAGTTGGATCTATGGTCCACCTTACAAGGTAGCCCCTTCCCAGGTCCTCCCTGCTCCAGTGCTGACTGTTGAAAGGCTAACCTGGGCACAGAGTGGCCTCTGCCCTTGTTAACTCTGGGCTGCCCCTACAGTATGACTTTCACTCCTCTGTTGTGCCCCGGGAGACAATGGTTTGTCCCCTTGGTTTGTACTTTAAAAAAAAAAATTTTTTTATGATCTCTGCTCATTATTTTACAATCTTAAATTAACTACTCATACTTCCACCCATAACTATCTATTTTTCTATTAACTAAAAACTTAGTAAGGGCTGAAGAGATGGCTTGGCAGTTAAGAGCACTGGCTGCTCTTGCTGAGGATCTGGGTTCAGTTCCCAGCACCCACACGGTGGGTAACAACTGCCTATAATTCCAGTTCCTGTGGCTGATGCTCTCTCCGGCCTCCATGGATGCTACATGGATGTAGTACACCTACAAACATGCAGGTAAAACACTCATAAACAAAACAAAAATAATTCTTTTTATAAAACTTCATGAAAATTGAGAAAAAAAGGAAATGATATGACTTATCGACTGTTGGGATTTTGGAAGAGGGGATTTAGTCTTTGAGACAGCATCTTGCTATGCTCAAAGCTAGCCTCAAGCTTACAGCTCTTCAGCCTCCACCTCCCAAGCACTGGAATTACAGGCCAAGTGCAGCCAAGACCTGGCCTGACGATTCAATTCTTAAGTGACGCTAATTTGTGGCTGAAGTTACACAAGCTGAATATTCTCACCTTCACATATTACTCGGTAGTAAAACACGCTCTACACAGGTGGCAAAGAAGCAGCTGTGGGACAGGTGTGAGCACCTACTGTGGTCAGTGTCTGGCATGCCTTCAGGGGTCTAGAAGGATGACAAGCACTGACTGCAAAGGCTTCAACGGCAGCCTGTTGCTCACTCCTATTACACCACAGACAGAACACCACAATGCCTTCCACACAGACAATGTTAGATGGGGTATCACAGTGCCTTACACTTACACAGACACATGGAAACATACACAGAAGCACAGCGTAAGATGGGGCACTATAGTATCTTCCAGAGACTACAGCCCAAAATAGAGACAGGGCACCTCAGTGTCTGCACCATATACAGCAGTTCAGAAAGACAACTCACCTGCCTGAGACCACATAGTTGGCAAGGAACAAGCTAGATGTGAACCCAACATTCTCCTATAAGAGTAACTTCTAAAACAAAATACAAAGCTGAGTTTATACTAGTTCTCACAAATCAGAATTTTCTGAAAGAGGTCAGAGCCCCCTTAAGAGAGACTAAGATCTCTTTTTACTTTTACAATTGCCCTAGGTAATTATCATGAGACCTCTGGCTTTAAGAAACAAACAACTATACAACAAACCCACAAGTTACACACAGCCAGGACACAACTCCGGAGATGCAGCGCTGGTGGAGAGCCTCTCTCATACCTGCTTCTTCCTGTTACAATGTCCACTTAGCACCTCTGATTTATGGTGGCATCCCATGCACAGGAGCTTTCTGTCTACTTTGTCCAAGAATGCATTGCCAGTACCTCAAGACTACCAGCCACAGCTGAAGTCTGCTTATCTCAAGCACACATGACCTCAAGACTGTGCTCATCCTGAACTAAGCCTCTTGGGTCTTCATGCTGCCGGCCAACACCACAAGGGAGACAGAGAGTCAGAGCCAGCACACAGCACTGAGCTAGCATTAAGAAGAGAATCTAGAGCTGCCTTACCTACCAGTCAGGCAGTCAGAAGTATTGAAGAAGAAAGGAGATTTGAAATCCAGTGGGTTTCCTGAGGTGTGGCCAGCGTGCCAGTGGGTATTCAGTGAGCAACAAGTAACGTACGACTTTACACAGCTTGGGGCCACTGAGGTTCATCAGAACACTGAGCGCTGGCCATGAATCATGCCAGTCATGGTACTCCAGCCTTCCACTTTATCCCCACTGTCTGATGGAGATGCTGATGGCAGAAATGTCTCCCACTAGACCAACTATAGTGGCTCATGTCTGTAACCAGACTGGGGAGACCCAGGCAGGAAGCCCTCTGTGACTTGGAGGCATCCCGAGTGAGAAATGTAAATCCAAATGGCTGCACTGGCAAATTTTTATTTTTAATGTTTATTATGCACTGTGCTGTGTGCAAGGCGTATGTTGGAAAGGGTAGGGGACAGATCTTCCTGAAGATGAACCAGATCTAACCCTATGAAGCACCTTCAGAAAACAAGAAGATTGGGAGTGAAGCAAACATAAAGACAGATCACACAAAAATTAGCTCAGAGCAGATGTAGTAAAGGCACAGAAACCCAACAAGAGAAGGGAAACTCCAGTCAACAGTGTCTTGTTACGTAAGCAGGTTGGCCTCAAATTCACAGCATCCTCTAGCCTCAGCTGCTAACTGTTGGGATTAAAGGTTGTGTACCACATGCCAGGCTCATTTCTTTTCAAATCCTAAAAAAAAGGCTACTAAAGTAAGTGAACTTAGGGGCTAGACATACGCCACGAAGGTAGAATGGCTTGCCTAGTATGTGCCAGGTTCCATGCCAGTGTAGGAGGAGGCAAATTTAGAAATGTGCAAACTGGAAACTAAAATGTCAAAGATTTATGGGAGAGGATGAAGCCATGGCTCTCAGGATACAAGATTAGTTCCCAGTGCCCACACTGATCCAAGGGATCCAAAACCCTCTTCTGGCTTCAGAAGGGCACACACACACACTCATACGTACATGTAAGTAAACATAAAATTTTTTTAAGATTTATGGGAACTGGAGATACAGCTCAGTCAGTAGAGACCTTGCCTAGCAAGCACACAGTCCTACGTTTGAGCCCAAAAAACTCATAAACCAGGCATGGTGCATGCCTGTAATCACAGCACTTAAGAGGGCAGGGGTCAATCAGAGGCCAGTCTGGATACATAAGACCGTGTCTCAAAAAGGGGGGACTGCATAAATTATAAAGCACTTAGAAATAACAAGATATGTATAAAAGCTGTAGTGGGAGAAAGACTGACACACAAATGAAAATTCACTCTATTCGTGAAACCACCTTTGGTGGTCATGACAACTCCTCCCAGAGAAGCCTGGAGCCGACACAATCCCCTTCAAAAAGCATAAGTTCTGCTGGTGCTGGAAAAGTCTTCTGAGCTGTCAGAACATCACAAGCTAGCAGGGCAGTTCGCTTTGCTGTGTTGGCTTTGGGGGCTAGAGGGAGTCTCTGAGTCCACAGAGTTTGCTAAGGACTCCCCAAACTTTGTGTATGTGAACTGTGTTGCCTCCTTTAGGTAATACTCAGCCCTGATCTGTACAGAGGAATGTGTATAACTGTGCAAGGCAGCAAAGGCCAGGCAGGAAGACTAGGCATGACATAAACAGAAGCATCCAGAACTCAAAATTAGATAAGTAAACAAGCCCATCACCACTGAGAGACCAGACACTCAACAGCCCTACCCTGAGCCTACAGAGTGGGGGCCTCCGAGAATCCTGACAGCTCCAAATCAGAAGTGGGGGACACAGGTTCCCACGGAACTGCTCCATGTAAGCTAGGAGCCCAATCAGCTTCTTCACTTTTCAGTTTCCTTCAAAATGAAAACAAAAGATCCCTAGGAACTAAAAGTTGGCAGCCAGATTGCCAGAGGGAGTTTAAGCCATTCTCTATCACACACTTCAAGTCTCTAAAGTCAGTTCAGAGAAAAGGGGAAAAAAAGAATTCTCCCCAGGAAGCTTCACATCACTGCCCTGAGGGAAGCTTTAAATCTTTTTGTTTTTTTTTAATTTTGAAAACCACTATTATACAAAAGCCTTTCATCCATTACAACTGTTTTGTGTTTGTTTGGTTTTGTTTCTGTGACAGACGCATGTAGCCCAGGCTGGCCTGTAGCTCACTATGTAGTCAGAGATAACCTTGCGCTCCTGATCCTCCTGTTTCTGCCTCCTGAACGTGAGGATGACCGGCGTGTGCTACCACACTGGGTTTATGCAACGCTGGGATTGAACCCAGGGTTTAACCCACGGAACCATCTCTCTAGTCCTAAAATTTTTTTAAACCTTTAAAAGCAAAAAATTTATTATTTTTAAAAATAAGAAGCAAACATTGTCCTAGGTAACAGTCTTAGTTAAAAACAAACATAAATGCCTGGTTTTAAAACTTGCTGAGTTTTCTAGCAGTATGGACAAGAGAACCCTGGAGTCAATACCTTGTCACTCTGTCTGGATGCCACCCGCCTGGCTCCTGGCCTGCACCTGCGCTGTACCCACACTCCCTGCTCAGCTGTGCTACACGCACAGCCTCCCTTCACCAGTCCATGACTAGCTTCAGAGACAGCAGGAAGGTATAACAATGTCTGTGCTGGCCCTTGAGACCTTCTGGTCAGGCAACACAGTACTGGCCTTATCAGAATGCTTGAAACCCAGCATCAAAAGCCGGCTACCAAATCATAGGCTTCGACACGCACTGCTTCTCCAATCACCTTTGGCATTAAAATACCTCGATGCCATCCCTACAAGTACAACTATTCGAAGTCAAACTCATGGCATACCTGCAGGAGAGACATAACCCAGGCCAACAGAATTAAAGTCCATTTCCATCTCTTGAAGCCAAATGCCACTGCTAGATGAAACCCCATCCGTGCAACTTCACAAACATTTTTATCATGATTAAGCCTTGGCATCAAAGAAAACAGGCCGTCTTTTTTTTTTTTTTTTCCTTGAATTTACTCATTCAGGTGCAGAATCTGAAAATCTGGACCCAATGCCAGCTGTGGCTGGCAGTGTTCCACGGCCTTCTATCTGCCAAGGAGCACAATTAGATGAGCACCCCTTAGAACCCACAGCAGCCTCAGCCTTGCCCAGCCAGGTGTCAAATGACCAGTAGGGGGCATAGATTTCCAGGGCAGAGAGAGGGCCTTGAGTACCACCTCCTGCTAGATCTGGACCTCTGCAGCTTCTCCAAATGGGAGGCAGTGTCCTCCAGGAACTGGCTCTATGCACTCTCAAGGCCTCCGAGAGATTCTGATGGTGGCACCTATACCAGCCCTGAGTTATACTCACAGCCAGCGAGTGAGTAATAGCCCACGGTGTTTAAGTTATTTTTAAGAGTATATACTCTGGACATAAGATCATTCAGCTTATGCACTTCTCTTAAGTATCCGAGGCCTCAGGTAAATAAAACACAGTACCTTCTCATCCAAGATGGCACTGCCTTTTAGTTGTTTCTAGAAACCTTTCTCTGCCCCAGTGCCCCGGTTCTGTGTAAACAAGTCTCATCTCTTCTCTGTGTCTGTACATCAGTGACTTCATCCACTATTCACTGAAATCCTGGGATTCAGCTCTTACCAGCTCCCACGGTTCCTGTTAACAGCCTTCTAGAGACTGTGGCTTGTCACCACCACACCTAAGTAGTAAAGTGTCCCAACTCGCCGTCTTTCTAATGAAGAAACTGAGACTTGGAAATGTCTGGGACCTGGGAATGTCCAACCAGATGACACTGACACCCAGTGCTCTCAAATAGACAAAATTCTAAAGCATGTGTCCTTGAGGCCAGGCCATGAAAAACCTGCCCTCTTCCACTCCAGTTCATCCTATAACCTGGCAGAAATAAAACAGAGAAAAGGATGTCAACACTCCCCCAGCTCCAGAAGACAGCCTGTTCCAGGACTGACAGAGGACTGAGGTGCCATTCCTAGAACAGGCAGTATCTTGTGAAAAAAGAGGATCACTGACCTTTTATTTCACCCTGAGGACAAGGGTGTTGTTTGTTCAGTGTAGGCCCAGAGGCTCTGGAGACAGGGTGACAGACATGGCTACCATGTAAGATGCCACCAGAGTCTAAGGTATGGCCAAGGAGGCTAGGTTGTCCCTCAGTGCCTGAGCCAACCTCATCTTACACAAAACCCTCCCACACAAATGCCCCAGGTCCTGAATATTCCCATGTGTCTCACTCTGAACCCTGAACCATGTGGAATTCCATAAGACAGACATCCTTGCAGTTTTTAAGTAACTTTTCTATTTGTTTATTTTTTTGCTTTGTTTTGATTTTTGAGACAGGGTTTCTCTGTTGTAACTCTGGCTGTAGTCGAACTCACAGAGATGTGCCTGCCTCTGTCTCCCAAATGGTGGGATTAAAGGCGTGCGCCACCACCGCCTGGTGTAACTTGAACTTTCTAGGAACTCAACTACTGTGTCAACCTAGAAAGAACTACACTTTGCTTCACTGGAACTGGCACGAAGATCTCACCATGCAGAACACTGCACTGCCGGCTGGTGGTATTGCAACTGCAGCCTCACACCTCCATCAGCTGCAACACATCTAAGTCAGCTGCACTGCGGGCGACACTGGAGGCTCGGCCCGCCATCGCATGCTGAAGCACCATGTGCTGCTGTCCTTTCACGGCTCCTCTTGTGGGACAAGACGCTCCATTAACTCTTAAAGCTGTATTTCAAACATCATGTTTGGGGACAAAGGGGCATTTCAAAAACAACTGCCTTAATAGCCAATCAGTCAGATTGTGAGCTTAACAATGTGTCTGTAGGGAGACATGGTAAACTGTGCAAAGCAGTTCAGTCACAAGAACAACCCTGCCTCCTCTGAGAAGCTAGATATCCAAATTCCTCACGACAGAGGGAGATCAGAGTGAGGCCAGGATGCTCTTGAGAGCTACACTGAGTAACTCAGCCCAGCAGGCCTCATCAGGAACTGTCTCTAAAGAGGACAGGCAGCCACTGGTACTTCTGAGTACCCCAAAACCATCCAACAAAGGAACCCCTACTCTCCCTTCCCACACACTCCTAAAAATCCACAAACACCTACTGTTGTTCTAGTTACCAGCACCATGGGCAGGATGGCACCCAGCAGCCACCACACTACAACAAAGCCCCAGCGGCCCCCGGCTTGCTGTGGCTCCCAAGGCCACCCTACTATTCTGCTCTTCCCAAACCCGAGAGGCCGCTGGCTTTGGACCACAAAGAACGTTGCGCCCACTACCGTGAGCAGTTCCCTTCTATTCACTGTAGGAAAGAATAAAAATAGCAGGAGCACTGGGTGGGTGTTGCCACACTGGCTATGGACCGGGTGTGGGGAGGGCACTTTCTCAGGAACCTTTCCATCCCACTGAGCCAGGCATGAAACTTCCATGCCAGCAGAGTTCAAACCATGCGAAGCTCTCTAGGAGGCTAAAAACCTTCTATTTAAAAATTAGGCACAACGCAAGTTTCGGACTAATTAGAAAGTTTGTTATGATCAAGTGAAATTTATAAATTCCACCCCTGAAGAAAGTAGGCAATTACCAGCCAGAGATAGGGAAAAAAAAAAAAAAAAAAGAAGAAGGAACATACATGGGCCAAGTTCATGGCCAGGTGCAAGGAAAGATGAGCCCGTCTACTCAAGCCAAGAAGAAAGCTGGAGTGACTCAGGTCGTTCCAGCATAGAGCCTGTGTTTGGTTTCGGTCTAAGTGAAACCAGCACCGTGGAACCACGGGGGCAGATATCCGGGGCTGGGGCAGATCAGTAACAGTGGCGCCTGGGCTGGCACAAGAGCACTTCTCCCAGGGTAGCCTGCAGAGCCCTGGCTCTTCCATACTTACCATCGTACTTTGTTGCAGGTCTGGGTGGCGCCAAGTGGGGAGCCAGCCACCATGGGAACCTGGATGGGACTGTGCTGTTTGTTGGTGACAAGGTCTAGTTTCTCTTCCAGAGATTTGCAAGTAGCCTCGAGAGCTTGTAGCTTGGCCTCAATGCTATCCAACCGCAAACATATCGTCTGGTTAATAGAGTACAGGAAAGACTGGAAGTGAAAACAGAAAAGCTTTAGAGAGGGTATTTTCCATGAAAGGAGCAAGTCCATGGACCCTACGCGGCTAGTTCCTGACTCCACCCAATCTATCCCACCGGAAGGAGCCCTGGGCCATGTCTAGGTCTTCAGTGGGGAGCCCTGAGCAGTGCCTAGATATTCAGTGAGGAGGCTAGCCCTCTTTATCAAGCAAGACCCCTTTGCAATCTCACCTACACAAAGGCCACACAATAATAAGCTTGTCACTGTGTTAATTAGTAGATTCACATCTAAAGCTACAAAATCTTCCTAATGATGACAGATTACACCTAACATCAAAACAGCCTAGAAACCACAGGCCCTGCACACTCACATTGTACCCAGCTGCATGTCCCCTCCTTCCCCCCAAAACAAAGGAAAAAAATATAGCTGGACACAGGTATACCCACACCACTGAAATCTGGCAATGATCCCTTCCAGATACCTTCTAAATAGCAAGTCTGCCACCTAGTGGCCCATAAAAGGAGCAGCTTCCAACTAAAGTTGAAGTCAGAAGCCAGCCATGTGAACAATAAATTCAAGAACATTCAGGCCAGAGGGAATGGCTTCACTCCCCCAACTGCCAGTCCTGTCAGGAGCTACCAGATGCATGACACACACAGGAATTCTACTGTGAAAACAGATCTCTAAGCCAGGGTGCAGGGTGCTGGTTAATGGCAGGAAATGTAGGAATAAGGCCAGCAACATCTGAAGGAAACAGAATGTGAAGGATTTGACTAGAGGAGAAATGTAGCCCCAGGGACACATCAGAAGGAAGGTACAACCCCAGGAGAGTAGAGGCCCCAGCTCAGGCTGACCCTGGACCTCAGAGCACAAGCAATCAGTACAGCCTGCCCCTCTGTACCAGGTCCAAGTCAATGGGGGCCAGTCTCTGCTTTAATATAAAAGGGAATTGCAGAATAATATAAAAATCACAACAGCCACAGTGGCATAGCATACCACCAAAGCCTGGGTGCGCCAAAGCATGAATGCATGAGTTCCGAGCATTCGACCAGCCAAGCTTGGCATTTAGGAACTCTGAGCTTGCTTTATTCCTGCTATGCACAGCAGGTAAGAACAGCAGTGGGAAAGTCCTATATATTCAAAGTCCTCATCCACCTCCACTTGTCACTTCCTCTGCAAGACTCAGCAGAGCAACACTAGTAAGAAAGGGTTAAAGAAAGGAACTTGACTTCCCCTGCTAATGACTCTCCACAGGAGCAAGCACCAAGACTGTGAGTACAAGCAGCAGCTTTGGACTCATCTCCAAGTATCCTGGCCACTTGGCCATCGATGGTGGCATTGTCAACAGTGCAGGCAGACAGACACATCATGAGCACTAAGTGGTGGTCAGTTCTTGAGACGACCGTGGACCACTATTTTTTATAATTAGAGGACATCAACTATTTGCCTTCCAAGTTCTCTTAACAGTTAAACCATTATTTTAACTCTGAGTTAAAAATATTCTGCCTGGAGTTTGAAAATCACTGTTACAGAATAATGTCTCAAGCAAATCCACAAAGAAAGAGGGAAGACAGTATTTTTCCTCGCACGGCTCCACAAGTGAAGATGACCACACACAGCAACAGCCTGTTACTGGCAATGTGCCATAGGAATGTCTTCCACTCCTGTGACAGCACACGGCCACATGTGACAGCATGAAGAGGACTGCTGTCACTTGAGTTGCTCTTGTAAACTTCTCCTGTGCCAATATTTATCTCTGGTTCTGCAGAAACTAGGTTCCAAATTAGCAAATTCAGAAGCAATTCACTGCCTGAGAGGCCTCCAACTCCAGCCAGCAAACCTCTGGACTTGGAGGCCACATGACCGTTAGCTTCCTCCCGCCTGAGGCAGGCCTGTACACGGCTCAGGAAGACATCTCCTTCGTCTTCCCAATCTAATGTTTCCTCCTCTCATCTTGCCAGGAGAGGCTTGTGCTTTAATGTAGCATTTCAGTGGTATCTCCATGCTACAAACCCAGACCCTTATTGTGGCCTCATCTGGGAAGAGGGTCCTTGCAGATGTACTTAAATAACTGAGATCACCCAGGTCTGGGTGAGGACAGGCGTCAGACAAGGACTAGAGTGACAAGGCTGAGGCCACAGCCCTGGAGACGCAGGAAGGGCCTCGCCTGGAATTCCAGAAGGCATGGCCCCGCCACTCCAGGGCTGCAAGAGGTTCAGTTCTGTTGTTCTAAGCCCACGTTGATGATAGAAAATTGACACAGTGCACACAGGACCCACATGGTACCTTTATAGATGGATCCTGGCAATTGATCTCTAGTCGTTGGCGCTTCAAAGCAGGTTCATCATCATCTGTTACGACATGATTCTCTAAAACAACTGAAAAGCAACCAGAGACAGAAATTGGAGTGAAGATGGAACGTTCCTAAGAAGTCCTTACCTCTACAGCCTAGCACAGTGCTGGTACCTTAAGGCTGATGACAAATGACAAAGTCCATTTCTTACTTCGTTAAAATTCTCAGCCAGGCAGGAACAGGGCTCTCCCTCACCCCCAAGAAAAACATCAGACCATTCAATCAATGCTCTCCGGAGCCCAGCAGACAACCCCACACCTTCATTCATGATGTCTTTCCAGCTTTATTAATGTATCTTCTAGCTACCTCGCTACAAAATCAAAAGCACCCTCACCTGGCCTAGGTCCTAGGCCCACTCCCAAGACCGGGCTGAGAGACACATATATACTGATATCCACAACCCTCTCTGCATGTCACATATGCCCCAAACTAGCACAGCCAGCATGCCGAGTTACGTGGAAGCCACGGCTGCTCAAAAGCCACCCACCAGCAGCTCCTGCTGACCGTCAAGGCCTGCTTTCAGATAAGCAAAGTAACCCAGTTCCAGCCTCCGCAGTACCATCCCAACTTCCCCATCTCACCTAAATTAAGTACCAAACGGTATGGAAGTGCCGATCGCAGAGTCAAAGAGCAGCAGCGCCCGCCCACTGTGCCCTTATCTCTGCAGAGTGCACTTCTACTGACCTATGCCATCGAGCCCTCTTCTCCACACAGGAGCAACCATTTTCTTAAGGTTTATTTTTAATTGTGTGGATGTATGCCGCACGTGGGAGTTCCCTCAAAAGCCAGAAGAGGCATCGGGCCCCTAGAGCCGGAGTTGCAAGTGGTTGTAAGCTGTCCAATGTCAAAACAGAGCTCAGGTCCTCTCAAAGACGGGAAATACTCTCAACTACTGACACTGGCCTGAAACAGGCCGCCGCCACAGCTCTACTAGTCTGTAATCGCAGCGTCCTGCGGTCAGTATTCGTTACTGACCTCTGCCATGACTGTCTTTATTGCACTACTTCAGCTTTTCTCACATCTTCTTGCTTAAAATGGGTGACACTACCTGTACATTTCCATTCTCACTCCGGTAGAGTCTCCTTAAAACAGGTGCTTAGCTAAGATCAAGGTGGTTATGCTTTTAAACAATATAAAGAAAATGGCTGGGGAATACGTTTTCAAACAGTCAGTATAGAAATGAGGTAATATGACTTTTCTGGAAAGTTTGTCAGTGTCTTACCAAAATGTTACATACACATAGCAGTTATTTCTGGGAACTGATCCTGCAAAAATATTCACCCACATGCATGTGTAAGGATTTTCCTACCAGATTCCACAAAGAAGAGAAATAACACAAAGCTCATCAAACAGCATCTGGGGCAGTCAATAAACCTGGGCAAGCCTGTGAAGAAAATGCCATGACCGCTGAAGAACTGTTTACCAGCCCTCCACGGTAAGTGCCGTGGCCCACTGCAGCATCAAGCTGCACACTGGAGAAGGTGTGGTGAAGTAAGAGCCACAGAACCACGAATGGCAGGAGCATCAGAAGGCATCAAACAGGTGACAGTACACAAGGGGAAATGGTGCTGAGCATGAGCAGCTGCACTGCTAGAACTGGACCTGGGGTCAAACTGGAGGAGTGAGACGGTAGTATGTGTACCCGTGTGTGTGTGTGTGTGTGTGTGTGTGTGTACTCGCAGAACTGCTTGCATCTTATGATTTGAATTTCCACACTGGCAACACTGTTGCATCTGATTTATTGAGGGAACAGAGTCCAACGGAGTGGCTTTTGGTACTGAAAGACAGGGAGAGCAACAGTTCACCTACTATCTCACAACTCTGTACCTGGGTGGTCAGGACTCAGGTCTTCCACTGCAATCTGAACCACGTCCGCCAGGTCCTGTTCTGACATCATCCAGAATGCGAGAAGAGGGGCACACCAACAAGCAAGAATTCAGAGATCACAGGGCCCTGGGTTTCTGTCACCTGCAAAACAAATGCCAAGAACTAGAAGGAAAGATTAGCAGTCACAGTGCGGGCCAGACCGCTATGTGTGGCCAGGGGACTCAGAGGCCTGCAGATGCTTCACTACAGGACTTCACTTGTTTTCTGAGAATCACTAGCTGCTTCTTTCTAAATGGCGGAACGGCTCCAGCTGAAAGCCTCGCTTCCCCACGCACTCCTCATGCCATCGCCTAAGCAGGCTTGGAACCCTCACACCAAGCCTGCCCTCTCTCTAGTGGGCCCCCGCCGCCTACAGAAGCACTCAGTCTATCACTACCTGCTTCCCATGGGGCCTCGGCTTCCTCCGTGATTGTAACACCCCAGAGAACTAGTGTCATGGCTGCATGACCCTCCAGATAGACAGACAGACAGACAGACACAGACACAGACACACACAAAAACTTCTCCTAGCAGATCCAACTGTGACTTTCTTCCAGCTCTTGTAATTTTTGGTAAAGCCACCAGAGACCTTATGCTCTGACATAAATGACATAATAATGTGTCATTAATAAATGTCATTAATAAATGACAAAAATGAGGCCAGGTCCATCAACATAGATCTAAATAAAGAATTGCAGAAAGACCAAGGTAAAAGGAACTCAAAAGGAAAAAATACAATAGGTAGTCTTAACAAAAACTAAAGGAAACAAGGAAGTAAAAACGACTAAGAGAATGTTATATGAGGATGCAATATGGAGACAGATGAAGACCCAACAAGCACATGCTGCAGACAGCAACAGCAAGCAAGGCCTGGAATGGGAATCTCAAAACCCAAGAGTCTCCTGGGCCTGGGGCACACAGCTCAGCAATAACAAGCACGAATCCCTGGGGTCCAGGACCAGGACAGGAAAGCGGGGAGGGAGCTCCTGAAAGTGAAAATGAGGTTGAGGGTTGCTAACACCATTTAACATAAGGGTGCTCCAGATACCCAGAGGGAAAAGAATTTCCCTTATAATTAAAGCAAAAAATTTGGATGGCTTACAATGTAAAGAGAATTCAATTAAACCAAGCAAAACGAAAATGGATCAAAATATTTAAGAAATTATGAGAGGAGCTGGAGAGATGGCTGAGCAGTTAAAAACACTGCTGTTACAGAGAATTCCAGTTCCATCCCCAGCACCCACATGGCAACTCACAACCATCTCTAACTTCAGTTCCGGGGAATCTGACACCCACTTCTGGCTTCTCATGGTACTGCATGCACATGATGGACAGGCATACATGCAGACAAAGCACTCATACACACAAAATAAAATGATACTGTGAGAAAGAAATGTGTGCCAAGAATTTTATATCTAAACAAAAATCACTGTCAAGTCTAAAGGTAGCAGACTTTGGTCTAGGAATAGCACCCCCATACACAAATACTTAAAAAATCTGCAAAAAGACAACTTCAGAAAATCAAAATTAGTAAAAAATGACACTCAGCTGAAGGTCCTGGGCACTGCGAGGGAGACTGCTAGAGGAAGGAGGCCCTCTGCGCTCTTTCCCTGCACTGACAACAGATACACTGTAACTGTTTCAGACTGGGAGAACACGCCTACAAAACCAATTCTAACCATCTCCAGTAACTGTTGCAAGGGGCACTGGAGTCCCTGCTGAATAGCTGAGCATGACTGACAGCACTCCAATACTGAACACTCCTTAGCAGGGAAGATAACAAAACTGTCTGAGAGTGATTAAGGACACATCTGGGTACCAGCATGTGAACAGGAAGGGCAAACTCGGGTACGGGTATGTGTTGACACACTCTGCTCCATCCACTGAAAGGGCAGAGGTGGCAGTGGGCCCTAACGCAGTACACGTTCCTAGAGTGTGGCTGAGGTGCTGAAGGCCCAGTCCTCACCAGAAGGAAGCCAGACTCCTTGAAGAAAAGGGTGATTACATACTCCAGGCAAGAAACACACAAGCTGAGCCCACACCTGGCAGAACACATACTAAGGACACTGTGAAAACCACTGAAGGAGGCAGCCATCACACTTCACAGAAAAACACCAAGAACATTCTAGGCTCACATCTACAAGACAGACCAACTTGAAAGAGCTACTCTGGGCAACGTGAAAAAGTTGACAGCTACCAAGTGTAATGGCTGCAGAGGTGTGAAGAGAACCTTGACATTCATGAGCTTTTATCCTCACCAGTTCTTTGGGGAAAGAGGATGCCAGGGTCCCACATTGCTGGAAACAAAATAGACCAAAAAAAAATACGTTGTACTGCCCCACAGATGAAACTTCTAATTAGCACAGTAACAGGAGGTATTCTGGGGGATCTGCAGAAATTAAAGTAGACTTTAAAAGTTGGCAAAACCTAGGAACAGGCAAAACTAAACAGTCAAAATCGCGAGGCCGAGGGGACAAGATGGCTTCGCAGGCAGAAGCAGATGTGATTGCCCTACGTAAGCTTGATAAACTGAGCTCCATCCCTGGGCGCCTAAAGGTAGAGAGAGACAGAGAGAGGGAGAGAGAGAGAGGGAGGGAGGGAACCAACTCCCAAAGAACGCAAGTCTGGCAGTGCAATGGCGACATGTACGAAGGACACCTGCAGAACAGCGGGGCGACTGTGAGCACAAGTCACTACACCCTAACATGAAATTTTGTTTGCATCTTTTTTAAACAAAAGGTTCATTAAGGGAAAATTCAAACTGGGGAAAAAAATACTTGCTACACATAGGCCAATTCTTTCGTTCACAGCCAATAGGAAAGACCTATGAAACTAAGCATCAGAAATCACCATGAGGCTGGAGAGATGGCACAGAGGTTAAGAGCACTGGCTGCTCTTTCAGAGGTCCTGAGTTCAACTCTCAACAACCACATGGTGGCTCACAACCATCTATGTGATGTAGGTATATAAGCTGACAGGGCACTCATGCATAAAAATAAATAAATAAACAAACAAACAAGCAAATGAATGAATCAGACACAAGAAAAAGCCAAAACATGGACAGGTGCTCCACCTGCTGGGTAACTGACAACAAACATCTGACAAGGCACTGAGTCCCCATAGTTTGCAGGGGCCTTGGAGTGACACTGGGAGACCTCCTTGGACACAGGAACCGTCTGGCACATATCTATACTGTGCAAAGATTCACTCAAAAAAAAAAGAAGAATCGTAATGGAACCCAAGGAGGTGTTTTTAGCAGCAGCAGAATAGCTGAGCAGTGGGATGTCATGCACTGTGCAAGTTGTGAATCCCAGTGTTGCTCTCTGGGAGCAGAAACAGCAGGAAAGGGGGGGAGGAGAGGAAGGAAGGACGGACTAGATATGCACAGGATAAGCAGGGTCTCTACAGTCAATGGCCTGGGACACACGGGAAGAAAGGACTGTTTTTCCTCTTCCATATTCTGCTTCTCAAATACACTTCTAAAAAGTGATCACATACACATTGACAGTGCCGGGGTTACACCAGAACATTGCCATCCCAGCTCTGATTAGCACTGCCATCTTCACCCTCAGCCTGAGAACTGTCCCAGAGCCTGGAATCAGGTGCAGCTCCCCTAGGTGAGGGAGAACAGCCCTGGACCTCTGTGCTCACACCTTACCAAGGCCTTTGAGGAGGAACTCAAAGGACACAGAAGCCACAGCTGAAAAATAACAAACCCATGACATAAACCCAGTCTTCTCACTTCCAAATGGAGAAGCAAAGACTATTAAAGGGGTAAACTTCAGCTCTGGGAGGAGGCAGTGGTCTTCACCTTCCTGAAGCCGACAGCCAAATTCTGCACTAGACAGAAAACACTCCAGAGTCTAGCAAATCCAAAAGAACTGGGAATGCACTACAGACCCTTTTCCAGGAAAATCTGCATTTTCAAGGCTGGATAGATACTAGAATCCCCAGAATGCCTGCCTCAGGATCTCAGGACAAACTGCCACCAGAAAGACTCACTTTCTCAGCTTCACCTGCAGCAAGTGCAGCTGCAAGGCCTGTCCAACCCATAGCCCAAAAGCCACATCCACCCCAGAACAATAAATGCTGTCCAGCACAAAATCATTAACTTAAAGCACAGCAAAGTTTTCTTCGGAGGGATACCTGATTGCATGGCCTTTGTACATGAACTTCATAGATGACAGTCTGTCACAATGTCAAGCCTACCCAAGGAGACAGGTACAGAAGCCTCAAGGAACCCTCAAGAGAACTGGCCTGCAACCTTGGCCTTCTCCACATCCAAGCATGGGAACCCAGGAAGAGCAAAGAGTAAAAGAGAGGAGCCAGCTTCTCACATATGTAGAGCTGCCCGTCCTAAGCCATCTGCTATGGACAGCTTTGTCAGAAAGCACAGTAACCACCAGATGGTGGTGGCACACACCATTAATCCCAGCACTCAGAAGGCAAGCAATCGATGTGAGTTCAAAGCCAATCTGGTCTACAGTGAAAGTTCTAGGACAGCCAGAATTACAGAGAAACCTTGTCTCAAAAAAAAAAGAGAAAGAAAAGGAAAAGAAAAAGAAAAAAAGTATAACTGCCTGGTCTACGTCCGCTTACTCTGGTCCCGTAACCTATTCACAAATGGCAAGGAGCCAGTGGAAGTGGCTTTCAAATGCCCAACCCAGCATCTTCCTGCTTTCTAAAAGCTCTGCAAACGGCTTAAAAAACTCTAAACTGGCCATAAAACCCTGAACCCTGACCTCCTCCAAACGAGGACACCACTGCCCTCCTAGTTGTTTATCCAAATGTTTCTGTTGCCAGGATAAAAACATTTAAAATTCTGCTAACAGTGAAGGCTTCAATAGAAAATACTAGGGCAAAAAGCCCAAGAAAACTGGAACAGAGAGCAGTGCACACAGTTGCCATTTTGGCAAATTAGTTTTCCCGTTTCTCAGAAGGCCTGGGGAGAATCCAGTCCTAATGTAATAAAACAGCTGGACTAAGACTAATGTTCAATAAGGACTCCAACTGCAATTACCATTTAGAGTCCTGAAGCTCCCAGGGTGCGTGTGGGAAAAGAGCAGTCCACCAAAGTCACAACCCAAGGGCTCAGCAGGGGTACAGCAAGACGAGGGGTGGTCCAGCCACATGTTAACATGGAAGAATGATTTAATTATGCCACCCCAACACACCAGAGAAAGGAACCCCAGTGGAAAGTTCAAGTCAACAGTTCCCTCCATAGGAACTGCATGTGTGTGTCTTCCTATACCTGTGAGACGGTACACAGAAGTACAGAGGGGTTTGGGGCAGAACATTTCAGACCTAAGGTGACCCTAGAGGGAGACAGAAGTCCCAGGGCTCTCCTTCCTTGTGGGATCTGCACTCTGAGTAGTTTACCTTCCACATGACTTATTATTTCCTGGTTGCTTGTGACACAGCTTTTCTTGGTCAGAGTAGTTCACAGTGCAGAGTTAACACAGCATCAAATCACAACAGCACCTGAGACGTTTCCCCCCCCAATACTGGATCCTGAACCCAGAGACTCACGCAGTTGATCTAATAATCTAGTGAGGCCATCTCATTCAGTTCCACCCCTCCTCCCCATTCAGAGTCCTCAGCCCACCTCCCTGCACCTTGAGATTGAACTCCTCGGAACTCCTGTACTACCAAGTCACACTTCCTCCACTCCTCTAGGCAGAGCTCCACAGACCATCTTGCTCTCCTGCCCCACTCCCAGGGCTCCCTCCAGGGTGCCAAGTGCCCCAGGGCTCAGTGAAGCCACTCTACCTCCTCCCTCCTTGAACTGTTTCTGAGCTCTCTTCTGAGCTTCACAGTTCACCTTTCTGCCAGGCTGCTCCAGCCCCAGGGCTTCTGGCTTCTCTCCCACAGGGCTTGCCACAAACCACACAGCACTCTCTCTAGGCTTCCTGCAGGACTATTCTCCTAAGCCACTGTTCTTCCTGCTCCCTATCAACTCCCTACCAGGATGACCAGGACAGGGCACTGGAGGCTGGTGCTCAGCCTGAAGTCTCTGGCATAGCTGACGCTGCTGCACTCTCCCATCTCCGACCTCACTGAGTACCAGCACAGGCCCCTGGAAATCCCTCCTTGGATGTTAACTCCAGTACCCATCACAACAACCCTCCCACCATCTCAACTGCTGGCAGTGGCCATGTTACCCAGTTGCTTGGGCCAAAGCCTCATCTCTGGGTGGTTCTTCCATTCCCTTCTACAGACTCTGGCTCCAGCCAAATGGCCCCAGCATTGCCTGCACCCAGGTAGTCCCTAACACCTGGATTCATGTGCAGTTCCCCAGGATTCTCCCCCTTCTTCCTGCTCCAGAGCTCTCAAGAGCAGTTCAAGGGCCACATCAGAGACAGACAAGATGTCCTCAGCTCATTAACATGCTGCAAAAACATGAGGACAGCTTCTGTGCCCTCAACAGGCGGCTGTACACCAGCAGCATCCCTCTTGGGCTCTCTTCCTGGCCCATTCACTCACTTCCTGGCTCCAATCACCCCACCTCCACTCCCAGCTCCTAAGGAACAGCCCAGCCTAGACCCTTGCAGCCAGACACCCAGTTGCCCCTTGCCTCTTTCCCATGTGTTCTCTGGTTTCTCTGGTTTCTCAGAGACACTAAGTCATATCTAAAGGGCACCAGCACTCACCTCCCCAGCCCCTGCACTGACTTACGGATGAGCACTTTCCTCCACTTTACTATATTTCTTAAGGCAGATGCTCTATCTGCTTTGCTTAAGCATCTGCCTCCCATGCTCTGTTGAAAGCTGAGCCCCAGTGGAACATGTAGGCAGCCTGCAGAGCTTGGCCCATGCTGGCATCCAGTACACGCACCTGAGATGGGCCCAATACAAGGCACTGCAGTCATGCCAGATACAGATGCCAGTATGACATCAGCATTGCCACTGAGAACTCACTGGTAAGTGAGTTTACCCTGAGCTGGCCAGTGTAGTCAGTACACTGTGTGAAAATGTTACGCTGTGCTTCATTAATACATAAATTATGCCAGCAGCACAAAAAAATAGCATTATTACATTTTGGTATAAGTTAAAGCCAGGAATGGTGACATACTCCTGTAATCCCAGCATTTGGGAGGCAGGGGTAGGCAGATCTCTGTGATTTCAAGGCCACCCTGGTCTACATGGCAAGTTCCAGGCAAGCCAAGGGCTACATTGTAAGATTCTGTCTCCAATACACACACACATTAAATTAAATACTATGAACTAAGGTCTTTGAAGCCTTCGTGCCTGTGCTCTTGTCTCCATGGACTGTACCGTAGTTAACGACATAAAGTCAACTCTTATATGTGAGTGACAAATTACCGACCAGTCAGCTACCTGCCAGTCAGCAATGTAGCATGGTAACTGAATATTTAACTACAAATACATTTTTAAACTTTCAAATATTTGCAGCATCCAAGAGAGAAAACAAAGTATTAATACAGGAATTTTTTAAGCTAGTTTGGGGAAGCTGAGATGGAAGGACAAGCTCAGGGCCTACTGAGCTACAGAGCGAAGTCAACCAAGTCTAGTCAAGGCAACTTAATAAACACTGCCTCAGACTAAAAAGTAAACCGAGGTCTGGGGGTGTGGTGTGGTGGTAGGGCAGTGGTGGGGCGTGCACAGGGTGGGATGAGGGGGCACAACCCTAGTGTACAAGGCTTCACTTCAGGGGTGAAGGTTAAAAAGGAAACACCACAGAGTACCAGCTCTCGTGACATGTAAGAGGACGAAGGCAGCAAAAGAAAATGACTGAACAAAGGCTCACTGTGCTCCAGCGTGATCCCCACCGGGATTTTCTCGGTCACGGCATGAACCACATCATACAGGATGTTCAAATGGCTTCTTTCCAGTCAGCCTTGAGGACAGGCATCTCAGAGCTGTTTCTTACATCAAGCCTTTCCAGAAGCCCTCATACCACATCTGGCTTGGTGGGGTTATTTCCACAGGAAGCAGGACAAGGCAGCCAGACACAGAGTCCTGGGCTGGAATGACAGGCCAGTCACCACATGTCTGTCAGGCAGGGAGTCTAACAAGTCCACTGCACACGCCACCAGTGAAAGCCTAGTGTGTTCCTGGCGTCCCTGGAAGGGATTGTGGAAAGCATCTATGGCTTGTCCAGCCATACTTTATAGAAGATAAAAATATGCCTCACTGTTGGCAAAAAGCCTTAAGGCCAGGAGCAGCCCTTAGCAAGTCTGGACAGGCTCTAGTGTATGTGGAAAGGTTTACTCAGAACCACCACAGGAGTGGAAAGAATGGATTCTGGGCCCCAACTTCCTCAGTGTCCCCAGTGTGCTGCCTTGCTCTAGAGATTTCATGGTCCATTAGAATTGGAATGTCAAGTCCACAGTGTCATAAAAATCAGGACACAGATAGACCTCACAGTATACACTTTCGATTCTAACATTTGGAATGCAGAAACAGGTGGATCTCTGTGAGTTCAAGACCAGACTGGTCATCATACATAGCAGATTCCTGGTTGTCTAGGTTACATAGTGACTGTCTCAAAAATAAATTAATTAAATATAAATTAAAAAACCAGGATACCAAGTGTCTACTTAAAGTAGTGAAGTGGTACCCAGGCAGCCAAGTCTCCAGGAACATGGAAACTGCTGGGGCATAAAAGACTACCCCAGTCTTCTCAGTACACAGGAGCACTAACAAACAAAATCCAAAGCCAAGAGATCTGCAGCATGATTCATTTTATTAACTAAGGCACATAGGAAGATTCAGCTTGCTTCTTCCCCCAAAACATATCTGGGATGGAGTACAAAAAGAATGAGGAGGGGTCTGGAGAGATGGTTCAGTGAATAAAGTGCTTGCTGTACACATGAGAACCCCCAGAAAGGCCTCTGGGGCTGGTGAGGCAGAGGCAAACCTCCAGGGCTTACCTAGTCCACCAATCTAACCAAACTGATTAAGCTCCAGGTTCAGTGAGAAACACTGGCTCAAAAAAATATGGTAGAGCAACAAAAAATGTCTAGTATTTAGCTACACACACACACACACACACCACAGACAGAATGAATAAAATTAGTTAGAAAATAACAATCAGACTGTGACAATTAGATGTGAGAAAAAGAGAAAAGGCAAGAAATAACTTCTTCCAAGGGTCCTGCCCTACTCTTGGATTCTTGGAAACAAAGCCTCTAGCTCTGTAGACCAGGTCTGCCTCCGCCTCCTGAGTACTGGGATTCAAGGCAGCATCACTACTACCCAATTGAAAAATTACTTTTCATACATATTAACATACAAAACACTTTTTAAACAACAACAACAAAAAAGAGCTACAATTTACAAAGTAACAAAGGCTTAATGAGAAGTGACATTGTTTGCCCTTCTACAGACGGTCAGGCTAGAGCTGTTATGCAGATCCTGCTCACAGCCTGGCAGGATGGCTGGCTCTGGATGAAGCCCTTGACTTCAACAGCCTCATGGGGAGACACAGCTGGAAATGGGAGAGCAGTTCAACAGCCTTTGCACACAGCTGTGGTTACACCCCTTTGGAGTGACCCTAAAATTCAGCACTTGCTTTAGTTCTTGAAGACTAGCTGAAGCCAGAGCCTGAAACCACATTAGGAACTTTGCACTGACTTCCTCAAAGCCTACTGGTCTGTTCTGCTTGCCAAGTGGGTTTCTGAGCCAAGTGTAAGCTTCCATCCATCATTCAGAAAATCTTGCTCACTAAGGTATTTGCAGCCTATAGATGGCATTCATGATATACAACGATACTAAAAGCACTGTGCCGGGCGCACAGTCAAGCAGGCTATAATCCCAGACTGAGCAGAAGGATCCCAGTTAGCTTGGGTTAGGTAGTGAAACCCTATCTCCAAATAAATAAGCAAAGCCTCCTGCTTGCTAATATTAGCGCTGACTCCTCTTTGAAGGAGCTGTTGAGCTCACAGCAGTAAACACAGGTTCCTAAAACCTGTAATCCCCCTTGACAACTCAATTCATTCCTTATCACTGACAACAGACTCTTTTTGAGTGACAGACCTGTACTTTTTGTAAGAAAAACCGAGTTGGTCAGTCTTTCTTGCATGGTGGTCCATGAGAAGGCAGCTAGTTCAGCTCACAGCCTCCACTACTGCAGACTGTCCTGGAACAACCCCAGCATGCACATGCTGTCTATCCATGTCATCAGTGTTAAGATGAGGTGAGCTCTATGGTAGGCACTTTAAAAAGCAATGGCTTCACTGCGACATTAGTACAATCTTTTTTTAAAAATATATTTATTTTTGGTGTGTGTGTGTGTGTGTGTGTGTGTGAGAGGGGGGGCGGGGAGAAAGTGAGAGAATACGCTCATGAGTGCAAGTGGTCTCAAAGACCTCTTTACCCAGCATTTCGCCTTCTCCAGGCTGCAGTACTCAGTGTCCATAACAGAACTGTGAGCCAGCCAGGCTCTCCTGAATCGCCATTGGCTCTTCTCAACTTCTACTGCTCAAGGGGAACCACCAGCTCCTTGGGAAAGGAGCCTGCCAAACCTTGACATTCTGGGCCTGCTTCCTCCACAGTCCTAGGGTACTCTCCTCCTGCTGGTTCCTATCAGCATCCCTTCTCTGCTTATACTTGTCACCCATGTGCATCAATTGCCAAGGACCCTGGTTCCAACACATGTAATGTCTCCATGCTACATCTTGATGGCAGACTTGGTGTGCCTTCCCAAACCACGCATGACTGAGCAGAACTGTGCCTGCCAGCAGCTTCTAAGCAACGCTTGTTCCACCAGGCCCACTCCAGCTCCTTAAAGACTTCATCCACTCACAGCATTAGCCTTCCATAGCTGAGTGACTCCAGACCGCCCAGTTGGTCTACCCATGACCTCAGCCTATTCCTCACTCACCAACTCCAGAGAGGCCACACAGTGACAAACCAGTACCCACAAGGCCAGGTACAGCTCCCACCTGTTTCTGTGCAACCCATGAGCCAAAAGCTGGTAATTTTAAAATAATAGAGGAAAAACATTTAAAGAAATACTATACTTCAGGATATAAAAATTAGATGAAATTCAAATTTTAGCCCCCATAGATCATTTCACTGGAGCACACAATACAGTACCCACTGTCTTTATGCTATCTGCTGCTTCTGCCAAATAGCACATCCAAGAGCCACTAGGCTGCACCAGAAGACCCACACCTAACTTGCAGCAGGCAGAGGTATCTGCACACTGGATTCACCAATAAGGGGGCCAATTGCAAGGTTATTCATCACATTTCCAGAAATTATGTACAACCTGGATTAGAGATAAATAGACCACAGCACATTCTGAAACCTTGAACCATGCATGGCCTTTAAGATTTTGAACATTACATCCACAATGACCTGGATCAAGATGCTGCTTGCTGGCCACTGCACCTACTTAGCCAACAGGAGAGCCACTTCCACACACTTCCAATAGTAACCTACAAGGTCCAACATGCACACTCATCTCCACTACATAAGCCAACATGCCAGGCATTAAGACCAACCTGAACCACTGCAGCCATCTCCTCTGCTGTGTGCTCTGTAATGCTAGCCCACTAAGTTAAGGCTAGACTAGACCAAAACAAAAACTCATATACCTAGCTGGATGTGGTAGGCCATACCTTTAGTCCCAGAGCTCTGGAGGCAGTGGCAGGCAGATCTCTGGAATTTTGAAACTACACTGATCTACACAGTGAGTTCCAGGCTAGCCAAGGCTACATAGAACACTGTCTTTAAAAACAAAAAGTTTTTAACAAAACAAAGTCATTTTAGTTTTCAATTCATTTCCCCACTGAAATGTCACAGAATATCAGAATCCCTTGAGCTCAAAAATAACAGGACCAGATCTGAGAAGCTCAAATGAGCAAGATGTACACACAGCACATGTGTAAGAACAAGACACTCTAGCTTGCAGAACCCATCTCAATAGTAGTGTTATCATTGCATAAAAGCAGTGGCCACAGATGGTGGACCAGGACACACCCCTCCCTGCTTTGCTATAGAACAGGATATCCTGGAGCAAGTACGCCCTCAGGCACCTCATCTAAGGTTCTCACAGGTCCAAACTCCATCTCGAAAGCTCCTAGGTGTCTGAACGTGGCACCCAGTGCCTACAGTGACGGAAGAGGACTAGGGCACTGTCATCAGTTTCAGCTGTGGCAGGAGCATGAGGACAAGGAACTGCTTCACTTTAAAGCAACTGCCAACAATAACTTCTTTTTGAAGAAAATCTGTTGGTTGTATTAAAAAGAATTACTTAGGACTAGCAAGATGGCTCAGCAGGTAAAGGCACTCAACACAAAGCCTGATCTGCCGGAATTCCACACCCAAAACCCACATAATGGAAGAACAGGCTTCCTGAAAGTTGTTCTCTGACCTCCATCCACACACACAAGCACACACACAACACACGGAGTGAAATTTTGAAAAATAAATTACTTAGAGCCATGAATGTGGTTCACTCACACCTTTAATCCTAGTACTAGGAGGCTAAAGCAGGAGGGTTGTCAAAAGTTTGAGGCCAACTTGGTCTATATATTGAGTTCCAGGTTAGCCAGGGATACATACAGCAAGACTTTCTTCTATTTTTTTTAAAAAAAAAAAAACTTTATCTGTTCATCTGTTCTGTTCATCTTTCTGCCTTCAGAAACTTTTTTCCCTTTACCTTAATTTTCAGGATGAACAAAATGCATAAATCAAAATACTTAAAACTACTCTGATGAACAGTTCAGCTCTGAGCTGCAGGGACTCCCCAGAAACCACTCTACCCAGCCCAACAGGAGTGTGGGTGCTGGAGTCCAAGCTCCACCTTTCAGTTAATGTAGCAGACAGAGGAAGGCTACTCTCTCAGTTCCTGCCAGTCACTCTGCACTTGCTCTTTACAGCCAGCATGGGGAGACTTCTACCCTGTGGCCACTGCCACTACGACCTCAGTCTTCCCAGGCCTCAAAAGGAAACAGCTATTCCAAGTGGCATGGTCAACAATAAATAGTTTGTATTTTTCTAAGTTTGTATTCTGTAGAATACAGACCCTAATATAGGATTATACAAGGAGTAATAGAAACCCAGGAAAACCACACAGAGCATCCACACATGGGATTTTTGCAATTAAGGATATTATTGAGACAAATCAGTCAAATGTGAATAAGATCTATTGTTTAATAGAAATGAAAAAACCCTGGTGTGATGATTGCACTGAGGTTGTAGAAGAGAATGCCCGTGTTTTTAGAAATTGATACTTAAAGGCTGGAGAGATGGCTCAGCCATAAAAGGCCAGGCTCACAACCGAAAATATAAGAAACTGTTACTTAAGTACAGAAGGCATTAAGAGACACCATAGCATGAGTAAACCCAACACCTGAGAACACAGGTGGAAGCTACACAACCCTTTCCTGGGATTATTTAAAACAAATATTCAAATCCTATTCCTAATCAAAAGAACTTGAACTTTTAAAAAATACAAAGGCTGTGATGGGGTTAGGGTGGCCTCCAGATCTTGAGATAGGAAAGGGTGGTCCCCAGATCTGAAGAGATAGGAAAGGGTGGTCCCTCTGTCTGAAGGTGATTGTGAGCCACATTCTGAAAGGCTGTCACTGATGCATTCATCTTTCCAAAATAAACTATAATCCCTGAAATACATGAGGGTGCCTGAGCCAGTGAGGCTGCAGCTTCCTCCCGATACTTGCTGCCCAGTCAGCAGGTGAGACCCCGGACTCAGAAGCACCTGCAGGAGCCATTTAACAGGCAGCAGATAGCCAAGGCCTGAGTGTGATGAACAGCACACTGTCGGGGACCTATCCCCCAAATGCCCCAACCTGTTAGTTCACTCCCACCCCAGCCTGTGTCCAATTTGTAACAGTACTTAGTGGAGGGTATAGGCCCCATAAACCATAGCCCCAGACCAAAGGCAACCACTTTTGTCTCTGGAGTGTAGTAGATACAGCTTCCTGGGAAACAGATATATCCAACTTCTGATGTGAAAGAGGGAGGAGCTGACCAGTGAAGAGACCACAAACAGAAAGACCTCCCCCAGGCTTTGAGTCAGGGGCTCCCCTGGCATTCAGTGACACTTGAAACCACCAGGAGCCTGAGAAACAGCAGGAAGGGCACTGGTATACATCTAAAGGGGTGAACCTCTAAAAAGGCAGGGCTCCTCCAGCTCCTCCTCTACTTCCTACTGGAGGGATCCCTTGATGGGCATGAGAGTAGAACTGGTGTATCTCCATGAGGTGAAGGAGACAAGTAACGGTACTCCTGTGATCTTGGGAGAACTCAGAAGCAGGTGGAGCTGAATGGGTTATTGGTATCAACCTGTGGGGCCAGCAGCCGTGGCTTACATCCTTGAGCTCTTTCCTCTTCCTGCTTCCTCCTTTACATGGTAGGTCTGCATTTTAGAAAAATCTGAATTATGGAATTTTTAAATATATTGTAAATATATGTAAATATTAAACCCCTACTTTGCAAAATATGTGACTAATCGGAATCCTACAAATCTTTAAATTCCATGAAATTACAAGCCTAGAAGGGCAATCACAGCCACCTGTCACTTCACAAGAATAGGCTCTGGGAGTTACTGCCCTTGACTTTGCTGGTTTATGGACATCACAGGATGTGTTTACAGAACTAAAATACTCTCAGGTCAGGGGTGATATTGCCTTGTCATTGGCGGAAACAGCACGACTGCAAGCTGACCAACAGTGGCAATAATGTTCAGTTGGTAAACAGGTCACACAGCCTGAGATTCATCCTGAGCCCACGAAGGCTGAGTTAAGTCTTCAGAGATGCATCCAAAGAATAGAAGGTAGTCTGCAGCAATGATCTCCATTCCAAGCCATCCCTGGCTCCTGCCAATGCATGAGCTGAGCTCAGGAGGCTGTCTCCATCCAGGCTGTCCCCATCCCAGAAACCTACAGCCCATGGGAACTGCAAGGAAGCCAAATTCCTTCCCTGGATCTGTTGGCAAGATGAAAATCTGCCTCGGGTTTTGGCCATGTTCAAAAGAAACCCAGTAGTAGCAGCGGGTGTACACATACCAAGGTTTCACTTCCTGCTTTATCCAAACCCATTTTCAGCTTCCACAAGGCCAAACTAACTTTCCATCTAGAGGCAAAGTTAAACAGGCTACAGCTGCTCTGACTCACAGGAGTGGCTGGTGTGTGTTACTGATAGGTCGATCAGCACAGGACTTCCTTGGCCCTGCTCACTCTCTGCCCAGCTCCTCCCCAACCACTCACTTTCTATGCACTCTTTATCCTCAACTTTTTCTTTTTGGTCTGTTTGTGACTACTTAGCCCTGGCTGTCCTTGAACTCACAATGTAGACCAGACTGGCCTTGAACTTGCAGAGATCCACCTGCCTCAGCCTCTAGAGTGCTGGGATTAAAGGTGTGGTCCACCACACCCCACTTATCCTCAACAACTGAAAATATTCATTAGAGCACCTGAGAGGAAGGCAGGGGGAGCCACTGTCACACATGTGCTCCATCACACCCATGAGCACTTTCAGTGACATGCAGAAACCTGTTTCCATCTTTTCACCCTCTGGACTGCCTTGCCAGACTTCATTCTTCCAAATCTCACTACTGTATGAAATCAACCATGTTGGTGCTCCCTCTAGAGCACCCCACTGTTTCCTGTCACCAGTATGAGACTCCTTTGGGGAGTACGTCCGTTTGCTCCACCAGATATAATCAAACTGGACATTTCTTGACTGCGTAGACATGAAAGCTGCAGAGAAGTTAGTTCAGGACAGGAATCAAATCCACAGTATGTCAGAAATGTTTCATCCTCCTTGATGGCAGCTCCATGCTCTGGAGGCACCAGCTCCTCCACCAGGTTCCAGTGTCAGTTCCAAGCCCCACTCTAAGACTAACTCCATTCACACAGGACAGTGCTGGTCGGAGTTTCTCCGTCTGCCCTTGAGAACTAAGGACAGGGGAGCAGCACCTCGCACTGCTATTTCAAGGCAGACAGACTTCAAGCTTCTGCCTGGGTGAAATGAGGTCCAAATGCAAAGCTGGTGCAGCCTAAGGAGGCAACTGCCATGGCTCAACTCCTCTCCAGGTTCCTAAGGACTCTCCTCCTTGCCAACCAAGGAGGGCGGTTAGGAGCACTTCTGCTGACCAGCCCCCTGGAGGGAATTTATGAAGAGAAACAGTAACATTCACCATAGCTGTGACTTCAGTCTGACACATTCTTGTTGGGGCCTCAATGCATCATCTAGTCTATTTTTCTAGGGGAAATGTTTTTCTTTTTTTCCCCCCTAGATTTAAATGACTGAGGTGGCCTTTTAAGTTACACGGGATTTTACAGGCAGCCTTGCATCATGGAGTCATTCAACTGCACACCGTGGTTTCTACAGGATGGCTGATTCTGAAGAAAGAGGATAAACTATATGGGGTAGCATAGTAAAACTGCTGTTGCAAACTCCTGTGCCCGGAGCCTCCATTCCCTTGAGTGCCTATTAACCACCTCACAGAGCAAAGCTTGTGGTTCTTCACCCCGTGTCACTATGCACACACATGCCCTCACCACATGCACATTCTGAGCCCTCTATTGGAGCAGCACTGGCCAGGGTTCCCGTGAACACTCCTCCCCCATATGTCTAACATTCTCTCGTGAACTTGATGTCTCTGGGGCATCTGACACCAGGGTCTCTATTGGACACATTAGTCGTGATCATTTGCTTTAGATTTACAGTATCTGCTGAGGTTTTTCTAGAAATTGCACTTTTTTTCCTGTCAAGACTTATACACTGGAGGATACTTTGGGATGATGAAAATATCAGACTGGAGGAGATATGACAACTAAATGGGGTCCTGAATTAGATCCTGAAACCAAAAAGAAAAAAAACTGTCAGTGGAATATTGAAACTTGTCTAAAGTCTGTAACCTAGGTAACCTTGCTGTTAGATACATTTCTGGTTTTTGTGGATAGTATAAGATGTCAACACTGGGAGAAGAAATGAAGGGGAGGAGGAAGTTCACTAACAGTTTCCCTAAACTTCTTGAGTGCAGACCGATTCTGCAGGCGGGCCTGCAGTGGTCATCGGGGTTGCTCTGGACTCTACTACAAGGCTTTGGCAGATGCACTCTAGTTCATCAAACACAACTTGCAAGTGTGCCAACCCAAGGCATCGCCTTGCCCTCGCTGTGCTATGGGTACAGGTAACCCTGCACTATGCACTTTGGATCAGTGAACCACGACATGCTGAGCTGCTGGTACTGACCCAGCAAGAAAGCCAAGTGGCTAACCTCAGTGCTCACGACAGAACAGGCCAAATGAAGTGCCTAAGCTCAGCAACTGATCAGCCCCCCTGCATCCTGGTGCCCTGTCAACATAACAGAGCCAGAAGAACCATCCATTCAACTGGAGGCGACCATAGAGACCATGCTC
Source organism: Cricetomys ansorgei (assembly GCA_026225945.1). Classification (NCBI taxonomy): domain Eukaryota; kingdom Metazoa; phylum Chordata; class Mammalia; order Rodentia; family Nesomyidae; genus Cricetomys; species Cricetomys ansorgei. The sequence continues at coordinate 2,203,296 of JAMJFZ010001280.1, forward strand.
TGGCACAGTCTGAAAACATATGGAATTCCTGCCAAGGTGAGTGGCCTTGTAAATAATCTCTACTTACCTCATTAAAATACTTTTAATAGAGTACAAAGAGCTCAAAAAAAAAAAAAAAGAATACAGCAGAAGACTTCATCAATTTCTGACAGAGGGCCTAATCTGGATAAGGGAAACAGCAGCCTGGAGTACACACATAGGAATAGAACTCTAGGCCTCACCAGTCTCCACCTCAGACAGCTGCAACAGCTTCCAAGCAAAGGGAGACCCTTGAAGATGGACAAACAGCTCAGATAAAAGGTGTCTGCAATATGGTCCTCCAAGTCTTAAGGTAACAAGCAAGCTTTCCCAGTCACTAGAGGGAAAACCTTTTTAAAACCCTCTCCACAGATGGCCAGGCGGTGGTGGAGCACACCTTTAATCCCAGCACTTGGGAGGCAGAGGCAGGTGGATCTAGAGTTCCAAGACAGCCAGGACTACAGAGAAAAACCCTCTCTCAAAAAAACAACCAAAAAAAAAAAAAATTGAAAACACTCTCCACAGACCCAGGGCCCACTGCCAGTTTCCTCTTGCCTCAGGCAATAATAATTACCAATATTGGGAGAGGACCTGCCATGCAAAGCAATAAGTTTTTACCACCACCCCCAAAAAAACTGTAAGAAATCAGATTAAAAACAAAAAAACAACAAAAACAAAAAACTCCTAATCGCTTCCTCAGACGGAAGGAGAATGTGTATTCACAAAACGAACTACACGCAGAAATTACAATTCTGAGTGTGGGTTTTCTTCTGATCTCATTATGTAAACCAGGTTGGTCTCAAACTCACAAAAGATCCACCTGTCTCTCCTAAATCCTGGAATAAAGTCCTACACCCCTGCACCCAGCAAAACAAAATGAATTAGGGCTGAAAGATAACTGACGCTCTCTCCTGGAATGAGAATAAAAGGGATGAGAAAGAAAGATGGAGAGGTGCAAGGAGGCTACACCTGCTAGGAAGCCCTGAACTACTGAAGTCGAGGGCACGAACTCTCCGAGGACTGGAGACTTTCCCAAGGCTAAGGGCACGCCCGCCGAGCGTACCTGTGAGCGCGTCCTAAAGCAAGCCTCAAGCCGTCCAGGGAGGAAAGTTCCCACAGGGCAGCGCTCGGCAGAGGCGCTCGTGGACGGAGAAGTGTCCTGAGCTACCCAGGCGTGCGGGCGGACACCGGCACCTACCCGACCCACACCGCAGAACAGAGCGGGGCGGGGGAGCCGGACTTAACACTACCCCGGCGAGTGAGTGTCACCGGAGAGACAAAGAGCTCCGCCACGGCGGGGAGAGCGGGGCTGTGCGGGGCGGGGCGGGGCGGGAAGCGAGCGGTCCCGCTGCAAACGGTGCGGAGCGGGGCGGGCGCGCCGGGCAGGGCGAAGCCACCCTACCGGGGCGCGGAGCCAAGAACGGCCGGGAGACGGGGCCACCTGAGGCGCCGGGCACCGCGCAGGCTCTGCACTGACTGGGGCGGCCAGGCGCGGGAGACGGCGCCCGCGCGCCGACGCCGTGGCCGGGCCGCCGGGCGCGGGTCCGGGAGGCGCCGAGGCTCCGGAGCCGAACGCGAGCACGGCCGCCGGGCCTCGCCCGCTCGCTCGCTCGCGGAGCCCCGCACGCCCAGCCCGGAGCCCGCAGCCCCGGCGGGTGGAGGCGCGCAGGCGGCGCACGGACATTCCGCGGCCCGCTGGCCCCCGCCCAGCACGGCGTGCGGCCCGCGGCCGTTGGCGACGGTTGGCGGCGGGGCGGGGCGGGGGCGGACGGAGATCTCGCTCTCGCTCTCGCTCTCGCCCCGCGGGAAGGGGGAGTGGAGGCGCGACCGGCTGCGGGAGCTGCAATTACCGTGTGGGCTGCGGAATTCTCGTGGTGTTTGTCGGGGAGATGCGATAATGGCGTCCGTCCTCGCGAGAGAAGCAGCCGCTCTGCGCAGGCGCTGCGAGCACCTCCCCGCTGCCTGCGCTCCGCCCTCAGCGCAGGCTCCCTAGGCTCGGGACACGGAGGCGGGGCCAGTCGGACAGGGGGCGGGGCCTGCGCTGGGAGCCCCTTGCGCGCGCTTTCGCCGACGGACTCGGGCGAACATGCGCAGTTGTCCTCCCGCGCGCTGAGATTTGACTCGCGGAGTTCTTACTTCCCCGTCTCATGTCCGTGCTTCTTGCTAAAGCGGTAAATCTTCTCGTGGGAAATCCGAGGAATGTACTTCCTCTCTAAGGGGGAGTGAATTAAGTCTATCGTTGCCCGATGACTACAAATCCCAGGATACATTGTGTGACACGATGCATTCTGGGACTGGTAGTCTCCGCGGCAGTGATTTGCCTGCTGGGATTTGTAGTATTTCGGGATTCTGGCAGTCGCGTCTCTTCCCTGCCATGAGGGATGCTGGGACTTGTAGTGACAGCAGCTCTGATGGTCTGTGCGCTCCCAAACCAGTCCTACATACTCGCACCTTGGATCGGTCTCAGATGTTCCGGGATGGTTCAGTGTCATCGTCTCGAAAGTTGTCCGACTCCCTTGTGAGCAAGCAGGTCGGGCGGACACTGTCAATGTGATAGCGATTATGTGTGACATGATTATGTATTCTGGAATAAGCGCTCATTCGGCATCGATGTGCTTTTCTCCCCAGAAAAGCCGCTAGAAGCTGTCTCTGCGCCTGGTCTGTCTTTGCCGTTCACATTCCTCTCCGGGCTCGCTGCTTCTGCGTGTGCGCAGTGAGCGATTCTCCAAACCAAGATCCGGGATCTATTTTCACTTGGAAAGATAATACTGATAATACTTTACGTTAAGTTTCCTGTCCCCTCCCCTGTGCCTATAATAAAGCATGGCTCAGTGCAGCCACCCGCTAGGCGACCTTGGGCGACCCTACTGAGTTATCAGCCCTTCAAGACCACTGGATCTGTCTGCGGCCTGGTCCTAGGCTACTTAGTCTTGGAAGTGTCTTCAAGACTTCAACCTGGAACTGTGCTGTTAAAATGAGACCTGTCATTTGCAGAGGGTGAAGTCTGACGAGACTGAGAAATTGCTGGACACGGTGGAGCCTGGATCTAGGGGAGCAGGCTTTGGGAATCTGTGTGAAGTCTTATGATTTTGACTTGCCTCCAATCCATGGCAATCTAGTCTACCCTGGACAGCCAACGTTACATGGAGGAAGGCGGAGAACCCGCAATCCGTGTCAGTTTCTCTACCACCATCACCTCAAATAGCACCTCTATGTACTGTCTTTCTTGTATAACTTCTTCCTGGTGACCGTTGGCCCCGTGGCTGCAGTATGCAGCTTGCTTGATGGGAGCCACCCTGTACCACACCGGGCAGATATATCACATGGTCCACCTCACAGTCATGTGTGACCTCCTGGAACAACCTGTTTGTTCAAACTACCTCAGGAAATTGGTTTGCACTTGATCTTAACCAAAAGATCAAGGAGCCACAGGAAATCTGCATGGCTCATACCCTGGACTTCAATAAAAATCCTTAGCCCGAAGGGTCCTTTCCTTATCTCCCACCCAGATATCCCACCTCCAGACGCAAGTCTGTTTGTCCCTTGTGTTCTAATCATTTTACAACATGTTCTCCAACATGTAAAGATCTGAAATTCCAAGTGAGCGGACACCTTGTTCTAAATAAAGCCGGATGGAAGTAGTGAAGCTGTGGAAACTGAGCCCAGAGGTCCCAAGAGGAACGTGGGCAGAAGCTCCTAGAGAGATGTGCTATCCACACCCGCCAGACCTCAACTGGGGCCGGATTTAAAAACTCTTTAACTGTGAGGATTCTGAACATGAAGCCTAACTGCATGAAAAACAGATAAAGTAATGGTGACATCATTCACAGCACGTTCACCCCACGTCCGTGTTTCCCTCCCTTTCACCCGTGGCCTTGCCTCCTCCATCCCAAGACTTCAAATACTGAGCCATGGAGTGTGTAGGAGACAAAGGGTGGAGCAGTAACAAGCAGCCAATGAAGGGCTGGATGGGCTCCACGTGCCAATACAGTCAGGTCACAACCAGAGATTAAGCTAATCAGAGCCAGAATCCAGAACCACGGTGACATGCATGTCCCTCAGCAGTCACCCATCTTGTCTTTTAAGGTGGTCTCTCAGTGGGACCTGGAGCTTGCAGGGTGGGTGTGCCTAACTGTCCAGTGAACCCCTGTGATCCACTTGTCTCCACGCCCCAGCTCTGGAATTACAAGCTCACCCCACCAGAACCTGCCTGGGTCTGGGGCTCCAGCTCAGCCCCTCATAGTGGCAGGGCGTGCGCTTTACCAGCTACGCCTCTCCCAAACCCACTTTTGTTTTGATACCCTGGGTTTTTTAAGTTAAGTAGATTTATCCTGCGTATGTTTCAGGGGTTGTTCGAGTCCCATGACACTTCGCAGAAATGAAAGAGGACAGCTTGTGAGTTAGTTCTCTCCTTCTGCCATCTGGGTCCCCAAAATCAAACTCAGGGACTCAGGCAGGTGTCTCTTTTTTTGAGACAAAATTTTGTCCTGGAGCCCAGGCTCTCCTTGAACTTGTGGTCCTCCTATCTCCACTTCCCTGTTGAGGCCCAATAATATCCAATGGACTCTACCAGCTTGACAAGGATCCTGGTTTTCTGCTGCTAGGAATTGGAGCCCACCAACTGCTTTGCCCCCTTTCTCATCTTTACTGTACAACGACAAAAAGTCTCATCAATAATAATGTCTACATAGCCTAATAGTAATATTCAAATTAACCCTGAGCTGGCCACTACTGGCTGGAATGGGACACAACCATTCTATTCAAAACCTCCAGGACTTCCAAGTCCTGGCATGTGTGAGAGCTGCCCAGGTTTATTGCAAGTGCATCATAAAACTATTCCTAGAGTAAATGCTGATCTTCCCAGGAGATAAGTCTTTAATAGATAGAAGCTAAAGGAGCCTAGTTAGCGAGTTAGTGCACCTGGAAAAACAAGCAGATAGTTAGCCCTTCACTAATGAAGAATATAGCAAGCCTGCACCAACCTAAAAGTAAGCTTCCTAGGACTTAAAGAGAGAAGTAGCCTTCAAACTAACTCAGGCCAATAGATAAGACCAGAAATTTAGAGCTTTGATCCAGAAGGATAAATACATACCAAGGAACTAAAAAACCATAAAAATCCCTCTCTGGCACCTACATGGCACCCTGAACTATCTGTGTGAGGCAAATGGGGATAAAATTCAATCAGCTGTGCCATCCCAACCATCCACTAATTGGTCATTGATCACATACTCTCTGATGGTGAGGATCCTTGAAGCCTGCAGCTGGGAGAGGGTGAACACTTTTGCATTGGTTCCCTTTTGATGCACACTTGACACCTGCATTCCGTTAGATGAACAATCCTGCAGTTTGCTATTTAAGCCACAGTAAAGTATTTGTTTGGAGAAAGCCTTGTATAATTTTCCCCAGTGTGCATACCGTTATTTTACTTCTTTTATTTCTTTTTCATTCCCTATTAAACAGAAGCGCTCTTGCATACCATTATCATAAAAAGCCTGTTCTATGCATGTCATTAAAGCATGGTAAGTATGTCAAATAGGGTCCGATAGAAGAATGAACTACTGCGTTCATTTACTTTAACTTTCTCGCTGTCATGTTTCGTGGAGTCTGAGGAACCCTGGTACGGACTAGAGCTGGTCTCAACCCCCACACTTCCTAGTAACTGGGATGTCCAGTTTGAACAAGTAGGCATTTCTCTCAGTTTTCCTTTAGTGAGCTGCTGCTGCCCTCAAATCTCAGCCTTCTCCTCCAAGAGCTGTTGTGGCTTGTCAGATCTCATGGACAAGCAGGGAAGAGTGTATAAAGGACCTAGCAGAGTTCCCGAGGAGAAGTGAGCAGATCACCCCCCGTGTTGAATGACTACAGACCAGCCACGTTTTACCAGGATCCCTGTTTTTTGTGGGAAAAAAGTTCGTATGTACTAGGCAGTGCCCCAAGATCACACACTCATGGCACACATGAGAGAAAGGTTGGATGTTCTGGCCCAGAAGCCGTGGGAAGCTTCTCGGGGTCTGGAGAAGGTTGAGTGTGAACAGATCTGTGTTTTGATCTTCCTGGGAGCAGTGGCGGCTGCAGGGTGGGCTGTTGGCATGGCCCTGCGGTCAGTTCACTGAGCCTGCCTGGCTCCTTCAACAACACTTGAGTGGGGAGGCCTTGACCTTGCCGCTGACCCCTGAGATGCTACACCCGAAGAACTCTGCCACTCCTGAATACTCACCAGGCCTGGGCCTTTAGAAAGTAGCAGTGTCGGCTTCCTGAGTCCTTCCTGAGTCCTGGGACCCTTGCCATTGACCCACTTAGCCCCAAGCTGCCCTGCAGAGGCAGCACCTTGCAGGTAGCCATGACAGGTGCCATCCTGGAAGTGAGGGCACCACACCATGAGCTGGCACAGCTGGCACCACAGAGAACAGAGATGGGCAGGTGCCACAGAGCCCCTCCAGAGTGCACATTGTGAGCTTGTGAGCCCTGGTTTGCATCACTGCTGAGGCCTATAAGTTTCCCTAATGCTAAATAGACTCTACCTGACAGAGATCCGGATTCTTTAGTGGGGAAATGTTAGTCCATCAGCTGTACTGCTCCCCTTCCTTGCTGAATTTCATCTTTTAATGAGAATGTCTACATGGCCTACCCGAGCTGGCGGTTGTTACTGGGAAAGGGATGTAGCCCCTTCACCTGGAAACCTTGCAGGCCCTTTTTCCTTAAGTCCTGGCATACTGCTCCACGACAGGTGTTAATGCTCTAGAAAGAGATAGCTTTAAAAATTAGCACACCAAAAAATGAATCACACCAGAAGAGCTGAGTTCAGCCAGCGGGAGCCTCCAGCCTTTGGCAGCTCATAGTCTCAGATGTTTTTTCCAGATGCTCTTTGTAATCACCTTGAGGTTTACAGGCTTCCAGGAGGAATGAGCCCATGCCATCCTGGATCTCACCTGCATACCAGGAAGGCCCCTGGCGAGACTACTGGCCCTAAAAGCCCTTCAGCGAGCAACAACCCCCCCCCTAGCAGTGTGCCCTGCTTTCTCCCCTCCCTTTAATACGTACACTGTTAAATTTTCTTATTGAAAACGCTTCTGCATTTTTATTTCTAAAGCGCAATTGTGCATGTCATTTTCTTAAAGTGCGTAAGCGTGCCAGGGAGCTGCGTTTATTTGCCATAAGGAACAAACTATCTTGTTTGTTTGCCATAAATTTCCTTTCTGCTCATATTCCCTTCCTGAGTGGAGTCCCGCGAACCCATCTGCAGAAAAGGCTGGTTCCCTCTGCCCACCGCTACCATTATTTCAGCGCATTTCCTTAGGCAGCAACTACAGCCAGACCACAAGCTTCCACGGAAGCCGCTTCTTGCCACCAGCACCCTGCTCCCCACTGTGGCCAGCTGAGAGGTGGGGTGACCAGCCTTTTGTGTTCCGCAAGCACTCACTGCATGCTTCACGTGCATTCCAGGACTTGAACAGCAGCGTGGGAGCCATGTGTACCTGAGGGCCTCCTGCTTGGCCACATGTTTAGCTTTCTTTCCAGTTCAGTCTCCTCATTACTGTTTACTGATGGGCCCAGGCGCTCACCAGGTAAGAGGCACTCCCGCCACGGGCCCCCACCCTGAGCACAGGTTCCTCGTCTGCAGCAGAGATCCAAATGCCCACAGTGTTAGGGCCATCAGGGAACAGGAATCAAAACGCCAGCTTAAGGAAATCAAAGGAATGTATTTGTGCCAGCAAGATGACATCACCAAGCCTGATGACCTTGGGCCCGCGTGGCAGAGGGGACCAGCTCCCACACTGTCCTCTGACCTCCTCACGTGTCTGCACACACATACGCACAAAATAAAGAAACTAAAATGGAATTTTAAATGTTATTACTTTTTACATGAATTGATTGATTATATAACTGGATATAAATAAAATTATGAATAAAGGCAAAAAATTGGGGGAGGGGGTGTTTGAGACAGGGTTTCTCTGCTGTAACTCTGCCTGTCCTGAAACTCACTCTGTAGACCAGGCTGACCTCCAACTCACAGCGATCCACCTGCCTCTGCCTCCCAAGGGCTGGGATTAAAGGTGTGCCCTACCACCACCCAGCCAATAAAAGCAAAATTTAAAAACAATACAAAATATAAAGCACGATTCCTTTTTCTTGCCTCTTCCTCTGGGCCCACAGCTCAGTCTCACCTTGTCCCAGGCGTCCGGACTTTATAGACGTGAGATCTGGAATCTGTCATGTCAGCCTTCCCCACACTCAAGATGAAAAGAATAGTAACAGTGAAAGACCTTCCCATCCCTGTGGGCTCCAGCTAGGAAAGGGTACTGGAGGGCAGATGGCTACTCCAGTCAGGGAGGGACTTCGTGAAGCTGACACAAAGGTCAAGTAGCATGGCCAGGACCACCAACTACACATAGTCCCTCTGTGGACACGTCCATGCATGAAAGAGACACTGTCAGTGATGACGGCAAGTCTCTGGGCAGATCCCAGGGTCACACTCTGTAGATGGAAATATTAATAACTTGGGGATATATATATATATATAATCAGGAAACAGGAGACTGTCACCATGTGTAAGCTCAAGCCACTGCAGAGGGTTGAGCCTCTCTCGCGGACTGGCCCAGAGCACATGGCCTGTACGCAATACATTGATTGAAAGCTCCACCCAACTGACACAAAGACCTTATTTTCATTAATGAATAAAACCTCACATGCCAGAGAGTCTGCCAGGAGACTTTTCACCCCCATGAGGCTGAAGTCAGAGCTGGGAAATGGAAGGAGCTCCCCGGGTTCTGGCTGCAGAAGGCTGCAAAGGTGATGAGGACTCTTCATTTGCAGTATCGTAAACAAACGCCTTTAACGTGAAGATTTCAGAGGATTACATCCATGTTTCGGCCTTCCTGCACCTGTGAACACCTGCAGGAAGCAAGACTTCCAGAGAACAGCAGGCCGCAAAAGCCTTAGGAAGCAACCTTCCATACAGCTCTCAAAACGTGTCTTATAATTTCAGAGGCATCACTGCACAGACAGAGCAGACAACTATACAATTCAAATATTGTATAATTGTATTGTATAATGGTTCAAATATTCCATTCCATCACCCACTATAGAGCATCCTACCTCAAGAGAATTCTGCCAGCCAACTTGGTGCCCCAAGAGGCTGAAGTCAAAGCTTGGGGTCAGGTTAGGCCTAAGCTATAGAGATGGATCCAAGCATCCCCAGCTGCCCTCAGCAATAGAACACCCGGTCCCAGCCCCAGTCAGCCAGCGCACTGTGACCCCACTGGTCCTTATGCTCTTGAACCTGCCCTCTTCAGCCCACTCATGTGACAGCTCTGTGCCTGCTCTACATGTCCCAAACGCAGGGTCAACACCACAGTGGACGGGGACTTCGCCCTCACCTTCCTGTCACATCCTTTCCTGGTGCTCTCAGGGGATCTGCGTCAAGTGTAACCCTCTGGCACACTTGCCCAGCTGTTTATCAGACCAAAGCAATGACCCGATTAGACTGTCCCCAGCCAAGGCCACTGGTCCCCAGTCACCCACTCCCAAGCTGAAACAAGCAAGGGTTGAAATTTAACCACTGAGTTCAGAGGTTTTGATGAGTTCCTCAAAAAGACAAATGTGCACCCCACTCCTCAGTGGCCCTGACAAAAGCAGAGGTAGGCAGTAGGGAACCAGCCCACTGTGCTCAAAGCCACGATGCTGGGGAGAGGCTCCCACAAGCCCTTAGCCGTCCTAAGGCAGTTGGGGCCACAGCACTGGCGCTCCCAACATTCCTGTGTGGAGAAACACAGCAACTGCGCCCGTAAGTAGATCTCCAGGTGCGATTTAATGTCGGTGTGGTTTTTGGGTGGCTTTAAGAGGCAACAGGGCCCAGAGCAGGCTTCTGTCCTGTTTTGTTTGTCTGTTTTGGCTTTTTCAAGACAGGGTCTCATTCTGTGGCCCTGGCTGTCCTGGAACTCATTATGTAGACCAGGCTGGCCTCAAATTCATAGAGACCCATCTGCCTCTCCTCCCGAGCGCCAGGACTAAAGGCATGCACCACCACCTGGCTTCATCCTGATTTTTACAGTGTCTCTGCATCTGCTGTCCCTGAATGAGTCACTTAACTCTGGTTCAGCACTGGAAAAGAGGGAAAGGTACTGGGAATGGGTAGTACATGTTTCAAGCCTCCAACAGGGCCTAAGACGCTTCCCTGTAAAATATGTGTCCTGACTCAGCACTCAGACTTTGGGCATCAGCGTTGGAAGGGCCAGGCCCTGAGCCCGAGGTGTAGACAGCTTGGGAAGATATGAGGCCCAACTAGATGTCCTGCCTCCCTGTGGCTGGTTCCCTCATCCACAGAACAGGCAAGGTGGATGCTGTCTCCAGCATCTGATGAGAAGCCAGGGTGGAAGGCCTGGGCTCACAAGCTTTGCCGTTCATCTCAGGGCTTGGTCCAGTGCCAAACAGCTGTCTGAAAACCCCAGGGCAGTCCAAGAAGCACCCAGGTTAGTTGTTAGGCTGCTGTGGGGGCTCACCAAAGACCCAGAGGCATATTCATAGGTGCAACCTCTGACAGACGTCAGCAGAGGGAACCACTACCATGGCGAGCTCCATACAGGACAGTGGAACCCCAAGTGTCAGCTCAGGAGTTTTTATTGACATAGAACTTCTCAGATGTTCTACTGATAGTGTGTGCAGGTCATTAGCAATCAACCATCCCCCGCGTGAATCCAACACCTGCAAACAGTACAGAACGCCAAGACCTAGGGAGCCCCTCACCCAACGGTGCACAAAACAATTATTTTATGCATAATAAATAGCCCAGGGAGGAGGTGGATGTCATCCCCAGGGGGCCCAGCCCGGTGTCCAGGGACTCTGGAGGCACAAGGAATAGGAAATCCCTCCATAAACCTTTGTGACCCACGCGTTACACCCCCACCCAAGGATCTGAGTGGAAACCCTGTCACCTCCTTTACCCTTTCCTGTCCTTTCATGGACACAGTCATTCCAAGTGGGTGCCCAGATGGGCAGTACCTTCTGAGAGCCTGTTGGTGATGCAGAATCTGGCCCTGAGTGGCCAGTGAGGCCACCATACTGGATGAGTACACCCTCTTAGACTGCCGTACAGCCTGCACCAGGGCCATGGCTACCAAACGACCTTGGCCATAGCCGCCTGTCACTTTCCTCCACTCACAAAAGGAGCGTCTGTGAGCCGCGCAGCCCCACCTCGGCTGGCCTGCATCTTCTTCCCTGAAGAGCGAGGATTATCATAACCACCTCCTCTTCAGGATGACACTTAGGGTCATCAGGAGAGTCGGGGCACCATCACTTTGTTGCTGTGTGTCACTCAGAGAGGGTCTTAACCTCTGTGAGCCTCAGTTTCCTCATCTGTGGTATGACTTTTCCTGGGGAGACATGAACCAACATCTGTTCACTCCAGATAGGGCACGACAACAGACCAAAGACACAGTTCCACACAGGCCCAGCGTGGTGAAGCTGCGAGCTGGTTGGGCTTACAGGATCATGGGGATGGGGTTACTTACAGCCGCATCCCAAAAAAATCCCACCCAGTGTGGGTGACAGCCTCCCCAAGGCTGCAAAGATAGAGCCCCCCCTTCAGTGACCCTTCTTTACAGTCTAGCCCCTTCGAGGATCATGTAAGGGAAGGGAAGGACTACACGCATGGATGCATCCCAGAGGGTGCAAATGGCTGCGATCTCAGGTGAGAGTCTGCCTCGGGACTCTCCTCCCACTCCTTCTATGAGGAAATGTTAATGGGTCTCCTGTGGGTGATCACAGCTGCTCTAATTTCAAGATGGCTGTAGTCATGTCACACCCGGAGGACATTCCACAGTGGTCAAAGGAGGTTAATAAGAGTATATACCACTCTGCATTGTTAAAAGAACAAAACAAAGTCATTGTTTCTGGGCAACATGCCTAGGTCCTGTTCTACCCAGACACTCTGAGAGTGGGCAAGCAGCTCTTTGAGTGCCCAAAGCCCGGGACTAGATTGACAGACCCAGAGGCCCACAGCTCAGAGCCCTGAGAGCCGGGGCCTGCTGCCCTGGTTTTTATAAGCCAGGCTTTTCTGGCTCTAGGCTCTCAGGTTCTAGGCTCATGACTCTGAGCTTTAACCCCGGCACTTGGCAACTGCTGCCATCCTTGGCTTTCAACATCTGTGGGCAACAGCGGGCAGCACTTGCTAGAGTTACTGTTCCAGAATGTTCCTAAGATGGGGGAATCTTCAGCCCATGACAGGATTTAGTACTACAGCTGTCATGTCTAGGGTGTCTGAAGTTTGGCCCTTAAGGTTTGGCAGCTCCCTGGAAGTCATCTGGTGACCAAAGTTGGCAGCTTCTCATCTTCATCCTTCCTAAGGTCCAGTGTCACCACTGATCTGCTCCCTGCCCAGTCACTCTCTGGAACTCTTCAGCGGACCTCTCAGTGCCCCCCACCTTCTGCTGCCTCCTCTGACTCCTCTATGGTTACCTGCTCAGCCCAAAGACAAGGTCACTTGAGAGAAGCCTCTGTCCCTGATCCCCCACCCCCTACCCCTGAGACAAGGTTTCTCTGTATAACCCTGTCTATTCTGAGATATGCTCTGTAGGCCAGGCTGGCCTTGAACTCAGAGATCTGCCTTCCTCTGCCTCCAGAGTGCTGAGTGTCTGCCACAATGCCCTGCCTTTTATTGGACCCGATGTTACAAAATGGGAGAGCAGGAAGCTGAAGAGATGGCTCAGTAGTAAGAGCACTGGCTGCTCTTCCAGAGGTCCTGGGTTCAATTCCCAGCACCCACCTGGCAACTCACAACTGTCTGTAACTCCAGTTCCAGGGGAGTCTCACACCAGTGCACCAAATTGAAAATTAAATAAATCATTTTTTGAAATGGGAGAACAGAGCAGGGAGATGTCCCCCAGCTAACTCCAAAAGGAAACTGAGTAAATTAGCCCCACAGCCAGAGGTGAGCGTGACAAGGGCGTGCACCAATCATAGCACAGTCATGCATGTAAGCAAAGGATTAGGCATGTGCCAATCACAGGCCTTTTCCTGGGCCACGAAGGTACTTGCCCTCTGGCCTGGGTGGGCATAGCTATAGGGGCAAGTGGAACTCACTGAGGCTGGTCTTGTAATGCCCAGTGCTGGGGACTAATCCTTGGGGCTCAGTGGCCAGCAAACCTAGCAGAAGCAGTGAGTTCCGGCTCAATGAGAGACCCTGTCTCAAAAAAAAAAAAAAAATGGGTAGCCCCTGAGAAATTACACCCATCCTCTGCCACCCACAAACATTCAGACACCCCTACATGACAGTTTTCCTACCCTGGAGAACCAATATCCAACCGTTACCAGCTCCTGACTGCACGTTCCTGGAAGTTTTGTGGTTTAGTTTGACTTGGTTGAGATACGGCCTCACTACGTCTTGTGAAACTCTTGTGCTGGTCGGAAACTCTCTATGTATACCATCTGGCCGTAAATTCTGAGATCCACACCTGTCTGCCTCGGGTGCTGGGGTTAAAAGCACTTGACCACAAACCTTTTAGTGGGTTTCTCATGGTCACAAGTCGATGGATCTACCTGGGTTTGGCTCAGCAGGGTGGGACTGGGCCAAATCCCAGCTGGGGGTGGGCCACACCCATTCAGTGCATTTCTCATGCACCTCAAATCCCTCGTCCCACTCCCCGACCCCCACTCAGCCAGCAGCCACCTGGGATGCAGTTTTCTCATAGAGAGTGCAACCACGCAAACATTTTAAACCCCCTCCTCAGCCCAATTTGGTAGCTGAGCAGGCAGAAGCAGGCAGATCTCTGTGAGTTCTAGAATAATCTCAACTACGTCGTGAGTTCCAGGACAGCTCCAGCTATGTAGAAAGACTCTGTCTTAAACGAAACTAAATGATAATAAATACATTAATTAAAGTAAAAAATAAAGCCCCTCATTACATCATGTCCATTGCTATCCCAGGTGGAAGCAAGTTACCAGGGCAACACCCACTGCCCGCGGGACGGGGGACTGCTCTTCCCGGGAGGGCCGAGGGAGGGAGTCGGTGTCTGATGATTGGTCACCTGGACACTCTGGAAGTCAGGGGGTCCTTTGGATCTTTACTCTTGTCACTAGGTTAGCCCCCAGGGCCTCAGGCTCTGGCTTACAGCCAGCTCATGCCATCTGCACCCAGGCCACAGTTGCTCCACCGGGGCTCTGCACAGCTTTGTTAAACGATTAGGAGAAAGTCTGTTTAATTTGCAGTACTTCTCTGAAACCAAACCAACTTACTATGATGAGGAGGACGAGGAGGGTGATGAAGATGATGACGACATTTAGAGACAGGGTCTCACCATGTAGACCAGGCTGTCCTTGAGTCTACTACCTCTGCCTCCAGGTGTTGGAATCAAAGATGAACACCAGCACACCTGGCCCTGAGGCCAACCTAAACTAGCTTGAGCCTTATCTTGCTATTCAAGGTGGTCTACAAGGCCATTGTGAGGAGGCGTTGGGGCTCACTGAGTGTTCAGGTGGCACCAGCACTGTAGTGCGCAGCTCCCACTCTGCTCAGCACAGATGCTCCCTCTCACTTGGTGGCAGATGCCCTGCTCAGCACAGGTGCCCTGCTCAGCACAGATGCCCTGCTCAGCACAGATGCCCTGCTCAGTACAGATGCTCTGCTCAGTACAGATGCTCCCTCTCACTTGGTGGCAGATGCCCTGCTCAGCACAGATGCTCTGCTCAGTACAGATGCCCTGCTCAGCACAAGTGCCCTGCTCAGCACAGATGCTCTGCTCAGTACAGATGCCCTGCTCAGCACAGGTGCCCTGCTCAGTACAGATGCCCTGCTCAGTACAGATGCTCCCTCTCACTTGGTGGCAGATGCCCTGCTCAGCACAGGTGCCCTGCTCAGCACAGATGCTCTGCTCAGTACAGATGCCCTGCTCAGCACAGATGCCCTGCTCAGTACAGATGCTCCCTCTCACTTGGTGGCAGGTGCCCTGCTCAGTACAGATGCTCTGCTCAGTACAGATGCTCCCTCTCACTTGGTGGCAGATGCCCTGCTCAGCACAGATGCTCTGCTCAGTACAGATGCCCTGCTCAGCACAGGTGCCCTGCTCAGCACAGATGCTCTGCTCAGTACAGATGCCCTGCTCAGCACAGATGCCCTGCTCAGTACAGATGCTCCCTCTCACTTGGTGGCAGATGCTCTGCTCAGCACAGATGCCCTGCTCAGCACAGATGCTCCCTCTCACTTGGTGGCAGATGCTCTGCTCAGCACAGATGCTCTGCTCAGTACAGATGCTCCCCTAACTTGGTCATCTTCCCTTCTTGGTCATCTCATTTACACAGTGCAGCAAATGGGTTCTAAAATATCCACTCTTCCCCCACCTTGAGTTTCTGAGTCAGAGAGGCCTCAGATGCTAGGCTGGACAGAGCCTCTAGTAGGGCGCTCTTATGCTCCTGAATTTGGTTTAAATTCAGCCTTCTGCAGCTTGTTAGACACCACTGCCCGGTGGGAAGATGTAATTCATGTTTTGTAGCATGTAAACTCTTAAGTCTCTCTTGCCCTGGATGCAGTCAAGGTCTGTGCTGGCTCCAAGGTCCTCTTCACCGAGCACAGGTGAGCTGGGCATGATGGCCCACACCTTTAGTCCCAGCACTCAGGAGGCAGACAGCCTGGCCTACACAGTGAGCTCCAGGACAGCCAGAACTACATAGAGAGACCCCCATCTCAAAATTTAAAAATTTAAAAAAAAATAATAAATAAAACAGAGCAAAGGCCAACAAGGAGCAGGATCTCTGGTGTCTTTGCACTAAAATGGCAGCTAGGAAAGCAACACGCTGACAAAGCCCTGGTGGCTGCCGCACTCTGGGCTGGATGTGGGGTCATCGAGTCTTATGCATCACAAGAGGGGGTACACATGGGCAGAAGCAGGAGCAGTCTGAAGAGCTCTTTGGGACCAGCTTGGGAGGCAGGTTTAACCCTCATCCCCTGGGAGCTGCCACACCTTCTCTGGGCTGTGCGCTGCAGGAGCAAGAGCCAGGGGGTCCGTGACCCATGGTGCTGTTACCAATCAGCTTGTCAGTACACTTCCACCCAAATACATATTTTGAGCAGGCATGAGGAAGCTAGCAGCCCAGGCCCTTGAGTGCTAAGGACTAGCGACTAGACTGACAGTCCTGGAGGCTTGCAGCTCCGAGCCATAAGAGCCCAGGATGATTGCTCCAGAATTTAGCAACCCGGGGCTCATGGCTGTAGGTGCTCAGGCTGGAGGCCTACTGCCTGGAGCCTGGCAGCTAGGCTTCCTACAGCAGAGAGCAGCAGCAGGTAACACATGATGTGTTGCAACTCCTGGGTGGGTCTGAGGAGTGGGGCCTCTGTTTACTACAGCTAAGCATACAGTTTTGGGGCCTAGGCTGTCCAGACCTTTGGCTTCTGAGGCCTGGTGGCTTCCTGGAACTCTTGGAGCCAATGGGGCCCATAGTGTCTCGTCTCTGCATGTGTGTATATAGGAGTTAAGTGACTGGACGGCCAGAAGGTTCCAGGCTCCCTTTTGGGCTATTTCCCTAGAGCTGGGTCCTAAGGGTCTCTATTGCTTCATGCCTGCCCTACTGACCCCTCAAGCAAGGTCTCCTCTCTGCCTCCAGGGCATCCCCTCTGGACAGGCCGGGTCTCCTCAGAGGGAGGCACCCGGCAGTCTCCCGTCAACATCCAGCGGAGGGACAGTGTCTATGACCCGCAGCTGGCACCGCTCAGGGTCTCCTACAGCGCCACGTCCTGCAGGTCCCTCTGGAACACCGGCTACCTCTTCCAGGTGGACTTTGATGATTCCTGTGAGGAGTCAGGTGAGCCTGTGGGGATTAGGAGCCGGAGTCAAGGCGGTCAAACTTTGAACCTGAAATGTTCCCGCAGGCTGAACACCTGGTTCCCTGCTGGTGGCTCTGTTTACTGAGGTGCAGAGCCATTAGAAGATGGAGCCTTTCAGGAGGAAGTGGGTCGGGGGGGGGCAGGGAGGGGAGAGGCTCAGGGCCATATGTTATCCCTGGATCCTTCCCCCTTATTCTCCCATGTGTGTGCACACACACGCAAACACACACACAGAGGCCAGAGGTCAACCTCAAGTGTCATCTTCAGGAGACTTCCACCTTGATTTTTGAGACAGGCTCTCTTACTGTCCTGAGACTGGACCAGTAGGCAGAGCTGGCTGGCCACGAGCCCCGGATCACCGGTCTCCACCTCTAGTATGGGTTACATGCAAGAACACCACACCTTGCCTTTTATGTGGTTTTCGTGCTGTGTGGCTGAGCCGTCTCCCCAGCCCCTGTCCCCTCCCTCTAGTCTCTGCTCCCGCCATCACAGAGCTGCTCTGTCAGCCTTCCCTGACATGATGTACTGTACCTTCTGTGTCTTAATTAAGGTTTTATTTCTGTGAAGAGACACCATGAGCATGGTAATTCTTATAAAGGAAAACATTTAATTGGAGCTGGCTTACAGTTTCAGAGGTTTTGTCTGTTATCATCATGGCAGGGAGCATGGCGGCATACAAGCAGACACGGTACTGGAGAGGTAGCTGAGAGTTCTACATCTGGATCCTCAGGCAACAGGAAAGGAGAGAGACACTGGGCCTGGCTTGAACATCTGAAACCTCAAAGCCCACCCCCAGTGACACACTTCCTCAAATCAGGCCACACCTCCTCCAACAAGGCCACACCTCCTAATAGTGCCACTCCATATGGGCCTGTGGGGGCCATTTTCACCCAGACCATCACACTGGAAACTGTGCGCCAAAGTAAACGTGGAGAAAATCTTATGTTGCTTCTGCGAGGCACAGGGTCTCAAGGATCTACGAGTAACTAACACAGTGGCCATCTTCTCTTCTGTGACATTACAAAGAAGGGGACCCTGAGGGGAGCTGAGCTGGGAAGTGCTGCTGACCAAGTAACCAGCAGTCACCTGAGTCCTGATGCCTTGTGAGGATGAACCCAGGAATAGAGTGGGGCGCCTTCCCATCCCAGGCTGAGGAAAACAAACCAGCCAAGGTTGGTGAGGGTGGGCAGCTGGTCTTCTGGGGCTGGGCAGGGGCATAAGAGCCACACTCTGCAGGCTTGCTGCTCTCCTGGTGTGCTCACTCCACACTGCTCCTTCAAGTCCCAGGGAGCAGAGCCTCTGATGGCATGGCGGTGAGAGACAATTCCCAGTCACTCAGGGCTGCGCTGGCTGGCTGCACCTACTGCCCTCTGCTGTTCCCTTTCCACTCAGTCTCATACCCTGATTTCACAGGACCTGGGACCCTACCTCCCCCTCCACCGCCACCCCCTCCCCACCACCCTTCCCCTACTCTCACCACCCCCAGGTCTACCCCCACCACCTCCAGGGTCACCCCCACCACCCCCAGGTCTACCCCCACCACCCCCAGGTCTACCCCCACCACCTCCAGGGTCACCCTCACCCCCACGCACTCCTACCCCCCTCTTAAGACAAAGGTCTCCAATAGCCAAGGCTGGCCTCACCTCTTGATCTTCACCTCTTGACCCTCCTACCTCCACCTCCCCAGTGCTAGAGTCACAAGCCATTCTGGGCTTTAATCTCAGTTCTCTTTCCCAGTGAGCGGTTTGTTGTGTTAGTTGAGACTTCTTTTGGTTGCATGCTGTGAAACTGTCTCAAGCAAAGAAGAGGGAACTAAGTTGGCTCCAGTTCGGAAAAGCCTGAGCACAGCAGGGTCCACGGTGACGACTGACTCCCTGGGTGGATTTCCCAGAGGTTTGGCGTCACCTCCCAGCAGAACAGCAGGAGAAGAGGGTTCTGTCAACAGTCCTGGCCACCGCTCAGTGTCCCACTGTTGGTTGCCAAGCAGGGCTGAGCCAAGCACAGCAACTGTCACCAGTGTGTAGACAGCCCAAGGGTGACCCTGACCTGAGGCGAGATGTGCACAAGAGAGAGGAAAGTCGCTCCCACGGGGCCTCGGGGCCTGGCTCCCGGAAGTGTGAGAAGGGCTAGAAAGCCAGCAGCTAAGAGTCTTCATTCTCTTACCCCAGCTGACCTTGGATCATCCATAACACGATGGCCTTGCACTGTGGGCAGGCAGCGGCCTGACCCCTCCCCTGCCATCACCACCTTCCCCGTCCAGATCAAAGGGTGGCCCCCACCCCACACAGACAGAAAGAGTCATCTGAGTGCCTCCTGTCACACTAACCCTCAGGCCGGTCTGCTTTTACTGTATCCGTCCTGTGGCTTCCCCTGCCTGGGTGAAGTTCTCACTTTCCACATTCTTCTTCATCCGCTTCCATTGGAAATCAGGAATGAACAGAGGGTGAAAAATGGAGGGGGTAACACCACAAAAAGTTTCCAGTCAGAATGAGGAAATGACTCTTCCTTTAAGAAAAAAAAAACGGAAGGAAAGAGGAAAGGACTGGGGTACCTCCTGAGAAGACAGTGAGGGGAGCTGGCAGAGGAGGTGTCTCCAAGTGGCTACCAGCAACTGCAGCCACATACCAGCAGGGGGCACAGACCGTCCAGGAGGTACGGGATGTGGGTTGCCATTGCAGGGCGGGGATTTGAATTACAGAGGCAGATAAGGCGTGTGAACGGCTGAAGACCACTGGACAAAAGACCTTGCGGAGGTGGGGGTGGGGTGGGGGGTAGGGGCCGCATCAGAGAGGCAGTGGAGAGAAAAGGATGGAGATGGAAGGCGGCGGGGAGAGGGAGTACCACACTGGACACGGCAGCTAAGGCCCTAAGGCTCCGCGCTGTTGAGCCGCACAGAGCCACTCACCAGGAGAGCTTTACATTTGGGGACGGATTGGGTGGAGGGAGCATGAGATGGGCCTTCCTTGAGCAGCAGAGAGAGCAGGGTGTGTGCTCCCATCCTCTACTTATCTGAGGAGCGCCAACCCTCTGACCATCAGTCTCCTCTGTTATTGAAGCTGCGTACTGGCTCCATGGGACTGGAAGGAGGGATTGAAGGAGGGCACCTGGAACCCCGCCAAAGGATTAAGCATTCCGTTATAGGACCTCTTCGCCTACTGTGGGTGGAGCCAAGCGCGGGCTGCATGCCCTTTGTGATGCTGTCCACTAGGGGGAGCACCAAGACGCAAGAAGTGGATGCTAACTAGCCCAGAGCTCAAAGGGGCATTCTCTGGCTACAGAGGACATGGTCACTAAGACCTAACCAATCAGTTCAACCAACCGTGTGACAATGACTCCTGAGGGCTGCTGAGGTCAACTGAAGTCACTCTGTAACAGTCCTGGCAGGAAAGCAGATAATCTAAAGAGATACTTAAACTATCAGACCATGGAAACAATGGATACCAAATGGATACCAAAGAATTACTTTCCCCACCCCCAGGAACTCCACACCAGAAGGAAAAGCCTGAATCCTGGTGTCCGTCCGAGGGTGACCTTGCCTCCCAGGATGGTTCTGATAACCTGTAAGGCACCTTGTAGAGAAACTGGAGCTGAGATGGTAAAGGATCATTGATGGTGGGACCATACCTTAACTATGACTGCTTAGTTATACACATCTGCGCCCTGTGCTTAAACCCAACCTCCTGATGGCTGTTGGACTTCTGTATTTGTTCCTCTTCCCAATGTGGCCACACTGAATAAATCTCCTTTCTCTACTTTTTTCTATTACCTGTCTCTTTACGTAGGCTATAGGATGAGACGCTGAACCTCTAGCTAGCTGGGGCCCAGAACTGCCTATAAAAATCTCAGTAACATCTCCACAGTCCACCATGGCCTCTGATCCTCTAAATGAGAACTGACAGCTAATACCAAAGCCAAGAGACCCCAGAGCAGATTTATTCTTGAAAGCTCAAGTCTAAGGGTGCTTCTGTTGGCTACCGCAGACCAGGCTCCCTGTGCACATGCCTGTGAGTTTAAAGTTCACAGATTTCACTTCAGTTTATCAGGGGTCACCAGTTGCAGGTCAGAGAAAGACTCTGCCTGACAGAATTAAACCAAAAAGAAGCACCCAGATAATTTGAGGCTCCTACCTAGACAGGTGACCTGAAGACAGGGTAGGAAGAATAGCAGCAAGGCCTCCTCCTTCTGGTCTCTACAGTGTTTCTCCACAGATCCAAGCTCCAAGGTAGGCCTCCAGGGTTCTAGCTAGGTGAGGTGCCTGCCAAGGGGGCATCTCCACGAGAGAGAAGTTTCCAGGGACCCCTGAGTTTGACCTGTGGGGTGTGGGTTGGTGGGTTCAAGATGCTGCCTGGAGTCATGGAGAGAAAGAAGTCATTGGAAGGGCCCTTCTAATGGACACTCGCTCCTTCTTCCCTTCCTCCCTTCATCCCTCCCTTCCTCCTTCCCTCCCTTCCTCCTTCTCTCCTTTCCTCCCTTTCTTCCTGTCTGCCTGCCCTCCATCTTGTTTTCTTGGTCTTTTGACTCGCTGTGTAACCCAGGCTAGTCTTGAGTTCAAGATACCCCCCTACCTCAACCTCCTGGGAGCTGGGATTACAGGTGTGTGTTATGGTACCTGGCTCCCAATGCATGCTTTTCAGAAGTCGTGTCTGTTGATGTCTTTTCCGGAAGGCCTACCTTGGGAGAAACGGCATCTGTTCAGCAGCTGTCACCTTGATACTAACATTCTCAGTAGCCACCATAACAGTGACTGTCAGAACAGCGAGCGGCTGTGGTCGGCAGAGCCCTTTGGGGCACCAAGGACCTTGCATTTGCTCTTTCCCTTGTCCCTGTGGAACAGGTGTCATTACCCTTCTTCAGATGTCACTTTAGAGATACAGAGAAAACACCCTTGTGCAAAGCCACAGTCTGTGGAGGCCGGGGTGGGTATTCAAACCAGAGCCTGTGCTCTGTGGGGCTCCTGGTGTCCTTTAAGCACCGCCAACAGCTGTTGGCCAGCTGTGGCTTGTCCTCACCTAGAGAGGATTAGGACAACAGAAAGCCCTTTGGCTTTGGACTTCACAGGTTGGCACTGGTTAAATTCTGTGACACTGGAACATGCTGGCCCGTCTACCAAGAGCATCTTAAGCTTTTCTTATGGTAATTTCAAGCCTTAAAGCAGCTGCTGTTTCTGCCAAAAGGCTGCTCCTTCCTGGGGAAAGCCCTGGATTACAAATAGGTGGCTATTAACAGGCCAGCAACTGTTGTAGCCGAGGAGAGCAGCCATCGCTGCACTGAGCCTGGAGTGTCAGTTGTTATTTTACTAGAAGAGTCTGACACAGGCTGAAGTTTATCTCCATTATCTCAGATGAACCTGCTTGCAAGAACACGGGGTGATGGATGTTCAGGCCTCAGTGGACAAACCTTGCTGCTGGCAAGCAAAAGGTTCTCTTTCCCAAGACTCGGCTTGCCTCTTTTTTAAATTAGTCACTGTATTATCATTATGAAAAGTCAGTTATACACTATTTTATCTGATTCTGTAATCTTATCTCAAGTTCCTTACTTCCAAGAAAAGAAAAAAATGCTTGACTTTGAACTCTGTGACCAAAGTTAATAGCATAAGCGTTTAACAGGAGCTGGGGTCAGCCGGTCACCTGGAGCAGGTGCCTTACGTCCTAAATTTCTGCATGCTGGTTAGTTTTATGTCAACTTCACATAACCTAGAGTCCTTCTAGAAGATGGAACCTCAACTGGGGAAACGTCTGACCAGATTGGCCTGTTAATTTTCTTGATAGCTGATGGGGAAGGGCCCAGCCCATTGTGGATGGGGCCACTCTGGCCCTGGGTTCTATAAAAAAGTAGGCTAAGCAAACTGTGGGGATCCAGCCAGTAAACAGCATTCCTCTATGGCCTCCGCATCAGCTCCTGCCTCCAGGTTCCTGCGCTGGTGGAGTTTCCATCCTGGCTTCCCTCAGTGATTGGCTGCAAGGTGGAAGTAGAAATGGAACAAACCCTTTCCTCCCTAGGTAGTCACAGCAATAGAAACCCTAAGTACAATACCCTGTGACCTCATCTAAAAGGCTTCTAGCACCTGTTCTGTGGGGTCATCCCTTGGGGAACACTCAGTTCCCTACACAGTGTCTGGCATCCGGCTTTGTTATGGAAGTTTATTTTTAGTCATGTTTAAAATAATTATTTTTGTGCACTGTTGGAAAAAGGGATGCATAGGCCTTGGCATTGTGTATTGTCTGCAGGTGGTGGATTTCGGTAGGGGATGTTTGATTGCACCTGAGGAGTTCTGAATGAATAAAAACACCTGAGGTCAGATTCTCAGGGTTCCACTGTCTAGGCTGGCGCTGGCCGGGATGGTGGTTCCCTCTGCTGAGGTCTGCCAGGGCTTCCACACATGAAAATGCCTCCGTGTCTCTCTTGCTGAGCCCCCACGGTAGGTGTACTGCTACAAATGGTGAGCCAACGTGGGGCAGAACATCATGCTAGCTAATACAACGTGCAGACAAGGAAGACGAGAAAGACCTCCAGACCTCACAGTCTGGTAAAGTACGCTCAGGGAAGCTACCAGAGGACAGAGATTGAGCTGTTAATTGAAGGCTCCTGAAGGAAGAGGAGAGAGAGACAGAGCGAGAAATAAGCCTCTAAGAAAAGAAAAGGCTATGAAGTTAATAAGTAAATGAGGGGGAATAAAGCTCTGAAGTGAGAGCCACAGAGATAAAGAATTCAGCTGGGAGCAGGAAAAAGCAAGGTTCTTACAGCTTTTACAGAACATGGAGCCAACGCCCCCTCCTGCCTCTGGTGGTAGCTACTGTTTCACAATCTGAGTTTTCTGATAGCTACGTTGTATGTGTATGAAGCTCAAGATGTTGTGTTTGAGGTCTGTGATGAAGGGTATATGTTTCCCCATAGCAGTGGTGAGAAAAAAATGCCAAACAGCCTGAATGTCTCAACCTAAGATTCTTCCCACCTCCCCAGCCCAGGACCCCTGCTGTTGTGGAAGTCACAGTTTAGAACCAAAAAGCTGCTTAGTCAAACTGGACAGGTTTGTTTTTGTTTGTTTGTTTGTTCTGCAAACCTGACTACAAGCGGTCCAGGCACTGGTGATGGTGATGAGAACTCCACCCATGAGTAGACTCTTCCTGCAGACAAGTGTACCAGTTGTTTTTCCTGCAAACCAGATTCTATCTTAAGATCTGGAAAGTATTTCCTCAGGGTCAACACACAGAAACTGTCTTCCAGAACTGGCAAGATTGTATCTCGTGCTGGTAGCTGAACTTGATACTCTAAGAGTCACCCAGGTGGTGCTGGTTTTGAAGGCATGACGGGGTCATGTAAAGAAGTTGAGACTTGGAACTGTGAAGAGAGCCCAGGAGAGGCTATTGGTAAAAATGTAGCCAGATGCAGCAAAAGACCCTAGTGTTTTGAAGATGCCAGTACCATGGGATGACCACCAAGAACAGCAGCAGCAGTGGAGGGGAGCCAGTCAGAGCTTGGAGGACAAGCTGTGTGTGCTGCAGAGGGCAGAGTCAGAGAAGTGATCCAAGCCCTTTGGAGGACCTCAAAAGATCATGAGTGAATTCTAGATAATTGGATATTGATAATGTTTTTTTCTGCTGTCCAAAGACATTGTGTAAAGCTTGATAGATGTTTGGTTTCATGTGGTCCTGTGCATTAGCAACCCTCATGATTGTGTGGTTTTGCTGGTATAGTTTGAATTGTGTTGTAGAGATAAAGCATTTTTTTTTAATACAGAAAAGGGGAAATGTTATGGGAATTTATTTTTAGTTATGTTTAAAATAATTGTTTTGTGCACTGTTGGAAAAAGGGATGCATAGGCCTTGGCGTTTTGTACTGTCTGCAGGTGCTGGATTTCGGTGGGGGAGGTTTGATTGCTTATGATCCGTACCTGAGGAGTTCTGAATGAATAAAAACACCTGAGCTTAGACTCTCAGGGTTCCACTGTTCAGGATGGTGCTGGCCATGACAGTGGTTCCCTCTGCTGAGGTCTGGCAGAGTTTGTAGATATGAATACGCCCCGCGTCTTCTTTGCTG
Organism: Cricetomys ansorgei; assembly: GCA_026225945.1. Taxonomy (NCBI): domain Eukaryota; kingdom Metazoa; phylum Chordata; class Mammalia; order Rodentia; family Nesomyidae; genus Cricetomys; species Cricetomys ansorgei. The sequence continues at coordinate 2,228,158 of JAMJFZ010001280.1, forward strand.
AGTGACACCGTAGGTGTCTTGCTACACAGCTTGTCAGTCAGTTACCTCATGGTGTGCATTTAGTGTTCACTACCAACAGCTGCATGAGCTGGTGACCAGAAAACAAAATGCTGGGACATAGAGATTGCCCAGTGACCCTTGCTCCCAGCTGTCTGACCCTAAACAATGTGTGAAGGGTTGTTGTCCTGTTTCCTTGGAAGGCTTCCTACATGTTGGGCAACATAACTCCCACGGGCTTCAATCCTTACTGGGACTCTGTTGAACAGGAAGCCAAAGCTAGAAGGAATGAAGAGCCAGGCAGGCCGGGATGGTATCCGTAGAAGGGCTCCAGCTAGACCCATGTGCCTTCAGACCCACCCGTGCGCCTGCAGACCCAGACCAGACAGCAGAAAGAGCCACAAAGGACGCCTTCCGGTCTTTAAGTACACACACTTGCCGCTTTGCCGCGGCTGCCTCTGCCATCAGGACTAATTTTGGAAACACTGTCACAGTGAGAATTTTCTGTTCCAACTTGGAAGACTGCACCTCAATATGTGCGGATTCTTGGATGATGGAGCCGCACTATGATCACCGTGTGCTCTGGGCTCAAAAAAGGCTCCCAGTCCTGAGTTCCAGAGATCCCCAGGCTCCTGGCCTGTCTCCCCTGACTCTGTTTCCCCAGAGCCTCTCCAGGCCGTTTCAAGTCATGTGGTTACCTTTCTTTGCCAGGAGTCATTGAACCTCAAGTGCCTTTCCACGGAGTCTGCTCCAGCAGTTTCTCTCCCCTCAAACATCCAGACAGGGTCTCACTATGTAGCCCTGGCCAACCTGGAACTTGCTGTGTAGACCAGGCTCTCTGAACTCAGAGATCTCCCTGCCTCTGCCTCCAGAGCACTGGGATTAAATGTGTGCATGACCATGCCTGGCCTTCCCTCGTTTCTATTTGGTGTACTGCAGCCCTTGGGATTGTTTTTCTGTGAACTTGCTTGATCTTCAGTACAGGTTAGTCCCCTTAGATCTAGCAAGATCCTTGTTCAGACAAGGATGATGATAAATGATGCCTCCTGGTTGTATGAGAGAACAGTCATCCCTTCCTGTCCCAGATAGGTGCCCTGCCCTCTGCAGAGCTGCCTTCATGAGGCTGCCCACTTCTGTGGGGATGCTGTGTCTCACAGCAGACACAGGAGGCTGACAGGACCTCCAACTCATAGAGACCACTCTGCAAAGGGTCTTCTGAGGTATCAGGAAGAGCGTGGAGCAAGAGCTTGGCCCCAGTTGGGGTGGTCTTTATACGTCACCTGTCAAAAGACCATGCTTGGAGCTTGGGTCCCTCACTACCCCAGTGGAGCCTGTCTCATTGCTCTGGCAATAGTCTGGGATGACTTTTCTCTCCCTCAAATCCAGGCACCCAAGGATGAACCTAGAAGACAGGAACCTGGAATCCTTTACCTCTGCCTTTAACCATGTCCTGGTCATCCCTGCCCCCAAGAAGGGAGGGTGGTGGTGACGTTACAAATATTTGTTGGTACAGGCCTTGCAGACATCCAGCTGCTCCTGGTTCAGGCATCATCCTTTGACATCATTGCTTTTAGAGACCCTAACATGTCATCAGTTCTCCAGTGAAAGCGGCCAGCCCCCTTTGCATTTGTAACCCATGAGAACCATACAGAAACCTGGGTTGCAAACTCCACCATAGATTTGCCTCAGCCTGGATCCTCTCATCTACAGACTAGCACCTCAATACCCAGCATATGATTGGCACCCACTAATCAGACTGTCTTTCACTGGGGAGAAGGCTGTTTCTGTGTATTAGATGTAATTCAACAGCGTATATATTATGTACATGTGTGCACATGTGCAGATGTTGTTTCTCAGGAGCTACCTACCTTGTTTTTTGAGACAGGTTTTCTCACAGGCCTGGAGCTCACTGATTCGGCCAGGCTAGCAGGACAGTGAACCCAACGAATCCTCCTGGGTCCATCTCTCAGCACTGGGATTATAAATGCACACCACTAGCTGGGCGGTGGTGGTACACGCCTTTAATCCCAGCACTCAGGAGGCAGAGGTAAGTGGATCTCAGTGAGTTCGAGGCCAGCCTGGTATACAGAATGAGTTCCAGGACAGTCAGAGTTACCACAGAGAAACCCTGTCTCAACAAAACAAACCAACAAATGCACATCACTCTGCCTGGATACTAGGGAATCACACTCAGGTCTTGTTTGTTTGTGTTTTCAAGACAGGGTCTCACTGTGTAGCCCTGGCTGTCCTGGGATTCACAATACAGGGCAGACTAGCCTCAGACTCACAGAGGTCCCCTGCCTCTGACTCCCAAGGGCTGGGATTAAAGGCGTGTGCCACTATTCCCAGACCAAACTCGGATATTAATGCTTGGAAGGCAAGCACTTTACTGACTGAACCATCTCTTTATTTCTTGGCCCTCAGCTGTGGACTCTTTACTTTTTTGTTTTATGTATATGGGTGTTTTTGACTGCATGTGTGTCCATACACCTCTTGTGCACGGAGGCAGAAGAGGGTACCAGATCCGCTGAGGCTCGAGTTATGAATGGTTGTGAGCTGCCAGGTGGGTGCTGCACATTGAAATCCTGATCCTTTAGAAGAACAGCCAGTGCTCTTAACTGCTGAGCCTTCTCTCCAGCCTCTATATTTTCAAGGACAGTTAGAGAATAGCACAAGACTTTAAAACTGGCTGGGACTAATGACACTGTAGAGCAACCATCTTGTTTTCGGGGTGAGGAGATGGTAAGATTGTGCCTGCCCAGGACCTATCTAGTCCTTAGCAGAAGCGCAAGCTACCTCTGTCCCCAGTGGGCAGTGTAGTGCTACCTGCTGCAAGCCGTTTCCCAGGAGAAGCAAGCACAGCCTCAGATGCTGGCAGTCAGTGCTCAGTGGTACCTTTCACTCCGTGATTGTCACTCAGTGTCCTCATCAGCTTTCACTATCCATTTGATACAGCCCAGAGTCACCTAAAAAGGATCTCAATCGAAGGATTGCTTAGATTAGATTGCCCTGTGGGCCTGTCTGGGGGGGATTGTCTTTGATGGATAACTGATGTGGGAAAGTCCGTCCCACCATTCCCTGGGCAGACGGTCCGGGTCGTATAAGAAAACTAGCTAATCATGAACCTGGGAGAAAGCTAGGCTAGAAAGCAGCATTCCTCCACGATTTGTTCCAAGTTCCTCATTGAGTTCTTGCCCTGAGTCTCCAGTGATGAACTGTGACCTGGAAGTTAAGCGAATGAACCCTTTCCTTCCCCGGGTTGCTTTTGGTCAATGTGTTTTATCACAGAAACAGAAAAAACAAAAACTAGGACACTCAGAGTCGATGCATGAGGCTGAGGGTACCCCATCTGTTATATGCAGGGAGGCATCTGTAACCACAAAGTGAGCTTAGCAGCTCTGCCCTGAGCTCAGGCTTGCCTGGCCATCCCAGGGGCACCTGGTGCTGCCCTCCGTGAAGGCTGAAGTGTCCAGCAGGCTTTGATGGAAGTGTGTCAGCAATAGGTAGAAATGTGATTAGTCGCTTGGAACTTGTTAAAAGGCAACTCCTAGCCCTACCCTGGACTGTTGACCTTGTCCGTCCATCCCCAGAACAGCAGAAAACAAGGTGTGATGGCACACTCCTGCAATCCCAGAACTCAGGGAGCGGAGGGGAGAAGATCAGAAGTTCAAAGTCATCCTCAGTTCAGTGCCAGCCTGGGCTCCATGAGGCCCTGTCTCAGAAGAAAAACTCTTGGAAATCCTTGTAGGATTAGCGCACATCTCAAAAATCCACCTGTGTCTGTATAGCGCCACACGCAGGGACTCAAGGTCCTTACTGCCACCTAGTGGCTATGTTCAGACTTGTCCTTGATCTATCCTCGTGGACGGAGGTGACCAAACACAGCCCAGGCCCGCCTGTCACAGCCCTCTATGTTTCAGGCAGTGCAACAATCCCTTGGGGATAGAATGTTGCCCCCCAACATGCAAGCAGTGCTGGACCCACACAGCCCAGGCACAAGTGTCCCTTCTCTTGTTAACAGGGATCAGTGGTGGACCGCTGGGAAACCACTACAAGCTGAAGCAGTTTCACTTCCACTGGGGAGCAGCGAATGAGTGGGGCTCAGAGCACATGGTGGACGGCCGCGCATACCCGGCTGAGGTTCGTGAATGCTGTGCTCCCTGTGCTAGGCCTGCGGCATGGTGACTACCCACCCCCACCCCGCATCAAGTGCCCAGCCCTGAGGATTTTCAGGGCCCTGGTGCTTCCCATGCACCAGGTAGAACAATAAGAGCAGCTTGACCCACTTAATCATTGTCACCCTGTCCTAGGGGTCGGGGGTGGGGGTGGGTGCCGTAGTGTTCTGTTGACAGAGAGAGAGAGAGGTTCTGAGAAGTTGTAGAACTCACTGAAACTCACAGCACTCAGCTATGGTCCACTGCGTTCAAGGACCAGTGGCCTCGTGTCCACTGAGAATGAAAACCCCTGCAACAGGATCTCCTTCTCCACTTCCTCTATGCCGCCTCCTCTTCCTTCTTTTCCTCCCTGTCCTCCCTCCTCTTTCCCTCCTCCTCTCCTCCTCTCTCTTCCTCCTCCTCCTGCTCCTCCTCCTCTGCAGGGCTGAGGATGAAACCTACCCTCAAGCCACACCCCCACCTGGGGATCATCTTTTTTAAAGGCCATATCTTCAACCTCCCAAAGTGGGGTCACCCTAGAAAGTTAAGCAAAAGAGCATTAGGCATTGACTCTGCAGTTGTGGCAGACAAGAGGCAGTGTCTGGAGACCTCCCGGCATTGTATCATGAAAAATTTCCAACAGATCAAGAAGTGGAGAGACCCGTGTGGCGATAAACCATGGGGTTTCTCTGATCTGGAATGGCAACTTGTGATATCGCCTTGTCCCGTGCACTCTTCTGTGTACCCCTTTCCTCCGTAGGTGCTCCTCCGCTGACCCCTCCCATCTCCATCCCTTTCTCTCACATCCCTCTGCCCTCCACCCCCAACCTGGGTGTACACTTAACGTATTGGCTGTTCATGCACTGGCTTCTGGCTGTAGAAGCGAACCAGAGTCAAAGCCAGGCATGAATCCCGCCATTCTTGAGGTTCACTCTGAACTGGCAAACATATCCGCTAGAGGGCGCAGCTTCCCCGTCCAGTGGCAATCCTTCCCACAGTTCTCTAGCTGGGGCTTTTCTTGTGCACAGATATGCCCACCGAGGAAGGCCCCTACAGTTGAACCATAGCTGGTCAAGATGAGTGATCTTGGGTCCTCCCAGCCTCCCTGGTCCATGTCCAGACGCTCCTTTGTGACCACATGGATGTGAGGAGGGAGGAGGAAAGGCAGGCCAGGGTCACAGACTAAGACCCTCAGCCAAGAGGCCTGGTGAACTTGAGGGCTCCATCTCTGCGACCTGGAGCTGCATCCTAGGGAGTCTCAGACACAATTCGACTACCCTGCTGGTCCCAGGTCCCAGGTGCCATGGCCAGGAACACCCATGTTTCCTGGGAGTGAGGAGCCAGAGCTTCCAGCATGGCCCTGGATAGCAACAGGCAGAGCTTGCTGACCATCCCAAGGGCTTGCTGGCCCTCATCCTGAGGACTCACAATTAGCCACAGTTGAGAATTCCTCTACCACAGGCTTAGCAGAAACCTGTACCCCCTACTGTCTCCAAGGGGCTCCAGAACCCCCTCTGATAAAGTGAAATGTTTGCAGAGAGCCCGCACATGTCCTTCCAGGACCTCCATCCTCATCTCTAGGTCACTAGAGTGCTGGAGTGCCATGTGAACAGCTGTTGCTCTTTGTTTCATTTCAAGAAACTAAAGGGAAGCACAGACTCAGACTTTGTGTTCCAATAGTTTCTGTCTGTTGTTTGTTCAATGGGTGCAGGATCTGTGAGTGGGAAGGGACAACTGGACACATACCCAGACTCCCCCAGATGAAGCCACAGTCTTATCACTACAGTTCCCCGCCAGGGCCCCCACTGCAGGGATGGCACAGCTCCCTCTCTCATTCCAGACTCTTCTCCATCCATTCCTATCATCTTGCAAATACATCACCCTGTGAGGTCCATGACACGCATCTGGGAAAAGGAGGGTTACACAATAAAGACAAGGCAGCGTTCAAAGTCAGGTACCAGGTTTGGTATTAGGGATGGATCTTGCTGACAGTCCTGTGTTCCAAGTGACTCAGAGGTACAAACGATTAAACTGCTCACTTCTGTACTGTCGACTCAAAACCCTGTGATAGCGGCTGGTAACAAGCTGACACACAGTGGATTATTTTGATTGTGCTCACTGATGTGGGAAGACCCCTGACTTCGTTACTTTTCTGTTGCTGTGGTAACCAGGCAGTGGTGGTGTTTGCCTTTAATCCCAGTACTCAGGAGACAGAGGCAGGCGGATCTCTGAGTTTGAGACCAACCCGGTCAACAGAGCGAGTTCTAGGACAGCCAGGGCTACCCAGAGAAGCCCTGTCTCAAAAACAAACAAACCCAACCAAAACAAAAACACCATGACCAAGGCAATTTATGGAACAAAGGGTTTATTTGGGCTACGATTACAGAAGGGTCTGTCCATCCTGGTAGCAAGTGGCAGACATGGTCACAGGAACCAAAGCTGAGAACTCACGTCTTTAACCACAAGCAAAAAACAGAACAAACTGGGCGGGGGGAGGGGAAGGCAGCCCACCTCCAATGACACACTTCCTCCAACAAGGCCACCCTCCTAACCTCACCAGACAGCACCAACTGGGGACCAGGTGCTCAAATGTATAAGCCTATGGTGGATGCTGGTTCTCATCCAAACCACCACCACCCCGTGGATTGCGATGGGAACATGCCCGGGGGAGTCCTGGACCATGGAAGTAGAGAAGAGGCAATAAAGGGAGTAAGCTCTCATTGCTCTCCTCTTGCGACTGTGAACATGAGGTGACCAGCTGCCTCCAGATCTGCGGCCTTGACCTCCCCACCTCGGTAGGCGGTAGCCTTGAGTCGTGAGCTAAAATAAGCACTTTCTCCTTTCAGTTCTTTTGTCAGCCTGTTGGATCTCAGCAAGAGGAAGAGAAACTACTGCAGCAGCCCTCTCCCTCCCGCCCTTTGGTGACATGAAGCTCTTGCCACCAAAGACTCTGGCCACCAGCAGTTTGTGTACTGACGTGACATTGACATGACCCGGGGTGTGCTGGGCAGAAGGTGGCGTGATTGCTGCTCCCGCCACGTTACGATGCACCAACATTTCCTTTCCACTCTGTTTCAGCTCCATTTGGTTCACTGGAATTCCACAAAGTATGGAAATTACAAGGAAGCCACCGTGGGGGAGGATGGGCTGGCAGTGATCGGAGTGTTTCTGAAGGTAACATCTGCTGGGTGTAACTCTCCCGCTGAGGATGTCTGGGTCTGGTCACGGAGGACGGCCTTCTGCACACTGTCTGCTGCCTCCCAGGCTAACTCTCGTGTGTCTATACCGTGCAGCTTGGGGCCCAGCATGAGGCCCTGCAGAGGCTGGTGGACATCTTGCCGGAAGTAAAACACAAGGTAAGAAACGTGGAAGCAGCAAAGCTGGGCACCCGAGCTGCCAGAGCAGTGACTCACTCGGGAAAATTCCAAGAGTTTGGCAGATGGCACGAGGCTCTGGAAAGAGAGGCCGAGGGCCGGTTCCAAGGCTCTTGTCACAAGCTGAGTTTGGAAGCTTCCCTCTTGGCACTGAGAGTGATGGCATACGCCTATAATTCAGTACCTAAGAAGGCTGAGGAAGGAGGATTGTGAAAAGTTCAAAGCCAGCCTGGACTACATAATGAGTTCCAGGCTAGCCTGGGTTACAGGATGAGACTCTCCAAAAACAAGAAAGAGGACCCTGGCGTAGCTCAGTTGGTGGAGAGCTCCCTGAGCATGCCCTGGGTTCAACCTCCAGCACTGGCATAAACTGGGTGTTGTGGGAGACAGCTGCAAGCTTGGGAGGTGGAGCGGGAGGGTTCAAAGTCATCCTTGGGATACTTGAAATCCTGTCTCAGGAGAAGGAGTGATTTTGTTCTGCATATGACGGCCCATTTCCCCCTCAGTGAGCCAAGGCTGCTGCACTCCCTGGGGTTCCCCAAGTCCAGCCATCCAGGCGATCCCAAGAGCCCGTGGAAGAGTCTGAACTCACACTTGCTCTTGCTTCGCTCAGGTATGATGTCCAGCAGTGATAACGTCTGTTAAAACAGACTGAAGCATACCTGCCCCGTAGGAGACTGCGCACTGGCATACCACGAGCACACCCCTTAGAAAGAGCCTAACTGAGACCAAAGACAGAACAGATACTGGGGGGTGGGGCAGCCTGGGTGGTGCACAGGCCAGTGGCAGGGCCCTGGCTCACCCTGAAGGCGTCTGGGCATTCTCTGTATGCCTTACTACGTTAGCCTGTCTCAAGAAAGTGACAAAATAATGGTGTTACTTTTTTTTTTTTAAGGCCAACCCAGAAGGGACTTTGATGGAAACATGGAAATTCCAAAGAGATGGGTTTATTTATTCAGTACCACAACAAAGAATTCTGAGGCAAAAGGAAGCAAGGTGGCCGTTAGACATGGGGACACTGGGACAGGGGAGGCTTCCACCTGTCTTAACAATAGTGAGAGCTTCCATGCAGGAAAGCGTGACCACCCCTTCCTCAAAGCTCACAGGAGTGTTTGATCTGCTCCTTGCCTCCTCTTGATGTTGATGTACAGATGCCCCTGGGGATGGAGACAGATCCCCCACTCCCACTGTCCTGCCCACCCATTCAGGAACACCTCAAGGCCGAGCTGCTGGGCGCCCAGCTCCTCGCCCTCTTCCTTGCTGGTCCACAGCCAGAACAAAGCTGGGATGTGGGATGTTTTCCCAGCTGGCCTTTGCACCCCACAGGGGTGGGAGAGAAAAGAGCTGGCTGGGCAGTGTTCTTTACTCAGGGGTCTGTTTTCCTTCCTGACCACGGGGGAGACATGGGGTCAGGGACTCAGTTCTGTGCCCAATCACGCTATTCTCCTGAAAATAACCCACTGACTCTAGGAGATAAAAGGGCTTTAAGACATGAAAGCCCAGCCATGGAGGGGGCTCCACAGGCTGAGGAGTGGGAGTCACTCCAGGACCCCTGTCCGGTGGCTCTCAGTTTGCAAGCTTGATTTCTAGGGATTTGTGGCGTGTGCTGGAGATCCTCGGTAAAGATGCCCTGGGTCCAAGGCCCCTGATCTTCCTGGAAACTGTGTGGCTTTGAGCAAGTGACTCAACCTCTCAGAACCCCAATTTCTCTATTTGTGAAATTTGGATATTTACAGTAGACATACGAGGGCCTGGTTATCCAGGTTTAAGTGGGCTGTGCGCAGTGTCAGCCTTTAGTAAACTGGTTGGGTCCGGCCCCAGCTGCGGTGTGAATGCAGAGACGGTCCACACAGGCTCGCCTACTGTTGTGATGGGGGAGAGGGCTGTGGTGCACGACGGGATGTCTCAAGCAGCATCGCTAGCTCAGAGCTTTCTGTAGTGGATTCTGAGAGCGTTCCTTCGTTGGGGAGCCTATCAGACTTGAAAATGCTTGAGTCAGGGTGACTCTGCAGAGGATGGAGGGACCGAGGGAGGAGGTAAGGGTCAGGTGGGGGGACCGAGGGAGGAGGTGAGGGTCAGGTGGTTCAGGCTCAAATCCCAGCTCTGCTGCTCATGTGCTCAGTAAGCCAGTCCCTGAAGTTGGCTTGCTGCAGCTCTGCACTCCTCCCCTGTGGTTCCACACCCAGAATACAATGTCCTGGCTCAAGCTGGGTGGCCTAGCTGGGGTTTGGAGTCTCCCTAGATCCTAGAGCCAGGGACTTAATCAGCAGGACCTCCAGTACCCTGCATAGTACTCGGTATCACTAAGGGTCTTGACTGGGTTCATTCTCTCTCTCCCCATCTCTCATCCTCACTAATGTGGAGGTTGGTGTCCTGGGCCTGTTTGCTTGAGGACCCTAGGGACCACTAGGCCACTATGAGACCCACGGAGAAGAGGGACCTTGGTCTCTACGCCCATGGGTATCATATCCTGATATGATGAGCACCATCCAGGCAATGAGCAGATGGTAGTCCTTTTTGGAGACGGATTTTTGCAGGGATCCCAGTCCCAGGCAGAGGCAAGGTGTCCCTCTCTGCAGGCTTCCCTCCTCCTCACCTCTTCACCTTGATGTTGATTTCATGTGTATGTGGAGGCCATTCACATGAGGAAAGGTGTTGTTCCTTAGGTACCGCACACCTTAGTTTTTGAGGCAGAGTCTCTCAGTGTCCTGAGCTCACAGAGCAGCAGCTGAGGCTGGCTGGCCAGCCGGAGAACCCCAGTCATCTGCCTGCCTCCACTTCCTCAGTGCTGGGTTGCATGTGCATATACCTTCCCACCCAGATTTTTTTACATAGCTTCTGAGGATTGGGCTCAGGGCCTCCTGCTTATGACAGAGGCTCTGTGCTGACTGAGCCATCTCTCTGGCCTCTTTGCTCATTCACTAATTCTGGTCACCACTTCCTTGATGCTCCTCGGGTCCATCAGGGTGCTTCTGCCTCAGGACCTTTGCAACAGATGTACACAGACTCTCCTTCGCATGCTCGGCGTCTTTCCTCAGATGTCACCCCGTTAGGCCTCGGGACCATGCCTTTCAGAATACCCACTGTCCCCCATCTCCTCACGCGCTGCTACTTTGTTGTTTTTCTCCATTGCAGAGTCTCCAGCGTAAAGTGCTGGTGTTTTACTTAGTTGCTCTGTGTGAGCGTCACAGAAGGCGTGGTTCTGTCCACTTTTCTGCGTCCGTATCATAGGCATCTGAGGCAGAGTTAGGCTCGCTGTCGGCTCAGACAGACACTTGTGAGCGGATGAATGCATGCATGGTGCGTGCATGAGCAAATGGACAGTGACATCCCACAGGAGCTCAGAGAGGCTTCACAAAACCCGGGAAGCAAGCGAGCGTGAGCTGTGAACACAGGGCCTGAGGCAGAGGCCGCGCTGACTCCAGCTTTCTTGAGAGGAGGGCAGAGAGCTTGAGCAATATGTCAGGAGCAGCTGTGGGGCCCTTGGTCCCACCTGCTCCCTGTGGGAGGGAAAAACATGAGGGTTGGGGGAATCCTGCATCATGTCCAGTTCTTATGCCAGGCTGCTTGAAAGAGAGACAGGAAGCTGTTTTAAAACTGTGAGATTTGCTAGTATAACCACAGTTGAGCACACATGATGGGTCCTTAAAATAAAAACTGTCCATCTGATCCAGCAATCCCGTGTAAGGTGTGTACCCTGAGAAGTGGCCCCGAAGCAAGCAGCATACCTCCATCCCATTCCACTTTTAAGATACCCAGGATGGGGAAGCAGGCCAAGTGTCCAACATAGGTAAACACAAGAGAAAAACAGCCTAGCCACGTGGTGGATGCTTCTCCGCCAGCACAGCACAGAAGGACCAGCATGCCGGCTCCCACAAGGCATCTCAGCGCTCAGGACGTGGAGGCAGGAGAATCAGAAGTACAAAATTATCCTTTCTAACATAGAGAGTTCTGAGGCCACCTAAGAGCCTGTCTCAGCTGGGTGTTGGGTCTCATGCCTTTAATACATCACTCAGGAGGTAGAGGCAGGTGATCCTCCTGTGAGTCTGAGGCCAGCTTGGTCTACATGGTGAGTTCCAGGACAGTCAGAGATATGTAAAGAGATCCTGTCTTAAAAAACAAAAACGAAAGCAAAAAACAAACAAGCTGGGCAGCGCACGCCTTTAACCCCAGCACTCGGGAGGCAGAGGCAGGCAGATCTCTGAGTCCGAGGCCAGCCTGGTCTACAGAGTGACCCAAGACAATCTCAGGACAGCCAGAGCTACACAGAGAAGCTCTGCCTCGGACAACATAACACAAACAACGCAGGAGGGAAGGAAAGGGAAGAAGGATGGCTGTGCTAACGTTTGCCGTGCCGTGGGCAGACCCCGAGGACACAGAGCTCACTGAAACAGGCCAGGTACAAAGACAACTGCAGGCCAGCCGTGGAAGGGCAGGCCTTTAGTCCTGGGCAGAGTTCTGTGAATTCGAGGCCACAGGGCTGCATGAGGAAACACACGGACTTCCACAGTCTGCAGGTTCAGAGCCAGAAAATGGACTGTGGCTTCCAGCAGTCAGGGTCTGTGAGGCGGTGTGAGTGATGACTACCCGACGTGAATGTCCTTCATACCCCCGAACCGCACCCTCGAAATTGGCAAAAATGGCAGCTCCTTCATTGTCTCTTTCTCTCCTTCCCCCCACCCCCCGTCTCTCTATATATATACATATATGTGTGTGTTTGCGTGTGTGTGCGTGTGCATGTGTATGTATATGTGAGTGTGTGTATATATATGCAGACATATATGTGGGTGTGCGCATGTGTATGTATGTGTGCGTGTATATATATGTGTGTGTATGTATATGTGTGTGTGTATATATGTGTGTGTATGTATATGTGTGTGTATGTATGTGTGTGTGTATATATATGTGTGTGTATATGTGTGTGTGTGTATATGTGTATATACGCCTGTGTGTGTCTGTGTCTGTGTGTGTGTGTGTGTGTGTATATGTGTATATACGCCTGTGTCTGTATGTGTATATATACATATACACATGTGTGTGAGTGTGTGTTTATGTATATGTGTGCGTGTGCATGCACGTGCATATGTATGTATATGTGAGTGTGTGTATATATACACACACATATATGTGTGTGTCTGTGTGTGTGTGTTCCCAGCCAAGGTATATATAAAGGCATAACTTTAAGGAGAAATATAATCATTTGGTAGGTGTCCCTTTTTTTGTAAAGAGTCATATTTTCTTTCTGTTTCCACATGTGACAATGGTGGCCACACAGCCATTATTCAGAATGCTTATTTGGCCATCAGAGATGTGGTAAGATGGAAAAGCTCTGGGCTCCTTCCTGTCCCCCTTGTGCTGGACCCCTGACAGTGATTGGGTTCTTGTTCTCAGGACATGCAGGTGGCCATGGGCCCCTTTGACCCTTCTCGCCTGCTGCCTGCCTGCCAGGATTACTGGACCTACCCTGGCTCCCTCACCACTCCGCCACTGGCGGAGTCAGTCACCTGGATCATCCAGAAGACGCCCATTGAGGTGGCCCCGGGCCAGGTGAGTAGTGCAGCCACGGTCACAGTCCTTTGACTTGTCATTTTTACCTGCATCCTCATCAGGGTGTCAGGTCAGGGCATTACTGGCCTCTGGTCTCTGGCACATCTCTGTGCCAAAAACTCACCCATTAGGCTGGGCTGGCTGATCAGTGAGCCTCGGGATCATGCCAGCCGCTTTCACGTGCATCCTGAGGCTCAAACTCAAGGCGAACACTTTACTGATGGAGCCGCCTCCCAAGCCCCACAGAGTAGATGTTCTCAACTGCTAGAAGGATTTTCCATTTGCACAAGAGTCATCGAATACAAGGCCCCGTGATCACACTTGGGGTCTCGCTGGAGCTGGCATGCATCACACTCCTCGAGGCCCGGGTGTGATCGTTGTCCTGATGACACTCAGTTGTATAGCCCAGCCAGGATGTGCCTGGGAAAGTCCGTGTAAGAACAAAAGTAATACAAACTGGACCTGACTTCTTGTCCATCTCAGTAGAGGCAGCGGCGGCAGCGGCGGCAGCGGGTGTGTGTGTGTGTGTGTGTGTGTGTGTGTGTGTGTGTGTGTGTGTGTAAACGCTTACGTTAGCAGAAAAAGATTCATTAGGGCACATACCCAGAGGATCGCTTCCCTACGAAAGTGGCTCACGGCTAGCCAGTTGGTGCTGTCTGTTGGCTGGGCCTCACTACCCTCCTGTGGCTTTTCTATGAGGCTACTGGGGTCCCTCACGTCCATGGGGTCCCCTACCGCAGCAGCTACGGTGCCTCTAATGGTCCCCCAGAGTCACTGGTCCGTTATACTGCATTCTGTTGGTCACACGGGGCACCCCGATTCAGTGTGGGAGGGGACTGCACATGGCGCGGAGGACACCTGGCACCTGGATTCCCCGCCTGTCTGCGTCAGCTCACTCTGGCTGCTCTCTGTTCCAGCTGTCAGCGTTCCGAACACTCTTGTCCTCTAGGCCTGGCGAGGAAGAGGAGGCGATGGTGAACAACTACCGCCCGCTGCAGCCCCTCCTGGACCGGAAAGTCCGCTCATCGTTCCAGGCCACTAGAGTGGAAATGAGGTCCTAGTGTCAGGATGAGATCTGTAAGGATAGGCAGAACAGGCTGGAAAGGGGGTGCACACTCCGCAGGGGTGACACAGGATGTGACACCCAGATTAAAAAGGAGACGAGATGATTGCTCCAGTTAGCCTGCTTTTCTGTTGCAAGTAAGAGAAATATTTTAAAGAAACTGAGATGTACCGGTAAATCTGTGATGGCCATGTGGAAAGTGGAGACGGGTGGGTCCCTGGAAGCTTGCAGGCTAGCCAGGCCAAAGAGATGTCCTGTCTCCCTCCAGCCAAATGTGGAAGGTGTCTGAGGACTGACATGTGGTGACATTGCCTGCTGCCCTCCACAAGTAAGAAATGCACATTCGCATCTGTACACACATGTGCACCAAAATACCCAAATCTCATACACACACACACACACACACACACACGGGGGAGGGGGGCGCAGAGCTTAAGCACATAGATGGCATGGAGACCCAAGACAGTTACAAGGTGATCTTTAAGATTGAGCAAGTTGCTGGCCATTGTTGCTTGTGCCTTTAAGCATCGAGGAGGCAGAGGTGGGTGGATCTCTGTGAGTGCGAGGCCAAGCTGGTTTACATAATGAGTTCCAGGACAGCCACCTGCACTCAGATTGTCTCCTTCAGCCTCTCAGCTCTGCTCTTCTTCTCTGCACATGGGTGTCTTCTGTGGGTCAGTGCTAGGGCCACCCAGAGTCCTCAGTGACACAGAGGGGAGGACCAAGATCCTGTTCTTCACTGTCAAACCCAGGGCCCCTATAACACATTATGGAAGGCTTGGTGGCTTACAGAACACGAAATCCATCCTTAGAGTTCAGGAAGACCAGGGCTGTAGTCAATGTGTAGGCAAGTTGGTTCCTTCTAGAGGCCCTGGAGAGAACCAGTATATAACCCCAGGCTGGCCTGGAACTCACCATCATCAGGGCTTGCCCTCCCCACTGCAGGCTTTACAGTCACAAAGCACCCTTCTCTTTCCTGCGTCCTGACTGTGCATCTGCTGTCACCTCTCCTGGGATGCAGCCCTACTGCCTCCTCCACAAAGACCCCTCACGACGCCACGGCGTCCACACACAGCCCAGGACGGGTCTCCATAACAATGTCCTCCATCCAGTTGCAGAGTCCCCTAGGCTGAGGCCAGGCCGCGCATCCATGGGGCCAAAGATTAAGATGTGGGTATCTCTGAGGAGCATCGTTGTGCTCACCACGGACTCTGTGAGTCCCCCAACATTGAGGAAGGTATGTGGTATGAAGTGAGAGGGCCTTGGAAGAAGGGGAGACCAGTATTCCCCACCTTGCTGCCATGAGACACCCCTCTTCACAGTGTGTGGTGTGCTCTACTTCACTGGAAAAACAGATGCCATGCTCAACTGGCAGGGCCCTCGCTGCCTTTCTGGATGCCACACCTGGTCATGGGGCTAAGGAGAGAGACATTACCTTAGCAGGGTGTACTGCCTCAGTCCACCGCACGAGTCAGGTGACGGTGGTGACCTGGGGCGTCGGTGAAGATCTCCCTACAAACATCGCCCACGCGGAGGTCTGGCCTCCAGCTGCCTCACCCTATTTCATCAGACTGGGGCCCAGGCTTCCTGCCCCCTCCTGGGATTCCCCACCTCGGGTCCCCCTGCAGCTTGTCCCTTCCTCGGTCTCTGACAGTGTCCTGTTAGAGACTGATCACCCCCTGCCACACCCTGTCACACCTAATAACATCCTTATTCCCTGCTGTTTTTCCTTATGACCTCTCAGCCCAATGTACCCACTGTGTTCTGATAGGTTTGCCTCTGCTGTCCTTCATTATCAGCCTCCCAGGATTCAAACTCCATGGGAGCGAAGACACTGCAGGATGGTGTGGGCTGTGTCTCTGGAGTCTGGACGAGAGCTCAGCACATAACAGGGCCCTCGGTGTTTACTTCACCGAGGGAAATAATGGGAGCTGCCTCTTGCATCTGTGCCTGCCTGTTCTTTCCACATAGAGCTGAGCCTTCGCACAGCACACAGCATCAGGAAGCCAAGAGGAACGCCAGGCTCAGAGGTACCACGTGCGCTCTGGATCAGGGCTACCTGGGGCGCATCTCCTCTGTTCCAGATGTCAGCAGGTGCCCTGTCACCTCGGCCATTCTGGTTTTATTTTATTTTATTTTGCTTGCTTGTATGGAAAAAAGAAAAGCCTATCCATATGGTACCTGTTACTTTTATAACATTAAAATTTTTCCCTCAGGTAGAAACACAGTTCCACAAACAACCGCATCGTGTTTCACATCACTTTATTGCCAGGTATGAAATGAAAAACAGCACAGGAAATAAGCAGGCAGTAATCTGTCTCTCAGGGCACACTGTGTTTCACTGGGGGAAATAAAGAATAAATATGCATTCTGGCCCACAAATAGCATGTCGAATCAAAGCAAGCCTGCGTAGCCCCTCGGTTTACCTTGGCAGCCATTCATTCCTCTCCCAACCCGGAGCTTCCTACGGTGTCAACAACCTGCAGCCAGGCTAGGCAATGTCCTGGAGCAGCTACAGAGAGCCAGCCTGGGCTTCCTGACACGCTTCCTCCTGGAAGAGCAGTGTAGGGGCTAGCGTTCGTCTGTGACCGCAGCAGTAGCTGGCCCAGGCGTGGCAAGCTCCTAAAGGCCACTCTTGACTTCCAGGGTATCTTGGCGCCTGCAGCGGAGTACTAGAGGAACAGGCGGCTGACAGTACAGACATCATACGAGAGGGGAATGTGATCTTCTTGCCTTCACTTAGGACCCAACACTAGTCCTGGAGACCTGAGGAAACGCAGCCATCCTCAAGTCTCCAATGAAGGGGCTTCAATCCACACCAACAAGCGACTGCAACAAGAAAGGACCACACAGAGGCTTCTGACAGACAGGTGTGTCTTCTGGTCATGAAAGATGGTGCACACCCGTAACTGTAGCAATCAGGCTGCTGGGGCAGGGGGATCTTATGTTCAAGATCTCCTGCCTGCTCTGCCTCCTCAGGTCAGCACCACATGCTTGGCTTTTTGTAAATATGGAACCCTGGTCCTCAAGCTTCCGTGTCCCAGCCCTCTGTGACTTATGCAACAAGGGAAAGGGGAGCATCGATGAGGGAGAAGGTCCCGAAGTCTAAATCTGCTTCCTCAGAACCAGACCTTTCAGAAAACTCCATCAGAAAGAGGCTTGGACCTTGGGTTCTGCAAGCAACAGGACTCTTGTGGGGTGTGTCAGGAGATGGGACTGGGGCCTGGAGCCACCTCAAGTACCCATGGGAATCCATTTTCATGGGGTCTCAGAGGCAGAGAAGGCAAGATGGGGGCACCTACAGGGAGGGAGGGCCTTAGCTCCTCTGTGCCGCCAGGCCACGCCCAACAAGAACTCAGATAGGATCCTGCAGAGACTCCTTCCTCTGAGGGCACAGATGCCTTTGTCTCCTAAAAAAAAAAAAAAAAAATCCCTTTTGTTAGCTATTTTTAAAAGTCATGTTAGCCTGGAGACACTGACACACTCCCAGGAAGAGGACCAAGCCTGGACACATTGCTACAAAAGTACAAACAAAATGAGAGGAAAGGCTTTGATATCAGTCCTCAAAGGAGCAGGGCAAAAAAACCACAGGAGACTCCCTCACAGTCCTGAGCACTCTGTTCAGAGACCACACACACCATTGTCTTCAGAGTATCTGGCCCAACTTTGAAAGTTCAAGGTTCTCTTCTTGGCTCTTTTGTTATTTTCTCTATTTGTAAGAATTCGAATGTGTGAGAACTCGTGCTGAGCCCCGGCAGTGTGCCATGAGGAGGCCACGTTCAACAATCTCGCAATACTACCTCCTCTGGACAATGGCCACAGTCTCCTCGGCGATGGCTGCCCCCGTACCCCACCCCAGTCCTCTCACCCCCTGTACCCCACCCCAGTCCTCTCACCCCCTGTACCCCACCCCAGTCCTCTCACCATCGCCCACTTTGTATGGCTGAGGTCATCAGCCTGTCTCAGCCTCCGAGCACACACATGGCCTTTCTAAGTGGCCTGAGAGTCACTCCTCCCCTTGCTGGACACCCGTTTTCTGTTCCCCTGAAGTAGTGTCCTTGGAGAAACCCCGATGCAACTACGGTCTGTGGCCATGGGCACTGTGCAGGTCAAGTCTTGTCCCTCTGTTGACAGATGGGCGGCTATGCCTGCCACCGTAGCCCAACTTGACACTCAGGGGCCCCTCCAAGCCAACAGCTCCTGCATCTACCCAGTGCCACAGACTTGGGGATGCTGGTCCCTTCAGCCCCTACTCCCCATACCTAAGGAACCAGTGGGTCCTGTCAGTGGGACATGGAGGCCACCAAACCTTCCAGACTCCTACTTCCTGTTTCACGTTGTCTGGCCAACCTCCGCTGTCTTTTGGCTTAGTCAATGCCTTCCTCTCCCTGCTCTCACCAAACTTAACTCTTTAAACCGGGAAGTGTTGTGCGTGCCGTTGTAAAATGGACACAAGCTCCTGTTCCAGAAGCTTCTTGTGGCGCTGGGGATTAAGCACCCGTTTCTCCCAGAAGGAACTGGGTCCTTCCCTCTCTTGCAGACCAGCTGTGTGTGTGGTCCTGTGACTGTTTGCAAGAGCCACTCCTACCCTCAGCCTCCTCCTCAGCCATCTTCCCAGTCGGCAGGCCTCCTGGGTTCTTCCTCAGCTGTGTGCACTGACAGCAGGGAGCAGCTTAGCCTTCACCTAGGGCCCCTCATTACCCAAGGAGCTCCAGAGGGACAGGAGCTGTCCCACTTATGTTTGCTTGAGACAGGGCCTCACTAGCTCCCACTGGCCTGGAACACGGGATCCTCCTGCCTCCGATTCCCAAGTGTTGCCTTTAGAGGCATGTAGCACCAGGCCTGGTTTGATCGCAGCCTTTTTGGGTTCTGGGGCAGAACCCTTCCTGCCCACAGTGGGAAGGGTGGAGGCTAAATACGCTTCTAGAACTGAGATTCGTCTCTTCAACAGAATTTCCTGCCAGTTTGGGGATCTTTTTCAGTAGCACTTAAATGCTTCTGAACGTGAACGTTATCTTTAAGCTGGCCCTTTTTTTTTACTGGATTCTGGAAATTCTTAGGTCTTTATAGTACACATGCTTTCAAACATAGAACATGCTGAAGGCATCCAGCAGCCGGTCTACCAGATCAGTGGCCATCTGCACCATAATGACAGGAGTGAGTGTGTGTGGTGTGTGTGGGTGTGTGTGTGTGTGTGTGTGTGTGTGCATGCGCGCTCACACATGGCACAGTCCTTTCATTTTACTGCATAACTACACATTCAGGTGACTCTAATTTAGTGTTCAGTCCAACAACTGCTTATTGACAGTGTGACTGTTAGGATTACAGGGCAATTAGGGTACATCCAGAAACAAAAGAACGGGGTGATTCAGGCCTGAGCCCCCACCCAGCGCTTGAGAGGCAGAGGCAGGTGGACTTCTGTGAGCTTGAGGCCAGCCTGGTCTACATAGCAAATACCAGGCCAGCCCACGTTTATATAGTGAGAGAAACCCCGTCTTAAAAACAACAGGCCCATGATCCAGATGAAGGTTGGGTGCTGCTGGGGGGTGGGAGGGCTTGAACCCAGAGGCAGGATAAGCACAGGTGGTCCACTTTAGAGGTACTCGGTGTGGGAAAGGCAGAGACAGGTGGGGAGGGGCACGTGCAGGGCTGGGGCTCGCTGAGGAATTAACAGAGCACAGTGAGCTGGGGCAGAGGGACTAGCAAGGCCTGAGAGATGAGAGGGAGCAATGCAGAAGCCAGAGGGGCCCAAGGGGCTGCCCGGGAGCAGGGGCAGGGTGTCTCCCTAACGGCATTTTGTTTATCAGACAGAGTTTCATGGAGTCCAGGCTGTCCTGGAGTGCCTGATCCTCCTGCCTCAGCTTCCAGTGTGTTTGGTTGGTTTGTAGGTGTTCGCTACCCAGTACTCATGGGTGAGGGGATCAAATTTCTTCTTTCCTGGAGCCCAAATGATGCCGATTTGTTCCTCCACTGGCTTCACAGCCCAGGGTCCTGCTTTCTGCAGTGGTCAAGAACCAGGGCGGAGTGCGTGGAGGGCGTTGCCGTTCGCTTGGAAAAGCACTCCTGTCTCACGTGCCTGCCCTGCCGTTTTCTTCCAGGTCTGAGCACCTGTAAGTTGGGGTTTCAAAAATGACTGGAGAGGCAAAGGGAAAACAGTCTCCCAGAGCCCAGAGCCCTGAGAGGGTCCATCTGAGCTCGGGGTGCACATTCACTTCAACAGCGTGGCAAGCACTGCCCTGGAAAGATCCCCTCTCACCAGCTTTTGCCATCAAGAATCACTTGGTAAAGTGCTTCTCTTGATGACCTGAGTTCAGTCTCTCAGAGCCACGTTAAGAAAAGGAAAGTGTGGTGGGGTGACACAGGCTTATCACCCCAGTGCTGGGGAGGCAGAAGACAGGCAGTCTGGGGGGCTACCCGGCTAGGCAGCGTAGCCTACTCAGCAAGCTCCAGGCCTACAAGAAACCCTCTTTCAAAACATATGGGGCTGGGGGGTGGGGACACAGTGGTTAAGAGCACTTTTTGCTCTTGCAGAGGACCCAGGTTCAGTTCCCAGCACCCACAGGGTGGCTCACAACTGTCTGTAACTCCAGTCACAGGGGATCGAGTACCTTCCTCTATCCTCTGAGGGAACCGGTCGTGCATGCGGTGCACAGATTCACACGCAGGCAAAACACCATTCACATAAAATAAATCTAAAAAATGTTTTTAAAGCAAAACAAACAAAAATCAAGGACAGGGTCATAAAAAATGACTCAGCAGGTCAAGGCGCTTGAACTCAGCCTTGGAACTCTTGTCATAGAGAGAACTGCTCTGGCAAGTTGTCCTCTGAGACACACACACACACACATTTCCATTTGTAGAAATGTACAGGTTTCTGTGTCTCTGTTGTGCGACTTTCCATGGGCAGACGTGAGAAACTTCTATTCATACCAGACAGGGCACTGGCAGTCCAGGCTGGCAAACAAGTGAGCGCACCGGGGTTACTTATAGGTGACATATATAGGTGTCACCTATATATAGCACAGGTGACAAGATGACAGCATCCACAAAGTCCCACCCTTGCCTCCTTCAACCTTCCAGCACTTCCTGGCACACGTGCGCCTAGGGCAGGAGGGTGCGGCTGGGCAGCACAGGTCGGCGGGAGTGGCTGGAACCCTTCGCTGTTTCTTCTATGAAGGACTGTTCTGTTAAGGGGTCTTGTGAGGGTCTCATCCGTGCAGACATTCACACCTGCTCTGATTTCAAGATGGATCTGGGAAGACAGGGCTCACAACACCCTGTCAGCCCTGTGAGAATACTCAACACCATTTTAAATAATTACTGACCAGCTGAAGAGCTAGCCACTAGGATATGCACTGCAGCCCCAGGGCAGGAAATTTGGGGTTTCAAACGAAACTGTTCCTGAATACACCAGTAGATGGCGGTCCTGGAAAAGATTTCAGAGTCCTAGCTGTCAGAAAAGGTGTTACAGTGGAGGAGAGAGACTACACTTCTGCTTTGCAAGAAGTCCAAGGCCCTACCTAACCTTGTGAAAAGGAGCAGCGAAGGAATCACAGCATGGGTCTTGGGGACAGTCACTGGGACTGGAAAGGACCACAAGCCCCAGGTACCAACCCTCCCCAACTGTCCCAGGCTACTAAACACAAGGTTCCCTTCTGCTTTCCTCGTTAATTCTTTCTCTGAACTCCAGACCCAGAAAATCCATTTGACCCTGCTTGGTTCCCCTGTGAACACCCTTCTAGGCCTCTCATGGTGTCCTTGGCTTAATTATGGTTGTGATTTTACACCTCCATGGACTATTGCTACCTCTGGCTCAAATCAAACACACACACACACACCCTGCACCTCACCCCCCATCCCATCCCACCCCACTCTGCCCAATGGCTGCTGTTCAGTACCTAGCTACTATGAATGGGAACAGACTCCACAAGATTCTAGCCACAGGGCTAGCCACCCACAGGTGAAAGGTATTCGCCTTGAGATGGGAGGCCACGAAGGTGCACTTACTGGGCAGGCAAGCTACACAACTGCAAAGTCTACTTTCTCATTTATACAGTGGCTCCAAGAGTTGCCACATGTCCTGTTAAATTAAGAGCTGCACCCTGGGGTCTTTGCAATGTCTCAGTGAGTTGCTGGTATGCTTTTAGCCCTCTGGGAGGACTATGTAAAGAATGAGAGAAGACAAGTTTCTCCATCTTCCCAAGCCACCAGCGCAGGCAGACTGTAGTATGGCATGTTAATGTTAGCGTGACCTTTTAGCTCCTCGGCTTCCTGCTGCTCTGGCTGGAGCGATTCCAGTTTGTCACTGCTTGTGAATGACTGACATGCTGGAACGGGTGGGGTGGGGGGGCTCCAGTGACATGCCTTGGAGTCCTTGGCTAAACACCTCCTCAACATGGGCTTCCATGGACAGCTTTGGCATTCTTGGCTGCCAACTATAGGTCCAGAGATGCTGAGAAGTTTGGACTTCTTCACTGGTCATGCTTCGGAAGTGAGGGAGCCAGAGGTGCCGGCTTGGCATATTAGGCCGATTTGCAGAGCACGCCTGCTCTTCATCCTCACAAATCTGAAAGTTCTCCTTGAACTAAGGACCCTCATGCCCAGCTTCTGCTTCTTTGTGAGCTTTCCTGAAGACCCCTTAAGACAGAAAACAGTAGTTAAAAGGAGGTGGCTTTCTGGTCTGACCTTGACCAGCAACTAGAACTTTCCCAGCACACCTGTCAGCTCAAACCACTGGCAACCGGGTCTGGTGTGATGGCAGCCTTTTCAGACTTCTGACCACACTGCTTCAAAGCCCTCTTACCTAAGATTTCCTCAAAACAACAAACTAAAGTCCTCTCACCCTACAGACAGCCTTTAAAATCCCTACCCAGATTTGGGTTGCTCTTACTAAGGAGTCCCCATCTTAACTTCACGGAGTACATAGACTCCCGTCTTCCACAGCTTGCTTCTCCAGGTTGGGTGTACCACTAGGTGCGCTTTGGAAAGGCCCTCCTTGGGATCAGATGTACAGATATCTAAGTCCAGGAGTGGGCCGCTCCCATCCTGGCCTGTCCTTCCCTGTCGGGGCTGATGGGTCACTTCACCCTCTGACTTGCTTCCCCAGACCAAGCTGGACCATAAGCGTGCCCCACCCACCACCTCCCAGACGCACTGGATATGCAGGCAGACCGGAGGAAGGTGAGATAAGTCCCTTCCGGATCTCGATCTCGATCTCGGAGAGGGGGGGCCTGGATTCCGGGCAAGTTGTAGGCGTGCATCCTGAACTACCCTTCCAGTGCTTTGGCCCTAGGAGACTGGTCAGCACCACCCTCCCCCTGGGGCAGGGAAGGCAGGAGGGAGAAGACCGCCTTCAGCGTCTGGCCCCCGGCATGCTGCACAGAGGCACTTGTGAGAAGGTATGGGCCGACTCCACACCCGCGTGCTGCACTGCGCCGCATCCCTAGCCGGCAGCCAGGGAGCTCCACGTGCTCCTAACAGGCCCTGGGCGCAACTCGAGGGGCGGAGTCACGCGGGGCGGGCCTTCGCACAGCCACCAACGGTGGCGGCGGTGGGCGGGGCCTGGCGGGCGAGTAACGGCGGGGATAAAAGGCGAGGGTGGCGCGGGCGCAGACGCATTTCTCAGTGCGCGGAGTGCGGCTCGGCCGCGCGCACGCCGGGTATCCAGGCCGAGCCGGGAACGCCGAGAGCATGGCGGGCGCGGGCGCGAAGCGGCGCGCGGTGGCGGCCCCGAGCTGCGGCGGCGGAGGAGGAGCGGCAGGCGCGGGAGAAGATGCTGGAGGCGCGGCGCGCGGACGGCGCGGACCCTGGGGGCGAAGGCGTGACCCTGCAGCGCAACATCACACTGCTCAACGGAGTGGCCATCATCGTGGGCACCATCATCGGCTCCGGCATCTTCGTGACGCCCACGGGAGTGCTCAAGGAGGCCGGCTCGCCCGGGCTGGCGCTCGTGGTCTGGGCTGTGTGCGGCGTCTTCTCCATCGTGGGCGCGCTCTGCTACGCCGAGCTGGGCACCACCATCTCCAAGTCAGGCGGTGACTACGCCTACATGCTGGAGGTCTATGGCTCTCTGCCCGCCTTCCTCAAGCTCTGGATCGAGCTACTCATCATTCGGCCCTCCTCGCAGTACATCGTGGCGCTGGTCTTCGCCACTTACCTGCTCAAGCCGATCTTCCCCATCTGTCCGGTGCCGGAGGAGGCAGCCAAGCTCGTGGCTTGCCTCTGCGTGCGTAAGTAGGGGCTGGGCTGGGGTGGGGCGGGGCGGGCGAGACGGGGTCCCTGTCCCTAAGGCTCAGCAGGACGTTTCTACATCCCGCGTGCCCATCCCAGCATCCCTCCATCTCTCCATCCCCTGGACCATCTCGGCAGTTCCAGGCTAAAGTCCCAGGTTCCACACCCACGTGCGTTTCATTAACTTATTCACAATGTCTACACTTTCCGGGTAGCCCCACCGAAACCTCAGTGGTCCTGGCTCTGAACCCGCGGCGGGCATCCTGCTTCCCAACCTGATTCCGCAAGACACGAGCGGTCTGCCTTTCCCGGGTGAGAGCAGTACTCCCTGCCTCTTGCAAAGCACCACGTGGAGTGGCTGATGTGCCAGTTTCCTGTTTCAGCTTCAATTGCTGACTGGTTGCTAAGAGGGAAATTACCGTTTAAAAAAAAAATCATTTATGTTCTTCAAACCGGCCTGTCAGGAATTAGTACACGATCTGACTCATTAAAAAAAAAAAGTAATAAAATTGTGTGTGATAGTGAAGGCTGCTTGCTCATTTGGGCTGAGCAACAAAGTCCTATAAAAGTATCAGTAAAGAACTGGAGCTTGCCTGCAGTCTGTGGGTGGGCTTGGGGGGGCGGCGGTTCTAAGATGTGCCGAGTAACAGCTGTTGAGTGTAGTCCTTATGGGACACATAGGCCAAGGAGGACTGATTTCTGCTTTCTAAAACAGTTGTGAGAATGTTTTTCAGGACTGGGAAAAAAAATCGTTTGAAGCAGATGCCACATAATGGGTGGGGGACAGCCTGGAAATCGTGCTGCTTTCAGAATTTACAGATGAGTCCAGGCAGCTAAGACAGATGCGTCTTTTTGCTCTAGGGACTGCCTTGATAATGCACACAGAGAGGGTGACGGAGTAATGGGGCTACACGTTTTTGAGTTGTGAGCCCTGAAAGTAGGAGGCCACTGTTAGCACTGGGGCATCTGCTGAATGGCTGTGCCTGTTGTGGCTTTAGCCACAAGGCTGTCTCTTATTATCAGTCACATAGCCCTCAGGTGTGCTCTTAAGTTCTGGGACTCCAGCTCGGCTCTGTGGTTCTGGCCTAAGGTTGACCGGAGGATGACATGGTAAGGTCACCGGGCTGTTTGCTTGGTTCGTGTGTGTCATAGCCACAGTTGGTCTGCCAAAGCACTGGGCTGGCAAGGAGAAGCCTGGTCTTGGGACAATGAATTATGTGCTTGTCTAGTCAGAATTTTAATTGTCCAGTTTTCATCACTGATGGGAATCACTTGGCCTCTAAGCCAGATAGGGAATGACATGGGAATCTTTAGGAATTTTTGTTTCTTTGATTTTGAGGCAGAGTCTCCCTGGCTAGCCTGCAACTTGTCTCTGCCTCCCAAGTGCAGGTAGGAAGTGTGTGCCACCATGCCAGGGTGGCATGGGTATCTTTAAAGAGCCCACACTCTCTTGTCAAAATGGACCTGGAAAGCTGGTTTCTGTCTTCTGTGGGTGCTATGAAGTATGGGAAACAGCGCTTGCCCACAGGAAGTGGAGGATCAAGGGTTTTCAAATGGCCCTTCTCTAAATTTTTTTCAATGTTTTGCACACTGGTGGTCGGAGGACAGTTTGTGGGAGTTGGTTCTTTCCTTCCACCATGTGAGTTCTGAGACAGAATTCTGATCCTTGGCAGCAAGCGTCTTAACCCATTGAGCCGACTGTCTCACTGGCCCGAATGTCTTCTTTCTAATGGAAGAAAAACATAATGCAAATGCGTAATTGTGTAAATATTCAACCATGTAGACATGCGAGAGTCAAACATGAGATCCACACTCTTGTCGTCCCCTGACCTGTAGCCAATGGTAAAGTCCCCGCTGGATCATGATGGGGACCTTCTTAAAAACTGAGGGGACACAGCATGTTTCAACTCCTGAAGAAAGCTTCATTTAGGGCTCCAACAAGCTTACTCAGCGTTTGGGGTTTCCAAGCTTTGAGAATGACAGGGGTGTTGCAGGTTCTGATCCAGTGTCCAGGGCCTTCCAGAGAGCCTGCAGCAAGTCACTCTCACAGAGTGATGCAAGGTTTTTGATTTTTTGTTTTGTTTTTTTAATTTTTATGCATATGGGTACTTTGCCTGCATGTGTGTCTGCACCACCCACCACCTGTGTGTATTGCCTGTGGAGGCCAGAAGAGAGTCAGAGCCACTGGGACTGGAGTTACAGACAGTTGTGAGCCACCGTGTGGGTGCTGGGGATTGAACCCCAGTCCTCTGGAAAAGCACCATGACACAAGGTTTTCAAAAATACCTTAAGTAGCTTTCATACAATCGTTTGTGGCTGCCGTAGGTAGAACTCTGTTAAGTTCTAGAACAGCGCATCCTGGCCCAGAGCTCTGGAGTGCCAAGGTGACATCTGTCAGTCACCCTCCGTTTCTGCTCGCTTGACAAGTGCTGCAGACGCAGTTCTATTTCTCTGAGCCACGGGTGTGTGTCCCACTGTCTTCTAGTTGGAATGGGGGTTCTCAGGTAACAGCGGGACAGGCTTCTGCAGGAGAGCTCTTCTGTACCTACTTGAAACAGGCAGGAGTCTGGAAAATGAGCTGGGCTTGGCAAGGCAACTTGGAGGCAGGATCTGATGCAGAAGGCACGGAAGAGTGCTGCTCACCGGCTTGTTCCCAGCCTGTTTTGTTTTTTAGTAGCTTCTAGGACCACCTGCCCACCCGTGGCACTGTCCCCAGTGACTGGGCCCTTCCACGTGAATCATTAACCAAGGAAATGCATTATGGACTTCCTCAGGGGGTCGTTTTTCAGTTCAGAATCCCTCTACACAACTGACCTGAGCTTGTGTCAAATTGACGAAAAGTAAGCAGGACACTCAGTGCCAGATTTGTCTTTTTGTGGAGTCTTACAAACTGGAGCTGAGATTCTGCCTGGGCTGGGATTTATCTAATCTCCCAGGGCCATGGCTGGCTGCTGAGCAGCAGGAGCGTAGCAGTCTAGATGCCAGAGGCAGCATAGGCTCTCTGGGTGGCCAGCTTTCTTTCTGGGGAGAAGCCCCTGGAAGGAGGGATCTGACCAGGCTCTCTCTTCCCTACGCCACCTGTGTCACCGTTCCAGGCCTGTACGTGTCAAGGATGTGGCCTGCTGACCCGTCTAAAACACCGAAGGTGTGCATCCTACCTTTTTTCCACCTGGGTGGAGGATGGACCCCTGCCTGTAAAGTCTGATCTCAGGTGGCTGAGAGCTCTTCTCACTACCTCAGGAAAGATAGCTACTTGCTAAGAAACTGACTCCTCACTCCTCACCAAGTGAGTTGGGCAGGATTTGGGACATCTCAGCTGGCATGAGCCTGGGGACCCGTGGCCTGAGATATTTCCACCTGGAATCAGATCAGGAACATCATGTTTCTTATTTGAGAAACACATAGGGACTCTCTGAACCGCCACTTGTAACTCTGTAAAGTGGGGATCCATCCTGCCTGGGTATTGGTGAAGAGTTTTATTTAGCCTACACCACAGGGCCAGTCACACAGATTGTAAGTGTCATCTCTATACTCTGTCCGTGTATCTGCTCCCTCTTACCATGGAGCAGCCCCAGAACCCACTTCTGCATTGAGAAAAGAACAGAGGCGAGAGAAACTACAAAGGATGTTGTTAGCTCCCGCCCTTCCTCTGACCCTTGGGCTGCAGGACATAAGCTACCAGAGGGGTCTGGGTGAAGATACAGACTTCTTCTTGTCCTGCTTGAGTTTTTAATGGCCATTGGACTGGCGGGCTCTGCTGACCTAAAGTTCAGTAGGTCAGCTGAGTAGCTGACTAGAGAGGTGGGGGGTGGTGTGTTTTTGCCCCTTCTTTTCAAGTCAGCTGCTGGTCTCCACCTTGGGGGCTGTATAATCCTCAGTACAGGCCTGTGTTGGGGATTCTGGGCACTGCTGCTGCCATGGAGGAGCTGAGGCAAAGGCTCTGGTGTTGCTAAGGCGCCGGTGGCCCCAGTGTCTGAGCAGTGAGTGCTGACAGCTCAGTAATTAGCACTGAAATCAGCTTTCCAGCCAGACATGAAAGTGCATGCGCACTAAGCAGATGGTGCCCGGTCACAGGACCTGGGGCCCTAGTCGTGAGTGGTTCACAGAGCCTGGGGCCAGGGCAGGCGAGATGTAAGGCAGACATTAGGCGTTTAAGCGTCTCTAACCCTTTGGTTATTTGTTTTGTTTTGTTGGGGAGGGCATTATGGATCTCTGTGCAGAAACGGTGGCCAGCGTGCATAGCAAACCTGCACAGCTAGTCCAACCCTGAGAACGCAGGCGAGGACGAGCACCTCCTGCACGGCACCACCTGGGCTCTGCATATTTCCTCTGCTGTAGCCTTTGAAATCCAGTAATCATCCCCATGTCTCACAGCTAGAGAAACTTAGGCAGGAGTAGGCTAGGAACACCAGATAACGCCTTTGGGCAGAGTAGCAGATGCCAGGGCCCTGGGGTGGCCTTGGTCACTACATCAAGGAGATTGTTCTGCTAGGGCAGAGACACAGGCTGCACAGAGGTTCGTCAGCATTTAGCTTCTTTAGGAAGGGTTCCCTCCTGGTTGGTGTCTGTGAGGAGCTGTCCAGCCACCGTTTTATCTTGACACCACAGTCTCTCCTGGGATGAGCTTAGACAGACAACCCCCTCTGCCCACCCTGGGAGGTCCTGGTCCTGGAGGTTGAGATACCTCTCATTCTCACCACCCTCCTCACCCACCTCTGCAACGCTTCAGGGGTGCCACAAGGCTCAGGGAGCAATAGGCTCAGCACCCCCATCAACAGGACTGGTCCCAGAGCCTTGTGGATTGCTGGCCATGGGGCACTTGCTCAAGAGCAGTGTCCTCTGCTCCAGGCCTTGCCCATCCTGCCTACAGCCAGTCTTATGCCAGCCTCTGATAGACCCCAGACACCTTGGTTCCTTCCATGGTCCTGACCCAGCTGGAGGACTCACACCCAGGAGCCCATCAGTGTTCTGAACTGTTGCTTTTCAGATGACCAGCCACATCACATCTGTGAGCCACAGGGAGGCTGGGAGCTGAGATGTCTCGTTTCTGAGCACCAGTCATCCTACCAGCCTTTGGCTGGGTATTTTTCTGTAGCATGCCCACACTTCCCCTGGCCAAGATTTGCTGATCTGTAAAGCATCAGGAGGATTTCCCATCCCTGTTCTCTGCAGCCTGATCCACACTGAGTCACTCTGACCTTGGGGCTGGCCAGAATTTGTCATTACTGAGACTGAACAGTGCGGCAGTTGCCCGTGGCCACTGAGGGACCTGCCTTCAGCGTACACTTCTGAACATGCCACCAGCTCAGGCTGCAGGAATGGAAGGTTCTAGGACTGTCTTTACTGGGTTCCCCTGGAGGACCTCATCAGCCACAGAGATGCATCTGAGCCAGCTTCTGACTTGTCTCTTGAGCTGTGAGCCCCGGGACTTGTGGCCCAGGGCAGGCTGGGGTGAGGTAGAGGCTGCAGGGGACATACCCGCCGAGGGGAACAGCTGCCTAAGGTGCTGTGTCCTGAGTTGTTAGGCCCATTCTGCCGGCAGCTCCTCTGACTGTACCTGCTGGACCTGATCGAGATGGAGATTGAGATAGAGAGAGGCCTTGGAGTCGGTTATTACGGGCTACGCACCCCACCCCTACACATAGATTGCACCCCAGTGAAACCTGAATGTGCCCCATTGAGCAAGTTTATTGTTGTGTTTGCTTCCATCTGCCACCCACACTTTCAAATATGCAGGTGGGCACATGCGCATGCATGTGTGTGTGTGCACATGCACACCCCCCCTACAGTTAGACTGCTTCGGTGCTGCTCAAGGGCATCAAGGTTAGTCCTGCAGCTGGCTGTGGGACTTGGAGATCTGGGTGCCCTGCTTCCCCAGGAACTGATGGAGGAATTGGTGTGCCATATGTAGATGCCAGAGGCTCTGCACTTCGACGGTGATGGATCCTTATCAGTCACACGCACAGCTTCGGTCCTTTGGATACTCAACACTGCGGTGATCAGGTTAATAGGGGACCAGGAAGCTCTTAGCATAAGCCATGTAGTGGTGGTGGTTCTGCATCTGCAGAGACTTAAGAGTCGTCAGATATCCTGTTGAGTCCGGGCAGCCGTTCAGAGCTTGAGTCCTCTGTCTTCAGAGAACTTGCTTCAGAAGAGGACTTAGGAAGTTGCTGGAGTGTGAGTGGGTGTTTCCCCAGCCCGGGAGCGGGGTGTCTGTGAGTGGGTGTTTCCCCAGCCCGGGAGCGGGGTGTCTGTGAGTGGGTGTTTCCCCAGCCCGGGAGCGGGGTGTCTGTGAGTTTTCAGCTTATTGAGCTGATGGTTTTGGGCCTGTTGAAAGGAGATTCCCAGCCGTTTGAACAGCCACTGATGGCACTCTGGTGCTGCACTTGGTTGACTAGTGCTCAGTGTGTGCCTGGTGTACGTAAGGCCTGGGCCCACCCCACACCAAGAGAAAGATAATGGAGAAACCACGTAGACCTGAGCCTAAGAATGGAACACAGGAATTAGAACACGTTAGTCACTTTGTCCACAGCACACTGAAGACTCCACAGCAGTAACCTTCCTCCGTCCAGACTTAAAGCCGTGCATTCTCGTGGCCCATCAGTGTGATAGCCTGTGCTGGAGTTGTATCAGCTCCAAACCATGCAGGTTTCCTGACCTCAGTGGCCAGCAGTGGAGAAGGTCTTGTGTGGCCACATACATCCCTGAAGCCCAGGGAGGGAGCCTAGAGAAAGTTGCCCACTGTTATCTGAGTTGGTGCCCTGGGTTAGGGGCCCTAACACCGGAGCAGGGGTGCTGGCCTGAGAAGCTCAGCTGTCCTGGACCTGTCTAGGCAGGAGTTCTAGTGGGCTTTGTTTTGTTTTGTTTTTACCAGCACCTACCGGATCTGGCCAGATGAGTACTGGGGTGACTGGCCACTAGACATCCACCTGAATCAGTGCACAGAGGGGCCCGCTGCAGCTCAATGGGCTCTGCCTGGGAGTCTTGAGTGGGGAGGTGGCCACACCTAGGGAGTCTTGTGTTCATGGCAACCCATTAATCTTGGGTCCCTGTGTGTGCTGACTGAGTTCAGAGGGAACCACTCACAGGAGCCGGATCTACTGCCAGCTGTTATTTAATGAGAACTCTGCTGGGTGAGATCTCTGAGCTAGCCCACCCTTAGGCCTTAGTGCAGCTGTTGGGCCAGGGCCAGATGTTTCCTGGAACCAGTGAAGCCACCAGCCACTTCCTCTGCCCTGCCTCAGGAGCCCTGAGAGATTTGGTGCTGCTGAGAGAGTCTGGCCAGTACCAGCTCATTTGCCTGGTGAGTTTGCTCCTCAGTGACTGTCTCCACCCTGAGCATGATCTTTTAGGGGAGAGATCCTGGTGCCTCCTTACAGACCACATCCATAGCCGAGTGCCCGGTGTCAGATGCCTGCTCAGCTATGGGTCAGGTGGTGTCAGGGTGAGCCTAGGGCTTCTTCCATGGCTGGCCACCGTGTTCTGCAGCCCATCGAGACCATAAAGGGTCTTTCCAGCCCACTCTACTCTGTCAGGTGTGAGCTGTGGAGCCCAATGGCAAGCCAAGCGGCCCTGGTTTCACCACGGAGCTGGCTAGGGATGAAAGCTAACCTGTTGTGTGAAGAGCAGCCATCGCTTGTCTGTGGGATGGGACGTAACCTACACAGCTATCTGTGCCCAGCATGAGGCACTGGGCCTTATCTCACTGACCCAGCTGTTGTGAGAGCCACACTTATCTAGGGGTGCTATGTGGGGAACCCCAAAGAGGACCAGCTTCCACCCCCTAAGCCATGGGACTGTATATTAACAGCAGTGGGCCACAGCAGCTAATCCTGCTGTCTGTGTGGTGGGGAGACAGTGGAAAGGTGGCGGATTGTCTGGGTAGGGAGCTGAGGTTCCTTCCAGCCAGTCTTCTGACTGCTTCTCATGACAACGTCTCATGAAGGCCAGAAGCTCCTAGATTCTGATGAATTCATTCATTCATTTCAGATTATTTCGTTTTGAAAACAGAGCTGTGAAACATAATAATACCCTTGTTTGCTCGTTACCAAGTCAGTGAACATTACCATCACCTGTCTATGAGACGTGAGAGCATAGAGTCCCTCTTGTTTTCTGTCTTATTCTAAGGTCAGAGAAGTCAGCAGCTAGGAACAAAGAGTTCAGCCCTGCTTGCCTAGGCCCAGCACATGCTGGCCCTCCTCAGTCCACTAGCCCCAGAGTCAGAGTCTGGGCTCAGGCTTGGTTTTGGCCAGGGAGAAGCTGGCTCGGCCCTCAGACAGGGCAGGATGTTGGGGTGGCAGAGGAGGGGCCCACTGTGACAGCCAGGATGGTGCTGTAAAACTGCTCTCAGAGGTTCCAACAGACGCCTCATACAGAGCGACTCAGCAGAGGCACGGTCTCCAGAGGGCAGGGCTGTGTCATACTTCCCTTCAAAATCAGAAAGGAGACCACAGCTGCCAGGGCTGGGGCCACAGTCGCAGTGGCTTCAAGCTTAGCCACACCTGTCCTCCCACTCACCCCAGCCAGATGGGATCTCGCTAGTGATGCAATCCGCCAGCCTCTTGCACCCAGAAGCCTGGTATCTGGGGAGGCCGGATCAAGAGAGGCTTCGCTGCTCAGGCTTCTCTGTCACCACACCTATCAGGAAACGTGAGACTCTCAGGAAAGCTGACCTGGTAAAGGGACAAAGGCTCCAGATGGGGAAGCCTTTCAAAGGAGGCCTGTGCTCATCCTGCCTTCTCTTCTGGCTCCTTCACTCTCGGGAGACATGGGATTTTCAAGCAGGCCGATTCAGCAGCAGCCACGCTGCCAGGGAGCTGTCTGAGTGTAGTCACAGCCCAGTGACGTCAGCCGGGGCTATAAAAAGGGAGGCGACTCAATGCTAATGAGACACTGACTTCCTGGAGGTGAAGCAACTGCTGTAGCCCCCACCCCCCAGCACCAGGGAGTCTTCCTGTTCCCCTTCCACCTGAGGTTGGCCACGGCCAGATAATTAATGTGGATCCCTGTCTTTCCCGTCTGTTCCCCAAACTGCAAAATTATGTATAATTAGTCCGGCTGGAGAAAGTGCCGCCTGGCGTCTGTGAGACCCGAGTTGCACAGCTTCTCTGGGAGTTGTTCAGTAGGAATAGTGGGCTTCTTCTTACACCCTGGGAAGGCAGGATGCTGGTAGACCAGTCAGTACCTTGCTGGGGACCTCAGACTGCATGTTGCACTAGTTAATGTTTGACCTCGGAAGCTAGGAACCACCCGCTCCCCCAGAGTGGGGTGTAGAGGCTCCCTAGCTCTCTTGGGGCCAGAGCTGAGGGAGCTGGAGTCTCTGGTATGGGGAGCCACTGCTACCAGGGTGTGGGGTAGGTGTGGACATGGCTTTTGCAGTGTTTTCATTTGTGTTGGCACACGGCATGCTGACGTGTCCATTGCGGTCGTGTAGTTCCTCACTCCACAGACACCCACACACTCTTGCCAAGGTCTTGGGGTTCGTTGGGGTCCAGGCAGGCCTAGCTCAGCCTCTGTCTCCCACCCCCGAGGCCCTGCCTTCGCACTGTGTGGTCCAGTTGCTCAGGTGTATACAAAATAGTAATTGTGGTTTTCATGTTCAATACATGCTGGTCAGACAGCAGTGCAGTTGGCACAGGTGTCTGTGTTGCCGTGCCCTGAGCCCTCCTGCGCGCAGCGGCTCATGGGAACATGCGTTCCCATCGGTTCCCACCTGCAGCCTGCGCCCACCGCTCTCCCCTTGGCTTACTGGGTTCATGCAGGCAAGGTGCCTCACCTGTCTGCTTTCGCCAGCCCCATGGAAGGGTGTCTGAAGAGAGGGCCACCTCACAGCTTACAGTGCTATGCTCAACCAGAGCATGTGCTGTCAGAGAACCTGTGGGAACCAGGGTTAAGTGGCCATCCTCCAAGTGGCAAGTTCGAGTCCCACTTGAGTCCGTAGCCAGTGCTCTTCCACTCATCGATAACAGATGGAGATGGTTCTGGTGGGCAGATTCAGACTGAGACCACTCAGTTACGTGGAAATCTGAGCCAGGCATGATGGCACGTGTCTAACCCTGGCGCTCAGGAAGCCGGAAGGATACAGAGTTCAGGGACAGTGGCGCTGCATAGAGAGACCCCGTCTCAAAGGCCCAGGTAATGAGAATTCTAAAAGCGAGTAAAAAGAGCTGCACCTGGTGGTGCAGGCCTTCACCCCAGCACTCAGAAGGCTGTGGCAGGAGGATCTTGAGTTCGAGCCCAGCCTGTGCTACATGGTGAGACCCTGTCTATAAAAACCGAAAAGGGAGGGAAAAGAGAAAGAAAGGGAATTTGTTACAGGCTATCTAGGGCATCCGGGACCAGGCTCTTTGAAGAGTTGGTGTTTCTAACCTTTGACCCTGGCCCCAGAGAACCAGCTAACTTATCAAAACAAGTCCCAGAAAGTCAGAGCCCACAGGCAAGCAGGGCGTCTGTGGGATCCCAGCCAGGAGCACCTGACCTTTCCGATGTCCCGACCCTGGACTGGACTGCCTGCCCTGTGCAGACTCTTTGCTCTCTGTCCTTCCCCGCAGTGCTGCTTACAGCTGTGAACTGCTACAGCGTGAAGGCTGCGACCCGCGTGCAGGATGCCTTCGCTGCTGCCAAGCTGCTGGCCTTGGCCCTCATCATCCTGCTCGGCTTCATCCAGATGGGGAAGGGTGAGTGGCTCAACATGTGACACCTACTGTGTGTGTGGAGGGGGTGGGGGTGTCTCTTCCTGGTCCTCCTTGACTACCTCACCTGGGACATTGAGTTGGCCCCAGGGAAGCTGAATGGCAGAAGAAACTGAGCTTCAGAGATAATATACAAAGCCCTATCCCTGGCTAGTGGGCAGGCGTCCATGAAGCCTCTGGGGAGTCCCAAGGGAGTTCATCCTACAGGGAGCTGGGGCTCAGAGCTTACCTGGCGGGGCTTCCTCTACGCAGTGCCTCTCCCTCTGCTTTGTGGCCAGTGTGTCTCACCTGGGAGGTACCCTCTGGGGACTGATTTGTTTACCATTCTGAGATGGGTGTGGGGTTCTCACACCTGCTCTTTATAGAAGCTTCTCAGCCAGTAGTGGCTCTTGGTGATTCTCATGCCCGTGTGTCCAGGTGCTAAGGGGCGATGGGAATTTGGCCTTGATGACGCATTAAGAGTGCCTTCAGGAGGGGTCGCCTCGGGAGGTAGTAGCCAGCCCTCACAGTGTCTGTCTTCAGATGAGGGGCCCAGTGACTCTACAGCCAATACGGAGCACAGGGATCAGGCCTGGAAGACAAGAAGCATTGTTTTAATTTAAGCATGAGGTCAGGTGGGTAGAGCAGGGTCAGTCAGAGCAGCAGGGGCGTCAGGTTAAGACTGGACGGACTTGAGTCATACACTGTACGAACGTGGGCAGATCATCTGGATCTGAGTCTCTTTCCCTGGCTGCCTTCTCCTGAGGCTGCTGGGCGGAGTGAAGGGGAAGGGAGGGCACGTGCCACGCAAGGTATGCACTCTAGTCGGTAAGCCACGTGCTATGCTCTGTCAGCTGTCCGGAAATGTAATACACGCAGGCACACTCATGTCTGCCTGTCTTCCGTATCTTTGCCACCTGTTTTTCATACTATGTAATATTCCACAGTAGAGATGCATTGGTTTATGAAGCAGTCTTTGGAGACAGAAACACAAATTTCTGGGTTTTGGATTACAGCCTTTATAGGGTGCATTGAAGTGGAGACCCTGCAGCTCAAGCCCAGCCAGCCAAGGCCATTGTCTGCAATTCCTCCTTTTATTTATCTCACTCAGTCCCTGTAGTGATCTAAATGATGACTGGATAGGAGCTGGCTGAGCTTCTGCCTGAGAGTTAGAATGTAGAGTGGCCATAATTGCCCTAGAGGCTGGGGTACTGCTTAGGCAGAGCCAGAGCACTGTAGAGTCCAGCACCTGGCAGCAGCCAGTGCTCAGCATCGTCAGTTACCGGCAACTGCAAGGGAAGCACCTGGTCTGGTGTTGTCCTGGGGCAGAGACAGCCAGGGACCTTATTCTGCATCTCACAGGTGAAAGCAGGCTCAGCATAGAGCTGGGATTTGGCTGGCCTTTTCTGATCTTTCTGTATATATGAAGTCCCGAATCCCTACATCCGGAGGGCTGTGAATGACTTCCCACGGAGTGGTTCTTACTGACTTGACCATGCTAAGGCCTCCTGACTGAACTGAGTGGGTGAGCGGAATAGTTGCCCACTGTGTGCCCGTGATGGTGATCCAGTGATACAAGGGAAGGAATGTCAGTTCTCCCTTCCCTCTGTGGAGCCTCACTCCGCAGACTCGGGCCAGCGTGAAAACATGTGTCCACAGGTGTTTGGGAAAGCTGAGACATGGAATCTGTCTTCCTGCAGGGTGGGCACTGTCTGCAGGAACTCTGCATCCTCCCCTGTGGCAGAGGTCCTCACGCTTATGTGTGACTGGAACCATTTGCAACATGCTTGAGGTGATGGGAATTCTGCAACGTGGCCCAGTCGGTACTTCTAGAGCTGGTCCTGGTCCTTTAAGAATGTCTGGGGAGGGATTATCAGATGCATGTGAACTGCCCACCTGGAGTCCAGCAGCAGGTAGCCTGAGGCCTTCACTGTTCACCTACTAGGAACCTTCTTGGGGCTCCAGAGGATTCTGTCCAGTGCCTTTCCAGATGCTTTTGGGAGGCCGTTCATATTTCTGGGGTCCTGGTAGGAAAGGCTCTCAGCCACAGAGGTGCTGGCCAGCTGCCAGGGACAGAGTTAGACTGAGCATCACCTGGGCACCCCAGGGAGCTCAGGGCACAGGGATCAAAGTCTGTGCTCAGAGCCCCAGTCCCTCCTCAGCATGTGGCTGGAGGTGGGAGCACTGAGGACCTGGTTTGGCTGCTCTGAGATACAGTGAGGAACTTAGTACCGGAACCTGGTGTTAGTAAAGACAGACTTGAGGGACAGCAGAGCTGTGTCAGGCTTGAATGCACAGTGTGTTTGCAATTCCGGTGGCTGTGGCAAGCACGCCTGCCCTACACCCCCAGGAGTTTCTCTCTAAGCTCCGGGATGCAGTGCAGCGTCTGCAGAATTCCTGTGCGGGTTTTTTCGGAGGATTTGTTCTGTGCCCCAGATGGATGCCTTGGCTTCTGAAGGACAGTGTTGGAATGCTGACCTCTCTCCAGAGCACTTACCCACCTCATTTCCTATTGGGCACAGAGTCCCCGGAGGACCATGTTGATCACCATATTGGGCACGGAGTCCCCGGAGGACCATGTTGATCACCATATTGGGCACGGAGTCCCCGGAGAACTGTGTTGGTCACCAGGTCCTGAAGGCTAGGCTCTGGCTCTGGTCATGCGCTTGAGCTTGCTTCGACAGACCATCAGTGGGTCTGGAACATGGCGGTCCTTTCTACCTGGCTCTAGGCGCCTTCCTTGTTGCCCACCCCAGCCTTCAGGTGACCCTGCTGCCCAGGCTGTTTGCTGTCGGGAAAGGTGATGAATGTGTGGGCAGTTGTTCGTTCATTCTGACCCTCCAACCTTCCACAGAATCTCTGCAGCCCCCCTCACGTGGAGTCCAGCGAGAACTGGGCCTGTAATCCAGAGCTCATGTCACTGTGAGAGGACATCGCCTAGCCACAGACCTGTGGACAGGAGTGTTGTAGACACAGCTAGATAAGGCTCTGGCCAGCATCCCTTCTCCCCAGGCCCCAGGAGGGCGTGAGAGTCAGATGGTACCTAGCAGCAGGCTGGGGAGACTCAGCCTGTCTTGGTATCACAGGGTGTCTGCACTTGGTCCAGTGTTTTCAGAAGTGTAGACAGTGCCCACACTGGCATTAGGTCTGAATGACTGTAATGGGCTTGTGGGTGGGAGTGGGTGAAGTGGTGGTGGCAGCATGACCAGTGTGGCCCTAGAGAAAAGCCCTGGAGACAGAGCCAGGGGACCCGAAGAGAGAAAGCAGGTGTCAGACATGGTGGGCAGGGACCCACTGTCCTTGACCTGCTATGCCCCTTTCTAGTAAACTGGCCCCCCCTCCCCCACACACCCTGAATGGCTATGGCTTGAGGTCAGACTGATCCTAAACACGAGTGGGTGCCAGGTCTTCTCAAGGCCGGGCCTGGGAGTGGGCTGTGGAGGGTTCTTTATTTGTGCCATCGACGGCCCCCGGACACCGGAGGACACAGAGTAGCTCTGTTGTGGTTCTGCTTGGGACGTACCGCACAGCGACAGGACAAGCGGACCTCCCACGGCCCTGAGACCGTAAGGGACAGCTTGCAGATGGTGATGCCCCATAAAACCTTTCTTCTTTCCTCCCACATTGCCTGCCCAGGAGGGGACTCTGCTGGCTGAAGTCATCCGTACAGTGCTAGGCGGTCTTCACTAGCACGCACTGTGAGTGAGTGGTCACCTGCTCTGCCAGGGACCACGGGAGGAGAAAGGATTGCCCCCATGTGCTGGCATGGGTCAGCAGCTACAAGCGGGCTCCTCAGTTACATGTTGGCTGTACCTTTGTCAGTAGATGACAGTGACCCGTACCTGCTCAGGAAACTAGGCCTGTCCCATGTTTCACGGTTTCAAAATAATTTTTCACTTGTCTCTTAGTGAGGTACCCTAGGATCAGAGAGGTGGGTGTCATGTCCTGGATTCTGCAACTCACGTGCAGAGGGTAGGTCCTACTGTAGCCACAGGCACAGTGTGCTGAGGTCTAGCTGCTTGCTGCATCATGTGGGGAAGGCTGGTAACCAGGTTCCTGAATGGCTGGTAAGGTGGACTGGATCAGCAGCACTCTGAGAGCTCAGCTGGGACCTGTTACTGCAAGGATAAAGGCAGCAGCATCAGGTGGTTGGCTGACCGAGAGCTGCCCAGGTCATGGGTGGTACCTTCTGTGTTCTCATGGGGTAGGGAGTCATTCCCTAGGGTCCCCTGTGTATCTTGTGTCAGAGCCTCATCTGAAGTCACTTACCACTTCCTGTGGGTTCCGTGTCCATATTCAGGCCTGCTCTGCCTACAGGAAGTAGGATAAGCAGCCTAGAGCCTCCAAAGCCATCCCAGGGAACCCTAGGCATGTGTTGTGGGGGAGAGGATCAACTCACCCATCTACCTCCAAAGCTATCTCAACTCCAGGCTTTTTTCAACTCCATTGGGTATGGATATTTGTGGGGCAACATCTCAAGCTTCGGACATACTAGTATCAGCTGGACATCATGCCCTTCATCTCTGTATACACCTTCCAGATGCATGCCAGGCTTGGTTAGTCCTCTGCATGGGTGCCCTGTGTCCTGGTTACAGGACTGTCCTTCCTGGAACCCCCCGAACAGCAGTCCACATGGCCTTTGACTTACGGCCACCCTGTGTCTAACGAGGACCCCTGTTGGGTCTGGAGCCCATTGATTCATGACTGTGCCACCTGGCAGTGTTTCATCTGCAGAGGCTCCTTTACAAGTCAGCATGTGTCTGCAGAAACCAGACAGACCCACCGCCAACTGAGAAGTGTGTTGGTAGCCTCAGTGCAGTGCTGTCCTGGGGTTTAGGTGGCTTAGGAGTGCTGTGGCTGGGGAGACCCAGGCCCTGAGGACCATGGTGCTCTAGGGACCTCCCGCCTGCTGGCTCTGTGCTGGCTCAGAGTAGACCATATCTTGGGATAACTAGTTTTTCCGTGCCTGGAAGTAAATGAGGTCTCGGGACACACCAGCCGTGGGGAGACTGTCCTCTTGAGTCAGGGTCTGCAATACTGGCTGCGTCCTGTGAGTGGGAAGGAGTTCAACTCCGTGTTCATTCCCACACGCGCTCAGCAATTGTGTATGCATGGCTAGGCATCTATCAGGGAAGGAAGCGAAGGCAGGCAGGGCACTCTGGCTTCAGCCACCTCCTTTCCTCCAGATAGATTCCCATGGCCACACTGCACAGCACAGTGTCTTTGGGCTGCTGTTCCCTGAACAGAACTTCCTGTTCCTGAAGAGGACTTCCCTGGGCCTCTGACCATTCCCACTCTACCTACCCCTGCTCTCTAGGGAACTCTGACTTAATGGTTTCTAGGGCTGCACCCTGCTGGGATCTCTGCTTGTGCATAGCTTCTCAGAGCAGTGCCATCAGCCCTGTGGAGAAAAGCATTTTGTGGCTGAGGAATGGAGACCTGCCAGCCAGGCCCCACCTGACATAGTTGGAGTGGGAGAAGACGCTCCCACTGAAGCAGTGCCCAGGGCAAGGGTAGTGGACACACAGATGAGGCCTGACAGGGTCTGTGGCAAGCAGGCCTGGGGGGTCAGCCTTGGGCCTAGCTGTACCCCTTAAACTGGGCGTGCTCTGCACACTGAGCAGCATCTGATCTCTGCCACTAGGTGCCACTAGCGTCCCACCACTTACCCCGCCCCCACCCGGAACTGTGGCAACCCCAAAGTTTCTGGGTTAAGGTGAGGCAGTTATATCTAATCCCAACCCTGCCCCACTTCCAGCAAGGCACCTGTCTCCTGTTCCTCCTCTAAGCAACGTGAAGCCAGGCACAAGGGAGCTGATTTGTGTGGATCAGACCAATGGGTGTGGCCACTCCCTCAAGTCATCAAGCCACCAAGATAGAGCTGCAAAGGGGGACCGTTACGGTACTGTGAGGTCATCCCTAAGTCAGTCCAGCTCGGGGGAATCCACACTTGCAATCTGCTGCCCACTCTGTGATGCCTATGGAGAGGTGTTGGTCAGATATCCAGGGAGCTGTGGCCTCCAGTCCTGGGCCAGTGTCCAGCATAGACCACAGCCACCATACCCCAGGGCTCTGCTGCAGGCCAAGCTGAATGCCGTAAGCCCTGACACATAACTGGGATTTAGTTCTCACCTCTGTCCTGTCAGTGGTAAGAGGGTGGCAGTAGACTTGAGATGGGTATACTGGTCCAGACCCTGAGTCCCTAGCGGAAACATCTGCTGAGGGAATTGGACCAACCCTCCTGCCACCCCACCCTGGCTGAATTTGAAGCAGGCATCCTGCCCACTGTGCTAAAGACTTCACAATCTGAGATGTCGTGTCTCTGTCTATGCACCTGGACATCACTTCCCTCCAGAGGCCTCCTGCAGAACTAAGGTCCCCGAAGAATGGCCCCAGCCTCACGAGTTCCTGGGAATAGAGCCACTGAGATTCTCAAGCCAGTGTCTTGTCACAACAGCTGCTATTCTTTCAGGAATGTTCCAGGACAGGAGACAGAGCCGGGACTCGGTATCCTGTGGCAGGTGCTTGCCGCCACACCAACCTCTCGGCGATGGCCGTGTTCACGCCGTAGTGACACAGGCCTCAGGAAAACCTCACACTGCCCCAGGCTTGTGTTTTGTTCTCATCTAGAGTGACTGAGACAAAATGCACACAGAGAGAGAGGGAGAGAGAGAGAAAGAGCGAGAGCTAGAGGTCGTGTCACAAGGCAGTTGTGGACTCCAGGCTAAAACTGTCTGTGCTGGGTGGGTTCTGGTCGCATTTTCAGGTCTCAGGGCCATGGCACGGCAGAGAATCAGCCTTGATTCTCACATAGTCTGACAGGTCCTCATACCATTGTGCCTTCGTTGTCTGTCTCCCGACTTGTAGGAGTAGTCTCTAGAGCAGAGATGTGTGGATTAGCTCCACATGGGTAAAGGCTCTCCTTGTTCCTAAGCATTCCACTGCAGAGCATGAGGGGAGTGCCCTGGGTGTGGGAGGTTCCGCAAACCACTTTTGAAGGTGCCCTGTCCTGAGCTGCCCTGAGCTGCTCACCACAAGCCGGACTTCTGACCGCCCTGTTACCAAGACCTAGACAGATGGGGACGGGGGTAATACCCTTCTCAGAAGACCACAGGCCTAATCTAGGATGGGTAGGGCCTAGGACAACCTTAGCTCAGGCTGGGAAACAGAATCAGGACATTCGATACATTCAGAAGACCATGTGACAGGCCAGGCTTTCCTTCTTAGTAGGACCCTGGCACAGGGCTGAAAGACAGAGTCTTGTGGAGACCTTCACAGAGTCCTTTGACCTTGACCTTGGGGTATGAGGCAGGCCTGGCCCCATGGTAGCTGGCCTGATGTCTTAAGCAGACCTGAGCCTTGTGCTGCCTCCACAGCCATAGCTAGACACAGCTCACCTTCTGGTGATCACACTACACTTCTAGCTCCAAGTTGCCTTAGTCCCATTGGCCTCATAGTCTTGGGTCAAATGTGAGGTGTGTGTCAGTACTGTAGCTGTCTCCAGGGGCCCAGAGTCACAGGGTCATCAACTAAAACCCCACACAGGTAGGTAACTTGGGTCTGTGGAGAAGCAGCCACCCACCTCGCTGGGTGCCCAGATACCTGGCTTCCAGTCTGGCATAGTTAGGTGGCAGACTTTTACAGGTTTGGTGAATGGGCCATTCCACAGGTAAGGTAACCGAGACTCTGATGGCCTCTCCGATGGCCGATGGCCACTAGCTCTGGAAAAAGTCTGAGCACTACCTGGAGTCTGGGCTGTGTGGCTGTCTTGGAACAAAGGTCTTTGCAGATAGTTGATTGCACTCATCTGAGTGGGGGGAGTGTGTGAAAATTAGCAGAGTTTGAAGTGGCCTCGGCTCCACAAAGTGTCCTGGCTCAGTCCGGGCACCCCGTCCTCATCCTCGGGTGCATTGCTAACACACTCGGAGTGGCACAGGTCTGACCTGAGTTCTTTCCACTTAATCCCTAGCAGCCCTGAGCTTCAGAGCAAGGGACCAAGATGTCAGCCCAATCTCTGTGTATCTTGAAGCTTATATGAGCTGGGAGAGTTCAGAAGGGACACCCTGCTCCTGACCTGCACTCTGCTTAGAAGCGGACAGCCTTTTATCAACAGAGCCTCTGGAGCTAATCCTCACATAGACAGGCCAAGGGACTGTCTGTCTTCAGTCTACAGCGGATCTCCGTGGGCTTCTAGCCAGCCTACATTCCTCCCAGGGGCAGGCAGTGTAGGAGGGGGATGGTTCTACCCCTCCCTGCTGGTTTCCAGCTCCAGAGAATTGAGGGGGGGGGTGATCGGGTAGCTAGGTGGGTACAGCCAATCTGCTGCAGTAAAACACTATTCCCCAAGTTTTTCTTACAGTATTTCACTTCAGAAACATTTCAGAACTTACAGTGTGACCTCTGTCCAGATCCTCTAACCTGTATTCTGTTTTCTTTAATGCATTCCAGGTGATATATCCAACCTGCACCCTAAGTTATCCTTTGAAGGCACCAATCTGGATGTGGGGAACATTGTGTTGGCATTGTACAGTGGCCTCTTTGCCTACGGAGGATGGTAGGTTCTAGAACCTCTGAGTCCCTTGGCCTGGGGACACACAGCCCTGATGTACTCAGAATCTTAGTGTTCTGACCACACAGATGTGACCAAGTGGGTGGGACAGAACACAGGAACATCTCGGATAGCAGCACAGGCA
Source organism: Cricetomys ansorgei (assembly GCA_026225945.1). Classification (NCBI taxonomy): domain Eukaryota; kingdom Metazoa; phylum Chordata; class Mammalia; order Rodentia; family Nesomyidae; genus Cricetomys; species Cricetomys ansorgei. Next base: position 2,271,886 of record JAMJFZ010001280.1, read on the forward strand.
CGTACAAGTCACTACCATCAGGTGATAGGCAGGGAGAGCTGGGTCCTATCTGCAGTTCTCCAGAGGTACCAACCTGACCTCTGCTTTCAGGACAATCTATAGAGACTTGGGATATTGAATACACACAGAGTGGTTTGACAGGACAGGCTGTGCGTTCACCTCAGATCGAGTCGGCAGAGGACAGAGCAGAGTGAGTGGCTGGTCCCAAGGGTGCTCACTGCCCAGCTGCTGTCAACAGTGGGGGCCCTGGGAGAGGATTCTCCTGCCCCCTACTATCTTAGTCAGTGTTGTGTTGCTTTAAAGAGACAAGGCAACTCTTGAAAGAAAGCACTTAACTGGGGGCTTGCAGTTTCAGAGTGTTAGTCCATCATGGCAGGGAACATGGCGACGTGCGTGGCACTGAAGCAGTAGCTGATCTGCAGGCAGGCAGGCTGAGAGACACACTGGGCCCGACGTGGGCTTTTGAAACCTCAAATCCCAGCCCTAGTGGCACAAAAGCTACATCCACTCCAAAGCCACATCTCCTAACCTTCCCTGATAGCTCATCAACGGGGCACTAAGCATGCATATATAGGAACCTGTGGGGGTTATCTCATTCAGACCACCACACCTGCCCAGAGCAGCCCAGGATTCTTTATGCATTGATTCTGCCCCCTACCCCCAACTGTGTATACCATATAATGACAAACTGTTGCCTGCTTTCTAGGAACTATCTGAATTTTGTCACAGAGGAGATGATCAACCCCTACAGGTATGTACAGACACGGCAGAGTGGCGGAAACACATTTCATTGTCTTTTGGTTTTTCGACACAGGGTTCTCTGTTGTAGCTCTGGCTGTCCTGAAACTCACTCTGTAGACCAGGCTGGCCTCAAACTCACAGAGACCCACCTGCCTCTGCTTCCCAAGTGCTGGGATTAAAGACGTGTGCCACCACACCCTGGCATCATTTCATTGAATTAACATGAGTGGGAGAAGCCATACACTGTAAGAACCTGTTGATGAGCCCTGCCCAGTGTCTGTGGAGGGCTGTGTCAGGGGCTGCAGTAAGGGTGGTACAGGGATAGGGTTCTTGTTGGTTCTGGTCCAGAGAGGGACAGCTGTGGCTCTCAACCCTGAACACCAAGTGGAGGTGACTTGCCTGGGTATGCAGCTAGTAGGCAGCACCATGAGTGTTCAGATTGGACAGTTCTGGTTTTCTTGAGCCCTCAGAGCCACTTAAAAGATCCCCAGTTTTTCAGGGATGGTAGTGTGAGCTGCGCACAGCTGCGCAGGTCCAGTGTGCTCATCAGCCACGTGCTTATGCTGCAGGCATTCCCATTGTGTGCCCAAGAAGTAAGGCGCAGACACAGAGCCACTTGCCAAAGGAAGGGAGCCTGGCTCTTCACCCTGGGGTCTAACCCTATGTGCTGGACTGCACACTGACATATCTCTCCCCCTTCTTCCCAGAAACCTGCCCCTGGCCATCATCATTTCCCTGCCCATCGTCACGCTGGTCTACGTGCTAACGAACCTGGCCTATTTCACTACCCTGTCTACCAACCAGATGCTGGTGTCGGAAGCTGTGGCTGTGGTAAGACCATCTTCTAGACCTAAGAGGCTGAGGTTGGCCTGCCACCCCAGACCTGTGACTAAGCCAGCCGGGCCTAGCTCTTATACCCAAGCTTTACCCTACTTGGGGAATCTAGTGGTCATCATCAATGTCCACTAAAGATGACCACAGAGGACCCTGCCAGACTGGTCCCACTGGTGGGAGGGGTGGAGCCTTAAAGGAAGCTGGTTAGGTAGCACCACACTTGGGGCAAGACAGCATGTGAGGGGTCGTAGGCATCTCTGTGCGCAGATAGCTCTACTAGGGACCATGGTGATTTAGGGGCACTGCCGGGTCGGTAACAGTAAGCCTGATCTGGGCTATATACGGCATCAGAGAGCCAGGCTTCTTGGCATACCCTGCAGAATTTAAGTGTTGACTCTGGGCCCGTGGTTCATAAAGACTCGCCACAGCAAACTCTTGGCAGATGTGAAGCATCCATCAGTAAGGGCGACCTGTTGAAAATTACCTCCGTGTCCCATGGGAAGGAATCAGTGCACCTTACATGTATGCCCACAGCAAGACTAGGAGATGGCCCACTGTGAGACCCTGAGTGTCTCATAGTGTAAACCCTGACGTGAGAGATGGCCACGCATGCAGAAGCCTGAGGTGTAGGGCAGCCAGCGGCCGGGTCAGCACAGCAGGGTCACAGGCTCAGAGTCGAGGACCTGTCTGTGCCCCACTGTAGATGAGTTCTCACTGTGTGTTGTGTCTGTCCAGGATTTTGGGAACTACCACCTGGGAGTCATGTCCTGGATCATCCCTGTCTTCGTGGGCTTGTCCTGCTTCGGCTCTGTCAATGGGTCTTTGTTCACGTCCTCAAGGTAAGTGTCTGACAGTACCCTAGAAGGAAAACCTGCTATTCTACAGGCTTTGAAAGCTGCCTGCTTATTGATGATAGACAGCTGGTTGTTAAATATTTGGATGACCTGGGAACTGTTCTGACCCTCTATTATTTAGATCATGTCCTAGGGGGCTAGAAGTGAGGTACAACCCAGGTTTCTGTCCTTGTTAGCCCAAGAGATGAGGACATTGAAAGACCTGTGGAGGGGGGCAAGGGCCACGCCCCTTCCAGTGTAGCTGACACACATCCCCCAGCCCCAGGTACCTCCTGTCCGTGTCTGGGTGGTGGGACCAGCACTGACTGCCTGCTGCTCCATCCACAGGCTGTTCTTCGTGGGATCCAGGGAAGGCCACCTGCCCTCTGTCCTCTCCATGATCCACCCTCAGCTCCTGACACCTGTGCCATCGCTGGTGTTCACGGTAAATCTATCATGTGGTCCTGCCCTGTCTGTCCTTCCCCCTCAGGGCCCATGTCTGTGCCCCAAGCAATATATTGTTGGGAACTGTGTCCGTACACATGGCTGCCAGGGTACACTACAGTGCAGTACACCACCAGATTTTTAAATTCAGAACCCCATGTGTAGTACATGATGGTTCTAAAGAGATAACTCAGTGAATCCTCAAGTATATGAAACGAAATCCCTGCCCAGCAGGCGTGTCTGCTCCAGCCATGCCAGTGAGCTCTGCCACGGCCATATCATGTTAATAGCTCCAGCACACAAACTGGACTCAGCTTCTCCTCCTTCTGTGCCCATTCATTCAGTTACACTACTTCTCTGTTGCTGTGTGACAAACCCCAGAAGCCTAACGAAAGAAACATTAACTGCCTCACGCGTCCAAATGAGTGTAGTCAGCGTCAGTTAGAGCTCGCTTTTAACAGTGGTGTGGTGTGTAATGTACTCCGTGCATTGTTGGAAGGCCCTCCCCGATTGGACATTGCAGTCCCTGCAGGCACAGGAGACCACAGTAAGCTCTAGGTGCAGGTGCTTTCAACGTTCCACTCTGGGGAGCTCTTGTACCTCGTTCTTGAACTGTGGGTGCCTCTCTGTGTTCTCACTGGCCCTCCCTTTTCATCCCAAGACCTCACAGGTGGTACTTACTTCTTTCTTATGTACATTTGTGTTTTTCCTGCATGAATGTCTGTGTGAGGGTGTCGTCCCTGGGATAGGAGTTACAGACAAGTGTGAGCTGCCATGTGGGTGCTGGGAATTGAACCTAAGTCCTCTGGAAGAGCAGCCAGTGCTCTTACCTGCTGAGCCATCTCTCCAGCCCCATTCTTAGAACAAGAGTGAGCAGTCTCCAGTCCGGTGGCCTCCGGCACCCTCCTGCATCAGCACAGCCCTGCGAGGCTCACCTGGGCCTGTCTTTGCTTTCAGTGTGTCATGACCCTGATGTACGCCTTCTCCAAAGACATCTTCTCCATCATCAACTTCTTCAGCTTCTTCAACTGGCTGTGTGTGGCCCTGGCTATCATCGGCATGATGTGGCTCCGCTTCAAGAAGCCCGAGCTGGAGCGCCCCATCAAGGTGAGTGTTGGGCGGGGTTCCTGCTCAGTCCCTACGTGTCATTCTCAGAAGCAGGGCTGCACCCAAGGAGCCCTGGGCCAGCACGGCCTCTGGTCCTGACCTATCCAGCCTCCATCTCTCTTTGACAAACCAGGGAACCTGTCCCCTTCTCCACGAGTACCACATGAAGGGCACATTGAAGGCTTAGCTGCTGGCTCACAGCAGCTGTCAGAGTTCTCCCAAAGTAGCTGACTTATGGTGGCCTCAGCGCTCTATTAGTCAGCTGCTTCTCCTTGGGCACAAGGCTGACTCAGTCACACCTGCCACGGGGCTCTTCCTGCCCCCACTAAGTGGTCTCTAACAATAGCACCAGGAACCTGGATCCCCGAAGGGAACAGGTGGTTCAGAGCTCGCTGAGCAGGCTCCCTGCTCAGTTCCTTTAAACATGTTTTTAAATGCCAGTCAGTGGGAGGCCCCAACAATGCTGGCTGGCTGTGGATGCAAAGGTCAGACCACCCACAGCTGGTCCATAGAAAGTTCCAGATAACCTCTGGGCTTTGTCTCCTGAGCACGTGGTTAGTTCCATTGAGGCTGTTTCCCACGGTGGGAGTCCATTTTGAAGACAGTGGAATTCTGGGCACCAATCTAGCATTATCCCACAGAGAAAAGTCCTGCTCTGCCTGCTGGATTGTTCAGCGCTCAAGCTACTGTGCCAGAAGCCTGTCTGCTTTGGCTAGCTGCAGGCTGTGGCTCCAGGGTGAGCATTTATATCCACAAAGGGTTCTCTGAGAAGGCAGGAGTCCTTGCTTGTTGTTGGGTAGCCAGAGTCTTCCCAGAAGGCTCATTCAACCTACTACTCCCTTGGTGGGTGTAGTACTGCAGCCAGGGGTTTCCATGTCTGTGGTGTGGGGACCGCAGAGCCTACCTCTGTTGCCCTGTGGAACTGTTCATTCTTCTGTCTATACCAGCTGAGCTTTGGGTAATTATACACTCAGTACTGTGTACTGAGGTCAGGGTGAGACTGAACAGGACGTGAATTCTGCTCTCCCCAGGCTCAGGACAATTCAAGGCAGGCAAGGGGACCAGCCAGAGGCAGTCAAGCCACTTCAAAGCAAAGGCCCAAAGTCTAGGGAGATGTGGCTGGGCAGACCTGAAGGAGAAGATGCTGGCTCCAGGGCCATGTGCCAGCCACAGGGCAGTAGGTAGGGGCTTTCCACTTGTGCCCTCAGGCCGTGGGCAATGTGGGGAAGGAGAGCCTGACAGCCTGTACTCCTCCATTCTGCTCCAGGTGAACCTGGCCCTCCCGGTGTTTTTCATCCTGGCCTGCCTCTTCCTCATCGCTGTGTCCTTCTGGAAGACACCCACAGAGTGTGGCATTGGCTTTGCCATCATCCTCAGTGGGCTTCCTGTCTACTTCTTTGGTGTCTGGTGGAAGAACAAGCCCAAGTGGCTCCTGCAGGCCATCTGTGAGTGTACACAGCCACTGTCCCTATCAGCCAGGGTGAGAAAAAGCCTTCCCAGGATGAGGGACCATTGGTCCCACCATGGCCGCCATACAGGCCAAAGGAATGATGCTGGGCCTTGGGCTTTGTGGTGCTAGCCAAGGGTTCAGGTCACTGGTTCGGGTCACAGGGATACAGGGATGAGACACAGAGCTCCACCCTAGCTAGTCTTAGCAGGCATTCCATGGCCAGCTGTCCTTGCCAACTGGCAAAACCCCACTGCAGGCCACTAGTTTAGACACAGTGGCCTGACCAAGAGAGCCTTAAAAAGTTGTGTCTGAGGCACCCGGCTCAAGGTTGGTTCCAGTTAGCTGAGGACACCGTCTTGACCTCTTAAAGTTCTCAGAAGAGAACAGTATTTGCAAACCTAGGCTATCACTGTGGTCTGGGGGACTTTGAAGTTCCAGAATAGAGATAGCTCAGTGGGTAAAACCCTACTATGTTAGCGTAATGACACGGGTTCAGATTCCTGCACCCACATAAAAGCCAGACGCAGACAAGCAACTTACCTACTGACCTCTGTCCAGTCCGTCTCCAGATTTCATAAGTGCGTGGGCTAGTGAGAGCAAGCGGGACAGGACCTGGCCCCCATCTCATGCCTGTCTTATGCCTTGTGCCCTCCCCGTCCCTTCCCACAGTCTCTGTGACGGTGCTCTGCCAGAAGCTTATGCAGGTGGTTCCTCAGGAGACTTAGCGTGAGTCCTGGGTGCCACAGAGAGAGTGCGCACTGAGACTGCTTCCAGACAACACACCTTCGGAAAAGCAGCGTCCGGGCCTGTCGTTCCCCACAGCCCCAGTGAGCACCACCAGCTGTCCAGCCTCATCCACTGTCCCTCCAGTGGTCAGGTGTCCACAGTGGCTGTGAAAGAAAACTCTGGTACGAATTTAGTCCAGGAAGGGGCCATCAATGCGTAGCACTCGGTGTGAGGCACTTGCTGTGAGCCGAGGCCTGGTCTTCCTGACTCTCTGGGGACTGCCACATCTGGCTTTTCTCCCCTCCCAGATCTTTCGTTTGTTTGTTTTGTTTTTGTAGCTTGCATTTGGGTCAAGTTTACACTACCGAGATTATTTTTTAACAAAAAAGGGTAGCAAGGAGCAGGAGCTGTGTGGCTGGAACAGTCCAGCTCTGAGTGTGAGAGCTGCCGGCCACAGCTCTTCTCCCAAGGCTGCCATTCGGTAGCGCATTGTGCCTCAAGGGGACCACATCACTGTCACCAGGTCGAAAGAACTACTGAGACTCGGGCGTCACCTGTTCCACTGTGGACTTGGATAGGCAGACAGATGGCACATTTGCTAGCTTAGGTTATTTTGTTTGGTTTTCCTGGGGTCCTAGAGATGGAGCCCCAGCCTCATTCACATGAGGCGAGTGCTTTACTGCTGAGTTACTGTTTCAACGTTGTAGATGTAGAGCTCAGGTCTCACTGTCTTGAAGCCCTAGTGATTCCCATTCCCTGGCCCCACGTGAAAGAGATCTCTGCAGCCATGGCCCCTAACAGCATCTGTGGAGGAGCCTCCTCCTGTCCACCGCAGGGCCACATGCTTGTGCACACAGGCAGGCTCCGATCATTCAACAGGCTGCGCTCTGGTCATTGCAGATACCTCCTCCCCAGCTCTCTAGAAACAGACTGGGAAAGTGGGCACAGCGACCAGCACACACCTGTCCACCGCCATAGTCCTGAGACTGTGGCAGCTCTCTGCCAAGTCACCACCGTCCCCATTTTGCCCCCCATAGCCATTGCCCAGAAGAACATGCACCAAGCACCCCTCATTGCTCTCTGCCACCTGTGTGGCAAGACCACTCCAGCTGCTGTCCCTCCTGTGTGGGACCGCCTACAGGCTTCTCGTTCTGTTCTGGGGGAGACAGTTGAGGTCTGGCCAGCATATCAAACCAAGCAGCTGATCTGCTTGGAGGGACTGCCTTGGGTCATGGCCTCCCTGAAGGAGGGCAGCTCTTGCATGGTCGTGACCTTCCTGCTGGCCACCCTGACCCCCCTCTATGTTTCTGGGGTCCCCTTTCATTGGGGTGAGGAGGAAGAGGTGAGAGTGCTTCCTGAAGGTTCTCCCAGAGATCTGCACTGTGGTCTCTGCCCTGGCGGTCAGGGCAGGGCTCTCGGGCATGTCCATGGTGCTGACCCAGGCCCCTGAGAAGGCCCCGCTCATTCCTGATTCTCATGTCCTGAGAGCTCCCGTCTGTAGGTTTTCTTAAAGCGAGCCTGACCACGCGGCCGTTTTGTTCAGTGCTTTGCGTTTTGTTTTGTCCTAACATGTCACTGACCCACAGGACACCTGTGCCTGGCTTTTCGGTGGTCAGGGTCTGGTGGTGTGTAAGGCTGTGTTCCCGCCACACTGGGTCCGTCTACTGTGCCACCTGATTTAGTGATGTGATTGTGACATCTTTTACTCTGTATTAATGGCTAACCTGTTACACTAGGCTGGGGGTGGGGGTGCTGGGTTCTGCTGTTTTGTGAGACTTTTTGTTTGTTTTTTTAAAAAAAGCAATTGGAATTCTAAGCTGTTACCAGTCTTCTGTGTTCTGTATTCCAGGCCAAATCCCCCATGTGGGAATTATTTTTCTTCCAGCCTACCCCTTTGTCACAGCCATACATTCTTTTGCTTACCAGCCCCTAAGGGTGACAAGGCTGGAGGGGGGCCAGGGGGCCAGGGACACAGGGACACACTATAGTCCCAAGGGGGAGAGGGTTCCTGGAGGCCCCTAGGTGGGAGGGGCGTGGCCTAGAGGGGACCCTTGGGCTAACTGTGCTGTGAGCACCATCTTGGGAGGGGGCCAGGAGGAACTTAAGTGATGCCAGCTCATCTCACTGCACCCCTCATGTCTTATGGATAGGCCAGTACCTGGGCCCACTTCACGCTGTATCCTAGCCATTGTGGAAAGGTCCCTAGAGGTCAGACACCACTACCACCACCACCCCCTACTCTCCTGGAACCTCTGCTGGACTGATCTTCCAGGTCACACCTACCAGTCAAGGGGCCGGGTGCTAAGATCAAGACCAGTCATCTGTACGTGTCCATCTGTACAGAATGCAAAGAATGTGGCTTTGAAAAGAGGGTTCTAATGACAAGTGTGAAGACCTGGGAGCGCTGGGCAGTCTTCTAGAGCCGCAGGATCCAGGGCACCTTGGGGATCTTAACAAGGTGTTGCTCCAAACAGCACAGAGCATCCTGAAGCACAGGCTGGAAACTGCACAGCAGAGGTGCCTGGACACATGGTCCCCTGAGATGGGCCTGGTCTCTGGCCTGCTTGTCCCATACAGTCAGCTCCCTTCTGCTGTTGGTAGAGTTAAGTTCGAAACTAAGCTCTGTAAAAGAGCTGAGCTTTGAGCTCCCCAAGCTGGGGAGCCTGTGTGTCTTTGATGGTTATAGTTATAGGCACAAACACGCCTTGTCTTAATCAGCCTGCTCCTGGCCTGCTCAGCCCTGCACGGTTCAGCCATGCTGCCTTTAGGCCTATACAAAACTCCCTAGTCTAAGTCATAGGCAATGGCAGGCTGCCAGGTGGCCTGGCCTCAAGTATATGTGATCTTGTCCCATTCGGTGCGCTCACGGCCCCTTGAGCCAAGGCAGGTGCCCTGCAAACTCCCACTATACTGACAGCCCTCCCCGACATTCTTAACCTTTGTGTCTTGACCCCTGGCTGTGGTATACCTCAGCTCAAGTTGTCACTTAACTCAGTGGGCACTGGCTCTTGACTCTTACCAGCACTTACGGACCAGATGTGGAAACAGGCATCCAGAGTGGACAGTGAGTGCCAGCGGCACGACCTCTGTGACTTCCCTGGTGGGCCAGGGCTCCTGTTTGCACAGACGTCCCAGCACTGCTGACTGCTGTGCATAGCCCACAGCCTCTGGTCTTGAGTGAGCTCCTAGGAAGAATAAAGGATGAGCCAGAGGCAAATTGGATAGCTCTGGCTGGACAGCTTGCAGGGGACCCTGGGGTGCCAGCCCAGCTGGAGACTGAAGAGCTGTTTTTTTGCAGGTGTTAAGCAGCAAGCAGCTGTGAAATGAGAACAAATCAGGATTTATTAACAGCTTTCTTCCGTGGGTTGTTGCAATACTGGGACGCCCTGGTTCAACCATCTGGTATAAAGGTCTCAAGGAAATTTATAAGGAGGAGAATAGGACCAGAAAGATCCTAAAGAGTGGGTGACCAGCTGGAGCAGAGGCAGTAGAAGGTGCAGACACTCCCTCAGGCCAGCCACTCTGGTAGGTTCGGTTGCAGGTGGGTAAGGGCTGGGGAGGGCACAGAGACAGACCATGTTGAGACCTCTACCCCATGTCCAGGTCCTCCACTCCATCGAAAGAGTTCCAAAGACACTGCCTGGAAAGAAGGCAAATACAGAGAAGCACAGACGGGTCCCTTGCTTTATAAGCAAACTTGAGTAGGGAGGATGTTGAGTTAAATCAAGAGGGCAGTGGAAAGTTCAGGACTTAGGTGGGAATTTTCCTTGTGTACAGTCAACTCCCCTTTTCTGTTCTTACATGGGATTATGGCATGATGGCAGGTGCATTATGGGAGCAGACAGTTATGCAAGGCTGATGATTGGGAAACGCCATTTTCACCAAGCAAAGGGTGGTTAGCAGTCTTCTCAGTGAGTCACAGCATCGGGCTCGGCTAGGTTTGGTGCTGCTTGGGCATCCACACCATGCCAACACTGCCGTTAATTGCACCAGACTACAACCTCTTGTTGTAGTGCCTCTTGGCCTGTTTCTTGCTGGCTTCCAAGAAAGAAATGATCAGTTACATCAGCAGCATCTTGCCGAACTGGTCATTGATGAAGAGGAAGGGCATCAGACACCGAGTAGACACTGGCTCTCCTTTGGGTCTGACCGCTGGAAGGAGCAGTTTGGAAGATGGTGATCCCCAAATCCCTGGTGCGGGTGCCATGGCACTCCCTTTGAGGGTTTGAGGGTCAGAGGGCACTATCTAGCAGATGTTTTCTCCAGCCCAGAGCAGTCATCCTAAAGACACACCCATCCCCCTCCCTGCATGCACCTGCACATTTCAAGTCAAATGTTACATTAAGACCATCAGTTCCCACTGGACAGAAAACCCAGTTGTGGCTCATTAAAGCTACTGAGGCACAGGTGTGAGGCACCCAAGAGTAGCAGAAATCCTGTTGGTATCTTGAGAGTGGGACAAAGTTCTGGGCACCTCCCAGCCCAGCTGTTCACTGTCAGGACGAAACTGATGGCCTGCTGCATTGTACCAGGAGCCTATGTTCTTCCTGCCCTGCCTGCCTCCTCTCAGAACAGTGTGGACCCAGGAGCTATTTCTCTAGAGACAAAGAGGAGGAAAACTGGAGGTTGGGAGGAGGGAGTTTCTGTCAGTTCTGTGCTCTGTCCAGGGATCTATTCAACTTCCCTTACCCAGCTGCCCTGTCTGGAGATAGTGAGCTGCAGGATGGGGCCTCTCCTTGTGGGCCCCAAAGCCTCAAACAAATCCACTGAGCTTGCCAGGCTGGCAGTGATGTACGTGGGGTGTGTGTGTGTGTGTTTACCATCCCTTGACCACTGCTGAAGCCAGCGGCTTTAGTCTCAGGCTGGGACTTGGGGCAGAGGTTGTACTAGAGACAGATTAGTTTGGAGACTGACATCTGAGCCAATGGGGACCCAAGAACCTTGCAGAAGAAGCCAGGGCCTCCTCTGGTCAGGGTATTTTCAAACACTGTGAAAGGTAGCAGTGGTGGAGGTTGGGGCAGCTCTAACCCTCTTGTCATACGGCATCAGAATGAGGAGTAGGGAAGGAGGGACACATCCAGACACCCTGCCTGCCCTTCCCCGAGCACAAAGGTGGAACGTTGGCTGCTCCTACAGCTTAGTCAAAGTGTGAGCCAAAGGTTTCTGCACCCCCAGCTCTTCCACAAGAATCTCTGCTCCCCTCCCCCGCCCTGAGGCATGACCCCATGGATCCCCCCTGGAAAGTGCCAGCCCTGAGTACCCAGAGGTGGGTGGGCACTGATGCCACCTGCCTCGGGACAGACCCAGCTCCCAGAGGTGAGGCTCAACCCTCTGCTGGATGCTGTAGAAAAAGGCAAGAAGCACTCAGTGAGGGAACCCCGAACTTCCTCACCTTGAGTCCTGCAGGAGGCACCCACCCAGCCCACCCTCCCTCAGCTCTTGGCCTTATCCCCACATTGCACCTCAAGCCTACTCATCTATGAAAAGGGGCAGACTCCTCCCTCAGGCATTCTTCAGCTTTAAGACTTCATCTTCTGCCAGAACTTCTAAATTCCTGTCTCCTGTGTATGCACACCCATGCCAAACATTTCTCTGTTCACTTACGGGGTCCAGTTCTAACAAGATCAGTTCTTTCCTGTAGCTAAACACAGTAAATTCTGCATCATTAAAGTCTGCCTCATAAAGCATGCACCGTGGCGCCTGCCAGCCCAGTGAACATCTCTTCTCAGATCTAGTCTCTGCCTGTTTCTTTAGAGATCAAGCCTTGTCTGGGTCAAAGAGAGTGATGGAAGGTTCCAGAATCCCCTCCTTCCTTGCCATCATCAGGGCCTCTGGTAGGCTCTGTAGGCATCCTGTGGCTCTTGCACCTTCTGACAGAGCCTGAGGCAAGGCTAGGGTGTGGTGCCGACTCCCTGCCCCGCCCCTACACTCTTTGGGAACCTGGGCTGTTGGAGGCCACCCTGTCCTCTGCAGAGGTACCAGTTAATCCTACTGACTTCACTGAGGATCTCTTAATCCTAAAGATTGACTGGGACCTCAGGCAAATCTGGATAAGGACACAGCTTGGCCTGGGACTCATCTCCTGTAGGCCTCTTTATCTCAAAAGAGTTCAGCCTTTGCTTTGAGTCTTCTGAACAACCTTGATATCGCCGCCTCTCCCCCCACACCTACCTTTACTGCTGTGACATTTCCTCCCAGCCCTCTGGGACAAGGGCACTTGGTCCTTAACGGCTCCCCAGGGATGTGGAGGCACCAAGTTTGGCCTCTATTATTAATCTGGTTCCTGTTTTATTTTTGCACTTGCCTCTGTTGCTAGAGAAGGGATCAAACCCATGGAGAAGCAACAAATAAATCTGGAGTTAGGCAGAGAGCTTCATTCCAAATAGTTACTGCCACCAGAGTCAAGGGGAGCAAGAGTGGGGCCCTTTTCTCTGCCCGTGTGGTTCACTGTTGGGGGGGTGTCTAAGTCTTCAGGGGAAGGGGTTCCACAAAACTGAATGCCAGAAAGGAGGGTGGGACTTGGGTTAGGCTGTAGCCAGCCACACTCCCCAACACTCAGGCCACTTGTCACCTCCCACTGGCTGCCCACACCCCACCTCGGGATGTCTGTTACCAAGAGGCTGCACGTGGCCTTGGCTCCCTTTCTCATGGTTCCTGTATATAGATAAACCCTGAGCCAACACCGGCTAAGATGGGGAAAGACACTCATCTGAGACACTCATGGCCTTCAACATCCAATGTCCAGGGACTCAGGCTGGGCAGGCTTACCCTCTGGAGGAAGCAGGAGACAGAAGCTCTTAACATTAGTGAAACCTGGTGAAGGACCCTGTGGCCCCTGCGTATGGATTGGAAGACAACTTAGCCGTGAATACAGAGGTTACAAAGGGTCCCCACTCTGATTAGGGAGCAAGTACAGAGACCTGCATCAATGCCATGGATATTCTAGAAATGGCCGGCTGCTGTGTGCTGTCCACAGGAGCAGGTTGTCTGCAGCTTTAAGATCGGTGTGACGTCCTCTGACACACTCCCTGCTGTGAGGGAAAGGTAGCCCACTGCTGCTTCTGTGGAGAGTGGGTTCTGAGTGTGGGAACATGTTTTCTTGCTATGTCTGAAATACCTGTGCAGGGTCATGCCAAAATTGGGGCTCGCCGAAGGGAACTTGAGTCCCAGGGTCTGGACAGGAAGATTTCATTTCTCTTTGATTTTTTTTTTTTCTTTTTATCTGGAGACAGCCTCATTAAATTGCTCAGACTGGACTTGAATTCACTCTTGGCCAGGCAGGCTTTGAATGTATAACCTGCCTCTGCAGGAGTGACTGGAATGCCATGCCTGCACCAGCAGACCTGGTGCCCTTGAATTTGAGTCATCGTGCTATTTCAATTGTTCCCCATAGCAGCTTGTTTTAAAGGAGCTCAGAGAAGTCTGCAGGCTCCAGGGACGGTGACATGGAGCTGGGCAGGGGCCTGGAGTAGCACTTGGGTAAAGATTTTGCACTTTGTGGGGGGGAGGGGGGCTGTCATGCATGTCACTGTGTAGCTTTTCTCCGTGTGTGTGCGGAAGGGTGTCATGCATACCCTGTGTGGCTTTTCTCTGAGTGTGTCTTACTGTCTGCCTGCCTTTGCCCAAGTTCATTGTGCTCTCCCCATTTGTCCTGAGATCCCAGGAGCCTTTTCTCACCCAGGTGTCTGATTTTGACCTTGGATCATTAGAAGAGGTGCAGTGGACTGCCCAGCACCCCAGGAGAGTGGGCCTCATCTTCAAATCTGAGCTGGCAGGAAGCTGGGGCAGAATGTCTGGTGCCTCCTCCTCTGGAGTTGCTCCGCTGCTAGAGATACGAGCCCCAAGGACAGATGCCTTTGGCCTAATTTCACGGAACCCAGATTCCCTTATCTGAGCCTCCTTCCGTCCTGATGGGGCCTCTGATGGGAAGCAGGGAGGTGGGGAGACTTGGCCAGGAGCAGAGTGTACAGCCCCACCCTGCTCGCACCTGCAGCTCCAGCTGCCCCCTGCTGTCCTCACAGCCCACATCAGACTGTGGGTGGTGAGCCTCCCAGGACTCTGCTCTGTGCATTCCAGTTCACCAGGTCTAAGTCTGTGAGCAGACAGGGGTCAGAGGGAGGCATGGGCATAACAGTAGGCTTCCTGAGTCAGAATCAGATGGACCCAGGGCCCCGGCCTTCAGTTTTTAAAGATAGAGAAGCTGAGGCCCAGAAAGAGACAGAGGGAGAGAGAGCCCATTTGATGTACTCAACTGAAAAGTGGGGTGTGCGCGCTAGTTAAGGATTGTCTTAGTTGTCAAAGAGTATGGCCGAGTTGAGGCAGGGTCTCGCTCTAGCCCAGGCTAGCCTGCAACTCACACTCTATAGCTGAGGCCGCAAACTCCCAGAGACCTTCCTAGCTCAGCCTCTCAGCGCTGGGCTTTCAGGCATAGCCACCACACCCAGCCTTGAATAGCTTGGAAATCTGAGTAGGTGTGTCTGCAAATGGCACAGACTAGAAGGCTCCAGGTGACCTTCAGTCCTGGGGGGTTAGATGCGATCTATTTAAGGTAGGGCCATAGCATTGAGAAAGGGTGTCACCCAAGTGGTAGCGGAACTAAGGCCTCGAGCCCTACAGCGAGCTGAGGGAAGGGCCAGATGCACAGATCATCCCATGGACTTACAGCCAAAGAAACATCTAGATTCATATAGGAGGATGACGTGGCTCACAAGAGGAGTTGGTGGTTGGGGCCCCAGGATGTGGCTGTCAGGTTTTCTAGGACTGTCGAGAAGGGTGGGGAAAGGTAGGGTTTTGATTTTCTGGACCAGCAGATGCAGAACAACCAGCAGGTACAGGGAGTAGGGGCTAGAAGGGTAGGAGATGAGAGTCCATGAGGTCCCTGCAACAGGAAGCCAGAGAGAACTGCCGCTGTCATCCTCAGAATAAATGCTGTCTGTGTTGAGAGGTTGTCCCAAGCCCCAAGCATTTACTGTTTCTATTCAGGACTTGGGTAAATTCACAGAGGCGCCAGGACTTAGTGATTAAGAGCCAGTCTCTGGGTGTTCTAGACCTTTGCATAACTCCCCTGTGTAGTAGTATGTTGCTGTGGAGTTCAGCAAGGAAGACATGGAGGAGTTCTCACACGTGGAAACTCTGCCAGACTTCAGCAGAGGGAACCACTGTCCTGACCAGTGCCAGACTCTATTGACAATGTAACCCCGAGCATCTGAGCTCAGCTGTTTTATTGATTCAGAACTCCTCAGGTGTTCTACTGATAGCACATGCAGATCATTAGCAATTAAACATCCCCCACAGAAACCCAACACCTGCAAATAATACAAAACGCCAAGGCCTAGGGTAGCCCCTCACCCAACAGTGCATAAAAACATTTTAAACATAACTAAAAATAAACTTCCCCAACACCCTTGCCCACTTTTTCTACTGTTGAACCACTGCCCCTCCCCCTCTCCATGGCCTCTCTAGGTGTCTAGAGCATTCCATGCCTCCGACATACCTCAGGGCTTTTGTACATGCATGCCTCCCCGAGCTTCCTCTTCTTTCTTCCCAGTAACACCTCCCCTTCCCTGCCTGCAGAGCCCAGAGTGTGCTTTCTATCTCCTTAGTTCTTTGTAACACTTAGGAATCACCCGCCCACATTGCCCCCACCTCGGGGCATCTGTAAGAACATGTTGGAGAGATTCCTAGAGACTATCAGTGGAAACTGTCCCAGAGGGTCCAGCCCATGATGTCAAGTGAGTTCTTTGCCTCTGCAAACCTCTCCTATGCAGGTATAGAGAGATGACTGTGCCAGGTGGGGAACAGGAGAGGTACCCTTACTGCCCCTCCTCCCTCCTCCCCTGCACACCTCTGTCTGTCCTCCACTGCTAGGGCATCCACAGAGCCTCTGGATCTTAGGTGCTTCCTGGAAACCCTTGTCTACACTGATGACTGACAGTTTGGTGGGGGATCATTCCCTGACCTAGCATACCGTGCCTGGAGCTTGCTTTGGGGAAGACCTGAGGGAACATTTCCTTGGAGCCTCTGGGGAAACTCCCTCCTAGTAACCCAGGCTCCGGAAGACAGTTTCTTTTCCACTGCTTTGGCTGCGGCCTGAGAAAGACCACCGTCCCAAGTCAGAGCCCCGAGCACAAGGGACAGAGTGCAGGAAGGATGTGCCTGTCCCCCAGCAGCCAATGCAGAAGCCAGCCTGTCTCCTGGGTGCCTCCTATGCACCTCAGGTTCCTGTTCCTGGCATAGCTTTGGGCACCAGCCAGGTTCTCCTAGAACACCTACAGCTGAACTGAGCTGCTGCTGCTGCTGCTGCTGCTGCTGCTGCTGCTGCTACTGCTACTGCTACTGCTACTGCAGCTGTTTTGGCTACCACCCCCTCCAGGAGCT
This sequence comes from Cricetomys ansorgei, assembly GCA_026225945.1. NCBI lineage: Eukaryota > Metazoa > Chordata > Mammalia > Rodentia > Nesomyidae > Cricetomys > Cricetomys ansorgei. Next base: position 2,288,398 of record JAMJFZ010001280.1, read on the forward strand.
GCTCTGGGGTGACATCTGCTGCTCCCTCCATCCTCCTGGTTCAGGCATGAAGTGGACACCAGTGGGCAGGACTAAGCTTCACCTCCACAGGAACCTCTGATGGCTTCAAGCTGAGTCCTTCCGCCTTTCCTTTAGTAAGAAGAGGCTGCTCACCCCCAGCTCTTTCACAGAAATGGCAGATATCTGTGGCAGGGGACCACGTATAGTGGATCCTAGGGTCCCAATCAGGACAGTTTGAGTAACCCAGTTCTCCTGAGGGTCAGCTGAGACCTCCCTACAGGGTAGCAGGGGGTGTGCTATTCTCTTCTCTGCTCAGTCCAGTTTTTCTGATGAACAGCTCCCCCCAACCACCACCCATCATAAACCTTCACCTCCCAGTGTGCCTGGCAGTTACCATGGCCTCTGAAGAAGGGTCTGCTTCCTCTCACCCTCCATCCCCTCTCCACATTGACTCAGGAGACCACACTGTACCGATGGTGACCTGGACTAGCAATGAGGGTGTGGTATGTAGCCCTAAGCCTTTTAGGAGAAACAAACTCTGATCCCCACATTGGGGGGGAGGGGTTCATGCCTCTATACATTTTTCTGAACTCTGAAAGCAGCAAACATTTATTTTGAATACCTACCTGCTCCCTGGTTGTTGCCCATGTTAAGTGAGGCACTGGCAGCACCCGGGAAACAACTTTAGGGGTGGGGCTTAAAGGGGCAGGGCTTAGCATAGGTACTACCCACAGCACTACAGAAAGGGGGGGTACTATGAATATTTGCCTGCTGTATGTAAGTGTACCATGTGTGTGCATATTGTTTGCAGAGACCAGAAGAGGAAAACTCTGGAACTGGTGGTTTTTAACTGCCATGTGGGTGCTAGGAATCGAACCCTGGTCCTCTGTAAGAGTAGCCAGTGCACTTAACCACTGAGCCACCTCTCATTTATTCTTGAGGTTGTATAATACAGGGTTGGCTCCACAGAGTGAGCACCATCCTTTGTTTTTAATTTCTAAAAATGTATTTGTGTGTGCCTGCATGTGTGTGCTCAAAAGCTGCGATGTACTTTGAACATATCTCCAGATATTATACTCGCTGAAGAGAATCATTGCACGGGCTGTCTGAAGGCTAGCAGGATGGGATTTCTATAATGGAAACAGCCTGCTTTCTAATGTAAATAAAAGCTGCTCTTCTTAGCTCAATATAAACAGAATTGCTGAAAAAGAGGTCATTTGGGTACTCCCCCAGGGCAGAGGCAGCAAAGGGCATGGCCTGGCCTCTCCTAATGTCCTGTAGTTACCCCACTATAAACACAAACATGGCTCAGACAGGGTGTGGCCTGGCCCCTTTTGTGTTGGATGGCACCCCACTATAAACCTGGACACACCCTGATGGCCAAAGGTTTGGGAGGACTAAAACCAAACCGTTGAATCTCTTTGATCATGCAAATAGTCTTCTATGAGAGAGCGAGGCGGGGCCTTTTTAGATAAGAGTAAGCTGCGGGAAGAGAAGGAGCAGTTGGAGCTGGAAGGTGGCAATGCCGTGCTCTCTGCTGAGGTCTCTCAGGCACGTGCTTCTAAAAATGTCTCATGTGTCTTAACTAATCCCTTGCCGGATTTATTAGATGGCAGCAGGTCAGAGGACAAGCTTTTTGGAGTTGGTTCTCGCCTTCCACCTGCTGTGTCAGGATCTCTTGTTTCTCCCGCTGCAGAAATGATCCAGGCCAGGCAGTCTGGGCACTTCAGGGTGATTCTCCACAGTACCTGTAGTACTGGCACCTCCACTCCTTCTGCCTTACATGCTGTGCCTCTTGTCTTCCCTGGGCTCAGCTTCATGAGATGTGCAGTTGTGAGAGGCCCGCAGGACAGACTGGCCTCTGCAGAGACCCTGGGCACCTTCCCGACATGTTAGGCTGTCTCTGAAGGGGCAAGAGGTTGTTGTCCGGATGTGTGTGTTGCAGGGCCTGGGCTGACGGGGAACGCCTAAAGGCAGACTCTGCCTCCAGGGGCTGTTGCCTGAGACAGTGATATTCACGGACTTTGACTGAACTATTGTCCTTGTGCAAGCAGCTTATGAAAATGCTGTGGTCTTCACATCCTGTGATGAGGCCTGCCATGGGCACTGGTCCAGGAGGTGCCCCCTCCTCGTCTCCAACTCCATTTTATTGGGAGGTTGTGTGTGTGTGTGTGTGTGTGTGTGCACACGCACAAGTGTGCGTTAGTGAATGTGAGTGTGTGTTTGTGGACTAGGGGTGAAAGCCAGGTCATGTGTGTGCATGGTGTGGGTACGTTTTATGTGACCATATTTGTGTGTGTGTGTGTGTGTGTGTGTGTGTGTGTTTTACTGGAGATGAAACCCAGGCCTTGGACATGTTGGGCAAGTTCTGGCCACTATGCCACCTCTCCGTTCTGACTGTGTGATGTGTGAATCTTTGCTAGTTCTGGCAGCTCTCAGGTGAACTGAGTTAGCAGTTGCCAGCCTGGGCAACTTAGTGAGACCCTGTTTCACAAGCAAAAAGAGGCCAGGGATGACTCTGTGGTTGCACTTGCCCAGTAGAGATGAGACCCTGCCTGTACTCTGTTCTTACTCCACCAGCTTCCCTATCTGGAGACATCTAGGTAAGGTCAGGAATGGAAACTCTTAAGGAAAAAGATGTGATCTGCACCCCACTGCCCTGCTCACAGCATCGGAATGGCTGTGTTTCTCCACAGTTGCTCAGGCTAGGCATGGTGGCCTAGGACTGCATAGGCAGAAGCAGGAGAGGTGCAGTGAGTTTCAGGCTAACCTGGTGTACCTGGCAAGTCACAGGCCACCCAGAGCTACGTAGTAAGACCTTGTCTCAATAGAATGTGCCTCCAGAAGACAGCCTCCGATCCTAGCCCTGACACCTGTGAGTGCGACCTGACTTGGGAACAGTCTGAGGGTATGATTAGTTGCCATGAGGTCATGCTGACATGTGAGGGGCTTGGAGTCCAACAGCCGGTGTCCTATTTACTTACTGAGCAATACTAAGGATTGAACCCTGGGCCTTATGAGTGCTTGACAAACCCTAGGCCATGGAGCTGCACTTCCTCTCCCTTTTCCCTGTTTATTTTTAGACAGGGTCTCACTATGTTGCCCTGCGTGGCCAGGAACTTACTCTTGAGCTTACAATCCTCCTACTTCACCCTCCTGAGGAGCTAGGATGACAGGCCTGAGCCACTAGATTCAGTGGCTGGTGTCCGTATCAGAGGAAGTAAATTTTGACCAAGCACAGATTACACAGAGAAGGAGGCAGAGCCTAGACTGATGGAGCCACTGACCGTGGAATGCCTGGTGTTGGAGTAGATTTGAACTTATTCTCAAATATTAAGCTGCTTATCCAGCGGCCTGAACTACAGCCAGAAGGTCACCTTCCTTAGCCGTTGGAAGCAGCTTCTTAGGAGTGGACCCTGGAATGCAGAAAGCATGCTGGTTTGGAGGCCAACAATTGTTTATTCAATGGCCTTTATTGGAACAATTGTCATTCTAATGCTGTCTGCCCACTGAGAAAAGCATCCATTGTATTAATGCTAATGGAGGGACTTTACAGGGCCGTCCCTCAACCTGAGTGCCCGATAAGGAAGACCTTATGCTTAGACGTGACTGGCCGGTAGGATGGCATCATGTCGGCCAGCTGAAGTTGGGTGTGGCGGACTGTGAAGTTTCTGTTCATTATGCATTAAGGCCTGTGTGATGGTGGGCAGTGATTCCTTTCAACAAAATACCTGGAGGTCGTGGAGAGAAGAGAAGAGAGGAGAAGAGGCAGATGGGAGGATGGGAAGTGGAGCTTGTAAGTCAGCCATGTGAGGCTAGACCCTGTGCCTCGGCTATCCAGGTTTTCCATCCCAGAAAGTGTCATGGCTCTTTATTGGTACCCGCCACTAACAATAACAATAATAATAATATTAATAAATAATAATTTAACAGCCTGGAGCCCGAAGGACCGGGGACACTGATACCAGCAGCTTTGGCTGGGTTCTGGAATTTGCTGCTTGATCACAGCACCCCGGTCATAGAGTCAATGACCACTGTCTTGGGTGTTTGCTGCCTCCAGGGCCCTGAAGCTTGTCAGAGCTTTCCCTGCATGACAGCACTCCTGGACCCTCTGGGGTACCCTGACATAAAGTAAGTTACCAGCTCAGATGCTGACCAAGAGATATACCCACCTTTAGTCACTCCTGGGCAGGTGAAGAGCCCAAGGACCCAGTGACCAAATCTGACTGAGAGAGAACAGAGAGGCTGCTGCTGCTGGTGTATGGTCATGTGGCTGGTCTGTGTGCTGGCTTTGAGTCCTGATGTCACCGCCCTATGGCCTCGAGAAAGCTCTGGTTTACCCGTCACGGCGAAAAAGGACGGAGGGCATATTTCTTAGTAGTCCCGAGCTCTGCAAGCCATTGTGTGCTCTGAGTTCCGATTCCCAGCAGTGACGGAATAGGAGTCCACCCACGACTCCTGTAGGGCTGTGAGATAGACGGAGGGAGCTGTGGGCCTGGCCATGCAAAGTCCATCGGCCAGAGGGCACCTACGAGCCAGCCAAGCACTTGCAAAGTACCTGTGCCTCAAGGCTGTGCAGCTTGGACTTACAGGTGGAACCTGTTTTACTCTGTTTTTGGTTTTTTGAGACAGCGTCTCACTATGTGGTCCTGGCTGGCCTGGAACTCATTATGTAGACCAGGATCCCTTGAAACTCAAAGAACGTTACTAGCCTCTGTCTCCCAAGTAGTGGGTTTAAAGGCATGTGCCACCAACACAGAACGTCCAGGCAGAGCCCGTGACAAATGAGCAATCATACCTCAACCACAGATCTGAGTTCTCCCACAGGCTGAAAGTGGAAGTCCAAAGTCAAGGTGCTAACATGGTCACCTTCCCTCTTACCAGCCCTGCTCTCCAGCTCTTGGTAGTGAGGACAACCCCTGGCATATCTGCCTTACGCCTACAGTGCCGTAGTCCCTGCCTCTGTCATCATAAGGCTCCCTCTGTCTGTGTCTCTTCCTCCTCATAAGGATACCAGCCTTTGAACTTAGGGCGATTCTAACCATATAAACTCATCTTTCCATTACATATGATGATCTTATTTCTAAATAATGTCACATATGAGGTTCCAGTGGGAATGGGGAAGACAGGCAGCCGTATGGCATTGTAGCCAGCCTGTGGCCTGAGCGGGTGTCCCAAGCCTCTGGGCAGCACTGAAGGAGCCTAGAGTGCTGCCAAGTTGTGCTGGAGCCCAGCGTGGGACAAGCCTTGGCCCTGGCCCAGCCTTGCCTCTCCTCCCTTTTGGCTGGTGACTTTCCAGCCCTTCCAGAACTCTGCTCCAGGCAGGGCACTCGAACTGGGCCAGCAAAGAAAGACAAAGGGAAGCACGAACCTGAAATCCCCCCCACCCCACCCCTGACCCCGCCCACCCACTTCCTCCAGCAGCAAGGCCTCTAGGCTGGTCTGCCCCATACAGCTGCATGGTTTGTACATCACACAGACACCTGACATCAGCCAATGCCTGTGTGTATCCAGGCCTGGGCCCCATTTAGCCCCAGGATGGGGCATCTATGTCTTTACACAGAGAAGGTACTCGGTAGCCATGCCTCCTGTGGGCAGCACCCTTTAATAATGTGTGCCCCAGGAGGAGCTTGTTGGAATGAATCAGCCTCAAACTTAACAGCTTAGAATACTTGAAGGGCAGCTGTGCCCCAGGGTAGATTGGGTTACAGTCCCTGCTGCCTCAAAGCTTCCTCTTTCACAAGCCTGGGCAGGGAGGGCTGGAACCACAGGGTGGGGAGACTTCACCTCCATCCCTTTCCCTGTGCCCTCTCATGATGGACTCAGGCCTCAGGTCATGTGACCGCCAGGAAACACTTCAGCCAATGTTACCGAGCAGGGGATTATGGGAGTGAGTGCCCCCGGGAACACTTGCAGTGTTACTAGAGTTAGAATCTGAGGCTGTGTCCCTGGCAACCTGACAAGCTCAGGCTCAGCCCTGTCCTTGACGAAAATCCAATTGAAAAAGCCACATTAACAGTGAAAAGTAGGGAAAAAAAAAGATTCATTCACTGACTGTGGCCACGTTGGGAAGGAGAGACCAAGAGGTCCAGCAACAGCCACCTCAAATCTGTCTATGGGTTCCTGACATGAGATTTAGTTTAAATGGAAGGCAAGAGAGTGCATAACTGAGCAGTCCTCATCCAGGTGCTGTCCTGTCCGCCACTGGCCGCCCCAATCACCTGCAAGGTGGTCTGAAAGTCGCAAGTCTCTTTCCAGAAGAAAAGTGTCCCTTCTGGTGGCCAGACTTTAGCCTTTCCTTTTCCCTGCATGAGATAAATTCCTTGGGGGATTATAATTTTTTGAGGCCCAGTTTTTTCAATAATGGGGTCATCACAGGGAGGGGCACAAGGTCTCTTTGGTGTGCCCTCATTCCTCCAGGCTGGTTACAATGGGGAGCGATGAGAGTAAGATTGGGCAGAATGGAGTTGCTGCAGTATGGTGCCACCCACAGGGTCCTGGGGTCAGCAGCTGGAGAGCTTGAGGCCCTTCAAAGAGGTCCTGACTTGGTGATGAGGCTGAGCTTCCACCCGTTCCCAATTATTTCATCTGTAAGGTGGGGGAATAAACTTAGATACAGTGGTTTACTTGGGCAGAAAGCAATGTGACACCCTGGCCGTGGGGATGAGAACCCAGTGTTGAGGGAACTTGGGGACCCTGCTGATTGTGGCTGCTCCTTCTTCATGCCATATGCCCTCCAGCACCCAGTCTCACCCCACCACCTGCCCTCACTCAAAGGATCCTGGGGAGAGCTAAGCCTCCCCAATACCAAGAAAGGGGACACTGCGCTGAGGGCAGAGGTGGCCAGCTGGGACCCCTCGCTGTCTCTGTCTTGTTAGACAGTTGGGGTCCCTGGAAAGTATCTGATTCTTGGGCCCAAAGAGTTGGATCCTTCTTTTCTTTTCACTTTTTTTTATGCGCATGTGTGATTTGCCTGCATGTACACCTATGCACCATGTATTTTCCTGATGCCCATAGAGGCCAGAAAAGGGCATTGGATCCCCTGGACCAATTACAGATGATTGTGAGCCCCCATGTGGGTGCTGGGAATCTGTGTGGGTCCTGTGGAGCCAGCTCTCTTAACTGCTGAGCCATCTCTTCAGCCGATTTTCTAGTCGTTGATTTGTAAGAACAGAGCCATCCCCAGAGCGGTTAGAGCACAGGAGTGCAGACTGGGGACCGACAGCCTGCAGCTCTTGGGCCCGCAGCCCTTTCCTCATCTTCAAATAAAACAGGCCAGATCGTCTCTCCACTGGCCTACCCATCTCTTCTGATAATCCAAGATAATTGTCCCTTTCAAGGTCTCGAACGGAGCCACACCCAATAAGCCCTTTGTGTCTCGAAGGTCATGGCCACAGGTTCCTTGTGGGGTCCAGGAGGCGGGAATCTGGGGTGTTATCATGACCCTCCAGCCCCCAGGAGCTGCAACTCTTTTCAATAGCACTTTAGAGTCACTGCTTGCTGTCTGAGCAACCCTGGTGACAAATGGCTTTAAGATCCCAGTCCCTCTGACGTGGAACCCATCCCCAAAATATCACAGCAGCCTGAAACACCCTCCGTTCTCCCGCACCTGCAGGAGCTCCGCCCTCCGCGTGTTGCTCTGCTCAGTTCATTCATACCGTTGGCCCTGAACCTTGGCCCACGTCGGCCGATGCTGTCTCTGTCTCTCCTCCACAGTAGACAACACACTCTCCAGGAGTGCAGAGGCCACGGGACAGCCCAGCAGCGGCGTCCTGAATGAAGCAAGAAGGACTCCATAGAGCTGGTGGGACAGCACCAACCCCGCCACTGTTTCTTGGCATGGCTCTCTGTCTAGTTGTCAATTCAGAGGCACAAAGAGCCCTTGGAGCAGTCTGAGAGAACAGAAGGGTCTGTGTGCTGCTGTCCATGTGGGACTCCTGGCCTGGGAGGCTTAGGGGCCACTTTAACTGATGAAGTTCTTCCTGACTGCGGTGAAGTCACGGGGCTACGAAGGGAGCTGTGCCTAGCTCCTCTGCAGAAGCCCCTCGGATGTGCACTGGGACTTCTGCTTATCTAGCTACCCCTACTTCTTCTGAGTCTGGCTTTGGCCATCAGTAGCAGAGAATGAAATTTGATGGCCCCAGTGCAAGCTTGGGTGAATGGCAGTCGTGTGCTGGCAGGGGAGCCGGCCTGTTCCTTCCTGGTTGGCAGAATCTCAGAACGCTGAGCAGGGAGTGCTTGCTGTTCAGGGACAGAGGGCAGGGATGCCCAGGAGGCACCAGCCAAGCAGGTCTGGATACGTTTACATCCCTGGCCCAGATCTGCGGGGACTTCGTATGGTTCTGGCGTGGCTGTTAATTGCAGCAAACACAGTCTTAGCTAGAGAATTTTCACGTGGCATTGTTGGGCCCAGGGCTAAGAAGAGGCAGCTGGTGGCTAAGTAGACGTACTTAGTAGATGGCTAAGTAGATGGAAGGTCAGTGGAGCGCAAGGGTTCTGTTTACTAAGGCAATGCTCCTCTGGGGAGAATTTTGCTAGAGACCATAGAGACTTCAAACAGTGGACTGAGGAAGCCAGTGTTGGGTTGGGAAGATAGCTTGGTCCAAAAGGACTTTGAGCCCAAGGACTCACAAAAAAAAAAAAAAAAATAGGGGCAGAGCTGGTGCACTGGGGAGCTGGGGGCAGATGGATCCCTGGGGCCTTTCTGCTTGTTTGGTGAGTCCTTGGCCAGTGGAGAGACTGTCTTGAGAAACAAAGTGGATGGCACCTGAGGATGTACAGCTGAGGTTGGCCTCTGTCCTCCACATCCACACTGCGCACGTGCACAAAGATGTACCTACACACAAGCACACGCGCACACACGCTCACCAAGTGGTTATTGTGCCTGGCCAACCAGGAGCAATGGTTTGATTTTTTATGGCAAGAGTATCCGAGGTGGCAGGGAGGGGCATTTGGAGTTTATAACCAGGGACCCATCATAGGGCAGATGGATGAGTGTATTTGGAGGATCCTAGCAGGCCTGCTTCTGTACCTCCAGATTCTGTGTCTCCCCCTGCATGTCTCCCAACCCATGAGCCCTGCATGTCAGCTTGCACCTTGCACA